>UELW01000068.1:0-600000 GCA_900490495.1 Danionella dracula | reverse complement strand
ATCTGACAATCCTGAACCTATCCTAGAAGAACTGTGTCAGTAAACAATGAAAAGAAAGTGTTTTTAGAGGAAAAGTGTTTTTTGGTTAGCCAAAAATAATTATATTCGTGGTAAATTTGAGGAGTGCAACCATTTCAGGAGATTCAAAGATAAAGAGTGGTCATGTATATATATATATATATATATATATATATATATATATATATATATATATATATATATATATATATATATATATATATATATATATATATATATATATATATATATAAATCAATAATGTAAAAGTGGCATGATATAGCACCTATAAAAAAGCACCTCTCATTTCTGGATATACACAGACAAGCTCTATTTTGATACAACACTTATCATTATAACGAAGTATTACTCTCTAAAGCAGGGTTTGTGAAAACTTAAAACACTTGAAAAACAAAAACACCTCTTTGTCAACAGAACCATGTCTTCTGATTTGTATGTTTTGGTCTTGACTGGAATCGGCTCAACCTGTGTTCCGAAGAATTTCCAATCATAGAATCTCTTTGCTCAAAAGAGTTTATGTATATAATTGCTTCAGATGCAAGAACTGCAATGCTTTTGGTTATGCTCAAGGTAAACAATTATGTTATGTCTGTAACACTGTACTTCAGTGTGTGCATTCAAATTTCAGGGATGACAGAAAGGTCAATATATAAGACAAATGAGTATATGGGCTGAAGCTAATGTACAACGACTTCTCCATCTCTGATGTCCACGTCAATGTTACAGCAGCGCGCAGAGCAGAGGTCTCCACTACTGACACAAGCTGAGAGAGGAACCAATCGAGCAGTGACTGACGGAAGAGCAGGGAGCCAGAAGAAGTAGCATCCAGCTGCGGTGACCAAGGGAAACCTCCTCCTTTCCCTCTTGAGGCGTGATCGGAAGTGACTGAGCTGCAGGTCCCCGAGCGGCAGCTTAAAGCTGACTCCAAAAGGGGGCAAGTTTTCGTTCACTCCAATATTTGGAGCTCAAAAAGCATGTTCCACCCCCGGCTCTATTAGGTTTGTTCCTTCAGATCGCTAGTTTTGACCTTCATGACCACTCTGAGGCGGGTGAATTATTTTAAAATTTGTTTGTTTCCGATATTTAAAATTGGAACCTTCAGCCAATCAGATGCCTTCACTAAGGCCATATCCCGTCTCTGTGGATGTGTTTTCGAGTACTGACTCTGCTCTTTTTGAGGTAATGTTAACTTTGCCAGAAAGCTATGGGTGACATCACGAACACTCTGTCCATGTATACAGTCAATGGCAGCAACTCGTCAAGAACACTGCACAATCAGGCCTCAGGCTTTTCAAACAGCGCCCTCCAATGTTTTGAAGACTATTCGAAACAATAAACTGTATATAACGTGGACATAGCATGATGTTAGAATGATCAGTGAAACAAGCTAAAAATAGGCGTAGCTAACCATCGCCTTCGTGGAAGTAACTATTTTTATAACCTTGACAATCTTAAGTCTGCATCATTTGTTTAGGTTCAGTAATTTCACTTTCCTTACGACAAACAGGATCTTTCCATCCCCTTTAAAAGTAGAATAACTGAATGTAAACAAACAAGGCTGATGAAAAAGTGTTGTGTAGACTGTTTCAGAAAGCTGTTTTTCTCACCCTCCATCATTTCTCCAGCTCCTTTTGGGTACGTGTAGAGCACTTTTCGAGGTGGGATGAGCTCAGACGCACTGAAGCCGGAGCCAGTGACGGAGCCTCCACCGACTCCACCAGCAGAGGAGGAGGACGACGAGGCCATCTTCAGTTGCTAAAAGTACAAGCTTTATTAGAATCCAAATATAAATAGATATAGAATCCAAATGTTTTTGAAACAAACAATGCTCCACCTTTTGCATTATAAACGACAAAAAAGATGAGTGTTATAATATTAATAAACTGAAGCAAAAGTCAGGTAATGATTTCAATACTTCCACTAAAACCATACATCACGTAAGTGAATAGTCAGGGTTTATTTAAAGATCATAATCAAGCACACAACAAAAACCCAACCTGGACATTTAAAGGACTTCAAGCGTCGGTGAGAACTCGGAAACATAGAGTGAATTATTTACTTTTAATAATGATCTCGTGACACGATAACTTTACGTCTTACAGCCCTGAAATGTTTTGATTTAACAATAGTTAACAATAATCGTATAACTTGCAGATTTAACATTAGCTAACAAAGCACAGGATAACGCTCAATTTCTTGGGATTAGGTAACGTTACCCCATACTTCATTGAACGATTAATAAAAATGCTAATAACAATAAACCATTTTAAAACCACGTTTGCTAACGATAACGAAAACGTACATTTTGTTTACCGTCTGTTCTTCTTTTTCTTCTTCTAATGGTGTTTTATGAAAACTTGCAAACTTGTTTTGGTGTATTACCGCCACCATCTGGGCAGTAGTTTTGACAGTATATGTAAAGAAAGGAAATAATTTATTTAAAACTAATTTAAAAGCAAATACAACCACCCCATGTATTTGCAAATAAACAAATAACTATTTATATTTCTTGTCTTTTTAAGGAATGTTGCTACTGTAATTGGTACTGTAATCTTCATTTCTTTAACTTCTTCAATCATCGTTTTCCTTTCCTCGTATGCTGTACATTGAATTAATGTATGTTCTACGAATTCATCTTCTCCACATTTATCACATTTCCCTGTTGGATGGTTTCCTATTTTGTACTGATGATAATTTAATCTAGTGTGTCCTATTTAATTTAGTTAGTCTCATCTTCTCTTCTCATACTGAATAGCTTTCTGTATTTTGTACAGGTCTTGCAGTCGCATCTACCTCTTCATTCCCTTCAATTCCTACGTTTGCTTGTAGCCGTAGAAATTGTACTATTAATTGTTCTCTTTCCATTTCTTTATTTTCAGTTTATTTTCTATTTCATTTATTATGTGTTGTCTAAATAATATTGGACTGCAAACACTACCCTGGGGTGTTCCGTTCTCAACAGTGTGTTTTTTTTGTTGTTGTTAATGTTTGTCCTACTTGTGTAGTTGTTTTTAGAAAACTCTCAATCCAATTTATGTTATGTTAGTCTAATTATTTTTTCATTTTATTATTAACCATTCTTTCCACATTTCGTATGCTTTTTTCTACATCAACACACGCTGCTACCACTGCTTCCTTTTTTGTTTGAGCTTTCTGTTTCAAGTCATAGAGATAGTCTCTTGAACTTTGTCTTTTTCTGAAACGATGTTGAATCAGGTTTGCATTTGTTTCTATATAATACTTTATTCTATGAGACCATTTTTCCCCATTATTTTACCAGGCTGAGAAATTAATGCAGCTGGTCTGTAGTTGTTTGGGTCTGCTTCATCTTTTCTTGTCTTCTTTTTTTGACATGATTGCATGGTTCCATTCCTTTGGTAGAATTCATGTTTGCCAAATTTTATTGTATAGCATTAGTAGCGTTGCTAATGCAATTTCTCCCACATTCTTATCATAGATTTGTATATACATCATTCCCTGATGAAGCTAAACGCTATTTGGGTAACGTTACCAGGCATAACAATGACGTTCACTCAAACGTTCTTTGGCAACTAAGGGAATATAATATTTTTATTAATCATTGTATTAAATAACTCTGTTTGATTGTAGTCAGATGTTCTGGAAATCGTGTAATATTCATTAACTCAAATAATTAACTTCTGATTTTTTTGTATTTTGCTTGCTGCTCTTTGTCTACACACAGCACTAACAAACGACCATCTCTCATCACATCTCCAATCAATGTAGTAATTGTTTTGGTAAGCCTGATTGGGTTCCATAGTGAAAAGGTTGCTGCTTCGTTGGTCAGTTTGATGAAAACTGTAGTTTTCTTCGGGGTGTTTTTTTTTTGTTGTTGTTGTAATCCTCCCATGTATTTCCTTTGTTTTCACATGTTCTCCCACGCGTTTGTTTAGAACTGACTTATATACTTAGAACCACTTTCTTCCCAGTCACTTACAAAGTGCCTTTTACAGTTTGATAAATCAAAGTATCTTTTTCTATTTGTTTATTTTGGTATCATCAGTCCATCGTTTTCCATGTCGTCGCTACTATCAGCCTTCTTTTCACCCTTACCCTGTCGGTGTTTGATGACGTCAGTATAATGGTGAATGCGCGTTTGCGCGACCCACGGAGAATGTAAAATGTATTTTAATTTGTATTATTTAAGAATAAGATAACATATTGAAAATTGTATCAGATACTATGCTATTTATTTAGAATTGTTTAAAACAATTAATAAGTTACTATTGTTCGTTCAAAAAAAGACGTAACGTCAGTCGCTAAAAAATGACGTAAGTTCGTAATGCGGAAGCGTGCTGCCAGTTACAGAGAAGTAATGCACATTTTCAAACTATGTATTACGTTAATGATTTTATTACATTCATGCTTTGCATTAGGCATTTGTTCTTGAGAATTTATTCTGTGTCAGGCCAGATTATTTAGTATTTTTTCAAATTGTTAAATGCTAAATTCTTAAAAAATGCATTGTGTGATTGTAATATGCAACTTACTGCTTTAATGGTTCGTTATACTCTAGTTCCGCTGGTATATAGAATTAGCCCCATAATTTTGAAAAGACAAAACTAAATGTAAGTGGGTGTTGAATTTTGTTCTGGAGGGAGCCTCTAGGACCTGATGTACTAACAGTTAGATGTCTCTTCTGCTTCCTCAGGTAGTTCATGATGGACATTTTACGCCCTCTACTCATTAACATCCAAGGCAGAATTTACAGAAAGAATCCAATTCAGGAGGAAAGATATGAAGAAGAAGAGGAAGATTATTCATATTCAGAAGCAGGTCAGCTCTGAGACTAAAAGCCAAATGTGCCGCTAATTACAAACACAGATAAAAAAGAAAACACCAATTAAGAAAAGCCATGAGAATTTGCAGCTTCTGTCTGTATTTGGTAGTGGTAATGTGAGATCATGCTACTGCACATTTTTTCCAGTCAGGGAGAGATTTCTAATGCATGTGTCTTCAAAATGATGAAGTGTTTGTTTTTTTTTTAAGTCAAAATGATGAAGTGTTTTCTTATTCTTGGAGGTTTTCCCTCTCTCGGCCACCATAGGTATTGTTTTTTAAGGACCTAATTTTGTAGCTAACAAAGAATTCTGAATTCCTTTTGAGATTTACATTTTAATTCCTCTATTTGAGCATATCAGAATTGTTTCCTGAATGTCATGAGCTCCAACATTTCTGCATTTTTTGGAAAAAAAATCTGTATATCATTAAGTAATAGTTTTATGTTTGTTTTCAGCTGTGGAACAGTGTTTGGACGAGCCTTGTGATGTTTATACCATTGAACAAACAGAAAAAGGTTTCCGCTGTGCCATAGATGTACCAAGTGTCCTTTACAAGTCAGTAAATCTTGCAGAAGTACTTTTGTTAGTACTTACAATTTAATGTTACAGTTATAATGATGAAAAAAAGTAAGTTTTGTAAATATAAACCTTTTTTTTTTTCAAAAAACTAACATATTGTTGCAGAAGTAACTTAAAAGAAAGTTAAGTTATCACTAAATTGTGTAACTTTTTCAATTAGATTTTATAGCCATTAGTTGCGTAAGATTCTCAAGCAGTGGTAATACAATGGTGCTTTGTGTCTCAGGGGTTCAATATTGAAGTTTTAAATCTCCATAACAAAGACTTTTTTTGTTGGCTTCTTGCTACGAGTTTGTTTTGGTACCGGCAAAAAATCACAAACAGCACCTATAACAACAATTGGGCTCATAAAAAAACTCATGCACTCTTAGTTATAACCAATAAGTTTATGTAGCATTGCAGTCAGTTGATCGTGGGTATGAATTGATGCAATTACATGTTGTGTGTTTAGAGCCAGTCTAACAGGTCAGAGACAAAGTTTGATTTTAATCAGAACACGCAACAATTTCAAGAAGAACTTATGTAAAGTGCTTTCTGAGCCGATTGTTAAACCTTTGGGTTTTCTCTGCAGATATATCATTGGTAAGAAAGGAGAGACCCGTAAGAAACTTGAATCCGAAACAAAAACCTCCATCATCATCCCAAAGCAAGGTCAGGAGGGATCCATCGGTGAGCGCTCCATCTCTCGGATCATCCTGATGTGGTTCAAAATTCATCTCAAATCTTGTGTACATGCGCAAAGCGTGTCTCAAATCCCTTTGGGATTGTTTATGGCAGGGGTGTCAAGATAAAAATTTTGTTCAGGAGCAGCACACATAAATTTTTTTTCTAATAGCAACCTTTTAATTAAAAAGCATGTAGAATTTGGCATTTACTTATATATTACTTACACATCTTTTATATTTCTTATACAGGCTGTGCCCTCTCATTGAGTTGCAGTTGGTATTTCTGCATTAATTATCCCTGTGTGGTGTGTGTGGAGCCTCAGAGAAACAGTCAGAACCAGAGGGGGACAGCAAATAAATATACTTATTAGATTTTTTCCACATATTTTATTTCAGAATTGTGAATTAATGAATGATTATTGTTTTTGTCACCACATCGGGTCAAGAACACAGTAAAGGATTGCTAGAATCACTGCAATCGATAAATAGAAGAACTTTTTTGGTGCAAACACTCCAAATCTGCTGCATAATCCACATCAACTATTGCTAGAGTAATTCATACACTATCGTCAAGAAAGAAACTCTACTAGCAGCATGTATAACTTTTAAAATGAGTCTGGCTTTTATTTTCCCCCGTCCGGTTAGTTCTACTTTGAACAGTTTAAGATAGACACTTACTTAAGTCAACACTTATGTGGTAAAAGTACACAAACCACCATGAATGAATGCATTACTTCATGTACGAGCAAAGCATTAGTTAATGCATTAAAGTTTAGCTTTGTTGACAGAACATTGTAATGATGTTTTGGTGGGTGTTTTTTGTGGGATTACATCATGTTCATGTGTAATAAGTCAATGATATGTCCAGCTTAGTTCATGTTCATGACTGAAACACTCCTGATGATTCCTAATGGCTCATGATCTACCAGGAAGAGAAAGAGATACCATAATACTTCTCAAATTTGACACTGAATCCATTTTTTTTCTTCATAAAAAATATGCAAAATCAAACTTTCTCAAAAGATCAGACTGCTGGCTGTCCCAATCGCAGTGATGAGATGTTGAGAAGCAGCTGTTTGCTGTGTTTCGGGTGAGCGCGTGTGAGGGAGACTTTGATGTGTTTGGAATACATCAAGAAATGTTCTGCTCGTAAATCCAGGTCGGGATGTTCTGGGTTGAAGGTGCTCTCGAGAGGTTTGTACTGTATGTTCTTTGCGTGGAGGTCGAGATGTGTTCTCGTTAGCCTCCTCACTGAAACCTTTAAGAGGTCAAGCTGTGTCTGCTGGTTTCTGTGCATGCTGAGGTTGCAGGGATAAAAACTGAACATGTTCTCTTTGTGCTGGCTTGCTTTTTTAATTACATGTGCCTGTTTGTATTACTTTAAGACAATGATAGCTTTAACTGATATAGATAGTCATGTTTAGGCTCTGATCGGCATAGTTTAAATTGATAATAGTTTTGCTATCAGTCTGTACAACTTTTTGATTTAGACACACAATCGATAAAAATCTGAAAAAAAGAAAAATGTGAACTGTCTTGCGTGAATAGCTTTTTGAATTTCTTTAGTTGTTTAAGTTGCCAGCGAAACAGTTGGCTGCCAAATTAGTTGTTAATGTAATGTCCTCTTCATCAGATTTTTGGTATTACCCAGCACCCATGGGTGTGTTTGTTAGAATGGTCACAGGCGCTTACTAAGCTTTAGGCATCGAATGAAGCATGCAGAAAATACAATTATAGGAGTCCAACCGCAAGCGGAATGAAAAAGTCAAGACTAAATGGAGGTAAATGTATTGTTGTTGGATTGGGTCATTTATTGTGTCACTGGAAGATAGTCAGAGCTTTGTTAATGTATGTTAGCCTACTTTGTGACTGATAACTCCATATAAACAAGCACAGAACGTGACAGAACAAGTCTCTCTCTCTCTCTCTCTCTCTCTCTCTCTCTCTCTCTCTCTCTCTCTCTCTCTCTCTCTCTCTCTCTCTCTCTCTCGGTCAGCAGATAACAGTCACAATATAGACTTTACTATCCTGTAAAATAGTGTGGACTAAAGAGCTTAATTGCAGGTGCTCCTTTGGTCTGTCTGTTAACCTCCCCAATGTTCAGGACAAAGTTACACCCTTTGTTTCAGAGCTAACAAAACAAATAAAGATACTAAAATAATTAAGATAAAGCAAGCTCTTAATGAAAGCTTTCTCAGATCTCAGTCTGAGTTTTGCATACAGAAGCTTGTTGGTTCTTTGCCCATATGGCATACAGAAGAATACAATATCCACAAAATGGTCAAATATGAAGGAAGTTCATCTTCTGCACAGAAGATGATAAATCTTATATTACATGAATGTGCCTTTGAGGATTTATTCACTGACCGTTCAGGTAAACTTAAAACAAAACTGTTTTGGTTACATGGCCACTCCCAGCGGCTTAAGAACAGGTACACTCACTTCATTTTTGTTAATTATGTTGGAAATATATTACTTCACTTGATGACTTCCTGAGCTCATAGATTTAAAGAGTCAAAAAGTTTTTCTCAACCAAAGCATCCAAAAACTTTTAGCCTAACCTGGCTCATTTAACGCAAACATTAGACTTCAACTACAAATATAGAGCATCTCCTCAGTGGTACACTGCTAGCTGACTGTCATTACATTCCCAATGTGAGTAGAAAGCTTGAAACTAAGTGGATTCTCGTCCTCTACACTGATCTCCTCAGAGCAAGATCTGTTTGAGTCTTCTTTATAAAAGGCCTGTGTGCTGTCTTATTGCTTTAGTTGTCTGAACACTGCTCCACTTCTTTTTTCTGATTGGTAGGGGAAAAAGGCTTCTGCCAGAAGTTCAGTTTGTTCTTCTACTGAATTCTCAGTTTTTCAGCTTTATCCAACACTGCAAGAAAGCATGTGCAGGAAAGCTCTGTTTACTCTGTTGTTTCTGCTTTTCCTACATACCCCCCTTTTGTAAAACATCTGACATTTACTGTATTTCACAGTTTATTTAGCAACAATTGCCGCTCACAGATCTCTAGTCATGTCTCAAGAAACCCTCTGTATGTAGGAAACACCCGTTTGATAAGGGTCATATCTTCATGTTGGTCAGAGTAAACAATGTTTGCTTATTGAAGGTGCTGTATGGGATCTCTTCAAGCCAGTGAAGTCAGCACTTTAAAAGAAAATGTGAACAAATCATAAGATGAGAATGACTTTTCTCTCTCAGTGGTCAGCGGTTCCCTCCGGACCTCAGTCTCCTCAGCTGTTACCCGCCTTGAGCTCTTGATTGACAGTTTTCGCAGGAAGCAGCCGTTCACACACTTCCTGTCGATAGCTCTGAACCACCCGAAGGTTCAGGAGGGATTCTTACGCTTTCAAGAGCAGGTCATGGCAAGCTACGGGCAGGTGAGGAATAATAATCGGATTCATTTATCTGGTGGTTTCTTTTCCATTAACTGGGATTATCACATGTTCTTATGTGTCAAAGCGTCATATTTTTTGTCTTGAGAAGAATATTTTAAAGACATTTTAATTGGTTTATTGACACAGCAAGGCAAAATCAGGAAGGAAATAAACTTCTTTTTGCAGGAAGAAGGAGTTGACGAGAGTATTTTCCAGAATCCGTCAAAACTGCATCTTACCATTGGCACGCTGGTGCTGCTAAACCAACAGGAAGTGACACGCGCAAAGGCTCTTCTTTTGGAGTGTGGAGATGCCATCAGGTCGGGATCCATTAATGCAAAGCTACAGTAACAATTCTGAACCTTCCACTCTAGCAATTCATAGAAGAATCTGAATTTAAAGGACTTTTCAGACATTTCTCTCATGCTTTAGTACTGTTCCCTCCTTAAAATCATCCCTTCAGTCATATTCAGATGGGTTCATGCATGGTTGTGTTTTTCTGGGAGCTCAAAAAGGTTCTGTGCCCAATGTTCTATGCTAAGCCATGCTAACAGTGCTATTGTTGGAACTGGAACATGGTTTCTCTTTAATACAATTTATGCTAGTTTGTAGCTGTATTTAAATGATAAAAATAATTTTGTTAACAATAAGGATTGGTCAAAAAATACCCGTGGTTCTTTTTTTGTTCGCTTTTTATTTATCCATTGCAAAATTCATTAATTATTTTCTTTAATAATAACATTACCCAAGAGCACCAGACAGATAGTTATTGATGTTGAGCACACCAGTCCAAAACTTTAGGTTTTGCATGACATGTAGATGCCTAGATTGAAGCGTGCGACACACAATCAGAGCTGTGTCAAATGTTTAGATCAGGATGTTTCTGTGTCTGCAGACAAATAACTGGATCTACTGCTCTCCCCATCGAGGTCAGAGGCATCGAGTACATGAACGATGATCCCTCTGCGGTGGATGTGCTTTACGCTAAAGTCTCAGCCCTGGATGGATCTGACAAGTAAGAGATGAAATGTAGCTGCAGTACATAATAAAATAGATCTCCCCAAGGTTCCTCTGGAGTTCCAGCTGTTCTTCAATGTCATGAGGATAGCAGCTTGGATCGCCTTCTATGTTTGATATGGGAGTTTTTGGAGTTGACTGATCAATGGTTAGAAAAGTGTAACTGAAGCCAATTGTGTAGCCAAAACAAGCTGTACACATAGAAAAGCACTTGGCTAGCAAGTAAGGAATGACTCCAGGTCAGTTACCACGGGTAAACCCAGATAGAGCAGGGGCCATAGCCTTTGGCAGTGTTGATTTAGACAAAGGTACAGTATGGATATAAATCCACTAGGAGGGTTTAGTAAATCTTCTTCTAAACGACCACAGCTCTACCTGTCACCAAGGTAACTTACCTGGGGTCATTGGTTGCTTGCTCGCCAGTGCCAGTCTATGTGTATACAGGTTTCTTAAATCTCATGTATTGAATGTGTGCACACTCACGCACACAACATACTTCTGATTTCTCATGCACACACTGATTAAAAAGTTCATTTTCAAATTGTGCTACTATTACACACACATATATTTATAGTTATATGAAAACTATAGTATTTAAATATAGGAACTTATAGGATTTTGTCTTATGGAGATATTATGAATAGTTTTTGGTTTATCACTCTGAGCTATGATCGAAACCTGAGAACTACACAGTTTTTGGGTGCAACTTGAGGCTGGTCTTTGGAAATCCTTTGAATAATTGATTTAATCAAATGTTTTTCACCATGTCATACCAATTTCAAAAGTAGATTAAAAGTTAAATCAGAAGTTTGGTTGCTAAACAGAATGTTCTCCTCCAAGTCCCCCAGCTGCTAACCATCTGACATCTCCAGAAGACGTTTGAGTGTCCTTTTATTCCACTGAACAAAGAAAACAATGCTTTCCACAGCAAGCTTTAAAAGGCCTCTCTTACAATTAAAGATGTCTTAGCTTCTTTTAGCGCATGTTTAGAACATGATTAGTTTGAGTAAAGATCATGCAGTTCTGAGTTTTTGAAATGCTACCTTATTAACTCTAGAGCTCTGATTCCAGGGAGCAATGATAGTTCGTGTCTTTGCAGGCTGCAGCAGATTGCAGACAGTCTAGTGCAGTGTTTTGTGTCGGCTGGTCTGATGGAGCGCCAGTGTGAGCGCGTCAAGATTCACGGTACCGTCATGAACACACTCTTCAGGAAAGATCCATCAGGTGAGCATCATCACTCCAGCTACTTTATTATATAATCTTTAACTTGTGTTGACTTTAAATATTCACAATGGTAACAAAATAAAGCGGAATAATATGTGTCATTAAAACTTGTTTGAAACATGAATTTTCAGAATATTGAATATCAGAAATTTAAGACAACTAAAATGTTTTATTGCCGAATTTCAAAAGTCCAGATTGTTTTTGTTCTAAATTCCTAAGCTACAGATATCCAGTTTTTAAAAATACAGTTTCACGTTTCCAGGATGATGAAATTCCAAACATTAATTCAATATTCTGAAATTCACTTCTACTTTGGCCAATCACAGAATTCAAAACATGTTTAATGGCATATAATATTATTTTTTATTAAATTGAGGTTGTCAATTATTCAAATCAACACTATTCTAATTCAAGTAGTTTTGGCATATCCATACATAATCAGTCCATGCATGTGATGTGGAACAGTTAATATAAATAGAAATAATAGTCGTGAGTGGCTAATTTATTATTGTCTTCTTGATCAAATCTTTTTTTGTGTGTGTGGAAAACACAGCGGAGGACAAAGGGGCTTCAGGAAGATTGAGCATTAAAGACAGAGAAGCTTTTAATGCCAAAAACATCTTACAGGTGAGCAACACGAGCCCAGGGAAGCTCATCCCTTTTCTTATTTATGGAGCTTTATGAAACGAGTTTAAGACTAGGGACCAGGGATGTCTCGATCAGGTGTTTTTTTTTTTTCAGGTTTTTGTCGATCCAATTCCGATCATTTTTCCAAATCAGATACATTTTGATTTTGGCAATGCATTAAGAAAAAAAGATGTAAAGTCTGTTTTATTATCCAGACAACCAAAAATTAAATAAAAAATAAAACTTATACAGTTTAAACTATGCAACTAAAACTAATTAAGGGCAAAATAAAAAATAACAATAGTGTGATAACAAAAAAACCCTTTTACCTCTTTAAAAGAGGTCGTTGAACTAGGTTTGATGGCAAAAACTCAATCACAAAAAGCAAAATAAAAAAGGCCTTTAATATAATATGTAAAATCCTATAATGAAACGAAAAGCAGCAGCTTAATGCTACACTTACATAGGATATACGTTTTATAACTCAAACTAAATATAAACATTTAAGTAAAAATGTAAGTTTTTTTTTTATATATAAAGAAAGAGTGTTATTATATCCATTATTATTATATACTTGAACCCCTCCACCTGAGGCAAGACCTCTCCAACCTGGACTGAGCACACTACCATTTTCCAGTTGAGAACCAAGACCTCGGATTTAGAGGTACTGATCCACATCCCTGCCGCTTCTCACTCAGCTGGAAACTTCACCAATACCTGCTGAAGATCCTGGTCTGAGTGAGCCAACAGGACAACATGCTCTGGAAAAATCAGAGCGGAAATCCTGTGGTCCCCAAACTGGGCCCTTCCCCCAGCCCCTGGCTCCATCTATAAATTCTGTCCATAAATATAATGAACAGAATTGTTGATGGAGAACAGTCTTGCCAGAGTCCAACATGAACCAGGAAGAGGTCTGACTTACTTCTGGTAATGCAAACCATGCTCCTGCTTTGGTTGTGCAGAGACCGGACTACCCTTAACAGAGGACCCCAGATCCCATATTCCCTCAAGACCCCTCCACAGGACCCCACAAGGGACAAGCCTTCTCCAAATCCACAATAAGAATGTGGAATGGTTGAGAAAACTCCCATGTACCCCCGAGAACTCTGGAAAGGGTAAAGAGCTGGTCCAGTGTTCCATGACCTGGACGGAAACTGCATTGTTCCTTTTGAATCCGAGATTCAACAATCAGTCAGATTCTTCTCTCCTGTACCCTGTCATAGACTTTCCCCGGGAGGCTATTCATGTGGCTTAAAAGTTACTGGCTTACCCTCTATGTGAAGCATTTCTAATAGTACATTTATGTGCTACTATTCTAGACGCTCTACGTCTACATGCAGGGACCTGCTCGTATCCTCCTCTCAGAGGGAGTTCATGATCTTCTCGTGAGTGTGGGGTCATCTTGTGGGTGCTCTGCTTTCATCCTGCACACAGCATAATAACCTGGAAATAGGTTTATGAGTTATTCTTTATTTTCATAAGATCTGTCAAAAAATATGCTCAACAATTAGAACTAGATTTTTTAATGTACTTTAGATAACTTTTATATACTTATTAGCTAAAATGTACATTTATGCATCTAGCATATGCTTTTGACCAAAGTGAATTACAGTAGGGGAGAGACGATATGAAATTAGTTACACAGTCACAGCATATAAGGACCCTTATTCTGTAAAGCAACTACATAAATCTGTTTTCACTGCCCTCCCTGGGTATAAGGATTAATTCGATCAGTAAACGAGTAATTCCTCACACAACTTAAATCAAGGCTGTCAAACCCAGTTCCTCAGAGCTGTAGTGAACAGCTGTGCAGAACAGAAGTAGACCCTCCGGGGAAAGAAAGTGTGTTTTCTGAGGTTGCTGCCTTCTGCTGGCTGACAGAGGAACTGCGAGTTTTCCCCGCTCATGTTTTTGAGGAGAGCTTATTCACTTGTTCTCCTTGTTTCTCAGAACCCATGTTGTTTTCAGAGATGTTCTGGGAAATAACCTCTGCCAATCCGCTTTTCTACAGTCTGCCTTCAATTTTTCCTCATCCAGACAGACACGATGTACTGTTTGACACCCGGAACATGATCAGAACAGAACAGCGTTTGTTTGTAAAGAACTCAAAGCAAATCCTTAAAGACCGTTTAACTTCCTGGAAACAACAGGTTATATATTTGTTACAGAGATCTTTTTGAGCGAATCTATTGGAAAAAAGACCTTTAGTGTTCTTTTAAGGAGTCACTTTAAGGAAGCTGGAAATAAGAGTTTCTGAATTCTCAGATCCATAACTGTGGCTTGCTGTGTGTGTTTGCAGATGTTCCGGGAGTTTTTCTTCGGAGCGTTTGATCTGGAGTCGGTGCAGATTTCTCAAAGATATTCTACAGATGCTTCTGGATATTATTCTTCAGCTGGTCAGCTTTCGTTCATAGAATGATTCATCATCTGAGGAACTGGATTAAATACTCCTTTAACTTCACCTGCAGCATACTCTGCAAATACATTATGTACAAATATGACATAAAGAGCATTCTAACTTCTGGTGTGCATTTTCATTATATTTGCTTTTGTCAATGTAATATCAATCACATACATGTACGGGAACTTAAAATGGCAACGCACTCAATCGTTTTACTTTGAAAGCAAGGTTATTTTCATTATTTTTCTCTTAAACAACCTGAAACAGGCTCGTTAGAAGATTCATTAAAAAAAAAACTAAATATAACTTTAGATATAAATCTGTGGCCAAGAAACTGGAGCTTATATCATTTATCGTATCTGAAAAAGTGAGATGCTGTTTTTTCTTTATGAAATAAAAAACACATGCTTGTGTAGATAATGTACCATTATTACAGCTTTTCTTTTTTTTTTTACTCTCATAGTTTTTTTTGATATTTGTCCCAGCCAACCCTGAGCCTTTCCAGAGTAATGTGCAGTCGCTCCGGTCTTCATGTGCGTTCAGGGTTTCTGCACACTCTCCTGACAATCAGAGTGTTCGCACTGTGTATCAGAACCAGACGGAGAACTTCAAGCAATGTTTCAAGTCATAACTTTTATTTAAAACCCTTATTAAAACTTTAACCCAGCAACTCCACCTCCATGAGGCTAGAGAGTGGTGGAAAACTAACATAAGCATCCAGCTGGGAGCACCTTGATGAAAGCATTGCACTCGCTGGGGATTGTCCACAAATCTGCCATAAAATGTAAACCCAGATTCTGGTGACAAACAAATCTCCTATAATAGGTTTTATTCTGGGGTTCTGGCATTTACCAGCCTGACTCGCTTGCATGGGGTTTCACCCTGCAGTGACATCAGGTGTGTGGGGTTCACCTGTGAGCGGCACAGCCCAGGAGGATCCAGGAAGCACCCGGGCTTGAATACTAATATAAAACCAGAAATATTTCACTGAAATTGCACTTCCAAATTAAAAATGTGATCTCATTGGCTAAGGAAAGCCAATTATATAGTTATATATATAATTATATATAGACCCATTAATAGTTTAATGAAACCTTTAAGCCCACGTTAAAATACTACTTTCTCTTGATAATTATGCAACTATGCTGAAATTATATCAAACTTCCGAGCTTGATTTTTCTTTACTAATAAATACTTATGAATGTGAATCATTTGGAAGCTTTATGTGCAGTTACATTGAGGGAAAACATAGATACATAAAAATAATTACAATTTACAAAATAATATAATTAAACATGCTGACTTTGATTGAGTTAACGAAATAGTTATATAGAGTAAATAGTTAATTAAATATCAAATCATTGTTATAAAATGCTATGTAAAACATTTGAAATTCTCATTTTTTATGAAACACTTGCTCATAATTGTGAGTTAAGATACATTTTTAATTGAGAAGTTTCTGTTCACTTAACGCAATTATGACTATTACTGCGTCCCAATCTAAACACTTACTCTGCACCCTTAAAGTAGATACTCATTTTCAGAAGAAAATTTACATACTTGTTAGTGTGTGAGACGAGTGTCCATGATCTGGGACGCACTAAAGCGTCTCGTGACGGAAGTAGATTTGTCACGTCTTCACGCATGAGGCGTGCGAGAACTCAGCTCTTTTTTTCATTAAAAAATATTCTAATAATAAATAAAACTCCCTATGTTGATGTTATTTATTTACGTCTTTAAAAATGTGTCGTATTACAGAGAATCCAGGTGAGTGTTCATGGCTTTTCACTTCAGAATCTAACCAGAAAAGGTATACATCCTGGCAACACCACTGCAAAAAATGCACTCTTGGAACAAGAACAAAAAACCTCAAATAAAGTTAAACTCTTCCTATATATATCAAGCAAAAAATCTGCCAGTGTGGTAAGCAAATTTAACTTGGCAAGAATTCTTAAAATTAAAAAAAAAAAAATCCAACTTGTAGAGGTTAGAGGAAAACCCTTTAAGACATGTCGAGAGGTTTATCTTCTTGACTGATTAAATGATCTGAAACTGCTAAGGAAAGGTTGTCAGCCCCACGCTCTCAGACCCTTATCGCCTCCACTTCCTGCGTCAGGTTCTCCTCTTGTCACTGGTGAAGCCGAGCACCCTATTCTGCTCAAGAGCATGGTTCAAAAGGTTTCTGAAGCTTGATTAACAGAGGACATAAAATAAAACCAGGTCATCAGAAATTTTATTGTAAAATCTTGAGGCACACATGCAGTGCAGTGCATGAGGGAGAATTAGCAGCACATGAGAGAGATGAGTGCTTCCTCCAGTGATCATGTGAGGAGAGAAAACTGATGGGGGACTGAAGCCGTCTCAGGCGTTAGGGTGTTATTCCTCACATCTAGCGTCTGCAGAGAAGCCATCTGAGAAAGCTTCTGCATCGGTAACTCTGCAGCAGACAAGGATCAATCAGAGGAAACATCAAGCAACACTATTTCAATCAAGATGCGCTATAGGTTCCTGGTGTCCTGCTTGGCTGCATTACCAGTGAGGAGGTTTCCCTCCAGGCGGATCTTTTGGAGACTCTTCACCTCCATCAGATGCTCGGGGAACACACTCATCTGGTTTCTGGACAGATCGATGCTGATCAAATGCTCTAGATCGCTGATGGTCTCCGGTAGAGTGGTCAGGGTATTTCCCTGCAGATCCAGCTCTACAGGAACACAACACCGGAGAGAAATGCATCTGAGTGATGGATGTCTTCTACTTTTCATGCCTTAATACTGCGTCCCCTTTCAATTGAGGGAAAATATTCTGCCTGCATTTCAAGGAGCTCTGTATCGCGATTGTTGCTGTTCTGAGATGGTTTGTGTTTCAACTTTCCTGAGAGAGTCTGAGAGAGGATATCTTTATAGTCTTTTATGAAATGTTTATTTCTTTTAACTACCAACACTTATTTTCCACTCATTACTTTAAAGGAACTATATTTGGCTTGCTAACTAACAAGATCCATGATTAGCCCTGCTGAATACAGAGGCGCTCAGTCGGTGCGGGGTGCAGGAGAAAGCCTCACTATTTTGCAGAGCTTGGTAACGAGTGTTTAGCGTTGCTCTTCTATTATCGTTAAGTCACTGATTCTCCAGTCCTCAACCAGATATTTTCCTCCACACAACAGCTGCTGACTGAGATAGCTTTGGTTGAAATTCTTAGTAGATCAGCAGTTTCGAAAAATACTATAATTGTAGCAGGATTTGGCAAATTGTTCATATTGTAATTACTATTGTTATTATACTAAATTGTTTTAACTTGCCTGAAAATAATAATGAATAAACCTCTATATTCAGGTTACAGAAAGTTAAATCTGCACATCATAACACGTTAAATACATTTTCGAAACCCCCAAAAAGTTAAGAAATTGTGTTTTCAGGGGAGCCTCATATAGGGGGGGCCGAGCTCGTAATTCGCACCCTGGCTCACACCGCATTCTAGATCTGTTTAATAGTGAAACACTAGATTGAACCTTTTTCAGACCTTAAATCTTTTCATCCCCATTGTGAAGCTTGATTTGAACTTCATATGTGTGCCTGAAAGCATTGAGATGCTCCCATGTAGCGAGAAGAAGTTTCTTTCCAAGCATCTGAACAGGTCAAACACTCATCATGCCCCTTTTAAATCATTGATAATAATTATTTGCCCCCTTTAGAATATCACTGAACAATCATCCAAAGACACTTTCTTTTGATTGTTTGTCGACACAGCTCTGCTACAATTCACTTCCAGGTCAGTCAGCGTGTAAGTTCTTCATTGAGATGAGCTACATTAGTGCTTCATCTGATTGGTTAGTGGGTGTGGCTACAGCAATCGAGCCCTGTGAGCTCCCAAACAAATGTAAAAACGGGATTACACAAACATGAACTCATCTGAATATGACTCGAGGAATGTTTTTGATGAAGGAACACTACTAAAATGTGACAAAGGTCTGAAAAGTCATGTTTACATGACGGTAACTGTTTGGGAAACTTGTTCAGATGTTATTTGGTGACTCACCTCTAAGCTGAGTGAAAGTGAGGAAAAACTTGTTTCCTAAAGCCTTTATTTGATTGTTAGCCAAAGAGATCTTTTGGATATTTTGGCTGCAGCTCCGAATCATTTTGAAGACACCCTCTGGGAAACTAATGAGGCCACAGTCTGACAAATCTGAGAACCAAATAAAACAGTTGATATATATTAAATATAAATTCACTCCCCTGATTGCAATCGTTGACATGATCTCACTGCCAGAATCAGGATTTTTACCACATGTTTGAGAAACCACAAAATTGAGCATTAAATTTTGTTAGCTTCATAGTTATGATACTGTATGTACACACCAAGAACGTCTTTTCCCTCCTCCACAGTCTCATTGATCCTTCGGGCCACGTTTGCAACTGCCTGCGCCATCAGGTTAGGTTCAGGTCTGATTGTGATCTGAACAGTGATTAGTTGATCAGTGACACAGGAAATCACTCACAGCTACTTCCTGTTAGAGCACACACATGCAGGGATGTCATTGTGAACTAGATTACTCAAGTGTGTTCTTCAGGTGGTGCCTATTCTCTGCTCTCAGTAAATCAGACTTAGTTGCATTCTATCTGTAAACATAGCATGAATGAATTTCGATACTTTTAGAAAACAATTTTAGCAGGTTTAATCTGGACTATCTAACATAGCAACTACTCAATACTAAGATAGACAGAGACTACAATCCACCAGACAACAGAATGGATTCAGGCCACCCGTTCCAGCAGAAGGTAAGTTCAGGTCAGTGCTTCTGCAGGGCACTGGGGATCCTTACCCAGCCTTGGGATGGTTTTGGGAGACCCTTCTGTTGGAGATCTCTGGACACAGCTGGAACAATTTGGATTGTACAACAAAAGCTCGTTCCTGCTAAGTAATTTAAGTTCACAAAAACATAACTCTGTGCTCAGGCCTGCTGAGTTTGACTATTCAGTCTCTGAGTATCCTGTTAGTGAGGAGTTGATATGTGATAGATTGCTAAAAACGTCAAAAAACTAGCTTTTGGAATTGTTTCCATTAAATCATAACTATGCAACTAAATACAAACCAACTCGTGTGATCAGTCATTAAAAAAAAAAAAAACTGGTAAAGGATGTGCACAATACTCTGATAAACAACAGATACATTCACATTTCAGCACAACTTCGGCACTCATCATCATGTGTCAGTGCCAGGGCTTGTGAAACTTGCTTCAATTTGTTGGTTCTTGGTCTTTGTAATTGCTTGCATTTTTCTATGCTTCTTTGAGCCTAGACCGTTTATGACCTCCCTGTCTCGAAGTATATTCAAAGATATATACTGTCTGCTAATGGATCCAAGCATGCCACACCATTCCCCTTGGCTTTACCTACTTCCTGTCGATTTAGTATGGTGTCCGAATGTTTAACTTGTTTATTTAGAAAAAAAAAGTTTTTTCCATTTCCAAGGTTTTTATTTCTTCAATAAATTGAAGGTTTTTTTTCCTAAATTGTCTTTATTAGGCATATTTACTATCACAAATACACTTTGTTCAATCTCATGGTTAATGGAAATGCTACTTAAGTTGTCTACAGACGGACTTTAGTTTTTCTTTTTGTGTAAAACTGGATTTAGTCTTGCTCCAAATGCAGTGCCGGCTTGCTAACATTAGCTACTCAGTCAACCTGGGTTAAGGGCCTGGCATTATTTACTCAGGAGGAAGTTTTAAAAAGTTCTACTGACATCTGTAAACTCTATCTATAGCTTGCAACACCTAATTGCTCACTGTAGGAAAATCAGGTTTTAAAACACAAAAACAGTCCTGAAAGATTCAGAGTTGTATCGTTGCTCTGGCTAATATCAGGTGCTTTTTGGCTTTTTAATCCACCACCTTTAGTAATTGGCCACATACAATCAACAACTTCACTGTTTATTCATGTATTATTTCGCAAAGACAAATTATTTAAATTGAACATCGGAATCAGTGTTCTGAACATATGCATCTAAAATTTACATCATATGTGATTATGGCACACAAAGTTGGACAAACATCTGTTTCCATGTCACATATCTACTGAACCATTTTATGTATGTTACAAAAAAGCATTTTACAATATTAACTACCATCATTTTTTTATCTTAAGTTCGCTACCATTATTTGTTGCAAGACTTTAATAACAGTTTAGATTTAATGGCAAGATCCATACAGCTGATCAGATATAAATAGACGCGTTGGTGTGTGTTATTAATAGAACCACTGAATTTGAGTTAACTTTACTGTTGTTGTAAAACGGTTATTTTTCAGTGTTGGGACAGAATTAATGAGTGACCCCGTTGAGTTTTTACCTCAGAGCGTTAGTCGAAAACCACGTGCATATAAAGCGATGTAACGTAGCAGGTAAATTATTATCAAACATGCGGATCATTCTCACCGTCTCCATTCAGCGATCGTCTAAATTACGAGCGGTTTACAATCTATCACAGTTTAACGTTAAGTTAATTCAGATGCCTGCTCGCAACAAACAATGTGTGTGTGGCAGGAAAACATTTACTCGAGAGTCCGTGATGAAATATAATTGCTAGCGTACATGATAGGATTTTAACCCGCTTTTAAACCCCTAAATAACGAGGGGGCAAACAGCGAAACGTAACGTATGTGCTTCTTCTATATCTGCGAGCCAATCAAAGCCGGATTCCGCGTCGTTTTGTCGCAACTGTCGTGAATCTAAACGTATTTCGATTCTGTAGTACATTCGTTTTGTTTACTGTACTGAACAGTAATGTACATTATACATTCTACAGAATATATAAAGTCTACTAAGCGTACGTCAACCGCACAGCTACGTTCTTCTGAGCTATTTTTAATGCAGGGAAATAAATAACATCAGAATCTAAAATATAGTTATGCCATACCAGTCCCTGTGTGTTCCCAGCTGCCAGTAGCAAAGTGAGTGGAATGGTAGCGAACACATTACTCAGAAATGAGAATAAAGGAGTTTCTAGAATCCCTCTGTCTGAATGGGACTTTGCTGAAAACACAGGGCAATTGTATTTAGCCCTGAAACAGGAAGAACAAACTTAGTTATCAGTAACAGTAATTCAACTCAACTTTCTGAGCTTCCAATCTTTTGATAATAATGTTCAACTTCATAACATAGATTCATTACAGCAATCAAGCTTTCACGAAAAGATAATTTTGTATTCATTTATAAATTAACTATATTAATTAGAACTTTCTTATGGAGAACACGCATCAAAAAACAATAAATACCCCACAGTAATGGAAGTCAGGAACTTTTTCATGCAAGCTTTTTATTTCCATTAGCAAACCTATTCATTCACATTCATTCATTTAAAACAATCTTAAGTTATGAACATAAATACCAACACCTCTCTCATGAATTATTATTAACATACTTACAAAGATTCTCCACCATGTGTTGTAACTTAATACATGGACAGTGGTTGAAGAAGAACTGTTTTCCTTGGTTCCTCTTTCATTTTCATTGTGGCAGTTTTTTTTAACAAATGGCTGGACTCTATTATACTGATGTGTACATTAAAAAGCTATTCAGTTGGACCTCGTCACTCCTGTCTCTTGGCCCAGGTTCTTCCTCATTTGAGAGTTGTATGGTTTGATCCAGTTTTAATTTGTCATGAATTAGCTCAAATCTCTTTCTCACAAAATCGATTACATTCTTACGAGTGGCAACTCACCAATGGCAAAATTTGGATACATAACATTTTCTAGTCATTGAGCTTTAAGTCACTATATTATTTTAAGTGCACACCTTAAAATGTTCTCCAGCCATGAGGAGAATGCCTATCACACAGGATTGTGATAATGGTTAGAAATATCCAGGGCACTCCATATTACGAACTTTGGAGGACACATTTCAAGTTAAGATCAAACAGATTCACACTCTCCATATATCCACATGTCAAGATCAGCTCTCAATCCTGTGATCATTGTCTGTTTTCCAACATCCCCTTGTTAAATACTCCTTTTCCTTGTCTTCATTGTCACAGGACCAGCTCTTGCTTTACAGCTCTTGTAAGAAATTCCGTCTTGATTGACCTTTAAATCTTGACAGTGTTCCAAGACGAGCTCTCGTTTGGCCTATTGAAGGAGTTTTGCTGCTGTTTATTTTTTTAACCATTTCTCATTCTCTTTTTCCCAAATCGAGATTCCACTCCATTGCAAGACAAGCCATCTGTCTTTGGTTTACTCTTCAATCAGTGTTGGTTTGCTGGTTCAGAGGCATCCACACTCTTCCACAACCATCTCCTCGTGGTGTCTCAGGATCAGCTCTCCACCCTCATAGTAGAGCATGCTCAAGGGCCCCATCCGTGTGGGAGCACAGCAGACCGATGGGACTCGAGTAGGGTAGTGATGTTTCAGCAGACTCTGCAAAACAAACACAAACAACAGGAAATGAGTTACTATAACACATTTGAAAAATTCCTTCTGTCAGTCTCAATATAAAAAGAAATCGAAGCATACGAAATATGGCACAGATTAATTTAGGTTCTTAACTGTTTTTTCTTTCCTTAAGAAATGAGCCTGGCTGAATCATGAGACTGTTTGGCAGTTTAGCAATTGTATTGTACACTGTAAAAAAAAACAAACGTTTTTTCACTTAGAAAAGTTAAAACTAACCATAATGGCCTGTCACTTTAATCACACAATCTCAAGTAAAGTTTACTTGGAATCTTTTACAGTAAATGCTTTAACAAAATATTTGTATTATTTTTTTAACATAATTTATGTTGTTTATTATTTAAATGGTTGTCAATATAAAACACAGATATACATTTTACTTGAATTATTTTATTATAATTATATCATACTGTAGCAAGCGTGTGGCTCTTCTTAGAGCTGTAGATGATTGAACAGTTGTTTTTCTTTAAAGAATTGTCTTAAGGAAGCCTGATATTGTATCCAGAAATCGTTCGACCAAATGTTAAACTTGTGAACAGACACGAACATACAAACACAACATATCTCTCATAAATGGTGTCTCAAAAGCATCCCCCAAATTACCTAAGCTTCTTCCCCCACAGAAGTTATGCACAAAACACTTGATTATACATCAGGGAACAACTTAACAACAGAGTTATTTGGCTTTAAAGGTGCTCAAATCATTCCTCTATGACGTCACTCTTCGTGGGCAACTGTCTCGGAGCCAAAGTCGCATGCGCATACATTATATAGCTAAATTGAGGAAATTTTACTTTAATTGTGATTTTTTGTCTGCGACTTGATTAGATCACGAACACTGAGTAAATATTACTTAGCACATTGTATCTAAATGTACAATTATATTTTAATAACAATAAATGACAAAGAAACTGTCAGTAACGTACTGAATTAAACATGGCATTTTAAAGTAAAAACACAAAATTGTGTTTATTTTTAAAACATCACAGGTAGAGGCCGAGACCTCAACATAATGGCATAAAAAACATCTTTAAAGCCTGGCTCCAAGAGGTTTTGAATTGTTTATATGGTTCATTCTAACTTCTGTGAAATTGTGAGTTGGGTTATTAATCAGGTACTTGAACTTAGTCTAAATATACTGTACATTTTGGGTGGGGTACTTGCTCAGACCAACCTGAGAAATATTGTATTCTATTATGTGATTCACTCTTCCCCTGACAAACTTCCAATAGGGTATATTATAAGAGACTTTTATATATAATGTCACACAGCTTTTTTCAGGCAGGCGTTTCAACTTGCTTCTCAATGTCCTTCTAAAGGGAGACAGTTCCAAGGCATTTCTCATACTACCCCAGAACCAGATAGAGGATGATTGATCCACTTTCTTTGACCTTAAACAAGAGGAGAAAGCATCTGAACTGAACCGCATCTGAGTGAACGCAAAGGGGGGAGTTTAAAGACTATGCTGTGTGTTGTGTTTAAACTTGGTGAGAAAGAAATTGTTCTCTGGCTGGTATGGTGGCAGTGTAACAACAGACTGGGAAATTTCTCTCACTGCAATAACATTGAGATGGAAGTGAAATGTCATGTGTTATTGGTCTAATTTAAACTGAGAGAGATACTGATGGTGTTGAAAATATTTGACAGTGGTGATTTGAGTCCTGATTGATTTGTCCTAAAGGTTAGTTTTTCCTGGAGATTGAGGTGAAAGTGGAACTGACCTGCATGTAAGCGTGGTTAGTGGGCTTCAGCTCTTCTCCCAGGGGGTCCGGGCAGCTCCCCTCACAGCGGTACGCATTGTACTTCTTAGGGAAGATGATCCAGGAGCCCCAGCCAATCTTACTGAAGTCCACTTGCATTTCCACTCTGCGGCAGCTAGGTGTCCGGCTGGACTCAGGACTCCTGGAAGAGCGGCCCCTGTTTTTCTTGCGTCCCCTGGCAGATTGGATCCGGCCCTTGCGGGCTTCAGCTGTGTGTAAAAGACTGGCTCGATCTGCTTGGCCTGGCTCTGGATTTGTATGTAAGTAAACCAGAACCACGGCTTTGTTGTGAGAACTTGGGCTAAGTCTAACAGGGCCTAGAGGGGCATTTAGGAGTCTCCGGGCACCCCTGGACCGCCCGTTTGAGAGTTTCGGAAAGCTCCAGGATTGAAGAAGTGAGGTGATATTATAAATCCTCCAATGTTGAGAGACTCGTATAAGGGAGGCTTCAGAGACGAGGCCAAGGGGCCGCTGATGGTGCCGCAGCTCCACTGTGATGTTTACGCTGTGGTCAGTGCTGCTGTTAACACTGCTTCTGTTTCCACTAGGGATCCGGATCCGCAGCTCTGCAGACTGAATCTGGCGCTCAGAGAGAATCGATGAAAGGTCAAAATCAGCAACTAAGAGATCATCCTGTTTTGTCAAACCTGAGGGAAAAGAAAAAATGATGTGAGTACAGGAATGTGATGGTATGATTCCTCATTAGGGACCTTCTATCCATCTGTGACAAAGCCTGAAAAACTATTTATTACTTCAGTGAATGCAGATACCATTTTATAAAACATTTCTAGAAGTCTTAAAAAAAAATGTATTGTAAAAACATTCTCAGGTTAGTACTTTTGATTGAAATGTATATATTTTTTATTGCCGGGCCAAATTAAATGCAAACATGAACTTATAACAAGAAAAATTGTTATTTGTTAGAATTGTTAATTGTTATTTACAAAAATGCTATGTCTGTGCTATGCTAATCTATGTCAACTATCTAAATAAGTTCCCTTTATGTCCATTTACACTCTCCATAAAAAAGCCACAATTTGGGAAGAATGGCCCCACTGATTTACATTATGATATTCACATATAGCACAATAAACACATGTCTAACGGTTATCATCTAACTATACATTTAATAAATGGTGGAACAAAACAGGAGGGGAAGTGCCATAATTAAACAGATGATGCTTCAAACAGTCTTTCAAACACTTCAAACACATTTCCTATATTATGAAATTGCTATTATGCTATTTAATAATTGGAAGAAATGTTATTCAATCAATAACTGTATGTTCTTTATGTGTTGAAATTTCCCGGTGAATATGAACGATGCAGAGATCAGGGCTGGAACCAGGTCTCTCTCTCTCTCCCTCTCACTCAGATCTCATCTATCTTCTCTTCTCATATTGCACTCGCTATCTCTATAATCTTGCTCTCTCTCTCTCTCTACTATTCATCTTGATACTCTCTCTCTATCTCTCTTGTCTTCTCTCTCTATCATATTGCTTCTCTATCTTCTCTCTCTCATCTTGCTCTCTCTCTCTCTCTCATCTTGCTCTCTCTCTCTCTCTCTCATCTTGCTCTCTTCGCTACTCATCTGCTCTCTCTCTCTCTCTCTCATCTGCTCTTCTCTCTCTCTCTCATCTTGCTCTCTCTCTCATCTTGCTCTCTCTCTCTCTCATCTTGCTCTCTCTCTCCTCTCTCTCTCTCTCTCTCTCTCTCTCTCTCTCCCCCCAGCACGCTGAAACACACAGGCTTTGATCCGCTGGAGTGTATATTGGGCTGTACATTTACATGGGAAGTGCTGCTGATTGCTCTGCTTAATCTAATAAGTGGCTCTGGCTGAGTTTAATAGACCTGCACATCTGGGACATCTTAACTCTTTTACATTTTCTAGATGTAGATCAGTCATTGAATGTAAATGAATTTAATTGACTAGTATTTACTTAGTTTGTAAATATTATGTATTGCTTTGTTTTGTATGCCTTTCTCATTCAATATAAAGGATATGTAAATACCTGATATTAGCACATTTCACACTGAAATCATCATTACTTCAATAAACAAAACACTATGTCACACTGTGAATGATTATTATTTCATTATAAAACACAATTATGTTATGTTGCCTTTTTTGTCAAAATCCAAAAACCAATGTAGATCCATATTCAAGCTCAAGGGGAGGGGAGGGGAGGGAAGGAGGATGAGGAGGAGGAGGAGGAAGAGGAGAGGAAGAGGAGAGGAGGAGGAGGAGGAGGAGGAGGAGGAGGAGGAGGAGGAGGAGGAGAGGAGAGGAAGAGGAGAGGAGGAGGAGGAGGAGAAGAGGAGAGGAGGGAGAGGGGAGGAGAGGAGAGGAAGAGGAGAGGATGAGAGGAGAGGAGAGAGGAGAGGAGGAGAGGAGAGGAGAGGAGAGGGGAGAGGAGAGGGGAGGAGGAGGAGAGGAGGGAGAGGAGGGAGAGGAGAGGACGAGAGGAGAGGAGAGGGGAGGAGGAGGAGAGGAGGGAGAGGAGAGGAGGAGAGGAGAGGAGAGGGGGAGGAGGAGAGAGAGGAGGGAGAGGAGAGGAGGAGAGGAGAGGAGAGGGCGAGAGGAGAGGAGAGGGGAGGAGGAGGAGAGGAGGGGAGAGGGACTCTTCAGTTCCTCATCTTCATCTCAAGTTCAGAAACTGAGCTCAGAATCATGCTGCTTTGCGAAAAACGCTAGTCCATCTCGAGATTTTTAGAACTATAAACTTTAATATCCGCTGATAGTAATAATAGCAATAACACTATTAAGAAAAAAAGCCTGATGTCACATGTCAAAAAAATAATAAAAATTAAAAATGTACTCGATATAAAACACTTACGAAAAACAGAAAAAGTAAAAAATGTAGTCTATAAAAACATTTCTTTTAACATTGAAAAAACTTGTTGGGCTTTGTACCATAAATCAATGGCTTTTTTCTGTTAGTTTAGAACAGAAATTCAAGTTGCCAGTACTTTTTTGTACGAAATTTAGTTTTACAGTTAAAAAAAAAACACATGCAAATAAAATCGTAAAAAGTTCAGGAAATTGGTTGCTGGTCATTTTTTTTCTTTTTTTGTCAGTTAAAAACTATTGTTAATACGTTAATTTATCATAAAAGGTTCAGGTAATGGGTTGTCAGTCCATTTTTTGTACTGAATTCTGTTAACACGAAAATATTTTTACAGCGTATCCTTCGTTTTACCAGATCAGGGTACAGTTTATGAAGGCAACTGAACAAAAAAAGCAATGTCTTTGGAACTTAAGTTGTATATTTGTACTAATTCTCCTAAAACACGTCCTTCGTCGGGTTGTAAAATTTTGCAGCAGTCACGTGACCCCGCGATCGCGTCTCCCGGCCGCCGGCGCGCGTGCGTGCGTGCGTGCGCGCTCGCGCCCGGAGCTCTAATCTAATCAGCGGACGTGTGAAAGCCACCTCGCGCGGGGCCTGATGTGGATTTGGCTCGGTTTGTGTAAGGATGTGTCTGGCCCACGGGCTCTAATCCACATCGGCTCGGCCTTGCTGGGCGCATTAACGCTGCTGTGCTCCTCCAGATGTGGATTGAGTCCGTCTGGCGCTTGGGTTTGACAGGCAGGAGCCACCGGGACCCCAACAGAAGACTTCACAGGGCCTCGCAAACCCTCGATCGATGAATCCCCCATTCAGCACACCCACACACACTTGAACCCGAGAGAAGAGGAGCGAGAACTTACTCTTGGACAGGATGCTCTTGATTGTGTCCGCGTTCTCGCGCTCCAAGATCTCGCTCTGGTTGAGTTTGAAATGCCGGTAGAGGTGCATCATGTAGTTGGGAGGATGCAGTCTGTGGCCCCGTTCGGCCCTGGGGGACACCCCTGTGTTGTTCTGAGTAGAGTTAGTATTGGTTCCAAATACTCCAAACAGCAGAAGAGGGTACAACGCTAATCCAAGGGTGCGCACCATGATGCTGCTGCTCTATATGAAGAGGCTGCTGTAGATGCTGCTGCTTTATATAAAGAGGCTGCTGATGATGCTGCTGCTGTAGATGAAGAGGCTGCTGTAGATGATGATGAAGATGATGGTGCAGATGATGTTAGGCTGAAGCCCGAATGACAGCTCTGGGCTCGAGCAGAGCTTATATAGCCCCCTCCCACGAGCCTCTGCTTAGTTAACAAGTGGCAGACAACATTAAAGGAAATTGACATGGCATGACAGCTCATTAGCTATTGGTGTGGTAATGAGACGCATATTTTACGAGGAACAATTTCAACCGCCAGTGACGTCACAGAGGATGGCCTTTGAAGAGTGTAAATTCCCCACAATGAACAAGCTCTTGTTTTTTTAATCTAAGGCTTAAAAGTACATTCAGGCTGTTCCATGACTTCATTTGCCATAAAAGTAGAGGGTTTACAAAAAACAGATTGACAACAAATTCATTTGGAAACAAATAAAAAACACTTTTTGAACACTTGAAGATTTCATTCTTATTAGAAAGCATGGGCTTTGTGTATAGTGTAAGCAAATTAAACAATCTTATTTAATGAAGAATGAGCAATTAAATCACTTAGAAATATTCATCAACACAGAAAAGAATGAAAATGGTAAAATCAAAATTTGTTAAGTCTGTATATTTGACTCATGAGGGGTTATACACTGCGTTTGGTGGGGAGGCTTCAGCTGCTTATTAAAGGATATATATATATATATGTACCACTAAAAAAAGTGTAATATCCGTCATATTTAGAGTTTTCCCCCCACGCATTTATTTATATCATAAACAATAAAACATCAACATTAATATAAAGGTGTAGTGTATCTTCTTTCTCGGGCCTATAGTTCAATAAATGTACACATATTTGCAAAAATGTTTAAGAATGACTCTGAATTCCTTTTGGCTTTATTTTTGTTTTTCCCCCTAAACATTTTTAAACTTGACGAGTGATATGTGCATGGAACCCCAGAACTGCAACTTCTCGAAGAAATCACGCAGAGAATAGTTATCCACGCACAGAAGAGTTTCCCACGCACAGAAGAGCTGTTCTCAGGCGCTGTGTTCGGGATTCCTCGCAGATGCAGCGAAGCCATGCACGCATGCTCAGAGCCTGGGAGCTCTCTGCCCACGAGTGCTTCTCGCTGCGAGTTTTTGTCTGAGTGCAGCCGTGCACAGGACCGCAGGGAGACCCGCGTGCCTGCACTGATCGCCGCTTCTCTTCGAAAGCCGAGGCTGATGTAAGGCGATGGTGAGTGTTCGTTTTCTGCATCGAGCTTCTGCTGTTCTCAGGCACGAGTGAACATGGCTCATCTAACCAAGCGGCACGCGGCGCGAGCAGAGCGAGTCATGGGGGTTAGTTAGTGCTCCTGCAGCGCCATCAGCGACGGCTGCTTTTAACGGTTAAAAACGACTGCTTCAGCGCAGACTATATAAAACACTCCACTCTAGAGCAATATACTGCGCAGTTCCGTTTCAAAACGCCTGAAAATGTGACAACTCAGCGTGGATGAGTCACTGTTTTGTCGAGTCGGTTCGTTCGAATCTTTTTCTCTGGCGTTAAACGACTTTATAAGCAACTGACAAAATGACAATACAAGTGTAACACATGGGAGTAATACACGGATTCATTTCTAGAGTTTTCCTTCACAGAATTTTGAGTTGAAAAAAAAAGACGCGTTTGTCCTGTTTTTAATATATTGTTATTTTTCAAAGAGGAACTATTTTAAAGAACAAAACAAGATCTAAAAAGTACCATACATTAATAAAATCTTTAAATCAGATGTCAAAAATGTTAGTTCAAGAGACGCTTTCTTTGGTTAAAACGTGGGCCTAGCCCCCAATTTGTGCTTCGATTCGTTTAAACGGCCGACTCAGATGATTCGTTTGTTTTGCAGGCTTCGCTTAGCGCAAAAGTAACGTTATTAACATTATAGTTCTTCAGTAATTTAACAAATTGAAGATAACAACTCCTTTAAACCGACCTTTTTACCTACATTAACGACCATATTTGTATTCTGAATCACATTAAGTTTTCGACACCCTGTGTTAAAGTTTTAACACTTCAGAGTATCTGAAGGAACGTAAACAAACAGGATGCTGTTCTGTCTCACGCGCCTTTCCTTATTTCATAAAGCAACAGAATATGAACGGATTACTCCATTTCCAAACCGTTTAAACGAGAAGCTCGTGACTAAACTAGACCAAAACTGTGTCTCATGATCTAAGATGGATGAAACCCATAGCTGCTCAAATCTTATCAACCGAGCTGTTAGTTACTAGAGGCTTGGAATGCTAATGAGCGAATCGAGACTTGCGCAGATTAATGATGATGATGAGGGAGGACCGTTTCGATGCTGATCTAGCTGATAATGATCAGAAATCGATTAATAATAATCCGTGTTTGAACATGTCAGTGCTAGATTAGAGCAGTTGATTTAAGAGATCGAGTTTAAAACAGATAATGTGCTCTTTTGAGAGGTTGCATCGAGACGCGGGTCATCTGTGAAAGTCATTAGGAAAACGAGGCTCATTAAAACTCTGAGTTGATTTTCTTGATTGGAAGTGACAGCCGTACTTAACCAGAATCAGTGCATTTAAGATGGTTTATAGGGTTTCTTCAGCTTGCCTGCATGGGGCAAGTTCTTCTAAACCTAACTGTGATTTCTTACACATTTTATGTTAAGTTTAAGCTATTTGCCAAGAGCACAGAATCATTTAACAAATCATAACTTCTAAATCTTTCCTCTGAAGGCGTTGTTGCTTTCAACTCAGTGCTCCATCGTCTGTTGACTCATTTAGTGTTTATGTTTGAGGAAATATAAAATACATGCAGAAATTGTTTAACAGATTTCTGTCATCTGGTAAAATTGGTTCGACTAAGATGCATATCACAAGCTAAAAAATTAAAATGTTCTTAATGTACAACAATTAACTGCCGTAACAATTGTATAATAGAGAATTAACTGACTTTCAAAGAAGCCATTTTTGTTCCTGAAAACTATCAGAACCAAAAACTGTGAAAGAAACAAACACAATTCTAGTACTATACATTTCATCCAGATGTATTTACATTTTAAACAAAATCTTATTTCTCATCACTATTTATACATGATTAAATGTTTAGAGATAAAAAATTGAGTATAATCTAATTTTTAGAGACTTTATATTTAACAATAAAAACTTTTTCAGAATCTGAAAGATCTTTATTGCCAAGTCTGCATGTGCACACACACAAGGAATTTGTTGTGGTACTCTTCAGTGTTGATACAAAAAAATGCCACAATAATGTTGCACGGTAACAAAGGTTATATAAGTAAATTGCTCAATTTAAAAGTAATAGAATATTGTAGTATTCTAGAAATAGAGATAGTAAAAAAATCAAGTAATAGAACTAACTATGAACTTCAAGGTGCTTAAGAGATGTTCTTTGGAGGTAATGTGCAGAACAAAGTGTAAGTAAAAGTAAAGTGCAGCAACAGAACAACAGAGTATGGAGTGACTGGAAATGGTCCACATCAGTGTCCTTTTGCTTAGTGCAATACTTATATGAAATATATGAGAGTGTTGGTATGGAAAGTTATGTGTTCAGGAGCCTGAGGAAAGAAGCTATGTTTGTGCCAGGCTGTCCTGGTGTTTTGGGCTCTGAAGCTGGGTCAGCCGCATCTGCGAAAGGTGTGGAGCCTCTTCAGCTGGCGCAGGAAGTACAGCTGACGCAGGACCTTCTTTGCAATGAAGTCAATGTGAGCGTTCCACTTAAGGTTCTTTGAGATAGTGGGTCTCAGAAACCTGTATGACTCCACTGGTGCCACAGCGCTCTACTGTTTTGAGCGTATTAAGTTTCAGGTTGTTCTTGCCATACCAGAGGCAGCTGCTCCACTTCCTGTCTGTAAGCAGACATCTCGCCATCCTGGATGAGACTGAAGACAGTGGTGTCATCTGCAAACTTTACCCAGGATTTTTGGGAGGTGCAGTCGTTGGTGTAGAAGGAGAAGGGCAGCGTTGGAGAGAACACACACCTGGGGGGCGCCAGTGCTGATGGTGTGGGAGTCAGAAGTTAATTTTCCTATCCTCACTAGCTGTTGTCTACCAGTGAGGAAGTTGGTGATCCACTCACAGACAGAGTCAGGAACTGAGAGCTGGTGGAGTTTATTCGGGAGGAGTGATGGGAAGTTGGTGTTAAACGCTGAGCTGAAGTCCACAAACAGGGACCTCACATAAGTCCTTGGTTTGTCTAGATGTTGCAGGGTGTAGTGCAGCCTTGTTTGTGAGATCTTTTTGTGAGGTCAGAAACCCTTTTGGTTCATTTATGAAAATTACTTATAAGTTACCATCCGCTCCATCATGAGGAGTAAAATGTTTAGTGGTATTAACCTTTAATAACCCCTCACCATTGCTTCCGGTGAAATGCTAATCAAATTGAATGTACTGATCAGATTTGTATGATACTTCTGTAATGTTTGAGATTATCTTAGGTTACTTTTCCCCAGTTATGTAGTTATAAAGGCATGTAAAGTGTTTTCTTTGCTTTAGGAATTGGTTATATGAAATTGCTTGAGTGAAGTGTGTCATGTAGAACAGTTCTCATACCCTTCATATGTTTTTTCAAAGCTAAAGTCAACATGATTAAATCCCACCAGAGATTATATTCCTTGTTTGAAAGTTGTACAAAAATGTTCAGCTGACATGAATCTAATAACTTTTACTGCAGCTAATGCTTCTGTTTCTTTGAGTATTGAGATGTACTGTATTCACAAACTTTATTAAAACTGCTGCTGAACTTTTATTTGCAATATAAGATTGATGGTTTGTTATTTAAGTTATTATGATGTTTTTGTTTTAGCCATGCTATTGCATAGCAAATTTTACACCATTTTTATCTGCTGTTGTCTCACTGATTGTTTGTCTGATTGTATTTTATTATTTTATCTGATATGTAAAGCAACTTTCAAGGTTTTAAGGCCTTTTTTAATGTGTGGTTGATTTGGTTAAATCTTTTGGTCCTGTTCTGGGTAGTGCTCAGACTGAGAGTTTTAAACTAAATTGGCTACACACTAGAAAGCATAGTTCATTATGGAATTTTAATGCAAAGCAAGGTTGGGCGCTGAAGCATAGATGGATTTATATTAAAACCTGAATTTTACTGCGTTGTTGAAACCATGCACTGCTTGCTTCTTGTCCTCCACATCGGCTTACGTAACCCTGCCCTGACTCCTGTGTGTTTGTTACACCTTTTAAAGTTTGTCACAGCAACATAGACCACAAGTTCTGATGTGGTAGGAGTTCCTGTATTTCTGGATGCAGTCTGAGCAAATGCAGACACAGGCCAATAACAGTCACAGTTTGATCAAAGGAGTGAGAAATCGGTTCTGTTTTTTTTGAGTTGATGAGGTTAAACTCTAAAACAATCTGATCAGTTTCTCTTCCAAATGCTAGTGCTGAAGTTTAATATTCTGCACAGTAGAACTGAGAAATCTACTGACTGCTTGCTAGCATTGGAAGGGTATTGTTGCAGAGCAACAAGGTCAGTCACAGATCGCAGGAGTATAGAAATATTGTTAAATATGTTAACTCACACAAAAGCTTGAGTGGGTTCCATAAACTGGCCATACTATTGTTGTGTTTCTGGTGTCAACATGTCAAAAACTTAATGATTTGTTCACATTTAAAAAAAACTATTCCCAATCCAACAGTTCCTGGCTTTAGAACTGCTCCTGCAGAATTAGAAAAAAATCCAGGAGATGAATTCCACCAATGACCGGCCAGAATTCAACTTTGTTTTGTATGAAAGATCTCTGCAGTTCCCCATCAGTAGGTCACTACAACTTATGGCGGTACCGACTATGGGAAGCTCTTATAGTCAGTGCTGACATATAAGTCTCCGTTCCCTATTTGGGGAACAGGGGTTACGAAAGTAACCATTATGTTTTTCTCCCATATTGGCTTGTATTTGTTTTTGCGAAGGCAGTACATTTTGTTGATGCATGTTTGACAGTGAGGAGCACCCATAGACTGCATATAATGTATAGGTTTTAGCAGAGAGCATTTAAAGACAGAGTCAATAAACGTATCATTTTTGAATCATAACTACATCAGGGGCTTGTACCATGAAGCCGATTAACTGGTTTAGCCAAGGATTTGGATTTAGGATTTGTTTGCACCAATTCTGGGTTTTGGGTACTATGAAAGAATCTAGGGTTTAATCAATCATTGTCACCCTGGTTACTTACCCCACATGAATAACCTGCTCCGGGGCAGGTTATGTTCTGGATTAGAGATCGCAAGCTTACATTCGTCCAATCACCGGTTATAAAAGGAACTTTTAAGTGACGTAATACTAACGTCGGTAACACAGAGTCCACATTTTCTTCCCAATCCTGTTCATATTCGTGAGGAATTTTTTTAAAAGAGCACTTATTTCGAGACAAGTACTTATGGACAGACAACATTACTTAGCCTTTCCCGATGTATTTGTAAGAGAGATACATATACTGCATGGAAAGAATAGTTTACATTACCGAGCTTCTTCACACATAGAAAATGTTCCTCGTAGAGCTCATGCCCTTACTGTACGGCTACACAGCTTACCTGTTCCATTTTTATCTGCTGTCATCATCGTTTTGCATTGGGCTTCCAAAAATGGAAAAACAGTTATATAGACCTTGGTCAATTTTATATTTTTATAGAGACTAAATATTACATTAAGCAGAATGTTCTTTTTTGACCTCGTATTCACTAAATCAGTCATTTCTGCCAACAGTGTTCCCTGGCTTTGGCAGCAGTCACAGTATTACTACGACACAAAAATATATGTAAAATATAAAACACTCATAGTATTTTCTACTGCTCCTCCTATGCAGAGAAAAAAAAAGATTTGGCTGTATCATGTTCATCGTGATTGGTTATTCAGTGCCAATATTAGTCTTTTATGTGCACACGCCTGTGAACTAATCTTAGCTTCAGGATCAAAGCGCAAGCTCTCTCTGCACTCAAAGTGAGCATGGAATTGTCTATATGTCATGCTGCCATAGCAACCGATAAATGAAATGCTTGCGCTCATTGATTGAGAAATAAAGCCTTTGGTAGAACAGGAATATAAGTGGAATTTTAGGCATGCTCTTAGACCAGGCACTTTAAATGCAAATTTATAACTTCCATTACACGGCAATACTTTTTGTGGTGCAGAAATTTTTGAAACATATCTTTTTTTTTTATTCCACTTGTTGCCAGTTTTTGACTGGCAACTGTCACTTTTGACAAACTAATTATACAGATATTATGATTTGGGTTAATGGTCAGAGTGCAGAGGCAAACTTGGCTGTGATGCCATTGTTTCACCCTTCCTCACCCTTTCATGAGAAGGTAAGAGAAAGCGGGGGTTGTATTTGTATTGATTCATCTTTAGTTTTGTCAGGATGGGAAAATCTCAGCCAGTCATCTTATCAAAAAATTTTTTTTTACCTCCAAATCACGGATTTTGCAGTTTCTGTGAGCAGAAAAGGCACAGGAAACCTTCGCAGCTCTCTAGTTTGTGGAAATGGTCTTGAAACAAGGGTTCAGCAAAGATAGTTAGATAGTAGAGCAATTTCCTTCCCCTCCCGTTACTGTAAACTATATTTCTCCATCTGAGCCTCTGATCCAGTATGTGAGTAAAAGTCTTCTTAGTGGACTTTTTTGGTTAACTCAATGTAAAGAAACCTTTTATTTTTAATTTTGTTGTTTTGTTTATTTGAATAATGAACTCCAATGTCATGACTAGAATTATTCTGTTTTTTTATGTAATTAATGCACTTGCTTTGAGAGCAAATAGAGTTTTGAAGTTCTATATTCTCAGAATAGATCATATTCACAATTGGATTCAGAGATTTTGTAAAAAGTTTTCACATTTACCAATATGTAAACATTGATGTTTATTATTCCCATTTGTATTATATGAAGTATTTTCTCACATATTTATGATTTTGTTAGCTCATTTAGTTAATCTTATCTCCTAGTTGTGATTTTGGTCAAATGCTGATATTTTTCCCACGATCATCCAGTATAGAGTTCCGCTGTGTGTGTGGGTGTAAGTGGGTGTGTGCACCCAAGTCCTGAGGTGTTTACTCAGCTGTGTGTGTGTTGCTGATCAGAGGCGCGTGTCTTAATTGCTTACGAATACAGTAATTAGTGTGATGTGTCAACTTACGAGAGCCGCACTGCATTACATGATGTAAACACACATGCTGTTAACTCGTCTCCTTGTTTGGTTAGCACTGACTGTGAGACCTGCTCAGACTCTCACTGCAGCTATCTGAGGTGCAAATTTGATGTTTTACTCATTCTCAGTGTTTCCAAGGCTCATACAATCAGAACATGTCATTTGACCACCGGTCATTATTCACTGATAGAGTTAAAATGGGTTAGCCAGAGCCCTCAGTCAGGTATAAATTACCTGTAGATAGACTTTTTTTTTCATAGACCCATAGTCTTCACCTACCTTTGGGTTTTCTGATTTTATTTGTTTGCAATGAAGCCAAGTTTCCCCTGAGCTTGAACTGCAAAGAAGCCGTGACATGCTCAGGTAATAAGTCTAGTAGACTCTTGAGAGGATTGTGGCACAACCTTACCTCTGACACCTGACGCTTAAATAGAGAAGAGAGTTTTAAAAACTAAACTAACTGTAAAGATCTTATTGACACAACTTTTCTTTCATTGCATCTTAAATCCTCACTTATTTAGACTAAAAAGTCACTATAAAAACTCTAACCAATCACAGATTCACATAAAGGGCTCTCAATTACTTCTCAAATAATGCAGAACTTGAGTAAGACGGCCGCTGTGTCATCCACACACAAACTGAGGTGTTATATCTTCTTTATTGAGAGAGTCTGTACTGTTCACTATCATGCCATGCTTTTCTGGCAATTCAGGGGCTCTCAATCGTAATGAGACTAAAAATCTTTGCACACCTATACAGCTGAACTCTTTGCATCCTAACAAATATAAGAGCACTTTCTAAATTCCAACCCACTGTGTGAAATCGCTGTGATTGGCTCTATTGTTTATGTGACTAAAGTTGCATTACTCGCCAGAAAAAAAAACAGCCAACAAAAAAAAAAAAAAAAGAGTGTGTCTATGTTGTAGAGTTCTTGACTCTGCCAGAGTGGTCGAGATGGAGTCAAAGAGAGAGGACATCACTCTGACGGAATTAATAGTTGGTGTTAAGGTTCTGATGGAGGTGTTTCTTGCTGACCTCTGGTGTTCAGAAACATCCTGAGGCTGAAGCTGGGTATGTCTCGGCTTCAGACACATCAACAAAAGAGAGACTCGATGGTTTGGAGAGCTACTATGAATATTTGGCAAGTGTCAAATGTTTTGTCATGCATAACATTACTTTGTGTGTCTGTAGAATTCTTAAAGTGTCATGAAACCCTCAAGATTTTTAAAAATGTTGACCTAATTTATCTTTCACTGCGTTTGGATGTATCACATTTTCAAGCAACTGTTATGCAGTCAATGTGCCTCAGTTGATGTGCTCGACGGCCGTTCCTACGACTTTACACATGAACAAAAAAAGCTTATAAATGTTTTTTTGGTCGACAGTGAACTTAAAGTAACTGGCAGCAGAAGGAAGCAATCTCTCAATGTTAAAACTTGTACTATTAGTTTGTTTTTTTGTTTTTTTACAAAAGTTGATCGTTTTCTGTGAAACTGTGTTTTTCCCAGATAGTATCTATCTGATTTCTAATTACCAGCAGTGCCTTTATGTAAAATCTATAGCGCCTTTATTACTTGGTACATGAATGTGACCATGGGTAACTGAATGAACTTCATATAAAATATGACTTCACTAAATATGTTTGTGTTCATTTTTTAAAACATTTAGTTTTTTTTTATTTTGACAGGAGAAAATTTGACAGGATGGTGGTCTTTTCTAAGACCTTTCATTCATGTGGTAGTCTCTCGCTCTCGCTTTCTCTCTCTTTATCTGAAGGAAGTGTAGGCGGGTCTCAAACGCAGAGATGCTCACATGAGTTTAGCCGGCTGCTCTTCCTGAGATTGTGTTTGTGTCTGCGCTTGAGCGGAAGATCTAGTATGCATGTGTTTTAGGCGTAGTGATGGAACTTCCCATTTAGTCTCTGCATCTGGATTCGATGCTTCTGGCGTGTTTGTTTCAGGTATGACTCTCTATGACTTTCTATGTAAGCATCATTTTTTACATCAGTTGAGTTTTAGAGACTGTCAGAACAGTACAAGAAGCCTACCTTTTGAGATCTGTTTCAGTTGGGTTCTAGCTCTTGAAAATCTCTTTCTTGAAAACAGAGATGTATCTGTATCTTTGCTGAAAGAAAAGAGCTTCATCTGATTTAGAAGAGGACGTTAAACTGATTCCAGAGAACTGCTAGAATCATTGATGCCTAGGAAAGAAATGTGATGGAAATACCATTGTATGATGGTTGTCATTATCATTGGAAAAGTAGTTTAAAAAGCAGGGTAAATTATACTCGAAAAGATTTGTCACTCTTGTAATGTATTCCTGCTCCTCCCTGTTATTGTAAACTATATTTCCCCATCAGAGTCTCTGATCCGGTGTGTGAGTGAAAGTCTTCTTCATGGAGTTACTTTTTTGGTTAACTCAATGTGAAGAAACCTTTTATTTATTATTTTGTTGTTTTGTTTATTTGAATAATGAACTCCAATGGCATGACTAGAATTAGTCTTTTTTATGTAATTAATGCACTTGCTTTGCATTCACCCTTTTATCACTCCTAAAGCTTGCAAAATTATTGGGTGTCAGTCGTTGCCCCCTTTGAAGGGGTTCAGCATGGAGGGGTGGCAGGATATGCCAGGGTTACATGGACACCTTCCTCTCATGATGTTAGACTTGAGCAAACATACTGACTTCATTCAAACTGGTAACCTTTTGGTCATTTCTAGATGGTCTTGTCAAGGACACCTGTGAATGTCAGCAAATTGTTAATTTATTATGTTTTATATCGGTGTGGTGTATTCTGGTGGAACATGTGATGGTCATGTGATGAGCAAGCCATCAAACAGGAACTTGCACCAGTTACAATTCTCCCTCCCTGTGAGTTAAATAGGGTATATGCAGATTGTGCATATAATTATTAAGTTATTAATAAAAAAATTAAAAAGCCTGTTTCACTGGATTCTGTGTAATACAGACGATACCTTTCTGGTAAATTAATAAAACTTTTTTAGATCAAATTTTAGATTAAAAAACTTATTTTGGATCATGTGACAGGCAAGTGAAAAGATACATTTCCAAAGTTCTCCACATAGGGCTGGGTGCTATACCAGTATGAAAGTGAATGCGGTGTTGTGTTGTGCCATGATATGGATTTTGCAATGCTGTGAATACCATCACATTCATAAATTTAATGAATTCAGCTTGATGTTTCGCTTGCACTTGCTCAATATGTTTAAAGGAGGAGATGTTGGAGCTAATGTGACTTTGCTAGCGAGCGCTAGTATGGGGTGTGGTTTATGAAAATGCACAGCAAAACCAAGCAATCAAAGTGTCAAAGAGCACGTACAAGCCCACATGAAAAGATACTTGACGTCTACGCGTCTTGAAAGGGATTTGTTTTCATTTCATCCTGATTGCAGGAAGTGGATTAGCCAAATCCCAGCAAAGATAACAGGAAAGGGTATTTATTTTATCGTCAAACTTTCATTTCGTTATCCAGTGTTTAACACTTAGCGAAAGCCCAGAAAGAGAGAGGAAGAGCTTGCTCGGCTCCACTTCAGCCAATCACAGAGCTCGAGCTCAGCGATGCCTTGACACATAGTTAGACATTTTCAGAGGTGCATGTCGAGCTTCACAGAAGTGGTCAGCGTGAGGTTATGTAAGCACGCAGACCTTGCAGAGGGCAATTCGTTGAGTTGATGCAGAAGTACAAATTAAGCTTTAGCACTGCACTTTCCGGGTTTGTCTGGGAGGAAGATTCATTCTTTATCAAAAGACTTTTTGCGAAACCCAAGTTGAACACATGTAGATTCTCGTCCATGTGAAAGTGGAGGACCACAGCAAAAACATCTTCTCTCAGCAGTGAATATAAAGATGAGAATAGAAAATAGAAAAAAACAGGGTCTCATCATGATACAACACAATCACAACCCTAGCAGCTATGTTTGGAGAACAACTTTTCAGATAACCTCTAGCGAGCAGTGGGAGAAGCTTAGTACGTTTGTATTGTTCATCCCTTTTTGAAACTTGTTTCAGCTAATCCGAATCGACTCATTCTTTTTAAAGATGATAACTCTACACACATAGTTTTCACGAATAAAGCTCAAACTAGATGTTCCTCAAACTTACAGTTATGTTACCCATGGCATGAACAATTATTTTCAAGATTTCATAATACTTGATCATTAACTGCTGTAAAAAATTACCAAAAATAAATCGCATGAGTTAACACTTTAAATTTGACAGCACTATTTATTGTGTATGCAGTTTAAAAATGCAGTTTTTGTTGTCTATGCAAACCATTATTATTTTTAGCTTTTGCTCTGTACCAATAAATACAATATGTATTTGATGCACATCGGTAGTTATTAGTTTTAATTGCTATTAAAGGTGGTTGGGGTAAAGCAGCAGCTCTTTCTGAGAATTAAAGACCACCACACACCTAGACAAATTGAAATTCACTTCTCTGCAGGGGGCTTTTCTATAGCTTCAGACCTCTGCTGTTACTGTTAAATGTTGATGCAGTGATGTCCTTTTTTTCGTTGTTGCTTTTCCTTTCGTAATGGCTGTGTGAGAGTGTGTATTGAGCGCCACCCAGTTGCTTTTTCTTGCCCCACAGCACTCTGAACCTGTGATCAAAAGAGCAAGCAGTTGAGCTTTCACTCTTGCCGGTCTTTCGGCCAAATGTGTGTTCTCCTCCTTTTGTTTATTTACCAAGCCAAATCTTTTACACAGCGTTGCAGCTAAAATTAGTCTAGGTGTGTGTGGTGGCCTTAATATCATGTATATATGCTATTGACAAAACTTTTTGAATTGCAAACCTTTTTAATTTAAGCTTGATATTTAATCAAACAACAGGTATAGTTTTTTTTTTTATTCACAAAAGAAAATAAAAGTAAGATTTTCTGGTACAATAGAGCCTCTCAATTTGAATTGATGTCATCACAAATCTAGGGATTATAATTCGATCCTAATTATTCTGTAAGGAGTAATATATTGGTAAAATATTTAATATGGTTTGAAGGGTGAATCTCTAACTGTTGGAGTTTCTATCCTCGGCATCGTGTGATGGACTGCAGCAATAGGAAACGTCTTTGAAGGTCTGTTAATTAAGGCTTTAGAAATTGTTTTAGATGGCAGTTAAATACTGTTTTACATGCCTTTTTAGTTACACAGTAATGCAAGAGAAGATGTCTTTTTTTTTGTTTAGTCTGTTACCCACTGTTACCAAAGTGGAGCATTTAGTAGTATTGTCATTTTGTGCTTATATTCTGTTAAACTTCTTTCTTTTTTCAAAAGATTATTTTACAAGCTATTTAGCCATTTGGACAGTGACAGGAAGTGAAGTGGGAGAGAGGCTGGGACTGTGAAAAGGTCACAAGCTTGTTATTCATGGTGCGCAGCTGCCCCATATGTGTCTTGCTCATTGACCGCAGTACCTGGGAGCATGACTTCTGTCACACACCCTTTCATTGTCTGCATTGACTTTTTATATTACCTTTCTCCATTCAACAACGAGTTGTATGTACTGGGTCCTCTTTTCTACGAATGACACATGATTTTCATATTATAATTTTTTCTAACATGCATTAGAACTCTAAATGTTCTTTCTGAAGTGAGAATGTACAAGCTTTTGTTTGCTTGTTATTTGATTAATTTATCAAATATTTTATTGTTAGTTAGTTATTAACTTAAGTACAACTCTTCAAACCTCCACTAGTAAGCCTTTTTTTTTTTTGTTGAAAGAATGAACTGCATCAATCACCCTCTGTGTGTTTCGTCTCGTCTGGAGTGTGTTTTTGATTTGGGCCGGGCTCGAAGCCGTTCAGAATAACTGTAATTATGTACTATTTCTGATCTAAACTCTTTGTGAACCACTGCAGGGTTGAATTTGGAAGCTCACTAAGATTCTAATTCATTCATGTAGTGTGTGACAGTTCAAGCTTCACTATTGTGTGAACAGCACTACAGTTCTTTTAGAATATGTTGAGTTAGGTTGTTTATATTCCTATGCAAATAACACAATTTCTTTTCGTTCATGTTCTTTTGCATTCAATGTTGCCTACAGCTGTTAACTGTGCTTTGGGCCTGTTCCTATGTCATGGATGAGACATTTCAAAAGCCCCTGAGCAAACCTTTAATGCAGCATGTTATTGTCTGGTTCGTTTTATGAGAGCTCTCGGTTGGTATCACTTGAGAGGTGTGTTGTTGCTCTCCTGAACTGGGGAGAGGAGCAAGCGCCTGTCCTTGGTGTTGAAACACCGGATGCTGTGTGAGGATGTGAGCATTTCCTGAAGGGTTTCTCCGACTCATGAGAGGAAGTTCCAAAGGCTTCAAACACACTGTTCATGTCTGATGCTATGAAACTGAGAATAGCCACAAGTCAAATACTTTCAGTAAGCAATCAACTTGTATGATACTAAGAGTTAGTTCAAGACAGAATCAATTTGTCTCAATGCAATAGCTGCGGACCCTTTTTAAACCTAGCATATTTTCACGACCACATGGTGTGGTTTTCTACAGGGTTGTTTAAGCAACTCATTGCACCATTTGGGGTTAAATAGCTTGTTACCAGCTGATCTGATTTTACCCATAAAGCAATAATCCATAGGCTGTACTTATTTGCGTAGTTAAATCCAGCTAGCACCTTTTTTTTGTCCAGGAAGCTTAGAAAAAAAAAAGGCAATGACATCCACATAATGGTGTTTTTTCTCCTTTTTTGTATTGTAAGCAAATTTTTTTTCCGGAAGCAATAGGTTCAATCTAGTTCTCCGGTTGCTCCTTGGGCTGAGAGTCATCAGTAGTCTTAAGTTGTTGGACAAAAGTCAACAAAGTCATGTTTCAGACCAAGAATAAATAGGATTTTATGTTTTCCACTTGTTTAAAGAAAGAATTCGATTAATGTATGGTACGAGTAGAGAACGTTGACCTTATTGGACAGAGATGCTGTTGCGTGGCTTTTGTGGTTTACGAACAAATGTCTCAACAAAACCAGTTAATTTACGGTCCCTTTAACTTAACTGATTAGCCACAAAATAAGTATTGCATGCACTCTATTTTCTTAAATATGTTACACATATATTTTCTGTGTCTACTAGCACCAACTCTCAAAATATCTTGCTCAATAAACTGTTTTCCTTTGAGCCTCTTAATAGGAAGAGCAGCTTTTGCATCCTGCCTCTGATTGGCCGGCTCAAGTGCAGCTGCTTCCTGCACCTGCAGAGCCACTTCCTGTCTGAGCTAGGCTCTTCCTTAGCTGCATTAAGCAGCGGAGCTTTATTTGGACTCTAATTGAACCCGTCTAAGTGAGTTTCCAGTGCACAAACAGGTTAATTCAGTCAGTGAATTAGTGAGTTCCAGTGAGATGAGCAAGCTGAGGGACATCGGTCTCTTTATATATGAAAACTATAACAGTATTTGACCACTTGTTTCTTTAAATGCTTTCTTATTTATTAAGTAATTTAATATTTAATCATGTATTCATTTAAAAAATAAATCAGTGTTCTTTATCAAGTTAATTTTCTTATTTATACTACCTGATTTTAAAGCAATTTACAAAGCTTTGCAACTTTATTTTAAGTTATAATTTTGTTTTAAGAAGATTTCTGTACAATTGTTACTGATTTATAGCTTCATTATTCAGTGCCTTCAATTGGCAATAAAGCTGTATACTTTTATACTTAGAAACACTTTAAGAAAATCAGTCTCATGCACTGTACATTTTTAGTTTGTAGCATATAAGGTTACATAATTTTGCAGTGCAATACCCACAACTCATGAGTACTTTTACAAGGGCTACTTTTTACGCATACTCTGAGTACTATTTAGATCAGATACTTTTACTCTACTTTACTTTTTTTGTCAGAAAGCCACTCACATTCAGTGGTCATTCCCAATTTGCAGTTAACTTTTTTTGAAGCTGGACAAGTAGACAGTTACTGGAAATTATTTGGGAGTTATGGCTAAATTTAATAATTACTGATGGTTATTTAGGAATAAATGCTCAAATCAATAGTTACTTGTTTGTTAATGTAGGTTACTTAAGAGTTCTGACTGAATTCAAGAGTTACTGATTGGTGACTTAAGTTTCCACAGTAGTCATCATAAGGATTAAATAGTCAGGGAAATGCTAAGGGCACCAAACATCTAGGAATGCATGATGTGAAGTAGTATTATTTTTAAACAATATTTGTATTAATGCAATCATGACACCAAATGACAATCCTTATGATGTGGAGTAATAAAACCCTCTTTAAATAGTGTTAGCAAGCTATTTCCACAGACCGTTCTATGTTCAATCCTTTGTGATGACCCCCATTACTCACTTTTAAAGTCGGCTGCACATGCGAACGCTGCCACTGAGTCTATCTGTCGACACGCATTTTCAGTGTTCTGCTCAATCTTCAGATAGCACTCTCTACAGGCTGTACTGCAGTCAGAGCACGGTAGCGAATCATTCATAGCTCAAATAACAAACAATAAGAAAACATTGGATTTTTTTTCTGACAAGTGAACTAGTTGTTTTCTGCAACAAGCACTAGGGAAAATCTTGCCTATTGCTGCAAACAGGTCAGTGCCAGGCCTGTAAATATTGAATAGTTCACTGTAACCATAGTTACTATGAAGTGAATAAATAGTTACCTTTTAGTTCTACTGTATCTCTCTTTGGTCATGAATATTCTCAGGGCCCTGAGACCCCCTTTTAAAATCTGTAGCTGGCTTGAGAGTAGGCATCAGAGCACAATAGATACCTTAAAAAAGGATTCTACTGTTCTAGCATTTTTTAAATATATATACTTTTTTTTTACTGTATATTTGTGTGGTGCTTATTTATATTTCACCAGGTACAACAGATCTGCATGCATTATGATATATTTACATAATGTGCATGGTTTATGCTTCTACCTATGGCTGGATTTTGTTTTTAAACATTTGACCCGCGATCATTTTAAATCAATACTAAATTAGCATTTATTTTTTCTACTCTTATTTTTTCTCCAAAAATAACATGTAATAAATGATTGAAGTCTTAATAATACAGTATTTAAATGAACTAAACATGAGTAAAAGGAACCATGGGATGCCTTTCTGCCTGGTAAACTCAAAGAACATTGCTGAAATTGTATTTTCTGAGATTTAGAAATTGTATCAATTTATATTGTGAAATGTGCAAATCATACTTGTACAGCATGCAGTCTTCACTCCACAGGTGTGTGTAGAGTTGCTGATGGTGATGAACAGACACTCACTGTAAGCCTTTCTCAAATTGCTGAGGGTGTGCCATATAAAAGGATAAAACACTGCAATACTTGATTGGAAGACTGTGGAGGTTGGATGTAATGTGGATTGAACTTGATAAAATGTCTTTGAAGAAGAAGCAAACATTTAGATAAGCCTGTGAATTCTGCCATGTCTTCATATCCGAGTGTCAACCCTGGACCTGGTTTGTTTTCAGGGCAGATAATCATCCCTTGGATGATTTGCTTCACATTTGCCCCAATAACATTTATATCTCTAAAGGGACAACATTAAAAGCTGATCAGAAGGATACGTTTTTGGTTCTGATTAAAGACCAAACTCAGTGGCTCTTCTGATCTATAGAACTGCACTGAGCTGATCTCTAGGTCTGTACTTGGCACTATTTATGTATTTTCATTGACAATTCTCTGAAAATCAAGTAGTTCACTGTCTTTGGTTTGAAGGAAATATTCTACAACATGGCAGCTAATATTTTCTCAAACTAATTCCAAATTTCCAGTCATTCTATTTGGTTTGAATTTGCTCACTTGACAAACGTGTTCTTGCATTATACTAGGCTTTGATTAACTGATTAACCAATGTTAAATGGAGTTCAACTCAGCAGAAAATTCTTTTATGTCACTGTTTGTTTTTGTGACAGCTGTCGGTGGAGTATGGGTACAACTGCCAGCGCTGCTCCCCAACCCACTCTGACTGAGCGTTTTCACAGCAACGGGATAATGGACAGGCACCGGTCACCTAGCAACAGCTCCTTCAAGACTCTCAGCATCCACAACAACAAGGCCAAGTCCATCATCACCAATAAAGTCGCTCCAGTGGTCATCACGTGCGTTCAGATATGTTTGGCTTTTAAAATGCTAATGTTGGTCAGTGTTTTAAAGTGTTTGTTGGTCAGTTATGAATGTCTCATTTCCCCCTTGAAGTTGATGCTGAGGACTGTTTTCGTGGACAAGCCATGGCCATGTTTTTTTTCACTTAGTTTTAGTACATTGCAGTAATGTGAAAGTGTGGTTTTCCTGTGAACGGGTTTTTTTGCTAGTATGTAGACATACAATATAAGATTTTGCTGTTCCATAATTATAGAGATCTTCAATAAAACCACATGAAGCCTTTACTTACAATGAGACAAACATGGAAAAAGAAGAAACCAGGAAGAGAAACCATTTTTAACATTCTTTTTTCTGTGAAGGTATAACTGCAGACAGGAGTTTCAGATCCATGATGATCTTCTTTGCGCAAACTACAATGTTGGGAGAATATCGGACAACATGCCTGAGCATCAGCTGGTCCAGGTGAACAAACAAATATATCTGCAACTTATCATCAGCTTTTAGTCGGTGGGGGCAGAAGGTGAAGTTTTGTAAAAATCAGAACAACAGTCTAGGAGGATTGGAAAAAAGTTTTTTGCAAACTTGATTCACCATTTATTGCTCTTATTACCAGAAACAGAAGTACATATTGGACCAGTGGTGGAACTTTTAGTTTATTAAGTTTTCTCCACTTGACCTTGAGATCCATTTGTTCAAGTGCACCAAATTTAAAAACTTTTCCAAAAGGGAGTCATCGGGCTGCCATTGACTTCAACAGTGGAAAAAAGAGAATAATAAGTGTTTGGCTATTTCATGTTTTGATATTTGTATGCTTAATGGTGATAAATGATGTGAATTCCATATATGTTTTTGGTAAATTAATACCACTTTACAGACTTTTCTTATGCACAACTCTGACCTCAGCTGCTCTTTAATTAATGCCCAGAACACATTTACTTTAATCAAAGAAAATGTTTCCTTATATAAACTGATCCAAACTCATGTTATATCTTCTTAGCTTGAGTCCTCAATTTAGCTTTTTTTAGAACATTACTTTTTATTAGCGATGAAGATGGGATTGTCTCCCTCTCCAGGTAGTTACACGCAGTCTTCTCTCTTTGAATAAACCGAGTAAGTCACATGTGGTCAACAAAAGTCTCTTTAAGTTTGTGGATCCTTCACTGTTCGGATTCACTAGCATGGATGTGGTGCACATTTTCATGGTGATCATTTTCACATGAGAGCTCTGTTCATCTGGCCAGCTTGAGAACTGATGCTCCTCCTGACATGTCCTCATACTCTTGCAACGCTGACTGCACTGGCGGTGTTTCCGGTAGTCACATGCCACAATTTTTACAAACATAGAGAATCAAATGTATGCATATAAATATTATGGCTATGAAACCACTTTTTTTCTGGTGGACAAACACGTTTCCGTGGATTCATAATCAAAATGTGTCTGGATAAATCTTGATACCACATATAAATCTTGGTTCTTCAATAAAAAATTTTATTTCTTAAAAACAAAACAAAGCAATGCTTATTAAACAGCTAAAAATTACGTGTGTCCCTGTAATGTCAGTTCCTTTCCAATGGCCCAAAAGGAAGGATTACTTGTTCTTGTTTCTCTGTTCAGTGATTGTTGTTGACGGATGTAATTGTTTTTGTCTCAGGGTTCGTTCTTTATGGTGAGAGATGTCTCCTGTAAGGCAGATGTCCTGAACACCAGCAAGTCAATCGGAGCCCCAAATTTCCGTCAGGTTGGAGGACGATTCCCACTATTTGGGATGGGTCAACCCAGTCAGAAAGGCTTCACGAGGGTGCTGCAGGGCATTCAGAGCAAAGGGCATCAGGTAACAAGCCTTCATCATGCTAAGTTTGGCTTTTATCAGCCTAAAGTCTTGGTCAAACACAATGCAGTGTTTTCTGTCTGGTGTCTTTAACCCTTGTGGGTATTTTTTTCCACTATGGGAAGATTTTCAGTCATAATTGTTCTGTATTTAAGCAAATGGGATGATTTTCATTTCAATAACACTTTTGCCTCTAACCATAAACAAAGAGTAGTCGATTTGAAAAATGCACAAGTGAAAAAAAAAAAACCTCTGTAAATAAGGGTAAAAGTGAAGAGCGTGGTTAAGGTAAGGCCACATTGGGGAGAAAATGTGATGGGTGGAATTTTTTTTGTTGCTGCCTTATCACCGCGGTCTGACACCAGTCGTATTTCTGCACTCCACCAATGGATCTGGATCTTTTGTTGAGATGTGAGAAAATGCTGATGTTACATAAATGTATGACTTGAGGGTGCTCTTCACTCATTCTCTCATTCTGTCGATGAGCATCCTTATACAGGGTTTGTTTTCCCTGACCTACTGTGTGTTTGTATGCAGGAAGTGCTCTTCTTCTGTCTGCGTGAGGAGCCGCTGGTGTTCCTGCATCAGGAGGAAGATTTTCTACCCTATTCCCCACGCAGGAAGGAAAACCTTCACGAGAACCTGCAGGGCCTGCCGAGAGACACTTCCTCTGAGCAGATGGAGCTTAGCATCCGCAAAGAGGTATGGGATCCAGTGATTATGGCAACTGGCATGGTTCTCCGGCTGATCTAGTATGCTTGACTCCCTGCACGTCCCGGACCCTCATCTTTCCCTGCCTTCCATCAAAACAAGTGCTCTACTAACAAAGAGGAGTCTTAAGTCTTATAATCACTGGATCCCATGTAACCCACATAACGGGGAAAATATAATCCAACACCGATGTGAAATCTTTCACCAGTCGTGTGAGTATTGGCTCAAACGAGCAGACAGGTAGACCATATCCCTTGCATCTGCTTTTGTCAGCAATAGCGTATCACGTGACCATCAACGAGGCCACTGATTGGACTGTGGAGAGAGTTGGGTGACACTAGCGGAGATTCCCATAGTCAGTAGCGACTGAAGTTGTAGTGACAGGCTGATGGGGAACTCTTTCTTTACAGGTGGAGTAAATGAACTGATGCTGGATTTATGTTTAGCAAGTAATAAAACTTGTTAAAGTAAGTTATTGTTTACGTTAATTTCTCTGTCCTCTGGCTCTCTTACTCACCATCCAGTCATGAAGAGAAGCTGTACCAGTAGAAACGCTTAATTTATAGTTACAGCGAAATGACTGGCAGCAGTTGGAAGCGAGGTAGTGCTTCAACACAAAGAAAACTAGTAAAACAGTACAGCAGCCTTTTGTCTGATAACATGAATGTTGACCAAGGTTTGTCTGGAATCTTAAAAGACAAGGCAAGCAAATCAATTAGAGAAAGGTTAATGATGGCTCATCAGAATGAAGCAAGCCATGCCGGTTTTACTGGCTCCTTAATCGTATAAATAAAGGAATTTATGGAAGACAAAAATGTAACCATCTTTTTCTTTAACTACTTGTTTTCTCAGCTCCAGGACTTTGCCAGGCTGAACGAGAACCAGTTCTATGTGTACGATGAGATCGAGCATCTGAAAGGACAGCCCCAAAAGGTTCAAATCTGCTCTGAAGAGGACGTGCAGGTCACTGAGGAGGTTTACCGGAGACCCAGATTCACCATGCCTCAGTACAGGTGCCCAATCACAGGGAAAACTGTGACTCAGACTCCTTTTAAAGAAATTTCTTTATGCAGGAAATGTAAAGAAACATGTAGCTCTGTTGAACTCTCAGGTGAAGCTTGATCATTGATATAGAACTATAAACCAGATTTCAGTCAATAAAACAAACTCTCTTATATTGTGGAATGTGCTTTTTCCGTTTTTAATGTGAAATAGTCTGTTTATCTAGCTAGAAATAAGTCTAACTTATTTAATTATTTAACAAGTTAATTGATCATTTGACATTTCATTTACAACAAAAGGCATACACATCCTTAACATCATAGGTAACCATACATTCCTAACATCAGTGTAAGCACACACAAAGCAACACTTACTTATACATGCGTTATACATGCATTATTACGTAGGTAGAAAGAGAGTTGAAACGTGTTTGTTTTTAATTTTCAATAAGGAGAAAGAAGGTTTCAGTTAAAAATTTTTTTGGATGTGAAGGGTGCTCATGAATGTTGTGTGTGTTCAGATACTACCGGCTTCCTCTGCCAATGGAAGGTGCACCATTGGAGGAGACATTTGATGCTTTCATTGCTGTTCTGAGGGTGAGAAACACTGATCAGATGTTATTTTCTAGAAAAGAAGCCACCCAAATATAATAATGTTTTTGTTTGGTCCTTTTGGAGGTTAGTGAAACTCGTTTTATTACACTAGGGCAGTGTTTCTCAGTTATTTTCTGTCGCCCCCCCTGCATAAAACAGTATCCTTATTAACGTATAAGAGAGAAAAAAAAAGAAATATGGACCAACTTACAACAAAGAATAGCTTTATTAACTGTAACAGAAAAGATTTAAGGTGCATCTGAATTCTAAAAAAAAAATCCTTAATAAAACTATAAACATTGTTTGACTGACCATGATTGCTGCCAATACTCGCCATGTTTTCACTGAAAAAACTCAAGCGGCATATCAGCGTGATTGGGGCGTAATGTCTTTAAGTGACACCTTTTTTTTGGGCTTCATGCTGTCAGCTGCCATCATTTTTAGACTCAATAAGCACACCTGTCTCTCCTCGTCTCCCACCGATTAAACAAATACGTTAAATGTGACTTTTTTTTAATTTTAGTTTGGGTGCCTGTATACATAATTCATAAGAGAATTAGGAAGTAGGTATGCCATTCCTCTTCACTCTTTTTCAGCATAAGATGGGATGATGGGAGGTTCATCTGTTAAGTTAGGCAGGACTTTTATGTTGGCTCGTTAAATGTGAGAGTTTGCAGAACTGTATGGATAACAATTTCAGAGGTTTTAGTTTTTTCCCTTTACATTGTGGATGTCTGAGCTTCTGCCCTCTGATATGTATTTAACTAGAAAGCAAAGCTTGGTGATGTTTGTACTTCAGTAGGTGTTAGTTCTTATGTTTCGAGGTGAAGATCAGTGGGTGTGAGGGTCTGTGTCTGTGTGTTTCAGGAGACCCCGTCTCTCTCTCTGAGTCGGGATACATCTCGTCCTCTTCCTGCTCTGCTCTTCAGCTGTCAGGAGGGAGTCGGTCGAACCAATCTGGGTTTGATCCTGGGAACTCTGGTCATGATGCACTTAACCCGAGGATCCAAGGAGCCACCGGCAGCGTTGTAAGAGCCCTTGGAATGAAGTACAAAATAATAATAAAAAAATGTAATCTTAATGCAAGTTGTTATGTGTGCAAACTGAACAGAAGTTGTCTGTCTTTGTCAGAAGGGATTGTACATGCGGCACTTAAGAGATTGAGTCGCTCTTTAAAAAAACCACAGCTTGATGTGCAGTGAAGAACTACAGGCACTTCACTAAATTACAATTTGTAGCAACTAAATTGAAAATATTTCACTTATTTCACTCATTTTGCTTGAGACACAGATTAAAACCTGAGCGTTTGGGGTTGCACTATTGCGCCATATCAGTGCCAACTGTCAAACACGTAATTATAATGTTGATGTGTACGATACTAAGATTCACATGAACGTACACAGAGTTTGGTGCACAAAAATACTGTTGTTAAACTACTCTGTGAAGCGGCCTGGTCAACAGTGTTTTTGTGGTTCATGTCCCAATGCAAACAAAGGTAAAAGGTGATAATGTTGTGATAAATAGTTGAACTTTGAATTGTCTTTCTTGTATTTATTTAATCCAGGGTTGAAAAGACATAGCACCATATGTCAATTTCACTCCTAAAATCACTAAACATGATCATGAATAATGTAAGATTTGTCCCTTATTAATAATAATTCAATCATCAAAGCCATCCAATCAATACCAATGTTGGTTCGTGATAGCTTGTGTAGAATTACATACTTGTTTGAATCAACTTTTGACAGACGGAATGTTTGGACTGTGCATATGCCCATGTTTTGTCTGAAAGTTGTGGTGTTTATAAGTAATAAAAAAACTCTTTAATAGTCATTTACAAATTGAACATTAAAAGTGAAACCCATTAAGCTGATGTGTACAGACGTGTGCAAAGGAAATATTGTTTGAAATTTCCATAGAGCTGAAGAGGTGGAGATGGAGAGCGAGAATGCTAAAGCACAGTTCCGGGTCATCGAAAGCCTTGTCGGTAGACTCCCTAAAGGACAAGAGGTCTTGGAAGAGGTTCGTGCTTGCTCCGGTAAAATCCCATTCAATCCAAACACTCAGTCTTGAACACGCCTACAATTTCAGGTGAACCGCGCAATAGAACTGTGCTCTGAGATGCATCATATACGCCACACCATCTATGAAAACAAGCACAAGCTGGAGACCATCAGCGATGACTACCAGATCCAGGTCTGAGCATGGTTAATCATTGCAGGTTTAAATGTCACTATCCTTGCTTCTGCCAGACTGTATCTGGATCAGGAGTCAGCTTGCTGAAGCTTTTTAATATTTGCTTGATTTTCAGGGAAGCAGCACCAAAGAATACTTCCTTCGCAGAACATTGCAGAGTCTGGAGCGATATTTCTACCTAATCGCCTTCAATGCTTACCTACACGATCAGGTAAGGGCTATTCTTTTACATTCAACCAAAGTTTTCTGCTCTGTACAGATCAGGCTGCATCTATTTTTTTACATTCTACAGAAGTTTTCTGCTCTGTACAGATCAGGCTGCATCTATTTTTTTTTACATTCTACAGAAGTTTTCTGCTCTGTACAGATCAGGCTGCATCTATTTTTTTTACATTCTACAGAAGTTTTCTGCTCTGTACAGATCAGGCTGCATTTAATCTTTTACATTCTAAAGACGTTTTCTGCTTTGTACAGATCAGGCTGAATCTATTCCTTTACATTCTACAGAAGTTTTTTGCTCTATACAGATCAGGCTGCATCTATTCTTTCACATTCTACAGAAGTTTTCTGCTCTGTACAGATCAGGCTGCATCTATTCTTTTACATTCTAAAGAAGTTTTCTGCTCTGTACAGATCAGGCTGCATCTATTCTTTTACATTCTACAGAAGTGTGTTGCTCTGTACAGATCAGGCTGCATCTAATCTTTTACATTCTACAGAAGTTTTCTGCTCTGTACAGATCAGGCTGCATCTATTCTTTTACATTCTACAGAAGTTTTCTGCTCTGTACAGATCAGGCTGCATCTATTCTTTTACATTCTAAAGAAGTTTTCTGCTCTGTACAGATCAGGCTGCATCTATTCTTTTACATTCTACAGAAGTGTTTTGCTCTGTACAGATCAGGCTGCATCTATTCTTTTACATTCTACAGAAGTTTTCTGCTCTGTACAGATCAGGCTGCATCTATTCTTTTACATTCTACAGAAGTGTTTTGCTCTGTACAGATCAGGCTGCATCTATTCTTTTACATTTTACAGAAGTTTTCTGCTCTGTACAGATCAGGCTGCATCTATTCTTTTACATTTTACAGAAGTTTTCTGCTCTGTACAGATCAGGCTGCATCTATTCTTTTACATTCTACAGAAGTTTTTTGCTCTGTACAGATCAGGCTGCATCTATTCTTTTACATTTTACAGAAGTTTTCTGCTCTGTACAGATCAGGCTGCATCTATTCTTTTACATTTTACAGAAGTTTTTTGCTCTGTACAGATCAGGCTGCATCTATTCTTTTACATTTTACAGAAGTTTTCTGCTCTGTACAGATCAGGCTGCATCTATTCTTTTACATTCTACAGAAGTTTTTTGCTCTGTACAGATCAGGCTGCATCTATTCTTTTACATTCTACAGAAGTTTTTTGCTCTGTACAGATCAGGCTGCATCTATTCTTTTACATTTTACAGAAGTTTTCTGCTCTGTACAGATCAGGCTGCATCTATTCTTTTACATTCTACAGAAGTTTTTTGCTCTGTACAGATCAGGCTGCATCTATTCTTTCACATTCTACAGAAGTTTTCTGCTCTGTACAGATCAGGCTGCATATATTCTTTTACATTTTACAGAAGTTTTCTGCTCTGTACAGATCATTCTTTCTGCATCTATTCTTTCACATTTAACCAAAGTTTTCTGCTCTCTGAAGATTTGATCAGGCTGTTATTGAGGTGAAGGGTTGTATGTTGAGTTTATGCTGCTAACTGCTGGTCAGATTTGACAACCCTGATTCTCTGCTTCTCTTGCGATCACAAGAAATCCTACTGGCGTAGCAACAAATCAAAGTCTGCTCCACTATCATCTTTTTGAGAATTTGAGAATTCTCATTGACTTTACATATAAAACATCTGCCAATCCTGCTGTTCTGCTATTCAGTGCGATCGAAGAGTACCGTAAGCTTTTTGCTAGATGTTTAGTGTAAGTTTCTTGATCAACTTTCGGCACTTTCTCTGCAATTTTTCTGTCACTCCACATATTAGAAGAGCATTTCATGGAAGTATCTTCTTTTGTGTTCATCAGAAATTTTCGGTTATCTCATCGATATTGTTCAATTCTACTCTCAATCTTCTATTTCTCTTTTTTTCAGTTTTCCTTGACCTTCCCTTGTAGCTTCAGCCAGTGGATGTGCTCAAATGCATGGATGTACCGCCTGCTGTCCTGCATGAACCAATCGGAGCTCAGAGCTCCGGCTGATCTGCTGACCAGAGGAGACCGAGTACTGGTGAGAAACAAAGCTATTATTCACCCTGACACAATATACACAACTGTGCGGCTCCGAGGTTGCTTTTTAGAGTCAAGTATGAGTGTTCAGAAGCTTTCTTCTAGATGCTGGATATTATTGAAATGTTAAACTGTATTGGTGAGAATAGTCACGTTAATAATAATAATAATAATGCCTTCAATTTTTATAGCACTTTTCTAAACAATCAAAGACTCTTTACAATGATCAGAGCATTATTCAATCACTCCACATTCACCTTGTTGCCCTCAGTTGCCCTGGGGCAGTCTGAAAGGACGTGACTGCCATTCTGCACCTATTGCCTTCTGACCCCCACCAAACACACCCCGCCAGTCACACACATCCATACATTATTGCTTCTTGTTGTGAAAAGTATTTAGTTTCTGCACATGTGTATAGAGGTTAATTGTAAAATATTGAATTACATAACTTATTTGTGGGATTAGACAATATTCTGACTTTTGTCACGTTTGTCATCTTCTGTTTTGGAAGCCGTGTTAGACCCATGATGTGCTGGATTTATACTTGAAAACTTGTAATGCACTGGTGAATGAAATATATGCTCATCATTTCAGGTTGCAGATCAATGTCTGGCACCTGATGTTTTAAGCACAGGCAAAGAGGTGAAGGTTGCCAATTTTAGACGAGTGCCAAAAATGCCCATCTACGGGATGGCACAGCCCACTTCTGAGGTAACAACTCTTCAGGAAAGCTTCCAGAATCCTCTGAGTCATCTATTATGGTTAATCTCTTCCCCTCCACTGTCCATATCTCTGTCTCTCTCTCACTTTATTCTTCTGGTACTTTTTAACTTTATTCTTTTTTTTCTCTCTGTCTCACCCCTCTCTCATTATTTCATTCTCTTTCTCCGTATCTCTCTTTCTCTTTTTTCTTTCTCTCTATCTCTTTCTTTCTCTCTTCATCATTCGATGTCTGTCTTTTATTTTTTTCTGTCTATTTCTCTTTCTCTTTCTTCTCTCTTTCTTTATCTTTCCTTTTTCCATTTTCTTTTTTCTGTCTTTCTTTCTCACTTTCTTTTCTCTTCCGTTCTTTCTTTATTTTTCTTTCTCTCTTTAGGCGTTAGCTGTGGTTCTGTCATTCTTGGCAGACGAGAAGCGGCAGCATGCTCGAATTCTCTGGGTGAATCTCCAGGACGAGCTGATGCTGGAGGCCAACCAGCAAATGTTTATCCCCAGAGAGAGAGTCTGTGTGGAGAAGAGCATCCCTGTGAGACCAGCAGAGGCTCAGGAAATAGAGGTCTTGATGAGCGACACTCTTATTTATATGTTTCTTTCTATCATTTTAACTAATGCTGCATGAATGAAAATGAGAGTGCACCTGGCAAAGAGCTGTAATGTGGATGCATTGTTAAAGATGCTATGTGAAAAAAGTAACATCACTCATTGTGATACAAAGCAACTAACTTTAGACCTTTTTTTTCTCTCTGAGCTGTCTTTGTAACAGTAAGAACACTGAGAATGTAGTTTGCTGTTATGTTTCTGACCTGCATGCTGCTATCTCACTCACAGTCAGCACCTGGAAGGACAGTTCTTGCTCTGTATTCATTGGCAACCTCAGTTCTCAGACAGGTGTTTGTGTGTGGAGCAGAAGCTGGAGGTGGCCCTGAAGGGGGAGCTACTGAACTCTCAGAAGTGGCTGGAGGTGACTCTCGAGCAGGAGAAGCAAATGAAGATGATCAAGAGTTGTGCGACTGTCCATGAGATCTTCAGCCAACATGCACTCACACACCCTCACCCAAAACTGGAGTACAGACGGATACCTGTCCCGGAGTCTTCTGCTCCAGCCGAACAGGTGAACACTTACAAACGCTCATCACCGTCTGGAGACTGCAGTATTCAAATGGACACGGTTAATGCAACCAATCAATGATTATAACCTCTTCACATGTAATTCATTGCAGATTAATGGAGATTAGGTGGTAAAACTTTTAATTTCACCTTTGTTCATAAACCTGTCCGTCTTTCTTCTTGAGGATCTGGATGAGCTCCTGGAGGTGATGAAGTCGTCTCTAGCAGATGACTCACTGTCTGCGTTTGTCTTCAGCTGTTCGAGTGGAAAAGCTCGTACCACAACCGCTCTGGTCATCGCCACGCTCACCCTCTGGCACTTCAATGTACGTAGGAAGATATAACACCATTAATACTAAAGCCATGAGCTAACCTGTCCCAGGACATGGCAATTAATACAGCATTTGTATTTAGTTATCTGCTTTTAGATAGGACTGTGTGTAAGATTTGGGACAGGACAGATTTAGGAGAAAGAAGGGAGCAGTCTCTGTCAGCCCATTTCCACTTCAGCTTGGAGATGTTACTCTTCATTCTTTTTGAGGGGTTACCCTTATTTGCTTCATTCTTTTCATACAGGTTTGTCTGAGGTTCTGTGAAACTGATTGTTGTCTGATTAAAGAGAAAAAGTGAGATGTGTTGAAACTTGAAGAATGATTGTGCTAAGAGTTTTCACAGATGAGATGCTCTAGCTTGCAGTCGACCAAAGTGCAGCTAACACTCTGAGTGAAAGACAGGGCTGCTCAATAGATACGTTACAGTAAATACAGCGTCTTTAAAGGACACCTGTTATGAAATGTTAACACTTGTTGAACTTGAAATCTGAGCATGACATGTGATCGGACTCCTGTAAGAGTTGTTACAAATCAAGTCGTTTTTTTAAACCAGTAAAAGTAAGATTGCATCGAGCCAATTTTTAGGCCTTAAAAAGTATAAAATTTACTTAAATAATTTTTCACAGCTATTATTTTTCTGATGTCCAGGAAAAGCTCAACTGACATGTGTTTTTTTGTTATTACTTTGTGTTGCCAGTTATTTAGAAAATGCTTCTAAATGCTACAAAAACAGTGTAATAATGGTTATGATTGCCGAGAAAACTTTTGTAAATCCTCCATAAAACATAAAAGTGAGACAGGGCTTCTATACACTAAAAATCGTAAAACTAATGGTTAAATTTGCCATAGTTTGAGAACATGAACATGAGAAATCTTTAAAGTTTGATTGTTAAGGTTGGCAGATAAAGACTCATAAATGTTAAAAAATGTAAAAGTGATTGTAGTGGAAAATTCCCCTAAATATTAAAACATTTAAAAAAACCTAAAGGTTTGACAACATTTTAGAAAACTATCGTAAATGCTCAAAAACGTAAAAGAGATGGTTAGGTTCAAATAATGTTTTTGAATCATATTGTTATAAAAAAAGTTTTGTATTCGTTTTTGATGTTATAGTACAGGTCCTAAATTGGATTCTTATCGGTCTTATAAAATCTTAAATTTTACGTTATGAAACCTACAAAAACTCTGGAAAAGCATCACTGCTGCTCTATTTCAAGATGCATTTTCCGAACACAAGACCTCAGAGCTGACTCCATTTTGATTGAGCGGCAATCCATTGTTGGATTTACTAAAGCATTGTTGTTGAAGGATGCTACTTACTTAACAATCCGTGATCCATGTTTGTTCATAAAATGTGGTGTGAATAAAATGTGGCTCCGGTGTTACAAGTATGCACAGAAGAGGAAACTGTTCCCGAGAAGACACTGTTAACAGAAGTCAGCTTTCAATCTAACACTCTAACACTCTGGTGGGTTTTGTTGTAAAAAGTCAGAACTAACTTTTAATAGTTCTAAATGGTATTAAGCAAAATTTCAGCATTTTCCTGTAATGATTTCAGTAACGTTTTCTCTGAAGGTCAGACTCAAAGCACAACTTCCAGCTCTCGCTGCTGATGCAGTACCTCCCCCGTAAGCTTCTTATTGCTCGCCAAAAACTATTGTGGCTGGGCGATTTAAGGAAACTGGTGAAATTATTTATTTCTTTATCCACCATTAAAACAGTCCATGGTTGTATTTTTTTTCGCGAACAGAGAATCTCTTAATGATAATTGGCACAATGGACACGGGGGTTGTAGCCTTGAGATTGTCCATGTGTTGCTAATTTTCTTTATTTTAACTTGTCGCAAGTGTAAGGACTATATTGCTCACTCCTATTACTTGCCACATGTGTGTCTACATACAGTTATTATTTTTTTTTTTTTACAATTTTGATGGGGTCCTAATTTTTGAGTTCTGTTTGAATTGCTTTCAGGCTTGACTTTTTTTTCTGTTGTTCCAAGGTCAAGCAAGAACAATAAGCACGTGAACACCAAAACATTTGCAATTCAAATATTCTTAGAAGTGTTTGTCTTCCTGACCGAGTTGGTGATATTTCTAGCAAGTCCTTATCCAAAACCTCTACTGTGTTTTTATGTCTGATCTTCAAAGTTGTAAGTTTTTATTTTTATTTTATCTCTTTCAGGTGTTTTAAGATTTTTTTTTATTGTTTCCAGGGTTTTCCAGAGTTTTCCGAAGATGAAATTGTAAGCGTTCCAGATGCCAAGTACACAAAGGGAGAGTTTGAGGTGAAGCTTGTTTTTCTTAGTTTGGTGCTAGGTCATTGTTCAACATCTTGTGCTGATTACAATAACTTTACACTTATATTTTACATTATCCCTTTAAAATTTTTTAAATCAACATATTTAAGTTGATGGACTAGAGATGTTGCATCTGTACAAATGTCTATAGCACAAGGTTCATGTGGCGATTGAATGATATAGCTCTCTATTTGGTTATGTTTTTTAGGTAGACTCCATAAGGAATTGATTATAGTTGTTGACTCTGAATTTGCTGGTATAGACGCTGGTTTACTTAATAGATTTTTTTTTTCAGAGACCTAACATATTTTAGTATTTTCATTGGCAAATATATGGGTACATATATGACTCTGATGTTAACCCATGTCTTTGGACTATTTTGTTCATACACTCTAAAGCAGTGTTTCCCAAACTGCGGTCCAGGAAAGTTGTAGATTTTTTTTATCGATTTTTTTTTCAACTTGAATAAATAGCTAAATACAAATAAAAGCAACAACCTATTGATCTAAATCTGTTATTTTCTCTGGTAATATCGTGGACTGTTTTGTGCTGCTGCTCTGCCAGAAGTGCTTACTTATCAGCTGTCTTCCCCTTAATTCAATAAATAAGGCTATTTTATTTGTTGTGTTTATTGGTTTATAGGGACTAGAAATTTTTACTTTTACTAGAACTTCTGGTAGGACCTTAGCCGTGATCTTCACAGTTTCCCTAAATAACAGCTTGCAGATTACCTTTACATGTGAATAATCAAGGTGTATTCAAATCATTAAAGTATTGGGCATCCTTGATTTAATAAAAAAAATACCTTGCATGCATTTTTTGCACACCATTTATTCTATTTATAGACACTGAACAGCAGGGGGTGGATAGTGCCAACCACTGACCCGAAAGCTTCACACCTAGGTGTTTTTTTTGCTTATAAACTCCTTTGCCTTAGCTGAGCTATTGAAGTAACAGAGAAACTCCCTGACAAGAGATACCACTCAGAACAACACTGGAACTTAATGGAACCACCCTGTCTTGATTTAAAGGCAAGAGGTAACCACCTGCTGTCCTTGCCTGTGTTCAATAGGAAGTGAATGAACTGTAGCACCTTGACCGGTCACAAGGGCGTGTGGTCAGAAGTTAGTGGGTTCTCATTAACTCTCGTAGTAAAACTTAACAACTTTTGGAGCTGAACTAACATGTTTACTCCCCTGGTACTGCAAGATTTTTTTTTATTCATATAGCTAGTTTTGCCCGGCCATGCCCCTTCTCTGTGGAATCATTTTTGGTCACTGGGAGGGGATGCATTTCCATCTTCTAAACCCTCCAGAGGATGGCAGAATCGAATGGGTTTTTTGACAGCTGTTGGCCAGCAGGGTGGTGTCGATAACTTTACCACATAGAGTTTTAAAACAGTCACATAAACCATTTAAAATATGTGTTTATTTTATTAAAAGTTGCATTTGCAGTTTAAGAATGCAACTTTTGAAATATACAAGAAAACATTGATATTATAAATGAGTACAGGTCATAGTAAAATCTGTTTTTGGTCAAGTTTTGGAGCATCACATTTATGTAATTGGAAGATGCTTTTATCCAAAACGACTTACAATAGTGAGAATGACATGCAATTTGTTTCAAAAACCTAATCCAACAATAGAGGTCGTCTCAGCTCATCAATCAACCAAAGAAGTTTCCTATTGTATTTATTTAGGGATTAGTTCTAAAGTAAATACATTTATATGTTTTATTATTTAGATTTTTGTTGAATTGAAATATAATATTTGTTTTGGATCATTTTGAACTTCAATATCAGGAGTCATCAATACAAGAAATGACCAGAATTTTTCAAGTAAGTTATGGATTATAGTGAACACATTGTGTAACCATATAGGTTTTATGGTTACGATGGCCTGGTTAGTAGCTCTCTCTCTTGATGTGCATGTGTTGAATCAATTTAGCTGCATCATGCTACATCATGCTAGTGACGAAGAATAAGGTCGTGAGCTGTTATTCGCGTCATTTCTGACCCTCATTCAGTGTCTGAGAGCATTTGACCGGCCTGTATGTGTGACACTGACCTATTTAAACCTGCCTTTATATTTTAAATATATTTATATTTGATATTCATCTCAAATGCTAGCGTAAACTTAATTTATGAATAAACTATAGTAACGTAAATGTAATCAATCTTTTTTTTTTACTCGCACATGGGCTATTCTGAATGTTTAAAAAGAAGTAATCCATCCACTATTTGGAAGGTGTTCTAATTGCTTGGAGCCTTGAGCTGTCACTCCACCACTGAAGGGGTTGGTTTACTCCTGAATTTAACTTATTAATAACTGTCCCTCAATTATACATTAACACAGGATGATTTGGTGTTCCTAATGAGCTGCAGGATCATAGGTTGAGCTTGCTTCATCTGACTGAACAATACTTGTGTGTGTCTCAGGTGGTAATGAAGCTGGTGCGGCTGCTCCCTGAAGGTCAGCGGATGAAGAGAGAAGTGGACACTGCTCTGGACTCCGTCAGTGAAACCATGACTCCACTGCACTATCATCTGAGAGAGATCATCATCTCCACCTTCAGACAGGTACAGCTCTGCATTTCACACCATCTCGGGTGAACGTCTGCTTATTTAAGGTTAATCGCTTCTTTTGTTGAAGAAGTAGGTATAAAAAGCAATGGTTTTTCAGTGGTGAGGTGGAACTCGAAAATGTAAACATTTATTTCATCAAGTTTATATACCTCTAGTAAGCCAGGTCAGAGTCACTGCTTCATGAAAATTAGAGTTATTGAGGTATTGAAATGCTTATTTTCACATTTATGAATCCAAAATTTCTTCCATGTTGGTGCAGCTATTTTTGTTTATTTTGTGTTAAAAAAAGGTTTCACTTCATTGAAAGCTAAGAACTGTTATAGAACTGTCATAGAGATTTTAATTCAAAGTATATTCTTTTTAACTATATATTTGTATTCAACATTAGGAGAGAACTTTTTTATGTCTTTGTTCTTGAATGAAACTCTTCAGCTATGCTTTGAGACATGATTGCTTATATACTTAGCTACAAGGCTAGCAAAAACAGATTTGCTACTATAACATCCGACTCTATACGTCTGACCATACGTCCGGCTCCATACGTCTGGCCATACATCTGGCTCAATATGTCTAACTCCATACATCTGACTCTATACGTCTGATGACTGACTATATACGTCGGACTCTCTATGTCTGGCTAATGAAGGGTGTATAAAGACGTGACATTTTACTGTTTACGTGTCGCTTGCCAATATAAGGTTTGTTTGCTTGAAAGTGCATTTTTAACACCTTATAGACCAATCAGTGCTGCCACTCCTAATACACGGTTTACTCAATGGCAAATCAGAAGTGAAAGTAAGATTAAAAAAGTGAGCACTAATTCAAACTTAATTTCAACTTTCCACACATTTATAATGGCTCTCTGTTGCCAGAAAACTACATACAACATTATTACCTAACTATATTTGTAAGAGAATGTAATAAATAGGTCCGGGGCTAGCGATGGGTTACAGAATGTTTTGCAGCTTGGCTTCTTTCTTGAATTTGAGATGTCTATCTTTACCCTACAGAGGGCAGCATTTGTCCAGACACGTGAGGACTTAGAAATGATTCCTTATGCAGACGCTCAATCCTGGTGCCTGTCCACACCATCTTTTATTTTCCTAAAGTATTTCAGAATTTTAGTCTTTCAGCTCGCTCTATAAAAACAAGTTAAACAACTCCTCATAACCAGACAATACTATCAGAAGAATTTTTGCAATCTGCTCTTTAATCAAACATTGATTCTTTATGGGTCTTGTCCTGGAAAGTACTCCTCTCTTTCTGAAATATATTCATGGACTACTTACCAAATCAAAAGAAACATTCAAAAGCTCTATTCTTGATAGAAATTTAGTTAAAGTCCCTGTGAGCTCCAGGTCAGCGAACCTAGAATAAGTTAACAAGCGATAACAAGTACTGCAGTTGTGCTCAAAACTCAAAGTTTCTGGGAGAGTTTGCTAACAGAAGAAAGGTGTTTGTTTGCTTCTCTTGCTTATCTAGCATTTGCATTTAAACGGAAAAAAGAAAAGGAATGAAAGTGTAGTTCAGGTCAGTGCTGCGGGATAAAATCTAACAGAGGAGAGAAAAGATATCAGAATAATTCATGAGGCTGAATCTTACGTTCCTGTTTGTATCACTAAAGCATCTGTGGCTCTGTATTTGATGGACGAATTTAACTTCATATGATGATGAATTATTCATAACAAGCGCATCTCTGTGTCCCCGTCAGAAGAGCAGAAATACTAAGATGTACTGTCAAAGAACAGTTCGTTTTAGTGAGCTCATTATAGAGAGCAGTTTACTCGCCGGGCGTGTGTGTGTGCGAGTTCGTGTGTCTGTCGTCCATTACTCGTACACAGAGCACCGATTGTCTACAGTACTGTAGTTGTGTTTCTCTCTGCATAGTTTCTGTCCTTGTGTGCACATCACGTGTGTGTGTTTGTGGCTGGAAAATAAGAGCGGAGCTGATCTGGTGTCTGCTAAACTCATCAGAAACTCAGGCTTGCTCTGGGCCGACAGCAAGTTCAATAGAATTTTCACATCCTTCCTTGTTCACTTTTTATAATGCATTGATTTTCAGAAGCTCATATGATTATCTAAAAATAGAATCATAGTGGTTTTGCATATGATAACAAAGCTGAGTTATCCAAATCTTTAATTTTAAGAGAAGTTCTGCGTATCCTTCCGATTTTATGGGATTTTATTTTATGTTTTTTTTATGTCCTGCTTTTATTTCATACCTGCTGACCTAACAAAGGCCAGCTCCGGAAATATTTTCACCAACCTTCCAAGATGTCTGACTGGCTGACATTAGATTTCATTGAGTTCCACCAGGCTTTTTTCTATCTCAGAAGAAAAATAAAAGAAACTGCAATTAAACTTTAGCAATATTTAATGTTTTTATCATGGTCCCCCTACAGTCAATGACAAGTAGTGTCTAAGAACAACTGGAATAAAGTGCTAGGCTACTGCGGCAATATTCTAATGAATGGGCACAAATAACAGGCTTCGCAGTAAGTTACAAAGCATTGGTGTTCATGATCAAAACTCTCATTTATTTGAGACCAAAGCCCAATCTTGATCTAAACTGGTACTGTTTGCGTTCTTGTTGTCCTGTGTGCAAGTCATGTCGTATATCTGCTTTAGTTGAAACACAATTCTTGCTCCATCCACCCCACCGAGCAAGCAAACGCTGCCACATCAATGACAAACTCTGACCATCCATCCAATCGTCCATCTTCATTTGCTTATCCAGGGGCGGGTCTCATGGGCAGCATTCTAAGGACATGTCCTCCAGCTCTTAAACCCCAAGATACTTGAACCCCTTCTCTTGAGGTAAAATCTCTCCAACCTGGACTGTGCAAACTACCATTTACCGGTTGAGAACCATGACCTTGGATTTAGGTGCTGATCCACATCCCTGCTGCTTCACACCCAGCTGTAAACTTCACCAATACCTGCAGAAGATCCTGGCCTGAGGAAGCCAACAGGACAACATGCTCCAGAAAAAGCAGATAGGAAATTTTGTGGTCCCTTGGACCCCATATTATTAATTACCCATATTCCAAAAAAAAGATTATAACAGTTTAATATCTGATTTTATTCTAAAAAGATGTGGACCGTGGCAAAATAAAGTGTTGTAACATGCAACAAAAGCTCATAAAATGCAACTGCATTTCTTTTTTGTACCAAAGTGCAGAGCTGTCACACTATAAAAAATATAAATTCAATATATAATGTAAAACTGCAAGTTCTTGGGAAAAGAACTTTATTTTTATCCTGTCAAAAAGTAGTTAATGAAAAATCTATGCATTTCTGAGGAAAACATTGTCTTGGAGAAAGGCATTGGATTTTATATTATAACACATATTTATGTGTATTTATATTTATTTCTCAATGTGTCATCCTGGCACCGCTGTACATCTGAAGCTGATCATGGTTACGCTCTTCAGTTCGGTTCAGTAGCCTCAGTCATTCTCCATTGTTATTGTTCCCATGTGCTTCCTTATTGTACCCCTCTTCTCATTTCTACACCTCCTTTTTTGTATTCACCTATTAATATTATCCTATATGGTGTGTATTTAAGTTTTCAACACATCAGCTGTCCATCAACCGTGTTCATACTTCAGCTTAGTTGTTTTGTTCTTTGTGTTTGCTCCCTCACTCCTACATTGTTGGCTGTATTTATTTTTGATTAATAAATATTCAAGATGTCTCACAGCAAGAAGGTCGCTGGTTCAAGCCTCGGCTGGATTGGCACTTCTGTTTGGAGTTTGCATGTTGTCTCCATGATCACGTGGGTTTTCCCCGGGTGCTCCGGTTTCCCCACAAAGTCCAAAAACATGCGGTATAAGTCAATTGGGTGAACAAAATTGTCCATAGTGCATGAATGTGAATGAGTGTGTGTGTGTAAATGTTTCCCAGCAATGGGTTGCACCTGGAAGGGCATCGGCCGCATAAAAGATATGCCGGAATAGTTGGCGGTTCAATCCGCTGTGGTGACCCCAAAAGGGAAAAAGCCGACAAGATAATGGATGGATGGATGGATACGCAAGACATTTCATTTGATTTATAATTGTTCTACATGATCTACAGTACCAGCAAAATGTTTGGAATTTACTTCACAGAAATTTCAGTATCCTCAGAGGAAACGATTTAATCAATATGAGAAATTTTTATTATTGTTTGAAAATGTACCACCTCAGAAAAAAAATTTGGCACTCCAAGTACCACCATAATGAACCAGTCCAGTATGGCCACAGCTTATAGAGCTTCCAGTTCAGCTACAGTTCAAGTAAGATGCAATGTTATTGCTACGAATTTTTAAAAATCATTTTAAAGAGTTTAAATATTGTTATGAGAGATGATGTGTTTATAAGAACTCTGACCTACCTTCAGATATTCCTCTTGGATGTTTGGTTTCTTCAGATCAGCAGCGCTGTTACTGTATATTAGCAAAGCATAAGCTCGTGCTGTAATCACTTTGTAAGTATCATATACATTGTGATTTTCTGGGTTAAAGCTAGATACTTTTTAGATTAAAAAGTCTTTCTTCATTCACGATAAATGAAGTTTTAAGGTAACTTTTAATTAACTCTAAAGAGAACGTCTTCCTGCTGTGATGACAGGCGCACCCCCCACAGAGGGGGAGAATGCGCGTGAGTAGCTTCATTTTTAATGTAATCTTATATTATTTACCTGCACAGGATTAGTGCCAACAGATGTAAATGTCGTATATTAATGGCAATTATTCTAATTTCTTCTGTTTTAAAATGAAACTCGATGAGATATTGGACTGAGGAACAGAGTGCTAGCTTGCTCCAGGGGCTGCAGCATCATTGCTCTGTTATCAAACACATTCTTGCTACTCCGAGGGTCAAACAGCAGATTTGTGCCCAGAGTCTGGAGTGAGGGACTGTGATTTCATTGGACTAGCCCAGCGTCTTTCAAAAAAAAATCAACCAATGGGCCACGATTAATCTATCAGATGCCCACGAGTGAGAATTTTTTGTTTAACATCCACTCCCGCAGTAATGACAGCCGCTGGCTTCACGTACCAGTACAACTGTTTGAGAACTATTGCCTTAAACTAAAGAGTGAAAAGAAATTAAGTGTGCAAAACTGCAGGTGTAAAGGATGCCAGCAATATAGTAGTCTTATACTTTGAATGGGATAGTACAGTTGATTAGTAACACATCAATAATCTTTATTAGCTAGATTTGTAAACTTTTTTTGTTTCATTTGTATTATTTCCAGGAGAAGCGAATGTCAGATTTGTTTTCGTTCTAATGGGATACTACATTTAGCCATATGGTCAAGAAAAGTAATTTTTCTAGCTGTGTGTGATCTTCGATTCGATTATAGAGGATTGTTGTTCTATTCTTGTAATTTATTGTTTTTGTGTCTTTTTTTCTATGGTCATTGTACTTGATGCCCATTTGTCAGTTTTATGACAATATTTCCACACCTGCAACTTAAAAGTATGATAAACGAGTTGGGATTTGTTGACAAATGGTTTCCTGGCTGCACCTTGGCCAGATAAAGCTGCCAATAACACTTGCCAGACTAGTGTCCTAGTGGAGCTAAGAGTTGGATAGTTTGGTGGAAGAAGTTTTTTCTAGTAGTGGCTAAGGGTAAAAGCTCCAAAAGGTTATAGTCAGTCAGAGCAGGACTCTTTCTCAATCTGTAAGGAGTTTAGTGGAGCACCAATGATCTTCTCAGTAGTCTGGATTGTCCTCTGTAGCCTCCGCTTGTCTGATTTTGAGGTGAAGATAACCTAACCATGATTGAGAAACGAAGAACAGTCTTGATGACTGCTGAGGAGAAATGAGTCAGCAGTGTCTTTGGTAGGTTGAGCGTCTTCAGCTGAATAGCTTCTTCAAGTTCTGCTGGGTCATGTTAACTCGCCTTCAGCTGTCATTTATGGAAAAAAAAACACCTGCCAAGTTTCTAAATGCTATAACAAAGTTACTGCCCTGGGGCAGTCTGACCAGATGTGGCTGCCATTCTGCGCCTACGGCCTCCTGACCACCACCAAACACACCCCACCAGTCACACACATCCATACATGAAAAAGTGGGTGAAGTGGCTTCCCCATGGCCACAACGGCAGAATGGCCCTAGCGGAGATCAAACCGCCAACCTTCCGGTTACAGAACAACCACTGCGCCATCTTTCCTCAGCTTTGCACTCCTTTGTGTGTACGTGTGTTATTCGAACACAGGAACACCGGTGGTTTGTGTGAGGGTTGTTCACTGAATATTTTCTTGGCAGAATTGATTCAGCTTTCCCTTCTGAATAAAGCTGTGTTTGTTCATGAGGAATATTTTTCACTCATAACAGCTTTCACCTCTGCTGCTGGGTTTGTGGATAGATAATTGGCTTCTGGCTGATTGGTTTGTTATCTCCTAGTACTTTTCATATCACACATGGTTACACGGATCGGCGACATGCTGATCAGCGTATCAAGATTTTTGTACTTTAAAAAAAAAAAAATCTTTCCCTTGATCTAAGAATCCAAATTAATAAAATACTGCAGTTTGAAATCTTTAGTTCATCAAATGGGCATGTTTGAAAGATTTCTGTTGGTTATGTTGAACCTTCTTATAGAATGCTGTAAAATGCAGTTAAACATTTTTTTCCAAAAAATGTAACTATGTGGAACAAAAAAAGAATTTACCCATGTGTCTTCTAAGCGATTCTCATGGGTTACTGTAAATAACATGCAACTGTAGAGAAACCTTGAACCTGGCTTATGTGGTTTCAGTTGCATCAGTGTAATTTTCTAAAGAGCCTCTGAAGTGGTACAAAAGAAGCCACAATCAGATGACTGATGTAAGAGATTTCAGTCTCTAATGAGAGGATCAGGGATATATAGTTGGCCATTGCATATGCTCTGTCTCCTCCTATAAGACTCTTTGGACTAAAACATATGCTAAATGCATACTTAAGTTTACTAAACATGTCAAACATGTAGTAATAGAAGAAGAATGAGTTCAGATGACAAAACAACAACAGATAAAAGCGGTCATGATAAGGTACAGGTTCAGAAATTTTGTTGCTAATGTAGTTTCATCTCAATGAAGATTGTACTCGCTGACTGACCCAGAAGTGAACCATAACAGGATTATAAACATTGAAAAGAAAGAGTGCTTTTGGATGTCTCAGACCAAAATAGTTTTATGACATTCCATAAGATGAATGTATTTGTGAGAAATGGGTGGATTTTCTGTGTGAAAAATGTTCTTATGCATTTAATATGAATTTAAGGTAAAGTAATAAAGTACTGCTTAACCTTCCCTGAATGTAAAAACACCTCCCTTTCACGACATTGAAATTCTCAAAAGACTGTGCCGAAATATTTATTTTCTGTTTACAAAATGACTTGAAGCTGGTGGGCTGAAGTCTAAAAACAAAACCCATTCAAAAGACTCAGGTAGTTAAAATATGTAGATTTTGACTGCTAGTGATTGCAGTAGGAGTGTAGCAGAGTGTCCGTGATGGCAGCATGTTGTAGGCTATTGCCAATTATTGTAACGAGGAGATTTCTTCAGGTACGCACCAACAGCCTATGGGGTAATTTCAGAACACCTGTGCAGAGAGGCAGAGATCTCTTCTGCACACATGGAGTTTTCTGATTCTCTAAAGCCTCTGTGACAGCAGGATGCATGCGTATGTGCGCGTGTGCGCGTGCGTGTGTGTGTGTGTGTGTGGAGTGTTCCAGCCATCAAATCCCTCCCAGACCCATTAGACATCACTTCTGAAGCAGCAGCACTCTTGAGTGTGAACGAGCAGATTACAACATCACTACAGCGTTTTTTATTTTCCTCCGTAGCTGAGAACTGTGCATCCTTTCCTCCTCCAGTTTAGAGCCAGATCCTCACTCCCATTCTTCTCTCAGGAATGGAAGGAATGTGCTTCCCGCCACGTGGCGCACTTACTGTGCTTGCGTCCGTGTGTGTGTGTGTGAAGTGTGTGTATCTTTGTGTTTTTCTTTTATTGTCCCTGTATTTGTGATTTTGAGAGGGCAGTGTTTTGCAGACATCGGTCCTATCGGGATCCAGATGCACTGTGTGAGGGACAGAAAGGGTTTTGTTTGGCACCACTCGGTTTCCCCAGGCTCCTGGGAGTGCAGGGCACAGCTGGTAATGATGGAGCAGGATTAGTGTGTGTGAATTGAAGCAGAAATAATCTGAAAGTGCAGTTTACGGATTTCTCATCAGCGCCAAAAGGAGTAAGATTTATTTATTGATGTGATATAAGGTGAGTGTTACTTATTATATGAGGATAAAGTTAAATTAAGATAAAGACCCTCAGTTTCTGTGGCCACTGTTGTTATAAAGATGCTGTTACAACCAAGTAAAATAAAAAACGTTAAGTCAAGTTTATTGAGTGGTACATACATTTCTTCTTTCTTTTGTGACCATATGTTTAAACCGAACATTATTCAGGGGTTGCTGCTGTATTATTAATCAGGAAATAATTAAAAGAGCAAATTTTTTTTACAATTTTGTCAAATTTTAGTTTTGTCAAATCGCGGTCCTCGGGACTCTAGCCGGTTGTATAGGTGGTTTGAAAATCAATATACTGAAAATCCATGAAGTTGTTTAGTTATTTTTCAAAAAGAATTGCTTGTAACAGTAATAATAGGTGACTAATGCGTGTTCCATATATATATATATATATATATATATATATATATATATATATATATATATATATATATATATATATATATATATATATATATATATATATATAGATCTCAAACAACAATGTTTTCATCAATAAAGAGTCTTGACCATCTCACCATTCTGCTTGTTTGGCTCTTTGATCTTGGCCATAGTGTCTTGGACAGGTGTCAGTTATTCAGGCTACAGATGAAGAGAAAATGTATCTGGGAGTCAAAAATCAATCTGATCGATAGAGCGCCAAATACACATTTACCTCATGCATTTTCTTTTTGGTCATTCTTTATGTTGTCATCTGTTGATGCTTATCATAAATAGTCAGTAAATGAAGGGTTTTATTGTCATGTTTTATTGAGATGGTTGAGTCTGAGCCTGATTTTATGCCGGAGCCATGGTGTTTGATTTTGTTTTCCTCTGACTTTTGACTTTAAGGGGTCAGATGGAAACTTTGACCTTCATCATTCCTAAACGCTCTCCCTGGAGACCCTTGTGAATTCATGTCTGCAATTGTGTCTCCTCAAACCGGTAAAACTAAAAAAGTAGATGATCAGAAATTTAGGGAAGCATACCAGTTTTATACTATGCTTAACAGGTAGGGATATTTTCACTTTTCTGGCAGAAGCATCAATTAAAGAAATAATACATAAAAAGCAAGTAATTATAACATATTATATAAAAAAATTTATTCTGTAAATGTTTTTTAATTGTCATTTATTGTTGTTCCCTCATCAAAAACATGTCTTAAGTTTTATTCTGAATCATTCATGCATGATTCTGTAATCATATATTCCTTTCCCTGGGAGTTCATTGTTAGTACACCTAGCCACTGACCAATCAGATGAACCACGAATACAGCTCATCTCAATTCAGAGCGGATATGCTGTCTGACCTGGAGGTGTAAGAGTAGATGAAATTCACAGATCTCGAGGTCTTCGTACGTCTGCGAATTATTGACGCGAAGTTACAATTTTTGAAAGGTGCACGCCAAGCTTTACAGAAGGTTCAGCCTGAGATCTGCGTCAGTTTGCAGACGACGCAGAGAGCTATTCGTCAAGTTTACGCAGAAGGCTGACAGAAGAGTCATGCTGGGTGCAGTCATTGGTGTAGAGAGAGAAGAGAAGTGGTGAGAGAACACACCCCTGGGGGCGCCAGTGCTGGTGGTATGGGAGCACGATGTGAATTCCCTCATCCTCACAAGCTTATCCAGATGTTGCAGGATGTAGTGAAGCCCCATGTTAACTGCATCCTCAACAGACCTGTTAGATTGGTAGGCAAACTCCAGTGATTTTCTTCACGTGGCCCAGCACCAGTCTTTCAAAGGTCTTCATGACCACAAATGTCAGGGCCACTGGTCTGTAGTCATTGAGACCTGAGATTTTAGGCTTATTGGGGATAGGGATGACGGTGGAGCGTTTGAAGCATGCAGGGACTTCACACAACTCCAGTGATCTGTAGAACATCAGAGAGAAGATGGGAGCCAGTTGGTCAGCACGGGTTCTGAGGCATATTGGTGAGACCCCATCTCCTCTTCTACTTCCTGAAGAGCTGACAAACATCACCCTCGCTGATCTGTTGAGCAGGAGTAGGAGAATGTTGTGATGAAGGTGTTTGTTAGGGTGTGGGCTGGAGGTGTTAATAGCTGCTCAGGGAGACAATCTGTGGGTGTCTCAAACTTACAGTAAAACTCGTTGCGTTTCGATTGCCCATTGATGAATATGCTGGAGCTTTGTAGTTTGTGATAGTATTTCGCCTTCACCACATTGAAGCAGGATTGTTGATAGCAAACTGGTTTGCAGCTTTTCAGAGAATCTTCTCTTGGCAGCTCTGATCTCCTTGTTCAGTGTTTTTCTGGCTTGTTTGTACAAAGCATGGCCTGCATTTCTGTAGGCATCAAGCTTGGCTTGATGAAGCTGTTTGAGTTTTCCAGAGAACCATTGTTTGTCGTTGTTATATGTTACATAAGTCCAGATGGGGATGCACATGACATTCTGTCAAGATAAGGTTGGAGGTTGCTCAGTTAACTTAACAAAATTAAATGCTTTTGTTTGGTTCTGTTTTTTTAAACTGTTACACAAATGAAAAGATGTTTTTGACAGTTGTTTATTAGACATGTTTTTTTTTATATTGTTAATGTAATTAGAGTAACACATACAGATGTGAAGACAGCCAAACCCCAGTTCAGATACATCTAATGTAAGCCAGGTGAAGAGTTTAATTCAGCTCTGATGAGACTTTAATGAGCAAATCGGTTCTAGAGAAGAGCAAAATCAAAGAAAGTCTTCTCACCGGCTGTGTCTGTAATTAGCCTTTACATGCTTTGATTTTTTTAGTTCTTGCTGCATCACTAAATATTACAGCTAATTAATCTCCTAGCTGCAGATTAAAGACTGATCTCATTTGTTATAGTGAAGAATTACAGACTCAGCTGGAGCTTTTATGTCATTAAAATAGTCTTCAATCATCCTAATCAGAGTTTATTATGAAAGCTTGAGAGCACTCAGGTTTTAAAAACAATGAGCCCTGTAATGGGTTTTCCTCACCTACAATACCAGAGGAAACACCTTTGATTAAGACTGACTGAACGTTTTCTGACTGTTTCAACATTGCAAATTCTGGAGTGGCTAAACAGCTGTTACAAACATACAGTAATAGGTAGGTTGTCTCCAGGGGCTGAGAACATTGGGGGCTGAGCCCAGATCTGTTTAGGGAAGTCCATATAATAGTAATCATAGGGGATCACACACAAAAAAAGCTTGCTTTCTATGCTTTCTTGAGCATTGTGGCCAGGCAATTCCCCCTTAGGTAGTAATTATAATAATGTCTTTAGTTTATATAGCGCATTTTCATAGGCTCAAATACGCTTTACATTTATCAGCATTATTCAATCACTCCACATTGACACTCTGGTGGTGATGAGCTACATTGGTAGCCCTCAACTGCCCTGGGGCAGTCTTACAGGATGTGGCTGCCATTCTGCACCTATGGCCTTTTGACCACCACCAAACACACCCCACCAGTCACACACATCCATACAGGGCAATGTGGGTGAAGGCCACAGTGTCATCTGGTTACAGGACGACCAACTCCACCACTGCACCATATTTGATGCAGGAACTGAAGCTGTACTGTGGTTGCTTCCAGAACTAATGTTCTCTACTTTGAAAGAGTATTAATCCCAGGACTATATAATGCCAAGGTCTATATAATGCTTGTTTATGCCAGGGTCTCTGATGATCAATTCTGATTGGTTGGTAGCTGTTGAATAATTTCTAAATACTGCACATGTATGAAGGCATTTTTATGACCATGTGACCCAGCACTTGCCTCATCATTTTGCAGGGTATCTAAAGCTGCGCGTTGTTTCAATTCTGTTGTAAATGCCTCTTTCACTGCAAAAGTTCACTGATGCACATCTTGTTCTTGAAATTGCTTCTTAAACACAAAAGGAGAAATCTGTTCACACATGGCTGGGTCTTGCACTTGTTCTCTTCACCAGTAACTGTGGACTGTAGGATTACAAATTTAAGATTATAATTTTACAATATACCTCGTTTATATTGCAATCCCTTTTATCACTATTATATTGATATAGACCATTTGGTGACACCCCCCCACTGAGACTCATGCTCCTTAAGGTCTGGGAAGTATCCTCTCATGCGATGTAAGGCTGACCCTTTGTTGACTTCATGAATATTTGTGGCTGGGCTCCTCCTTGGGGGTGCATCCTAATTGTCTTAAAACACATTGTTTAGTTAGATTTTTTGGAAGACTGCAGCGTTCAACATTAAAGTTTGTAATACCCCAAAGATGATCTGGTCTTTAATTGTGAGTTTCCTATAGGACACAACCACAATCCTTCTGGTAGAATGTATTTCTTACAAGAGTAGAGCTTTTTGGTAATTTCTACCTTTGTCTGTCACAGCCACAAACACATTTAATGGGCAAAAAAAATGCATATGAAAAATGAGTAAACGTATTAAAAGAAATGAGTAACCATGGTCGTGACATTTCACTTGATGGCATTGTTTCATATTTAGTGGTATAACTCTTTGTGGGATTTACTTTTTCCAGATCATGATGGTAATAGTTAAATTTGTCTATGATTTAATGTTTAAGCACTTGGAGGGACTTTGTGTATTATCAATATATATTGAAGCAAAACATTTCTATAGAACCAAGAGGAGGGAATTTTATGAAAATTGTATAATTTTAGTGGTTTATAATTGGTTTATTCCATTTACAAGTATTTTTAGGGCTTTCGCTGAAACATGTTGTTCTTGAACTTTAGATAAATGGTCCTCTAGACTCAACTTATTTGAAGGTCTCTTGATTTGTATACTTATTTTGATTTTAAGTAGGCCCATGTGTCGGAGCTGCCAGGATGTTTTAAAATATTATCTTTCTGTCTTCTTGAGGACGTCAATGTGTATTTAATGGGTGTATAGTGTCTGTTTTCTATGGCTGGTCCAACTGGTCAAACTTCCTGGCACCCATGTCGATGTGAGACAATCTGTTGATGAGAAGTATTTACATTGATTTGTCGTTGATTTTGAATGTCCACACATTAAACAATCATTACAATTGCTGTCTAAATAGGGCTTAGCTTTAAACTCATCAATCCTAAATTCGACAATTGAAACAAACAGTTTTACAAGTGTTTTATATGGAAATCTTTCCATTCCCTGGTTTCTCCTCAATAACCTCTACTGGTGTTTAGTACAAGAGTGCTTTCATCCAGCTTTTGAACAAGTTTTGAAAGAGATGTCCAGAATAAAAGTTAAAATTACACAGTGCACAGTAGTGCTCTTCAGTCTCATCAGGATTTTCTTATTCTTTTGTGTGTCTCAGATTCGCAGCTGCAAACGTGAGCAGGATGCCGAGGCTTTGCAGCTGAAGAGCGTGATGTACCTGGAGCGCTACATCTACCTGATCCTCTTTAACACATACCTGCATCTGGAGAAGAGAGACGGCTGGCAGCGCTCCTTCAGCCAGTGGATGAGTCAGGTTAGAGAATGCTTTCTGTCAATTGACTTTGCACGGCCCATTTGACAACCTCATTATGTGTGGCTCACCTCACATTATGGCTGTTACATCCTTCCCAATTTTCTGTCTGATGATAAAAGTGCTCCATGCTTTTTCTTTGCTGATTTCTCTCCCCAGAACTAGTTATTGATTTAAAGTGTTTGTTGTTCTAATTTTGATCACAAGCTGATGATAACAGACCATTCTAATGGCAACCGCATCACGGAATACAGCCATACGGTTAAGTTTCATCAATTCCGGTTCTATTCAGTACATCACCGTATGATTGAAAGTGGTTTGCCTGTCAATCAAATATCAAATCATTGCTATGGAGACCACATCACACAATGCTCTGCTTACCTTGAGACGCATGACTGATAGTTGTCTTTAGTATAAAGCTTTAATTTAACCTTGGTTCTTAGTCCATGAACTTAACCGCAAAAACTGTAGTCAGTCAAATTTCCAACCATTCCCAATGTAACTTCTCACAACACCTCCGTGTGCCAGCTTGAACAAGGATTTCAGTTTAGAGTGCTGTTAGTCAGCTGATGGGAAATGTTTTGCCCACGAACTTTAATCTTCTTCGTCACCATGGCAACTGCATCGAATCAACCTCCTGAAAACCCTCCAGTTTTTCTTGTTTATTTCCATAGAAACATTGAATTGAGTTCTCTCCACAGTTTCATTAGACAATAAAAGAAGCAAATCGTTTATTCTATCAGGCACAAAAACAACCAAAAAAAAAAAACAGCAGAGAATACAGTGCTCTAGGAATTGATTACGACACCCCTAGTTTACACATACCAGTGCCTGAAGCGGCAAAACAACCCCAAAACATGAGAACCTTCCCCATGTTTGACTGTTCTCCACTTCCTTGACTAACCCCATTCATGCCGCAGTACTCGTCATACTCGATCCGCCTTCTTCGTACTTATGACATATCGCACCTAGGCATTGATTTAACATGGGAATTACTCGCAAACCATGCACATTTTGGTCTTGGCCTAAACACCATGTTAGACTTCACTTGCCAATCAAACATCACACCATCCCCATGGGAACACATCAGGCAAAACACCAGTCATGTCAGAACAACTCAAAGTTAACTTTTAAAGTGTTATTTAAATTGTGTCAAGAGTAAAGAGGCTCAATTCATCACACTCCACTGTTATCTTTCTGGCATATTAGCTCTGACTGAGTTGAATAAATTTTTTGAGGAGTTGAGGAGAAAGATGGTGATGGTTAGTGAAACACATCCCATCTTTTCCATCCATCTCCACCTCATAACCTTTGGAAGCACTCACTGTGTTTGGGCATTGTTTAAAATCAAGCTTTTACCTTTAAACAAATCCTTTGAAATATTAACTTTTTCAGAAGCTTTTTACAATTACTTTTTATTAGAGGTGGGCAGAGATTGTTTTTGTAAATCTTGATTAATCTCACTCATTTTGAAATGAATCTAGATTAAAATGCCTAATTTGAATTCTGCCAAAGGCAATCAGAATATATATCCAAAATAACAACTTACTATTTTAAAGGGTTGAGCAAGAGTGCATAAGCAATTTATGAAGTTGATGAAAAAGTACTTTTAGTTCTTGTTTAGATGTGAATTGTGTGTATGTGTGTATATATTCACTCCTTCACTCGCTATCAACAGTTTCTGACTACGATTTTGACGAGTCTGTGTGTTTATAGCACGTGCCCAAACCTTCCCTCAGTGAAGACCAAGAATTTGCGCAAGTTTGACCAAGATGGCGACCTGTTCGAAAGGTTATCTGGGTAGTTCAACCAATTTTCTTTCTGTTCCCATGCAACCACTTTGCATTTAAAGCCGTTCATAAAGTTTAACATTTTTTACGTTGGGCTTGCTTTCTTTACATTTGAGACGACCAACTATCTGCTTGTACTTTGAACGTCTTCTCCCTGACAGCTAACGTTACTACTTTGGCCAAATGATGAGACGCAAAAAGAAAATTAACTCTGGCTCTGTGGAGAAAAAGGAGATTGGTGTGCCTGTAATTACTGAGAATGTTCCTCGGTATAATATAGAATCTGAAAGACTTCCACCCAGTCTTACTCAAGACTTAATTTCATTAATATCCAACCCAAAAAAAGACTTACCATTTTTAGAAAATTGGAGAACAATTTACTTGTTAAATACCAACTATATAATTATAGCTTCTATTTTTTCTAATAGAATAAAACACTAATTAGATGTAATTATTGATTATATGCAATCATGGTTCACAAGAAATAGATACATCTCAACAACATTCTTTAGTTTTGGATCTTGTTGATTATCCTGATTTGTATCATGATGAGAGCTTCATTCTTTTTCTTACATTTCAGAAAGCATTTTACACAATAGAACACCATTTTATTTTTTCTGCACTTAAGTTATTTGGTTTTGGTATCTATATTCTAATGCTAACTGCTCAATCAAACTGCAGCATGGAACTTCACCTAGATTTAATATTTAATATTAATACAAGGATGCCTAATCTCTCCTTACTTATTTTTACTTTGTTCACACCTACTTACTGATCACATTAAACAAAGCTCCTTAAAATGAATTACAATTGGTAATAATGTCATCACCTTCAGTCAATTAGCTGATGATACTCTTTTCCTAAAAATGGCAACGGAAATATCAAAAGCTATTAATCCAATGAAAGTACTTTCAAACGCTTCCGGTCTTCATCTAAACATTGATAAGTGTGAGTTATTAGCTGTTAAAGAATATAACTTACCTTCCATTTATGCTATACCTATCAAAAATGAAGTTACATACTTGGGTATAAAGTGGTTAAAGATGACAGTCAAAAGTGTGAGTAACATTCTCCAATTATTGATAAAACATAAAACAAATTTATCAGTGGCTATTGAGACACATCTTTAAGGTGAAGGATTATAACAACAAAAGATTAGGCTATCTCAAGGTTAACTTACTCAGCTCTTTCCCTTGCAATGAACAATAATAGTTACAAGATTATTGATCAAATGCTTTTCGACTTTCTTTGGAAAAACAAGCCTCAATATATAATAAAATCTGTGGTAGTTAAATGGTGGTTTGAACTTCTTAGATTTCACTACTCTAAATCATACCTAAAATTAACTGGATAAAACTATTTCTTAAAAAACCTACCAGCATTTGGAGTACAATCCATCACTATATCTTCTCACAAATTGGAGGACTTCACATTCATTTTCTTTTGAATTAAAATTTACCTAAACATCCTTTGAAACAATCTGATTTTAAGGTTTTCTTGAAACTTGGTTTACAAATATAATTTCTCGCTCAATAGATGCTTCATATGGAAGACCAAGTATATTGTCGAAAAACCCAAAACTATTTTTAAAATGTTTTTCAAATAACATTAATTTAGCAACTCAACTTTTCAACCGAGAAGGCCTTCTTCTAACTTACTCTGAATTCTTATGTAAATTTGAGATTCCACTCAATCCTAAATGCTATTGGTATGGATGCTGTGCCTGATGGATTCCTTTCTCTTTGTAAAAAATTATTATTCTCCATTTTCTTCACAGTATCTTGATCCCACATACACTGCTGTTGGCCACATTTGTTTTTCTACTTCATATAAGAAAAATAACCAACAGATTCAAGCCTTGTCTCTAGACCCCATATGACCTGTTATTTGGATAACCATATTAAATAATTGTCCTGGTTCTAAATATGGAATCTGCCCCATAACTATTTGATCATTAACAAAGTAAAATACATTTATTGTAAATTGATTTATAAATACTACCCATGCAAATATTTTTGGGCTAACTCATTTAACTGGGATATTAATACATCATGTAATTTTTGTGATCTGCTTACTGAAATTTTTCTCTCCAACTTATCACCACCACAACAGTGTTAGTCTTGAGCAGACACCTGTTTCCTGTCTGCCCACTGCTCAAGGTGTGACCGTGTGTCTGTTCACTACTGTATGTGTACCCCTGGGATGGATAAAGAGGTTTTGGGTTTGGGACACTTCATGACTGTCCTTAACAGTGACATCTTGCAATTTATTTTCACTTGCAACATTTTGTCCTCCGTCACATGTTTTCTCTCCGAAGTTGATTTGATTTAGTTTCCATCACAAATGTCCTTCACAGCTAAACTAAACTGATTGATTCTAGTCCAAGAGTTCTCATCAACTCACATATTGAGTGGGTGCTCTAAGATCAGGAAGTGCTGTAGGTAAACACAACCCAGCGGCATTCCTCATTTGCCCAGCGGTTGACATCATTCTCATTTCATTTGCTCACCAGTAACACATGAGGCCTGGTTTCTCAGTAGGCTGGAGATAATCAATGTGTGTCATAGAATCAATGTGTGTCATAGAATTTTTGCTCCTGGCTTCAATTGGCACCCATATTGCTATGAGAGATAGATAGTTGGAGAGAGAGCGGGAGGGAGGTAGGGAGGAGGGACGGAGGGTGGAAAATTCTAATCAGTAGAACAGTTACCCTGTTGGCAAAAAAGCCTGCAAATTGGTAACAAGCAGAAACCAACTGTGAGGTAAAGTGAATTGCACTGCTGCTTCTTTTCAAGGAGGATCCTGTATCAATATTTTGGTGAAGATTGTATGTTTTTTTATGTGTGAAATACAAATAATGGAATGTAGCTAAACATACTTCTATCTTAACACACATAATAGTTAAAGAATGATGGAGAAAAGAGAAGGAGAAAAAAAATAAAGCAAACATTCAACATTGTCATGTCATTCAACATTCAAAGTCCTGTGCCTCCATAACTTAATGTTTCATTTTCTGAAACACAGAAAAGGGTTTGAAGAACCTTTACTGTTGATTTACATAGGGTTTCAACAGAGTTTAGAGGATCTTCCTTAGCATTCCCCAGACAGTGAAACCTCAAATGCTTTGAGAGAAATATATGGAGATGAGGTTGAGTGTGTTTGTGTGGCTGGAGCTTGGGCTGGTGCTGTAAAGCTCTGCGGTTTGGACTGCTCCTGATCTCTGAGGTGGAATGAAGCGCAAGATGACATTCTAGCTTTATAAAAATACACCCGGACTGGAACCATCTCTGAGCAAACAGCTGGAGAAATGAGTCTCTTTGAGTTATAAAGACATAACTGAGAAGAGCTCTTCACTCTGTGAAAGTGATTTGAAGGGTCGTCTCTTCTTCAGTCATGTTTCTCATATTTCCAGGGGTCAAGGATCGTTACTCTCCCTGTCTCTGACCCTCTACTTTGGACATTCAAACTTTGGTGAACGAGCTAAAGGAGCCCTACAGCATATTTAAACCCCACAATGGACAGCCTTCAACCCACTCTGATGACTCTGAGCAAACATCAACAAATGAATATAAACTCTACTAGCTCTCAGTTCCTGAGTCTATCTGTGAGTGGACCACCTGCTCTCTGACTGGTTGACAACAGCTAGCGAGGCTGGGGAAAATTACTTCCCACAACCGCACCATCAGGACTGGCACCCCCCATGGATGTGTTCTCTCCCCGCTACTCTTCTTCCTCTACACCAACGACTGCACCTCCTTGCACCCACCTTGGTGAAGCTCCTTACGTTTACTGACAACATCACTTTTATTGGTCTAATCCAGGATGGTGAGCGACTGGCTCTCTGGTTTGGCAACAACCTGGCGCTTAACATGTTTAAAACAGTGGAGATGTTAGTGGACATATTGCCAGATAGGTTAATGTACTCCTTTTTTACCAATCAAAATCCTCAACACCATTATGACTACATGGATCACTCTGCCAGTCCCGCAGAGTCTAAAACAAAGACCAATGCGGCAGGCTTCAAATAATTAATTCCCCTACCTTTTTTTTCATTGATGTCTGCTGATTAAGCCACAGATCTGTGATTGCCACATAATTGAAGTCTACTAAACATCGTCTCTAAATTATCACATCTTCTATTAGCCGCAGTTTTACTAATTTTATACTAAAGGCACTAAAATATTTTTTTAAGTATCAGATTTTTGAGAAATTGACATGTTTTGTATATTGCTTTGACTACTATAGTACTTCTAGTGGTGCTTGGGAATGTGCCCCCCGACACCATAATGTGAGTGGTCACAAAACTCCTCGGAATGTCTGATGGTAATTTATTTTTGTAAATGGACTTACTTAATGGCTTAAACTATGCTAACAAGAGTGTGTTCATGCACACATTTATGGCAAAAGATAATTTTGTAACTTAGGAAAGTTTGGCCAGTTGTGGAGCGACCCGTACTTATTGGTGTTTAAACGCACGCGCGCACACACACACACACACGCACGCACGCACACACACACTCACACACACACACACACACACACACACACACAAACACAGAGAGTGAGCACACTAGAAGCAGTGGATTGCCATAGCTGCGCTACCCAGTGAGAGGTTGTGAAGCTGTTACCATGCTCAAGGGCACAACAGTTGCGAGTACAAGTGTTTCAGTACTAAAACCACCTTCAGTTCTGACTTCTGATCAGTAGGCTCTTCAATCTCTATCTCTGTTTAAATGTTTAAAATTTGGATAAAACCAATAAAACTTATAAATCTGACTCCATTAAAATTCATCATTTATGGTCACGTTATTTTCTCCTTCCCTCGTTATATTGGTTTCTTCTGTAAATTATATTACTTTAGGAAAACATATGGATTCTTAAAATTAGCCTCTTGGGACTTCTCATTTCGGGGTTGAGTTCAAATAAGAAAAAAAGAAAATTAGGAGTTGCAGTATAATTCATACAGATAATGCGTTGAGCAGACGCGCTCTTACTGATTATAGCTCCAGGTAACTGCATCCGGATACAAACAATGAACATACAGCTATCTGTGCGAAGTCACTTTAGGTAACAGAAACGATATATCCGAAGTAATGATAAATAATTATTTCCGGACAAACTTCAAAACAAACGATTGTCAATTTATTAATCACGTAAATAATAAACAAATCCACCTCTAGTTAAAATGCAATCAAATACATTCAATTCAGTACAGTTTAAAGTACAAATCGATCATAAGAAGAATGACTTTCCAACTAAGTGTATTCTGATTAACCGATAAAAAAGAGAAAACCTAATCATTATTTAACTGATCATCGAGAGAGAGGCTGCGCACCACGTGAGCTCTGATTGCCGAAACTCCTTTAAGTCCCTTTAAATACTTGAAATATCAATGTCAAATTACATCATTACACTGATTGGTTCTTTGAATTTGGAAGGCTGTCCTTCTGAAAAACCTTTCATTTAAAAGTTGCTTTTGTGTATGATTGGTTCATTAAAATAGAATGGTGGGAGAATAGACATTGTGGTGCGAAGCAAAACACTTGATGGTTTGGTTAATTAATTAAACTCATATGGAGACTCAATACACAGTGAGACGCTCATCACTCGGCACCCAGTCTCTTGGCTCCATGTATTGTCATTATATTGTTGAGTCAAGCTGTGAGATTACTCTCAGCTCTGTTCCAAAAGGACAGCTCGTTTCAGAGACATCTCAGAAACATTTGGTTCAGTATCTGCGTTCTGCCCGTTATTCATCTGAAAAGGTTGCCGTCCCTGCATTCGAAGGAAATGGCCAGGCCATCTCAAGCAGATCACACAAAGGCATAATTCAGTTCCTTACACTACCTTAATGTCAAATTTTTATGCAATGAATTCTCCCTGTGTTGAAGTGTTGTTTATTTTTTAACACTATATAACCACCAAATATCCTAGTGCTATCCCTCAGTGAGCATCATCGTCATAATACAGTATTTGAGCATGAGATATCTCGAGTGTGATATGTGAGCGTGAGACTCCTGTAATTATATAGTACAGGATATTTATGAGAAAATCCTATTACGAGACAACAAAGAGACAGAGGGGTAAAATACGGTACTTTCGTAGTCAAAACGGGACTCTTCACAGATGTGATATAAGTGCTCATTATTACAGTGAGAGAACTATTTGTGGTGCCTTTAGTCTCACACAGGTTAATGTTGGACTAATTTCACAAATTTCTAAATAAAACATAATTTTACTATGCCACTGTTTGCTGGAAACCCAATAGGGGAAGCTTGAGTCTCGAGCAATTATTTGAAGCTGGATCATGCATTGTCGAGCTCAATCAAGACTTTTTTCATAGACTCAAACTTGTAGATGTGTGGATTCTGACTAGAATTTAAGTCCACACATCTACAAGTTCGAGTCTATGAAAAAAGTCTTGATCCAGACTTGGACCATGCGCGACCATGCGCGGGCCTGTAATTACAAACTGTGTCATGAGACTGGTGCGCGAGTGCAAGTGCGTGCAGCTTAGGGTCATGGAACCAGACAGAACCACCACTCGGTGGTCACCATGTTGTGATGGCTGTTCTACTATATCACATTGAAAATAAAGGCAATTGGGGATCAGCTCCTTGTATCAGCACATTAGAAATTTAAATTCATAGCAGAGATATCTCTGTGTTGAAGATCAGGGAATAGCTGATTGGGTTTGATCAGAATTTTTCGATAATTAGATGGATTATCAGCAGTCTCCCACAACTTTTTTTTAAGAGGAAGAAGTTAGTCCCATCAAACTTTGTATCTACACACTTAACAATGTTTCCTTTTCCTTACCAAAGCAAACCTGCAGTAGGTTTAGGGTGTAATGTTAGTTAAATCGAAACACTGACTTCGTCCAGATCTCAGATTGCTACTCTCTTGCTCTCTCTCTCTCCCTCTCTCCCTCTCTCTCTCTCTCCCTCCCTCCCTCTCTCTCTCTCTCTCCCCTCTCTCTCTCTCTCTCCCTCTCTCTCCCTCTCTCTCCCCTATGCACTCAATCTGCAGAAAGTGTTCATTGTTGGAGGATTTACAGCTGGACATGTGCATGTGTTTGTTAGTGTTCTCTTGTAAAAGAACTGAGCTGAGTGATGGATGGAGGTGTGTGTTCATGCTGCTTTACTGCCGGCCTCCCTCTTTCTTTTTTGCCTCTCTGTCTGCGATTCTTCCTCATTGTGCTCAGTGTTTGCTAGTTTTATAACGGATGATGTGATTGTTTCCAGGTTTGGACTACACCTGATGTTTGATGTTTAACCATAGGCAGAGGTGATCCACATAACAGTATTTGTAAGCATTCGGGGATTGAATGAGATGCTTAAACTGTCTTTTAAAGAAAAAGTATACATCTACACCCCTGTAACACCAGTCTTTTTCCCTGCTTTTAAGGACTTGCTTGAGCAAACCGAGCAGAGTAAACCACACCGGCTGTGCTGCATGCAGTGTGTCTGTGTGGGTGTGTGAGTATGCGTGCGTGTGTAGCTCAGGCATACCTTCTTGACGCTTTTTTCATCTTTCCGCTTTAGTTTCATTAAGAGCTACCATTAGATTTCACGAGTAAAAGTGTCAAAAGTGGGAACACATTCTTTCTTGTCATCTTCACAAATGTCATCTCCTTTACTCATAATTCCTTTGTGTGTGCCTTTTCTCATCTCTCCTCATCTCTTTTCCCAAGTCCTCTCTTGTCCTCTTGTCCTCCCATTGTCTCCCCATATCCTATCCTATCCTATCTCTTCTCTCCTTTTCTCACTTATTCTACTTATCTTTCCTCTACCTGTTCTCATTCTTCTCTCTTTGCCTCATCATTTTCTTCCTCTCTCCTTGTTTCTTCTTCTCTACTTGTCGCTTCTCTTCTCATTATCTTGTCTGTCTTTGTCTCCTTGTTTTTTTGCGCTTCTCCTGATCTATTATTCTTTCTCTCCTCGTCACTCCTCTCCATGACTCTTCATTTCTACTCTCCTTGTTGCTCCTCTCTTTCTATCTCTTCTCCTTGTCTCATTTTTACTTACCTTCTATTTGTCTCTCTCTCCCCATCTTCTCCTCTTTTCTTGTTATCCTTCTAATCCTAATACTTTCATCTCTTCTCTGTTTTTGTCCCATTGTTACTCCTCACTTCACATCTTCTCTCCTACCCTTTTGGTTTGCTTGGCTTACCATGCTTCACTTTTTCCACCAATGACTTCAGTATCAGTTCTGAGTGGGCTTGTTTTAGACAAGTCCCTAAAGATCGGCCACTCTGCTACGTCAGTTTAGTTCCACTTGGTAAATATAGTTTGTGAAAGATGCAAAAAGCTGATTGCAAACAAAACAGAAGAATAGAGACCATTGAAGGATTGGTATTGTTTATGATGTGTACTGTATGTTGTAGCTTTTAATGACCAGTGACATTTGTTTAAAAGAGGGATAAAGCAAGAAGAAGAACCACATATGGGAAACCTCAGGTTTTCTTTCTTTATACGCAAAAGAAACTGACACAACTCCGATTTCTTGTATGTATGTGTATGTTTTATGTACGTATGTGTATTCATGTATCTTGTATGTATGGCTGTGTGTAACTGGTGGGATGTGTTTGGTGGTGGGCAGGAGACCGTAGGCACAGAAGGGCAGCCACGCCCTGGGCAGCTGAGAGCTACTAAGATAGCTCATCACCACCAGTGAGTGAATGTGTGAAAATTCAGAGCATTATTCATAAAAGCATATTTGAGCGTCTGGAGAAACTCTATATAAAATGTAAAGCATTATTATTATTGTTGTTGTTATTATTATTATTATTATTATTATTATTGATATTGATATAGTGAGCAGGTTTCCATAATCATTAATGTTAAAAAAAGTTATTGGTTTTTATATGCATATCGTTAGTTTTTCTGTAAAGGTGGAAAATTCTTTATTAATACTTCAGTCGTGAAAAAATTGTCTTTTTGCCCATTTTTGCCTCTCCGGTAGTAATGCTTTGCCAAGAAGAAAGTGTCTGATTACCCAGCATCCTCAATTAAGTTCTGCTTATAAACAGTCCATAAGAACCACCTGGACGATGCAGGTCATAAAAAGCACATCTTAGGCTTGTCTAAGCTTCCTTCCTTTTTTCATGGTAACTCATCTCAATGGTGGGGAAGCGCAAAAAAGAATGTCGAATTGGGTCTAGTCATGCTGTTCAGTAAATATGTCTCACTTCTCTTAACCTCTTCTCATACCTACTCTCCCTGTGCCTACTTTCCACTCCTATTCTATCTATTCCCTCCTCTCATTCTTATTCTCCTTACCTCTCCTTACCTTTAATGTATTGATCCTTGTCTCTTTTCACCTCTCCTCTCCTTTCCTGTCATCTTCTTTTCTTTCTTCTCTTGTTTTGCTCTACTGTCTCCTCTTCTGCTTGTCTCCTCCTCCTTTTCTTTTCTTGTTTTCCTCTACTTTACTTCTCTTCTTATCTATTCTACAATCTACTTGTTTTCTTCTTTCTTTGTATTTCCTCTATTTTTGTTTCCTCTTGTTTATTGTTTCTCTTACACTTTCAAACCTTCTCCTTGTCTCTCATTGTTTCTCCTGATCTTCTCTGATGTTTCCCTCCCCTGGTCTCTCCATGTTTTCTCCTCCTTGTCTCTTCTCGAGTGTCTCGAGTGGCAGAAGATGGATGTTAATGAATGTGTCCATGTTTGTTTGTGTTTCCAGGTGGCGGGTCCAGCTGGAGTGTACGAGTTGTTCAATCAGTTAGGCTTCTCTGAGTTTGAAGATCTTAGAGACTCTACTCTCCGCCGTCTCCGTCAGCGCTGGCAACGGCAAAATGTCACTGGACTTCCGTTCCGTGGAGAAATCATTTGAGAGCTGGGAGAATCAATAAACTTCGCTTTTTTACAAAGGACTCTATTAGAACGTCCACCTCTGAGGCACATTATTTAAATCCCCATCATGAGTATTTAAATCGGATGCTGGAATATTCATGAGTCTCAATTGTGGATGACTTTTTATTACTTATTTATGGGATTCGATTACATTTTTATCTTTACGTCTAATGTTTCTCATGTTTTTTTTTTACTGACTTTCTATCACATTGTTGCTACATTAGCTCATTTAGTTCGAAATGAAAAATGTAAGAATTTTTAGAATGAGAGAAATCTAATGGTAGATAATGTTACAGTCTGCAATTTCCTTTTTTGGGTTATATTAAGGAATAAATGGTAGTTTTTGCATTATTATTCAACACAATAATGAAAAAAATGCAAAATACTTTTTTTCTAACGCCTCTAACATTTGTTAACACTTTATTTTCACTTTTTATATTATGTTATGCATGTTTTGACTGTTTAATAGAACAATTTTTGCTAATACTGAATACAAACAAGCAGCTGTACCAATACAGGTTCTGTAAGAGATAATGATTGGGAGATATTGGTTTGCCTGGATTGGGAGAAGATGGTAGCTCAAGTATTAAAATCAGTTTCTTTGTCATGTTAGTTTTTTTTCCCAAATCTTGCAGACATATTTATATCGATCATTTTCTCATATAAAGAACCTTGTGAACCTTTTAAAATGATGCTCTGATGCTTTTACATGGAGTCATTTTGTCATTATAGTTGCATTGAAACAACTTAATCTAATTAAACATTTCCAATATGTTTTCAAAACTGTGGTTTCCTTTCTTCTTTGCATGTACTCTATTAGATTAATTGTAGGATTTTGCTAAGTTTTCATTTGGAGAGTTATATTTTTGTCCGGAATGGCTTTAAGTTGTAACATTTTTACTGCTGGCAATTTGTTGACAGTTTTTCTTTCCTAAATTTCAGTGAACTTAAATGCAATGCACGCCTTCATTACCTCTAGATTAGACTACTGTCTACTGAATACAGTATTCTCGGCCTCCCTCAAGCTTCTTTTTCACGTCTACAGTTAGTTCAGAAAGCAGCAGCCAGGCTCTTGACTAATACCAATACAAGTAGGCACATTTTACAATACATTTTTAAATGGTACTGTTTATTTTTAAATCATTGAATGATCAATCACCTTCTAATCGTTCTAACTTTTTAGTTGGTTACATTCACAAAGAAGTGTAAAATTTTCTGACAAACCCGAAAAGGCCTAGATCACAGGGCAATAGGGCTTTCTCTATTGCTGCTTTTTGGCTCCGTAGTTGATGTACGACTGTCTTCCTCTACTTCTGCTTTTAAGTCAAAACTAAAAACCAACACACAATTTGACATGTTTCTTACGTAGAGACAATACATTAATCAGCTCTTAAATCAATTAATGTTATAATTGAATTTAGCTGTACAGCACTTTTTGCAACTTGTTGCCATGTACATACAACTTGCTTAAACAAACTTTAGATGTCCTACTACAGTTGGGATGAGAGAATTGTTCATTGTTAAATATTAAAGTATTACATCTAAGCATTTGTGCATGCAAGATTCACTGGTTTGTTTCACAAGGTCGAGGTTGTGTTTCTCAATTATGCAAAGCATGAGTACGCTGACATGAAGAATGTGATTATTCTATGTTTTCCTTCAATGCAAACATGAAACTGTGTGAAGGGAAGAGCTGAGCTGTACCAAGGCTGTTGGGTTTGGGGTTTGTAAATATTTGCTCGTCCCCAGAGAGATCCGAAATTGAGGAAATGAGGGATAATGCTGTGATGCTGTGCTTCTGCATACAATATAATATAAACCAGTAAAAAGAGTAGTGAGTGTTTGTAAAATCAGATGAAATGTGGCTGAAAATGAGTTTGATTCATAAATTTTCCATTAAGGTTCTGCTCCAGTCCAACCCATGCTGCACTTCCTATAGACCAAAGAAACAATTAATCTGTAAGTAAGCAAACAAATGTAAACATTTTTGAAACACTTAACAATAAATGTAGAAATATAAAATGAAAATATCAGTTTATTTGCATAGCCCTTATTTAAGGAAATCCCTTAACAGTGTTGCTCAGAAACATCAGGAATTATAAAATGCTTTTGTGTGCATTTCTCTTTTGTGTCTATCAGAGATCTGGATGTTATTATTATTATGATTTGAAGTGTCTACGGTACCTCTGTTACTTTGAAACCTTGATACTCCAGATCATTGCGGGTACGGAAGCTCTTCTGGGTTTATCACATTCTCACGTTAATGAAAAGGTAACCAGAGCTGCAGATTAATGCAACTCACAGCTAGACACACTCCAAAGAGCAGAGACCATCTCAAAAATCCTCTTTCACTTCAAACAGAAGCTTGTTTCCGACATGAGCAAGGTTCAGACTGAATCTTATCTCACTTCACAGAGTTCGAATGTCAGCCTTTGGATTTCTATTTTCTATTGGAACGGTTGTCCTCTGTGTTGTGTGACATCTTATTTATGACTTAAAGTTAGCATTATAAAAGTCTCTATCAGTACATGGTTTTTTTTAGCTTATGCTCACTCTCAGCTTGTCGTTTGTCAAATGTACTCCAGGAAGCAGAGAGTTAAGAATCTTGGCTCTGGATCTTTAGATTAGCCTCTTCTTAGAGCTCAAGATGGTAGCGGAAGCTTTGAAAGTTACTTGATCTTAAGAGATCCTCATTCGAGCTGAAATTCAAGCTTGGGAGAAATAAGTCTTGCTGACCAAAGAATTAACAAAGAAAGGCTTTGAAGGGTGATTTTCTTCTTGCAGGCTCCCTGTCAAATAGTGACACTTGGATCAGGACCTGATTTTCCTGCATGACAATGACTTAAACCAAGAAAGCGATAATCTGTGTAAATATAGTAACTACAATCCCCAAATTGAATTGTTTCTTTGTGTAATGGCATTTTACTTGTAATCTACAAAGGCTATAGGGAATTATGTGAGAAATCAGTTGTCTCTGTAGCACTATGGAAGCAAGCCAGCATTCCATGTGTTGTCACCAGTATAGAATTTGTCATGCTGGATACTAGAGGCGTAAGTTTCTAAACACTGTTAATCTATTTTCAAAGTTAGGAACTGGGTTTTAGTTGAGTGTCTGTCACAAACAAAACGGTTCCTTTGAACCGCCTCTCTCTCTCTCTCGCTTTTTCTCTCTCTCTTTGTGACTTTGTTTGACTCAGAATCATTTGTTCAGTGATTCTTTGATTCATTCTGAGGAAAGCTAAACTTAACAGGATAGCTAGGAATTTTACTTTACAAAGCATCTATCTTCTGTCAACATTAAAACTTTACTGTTCCAGTGTGGTAAGGATGTTTAGTTTTCTTTGCATGTGATAATTTTAGTGTTTGTTTGATTTATAACGATAGTTTTTTTTGGTAGTAAATTACAGCTAAAAGATACACAATTAACAATAACTAGTAACTGGATTTAAATTCCTGCTTTAGTTTGAGAGGTGTTTGAAGAATGTTATTGCTTTACAGAGGGTGACCAGTGAGTTTTGCCGCGACACCTTATCATGTCTCCAAGTGCGGCAATGTAAAATAATCTGTGCAAAGATCTAGATTTTCTCAGCACGAATGTTAAATGGTTTGAACATATTAAATTTACCAAATATTTATTTTTAGGAAGCTTTTGTGTGTGATTTTCAGCACTTTATCCATATTTTGACAACTGACATTGTGGATGACGTCATTAATAAAAATAAAACCGTCCTGACTCTATGATTAATAAAACAAAAATAACAAGACATGTTTATAAATATATTGTGTGGGTCAGAACCACATGACCCCAGAATCCGAACCAATGTGTGGCCTGGAGGTTAAGCACGGCTGTTTTAAAGGACTGAAAACTGCCAGGTTGTTCTTGCTTGTCCCTTACTGTATATTCAGGAATTTCTGGTTTGATGATCTAATGAGCAGGAGATGAGGATTAAAATCTTGGAAGGACCTCATGAATATCAAAATGTGCCCCTGTTGAAACAATGGTCTTTGCAGAAGACCCATCTCTGTTAATTGCCTTTCAAATTACTCATTTGAAAGGTTGGTTTGTTCATTTAAGAGACAATTTATCTTCATCTATAGACTAAATTAGCATAAGAGAGTCACTCATAGGACCTTCTCTTTGTGGGTCGCAGATGAGCGCTGACTTTGGTTGAATAAAAATACCAAGCTGATTATTCATGAAGCAAATATAATTAAATGAAGACTTTGCTTTTAATTGTTTTAAAATGCTGTCTTGTGAAAGGCCAAGAAATATTCATTCATCTTCATGTCGGCTTTCTTCCCTTTTGGGGTCGCCACAGCGGAATGAACCACCAACTCTCTGGCATATGTTTTACGCAGCGGATGCCCTTCCAGCCGCAACCCATCGCTGGGAAACATTCACACACTCATTCACACTTTAACACTATGGGCAATCGTTCTTACTCAATTCACTTATACCGCATGTCTTTGGACTTGTGGGGAAACCGGAGCACCCGGAGAAAACCCACGCGATCACGGGGAGAACATGCAAACTCCACACAGAAATACCACCTGCCCCAGCCGAGGCTCGAACCAGCAACCTTCTTGCTGTGAGACGACCGTGCTACCCACTGCGCCACCGTGACACTATAAAAAATGCTTTCATTTTAGGTTCCAGTTGCACTTTGAATTGATTGATTGATTTTAAGAAATATCATAACCCCCCAAAAATGTGTCCCTGACTGTCAAAAAAATTAAGAATTTCTAAGAAATAAACAGTCTATTCTCTGTAGGAATATTGACAAAAATTGACTGAACAAAAGCGGTCTCAGTCATAAGTCTTGCTAAAACTGTAGTTGTAGTAAATCAACATGAATTTGAGTTCATAAGTAAATATTTATAAGAAATAAGTTGTTGTTAAGTGCCTTGTCTCTCATACATTGCTACTTTTTTTTAGTTCAATCAATTTTCCAAGAATCCTTCCATCTATCCAACTCCTTGCATCTATCCACCACTTATCTTGTTAAATTGTATTTCATCCCAGCTTCCCTTAGCCTTTTTAAAATGTAAATAAATGTTTAATAATGTATTAACCCTGTATAAAGACTCAACAGACATTATTTCAAACTCAAAAGACTGCTTCTTATCCTCTATTGTCGAATTTTGGTGAGCCTGTGTGAATTGTAGCATCAGTTTTCTGTTCTTAGCTGACAAGAGTTGCACCCTGTGCGTTTATTTGCTGCTGTAGGCCATCTGCTTCAAGGTTTGACATGTTGGGCATTCAGGGATGCTCTTCTGCATACCTCAGTTGTAGAGAGGGGTTATTTGAATTACCGTTGCCTTCCAATCAGCTCAAACAAGTCTGGCATTATCATCTGGCATCAACAAGGTATTTGTGCCCACAGAACTGCTGCTCACTGAATATTTTTTCTTTTTTGGACTGTTCTCTGTAAACTCTAGAAATGATTGAGAGAGAAAATCCCAGTGGATCAGCAGTTTCTGAAGTACTTAGACGAGTACATCTGCCTCCAACATCCATGGCACGTTCAAAGTCAGTTTAATCACCTTCTTCCCCATTTTGATCCTTGTTCGGATCTGCAGCAGATCGTCCAATACTACCACCATTGAGGGTCTGATTGGAGGACTACAAGCAGGTCCCATGAAGATGCCGTCTGCAAATTCTAAGGAGTCTGACTATAAACTCATGGCTCAGTGATTTACCATCCACCAAGAGGTTAGCACTAGTTCTAATGGGCAACTACTTGGGTCTACTAGGTGAGAGTGAAACCAGTTGATTAACCAACCTTAGAAACCTAGAAGGATGTCTAAGTCTGGCCAGGCAGGGAATTGGTCAGGGAGGTACTGTTACAAGATAGCAAAGTTTTGGGAGCCAATAAAGGGCTACTAGAATGACCTCTTCAGTTGTCTCAAGTTTCAGGGCAGGCAACTGAATCAAACGTGCAACAGGTATGAGGTTAGGTATACCATCAATAATTACTCCAAAAGTCCTTTCAAATTCATTCTTAACTCAAATTGCAGGAGACCAGCAACACATCACTCCTCTTCGCTCAGGATCATCCTCCATGAACACTGAAACCAGGCCCTTAAATATGGCTGGTTTCCCAGCATGCCAATCAGAGCCAAACCAAACATAGGTAAGTTAACACATTAGATATACTTAAAAGAACTTGTAATGCGCAGCAGAATACACATCCTTGTTCAAACATATTGTAATATGTACAGCCAGCATAACTATGCAGCAAGTAAATGTTTTAAGACTAAAACAATTACAATAGGGTATCTCACAATGACTAATAAATTAAGCTTCCCCCTTCTTTCTTCCAGGTTGGAACCTTCCAGCATCAGCCAATCAGGATGACCCACATCAGTACAACATGGAGCTTCTGTTGCCCCATTCATGAATAAAAAAATATGTTATTAAAAAAAAGTTCTGTCAGTTGGTTTATTTTATTGACTGCATTGGAAACAAAAGGTCTTACAGGACAATGAGCCTGAGAACATTGTCACATCCTCCAAGAGTAAACTACAGTCTGCATTCCTACCAAAACAGTCTGCACTTTTGATTATAACAAATGTCTGATAAATCTTGAATCAAATTATTTGCGACTGCATGTTTGGGTTGACTTTGCTCTGGTTCTGAGTTAACCAGTTACCTTAAATTGCCCCTATCAGAATGGTTAGAGGGTCCTATTCAGGAGCAAGGCTGTCTAATCAACTATGTTTTTTTTACTTATTTTGCTGCACCATCCTTTTGGAAAGATCTGCTCTTGTGAGGCTTTTAGCAGAACTGCAATTATTTTGTGTCATTTGCCTTTGATTAACCAGTCCTGATATGGACCCTGGAGACCACCAAAGCTATGGTTTCTTGCAAGAGAATGGAACCTGAAAGGATTATATGCCTTTGAATAGAGTCTGGAAGAGTTTTTGCCTCGTGAGTAGGGTCTGAGAGGAATTCTGGTCCTGAAAAGGTTTTTGACACTAAGCCTTTTTTGCGATAGACAAGCAGAACTTTAAAACCTATTAAGAATGTCACTGGCAGGCAGTGTAGAGACGTGAGAACTGGTGTAATTTGCTTTGACTTTTAAAATTGTTGGGTCAATTGATATAATACGCAATATTTGTTATTCATAGTTATTTATAACTATTTTCTATAAGTTTAGTATATTTACATTATTAATTCAAATGTGTGAGTTAAGGTTTGAGATTGATGTGTCAGTTGTAGAACTGTTTCTCCAACAGTGGGTGTCTGAATGTTGCCAGGTTCAATGTTTGTCACCTGTTCACAGAGCAAAAGAGACCATCAATTTCTGAAGCTTGCTTACACATTGGGAGTCAGGATCAGGATCGGCTTGCGGGAAGTCTATAGATTCTACAACACAAGGATAAATGCCATAATTGAACATGGGGGCAGGGAGAATAGGATGCATGATAACAGTGGCTGAAAGATCCAGAATTCTGTAAAATATGTTATTCATAAACACGACAGTGAAAATCTATTAATTTTGGAAGCAATTTTGTGCTTTTTCCTTGAACATTTGATTCATGTTGGAAAGGTTCTAGGTCATGATATAGTGTGTTCCAGCCATAAAATGCTATCTTCTAGCATCCGTTCAGGAGCGTTTCGTGATTTTTTTTGTGAACATGGCTTTAGAGATCTTCATGCTTACTGCTGATGATCATACTTTTCAGTTGAAAAGTGTTTCTAAAAATCCATTCTATTCAATTATACTAATCTAAATGAAAGCAAATAAACGTTTAAAATATACCATTCTGTGTGTAATAAATGGATGGAATATACAAGTTTCACCTTTTGAAACGGAATTACAGACATACCGTTTCTAATTCTAATATATTAGTATGAATCTTCTTTGCAAATACAGACATTTAGCATATATCAGTAACATAAACCAAATGCACACGCATAATGTGAACAAATGAGAAAGAGAGAGAGAGAGAGAGAGAGAGAGAGAGAGGAGAGAGAGAGAGAGAGAGAGAGAGAGAGAGAGAGAGAGAGAGAGAGAGAGAGTACTTATAACAATACTACATAGTCTTCCCTTTAAGATGAAATTAAGTCTCAACAATATAGATGGTGTCTGTAGGGCTTTTCTGAAGCACGGTTCCTTCTCAAGCTGTCGTGGGCCCCCGGCTCTTTAAAGTCCGCCCCGTTTGTGTCTGAAAGAAAGTAACTCCAGATATCATTCAGGCAGCTGCACGTTTGGAAACTTTCACGTCATTCCTATTCATGACTGACCACTCGGATCACCTGGAAACTATACAGATGCGGACAATAAGAGGCAGTTTTAAATGCCTTGTCTAAAGTCTCCTAGCTTTGTTCAAATACGCGAGTGTTGAAGAAAAGCATTCGGGAGAGTTTCTGACGCGTTTAGCAGCTGTAACCATTTCCCTGCCTCTGATCGAAAGCACATTTGAGGAGGGTTTTCCTCCACCCCTGTCTGAGTCTGGGTCTGTGTGAGTCGTCAGGACGAGGTTGTCCCATCACAGCGCAGTCCCCTCTCAGGCCGCCTCCGAGTCACCCTGCACCGGGAAGAATTGAGCGATGCTCCCGGTCTCTCGCGGTTCCTCACGAGACTCGTCCTGGAGGAAACGGTGCACCGCTTAAAAAACTTTTTTCACCTCCGTCTCAGATATGGATAATGTTGCTCTGCTCATCTACTGCATTCTAAATCTTGTGCTGCTGGACCAACGGAATGCTGCAAGAGTTGATGGTAAGACACCTCAGTTCTCCATCACCTGAACCTTTGTGCTTTAAGCAGAAACTTTTAACCACTGAGTCAGCAAAACATGGAGGAACAGCACTGTATGGATGCAAACGAGAAGCATAATCTAAGCCATTCAGGGATTGCATAAGTGAGCTATTCTCTGAAAAACACTGGAATTACTACTCTATTCAAATCTTAAAACGTTGTTGCAAAAGTTAAATGTGTGTGTATGTGTAAACATAATAAGAAAATTAGTGATCGTAAGCTGTAATTTCAATCAATAATGCACAATAGCTTATATAATAGTTTGTTTATTGTACACTATGTCTTTCTGCGACTCTGTTATAATTTCTGTTTTTCCAGTCATACACCAATCCGAAAAATCTAATTTAAAAAGACATAATTGAAGAATTTCAATTACTTGCATTCACACCGGTAATCTAAAAACTACATCTTGTGTTTTACTGCCTTTTTATCTGGCTTTTAATTTGAATATTCTAAAGTGCTTACCATTGGTTCAGCAATAACCTTGTATTGCTGTTGAAATGGCTATTTTGCATTGTTATTTTTGGTAACCATGAGATTTTTACACATGGTGAGGTTAGTTTGCATCCTTGAAAGTGTTACTTTTGTGGTTTTCCTCAGAGAACCTCTCCGGTAAACTGAGTGAGTTTGGACTGATCGTCCCGTTCAGCTCGGATTCCCAGGGGCACTTCGTCTCTAACGTGCTTTCTGCTCCACCGACGTCTGGTGACCGGAAACGCGTCCCACGCGCCGCCAGTGCCTCCTTCACTTCTAACCCTGGGGCCCAGAATGGGAAGCAGCTGTTCTTCAACGTCACTGTGTTCGGGAAAGAGCTGCACTTGCGCCTGCGGGCTAACCGGAGACTTGTGGCACCTGGTGCGCAAGTGGAGTGGCAAGAGGATTTTAAACAGAGAGATCAAGAGCGCATGCTCAAGGACTGCCTCTTTACCGGAGACGTCACTGACATGCCGAGGGCCTCCGTGGCTATCAGTAACTGCGATGGGTTGGTGAGTAATTTAATAAAATACATTTAAGTCACCTCTGTTGGTGGAATCATGCCTTCAGAAGTGTGATAGAGCGTTTATGGCTTCCAGTCACATATTTACACCGATGTCAAATTATTCAAATCCGTCACTACACTATATTTAATTATAAAATGGTGTGGACTATGATGTATTACCTTCAAAGCGTTTAAAAACTGTAAATGTAAATAAAAGTTTTTAAAAATATTTGTCAAAATGTTTTTTTAATTTGACTACACATACCAATAAATCATATCAATATATATATATATATATATATATATATATATATATATATATATATATATATATATATATATATATATATATATATAATATTATATTATATTATTGTGGTGAGGGGGTCATTGGGTCGTGTTATAATAGTACTGAGTTTAGAGCAGGAATACTAAATCAAGAGAAGAGCTCATTTCTATTTTATTTATTAGAGATTTGAAGGATGCTTGAAGCTTTTAAAGCTAAATTTTCCTTTTACAGCCACTGACCGAACTGCCAGCAGTAGCCAATGATTGTTGTCACATCAAAATATTACTGTGTACTAGTTTTTTTTTATATAAGAAAGTAAAACATAATTTAATAACAAATAAATCAACACACAGAGTAAGTAAAGGACAAAACAAAGCCCTAAGGAAAAGTTTAAAAATAGATAAAAGACAAAAAAATGCATGTTTATAAAACATATTTAATGTCCTAGCCCAGTATGAGAATAATAATAAACATATTTCCTTTTGAACTGTTAAAAAAACTATTTAAATTAATTGTGTTTATTGTACAAGGACAATGTTTTTACCTGTTCAAATTCAACTTGTTACATATATATCCAATTATTTAATTAAAAAGTAATTGCTGACAATAAGAATAATTGTTAGTTGCAGCCCATTTTCAAACCCAGACAAATTTAGTCCTGTTCTCAACATTGTTTTTGAGTTGTGGATGTCTTCGGATAAGCAGTTTGGATTGTATTAGGAAGCAGGTTCCCTCTCTCACATGACAGGGACGTGTTCATCCTGTTGTAGTCCAGTGGTCATTACAGCCCTGCTCTCGCTCTGTTGTGTAAATCTGAGTGTGTAGTGATTATCTGCTGCCCGGCGGACATGTTCAGCTGTCAAATCATTCACTGTCCTCTCCAATCTTTCCAGCTCTTGCATAAGCTTCACATAGCCATCAGCTTCGTGCTCTCTTTTGCTAATAATGTCAACACGTCCTCTCAGGTCCTCTGCCAAGGGTCACTCACTTCTCCAATTTGACAGAATTGCTTCCTCTCGCTGCTGAAACATCTGTTCAGCTCTTATATGAAGAGTTTGAAGCATATTTGGCAAGCTTTATGTGCTTCTTGTTTGGGTCTAAGACTTAACCCATTCTAAGATGTCCCTTGTAAATTGGTTAAGAGCACCATTGATGGCTAACAGTCATTCCTCATGACTCAAGTCTCCAAACTAAACACAGACTGGAGGAAAACAGCTGTGTGGCTGGCAAAGTTGTGGTTATGTGGATATTGTGAATGCTGTTATGCACAGCATGGAAGCTGTGGAATTTCTTATGAGAAAAAGTTAATTGCATAGTTGGAACAATAGTTATGATGAGTTGGAACTGCCTTTCTATTTAAAATACTGTAAATGAATCCAATGTTACATCTCACTGGTTGCCCTTTAGGTTTTTGTACTGTAAATACATTAAGATGAACGCCACTATGAAAATCGGAGCACAATAAGGTAAACTCTTCAAGATACACCCAATAAATTCCCCAGACCTGTCAAAAAAGAATGTTTTTATTTTCACTGAGCAGTAACTACATTTCCCTTTAATCTAACGATACAAACTCTTTAATCTAATCTTCAAGATAAATAAATACATCTTTCTGTCTACAACCCCATCCATCCATCAATTAATTAATGAAATGAAAAAAAAAACCCCAACAACAATCAGACTAACATGTGAATAGTGAACACAACCGATTAAAATAGTAAAAAAAATTTGACAAAGAAAATCAACATTACAAGTAACAAGGCCAAAATGTGTTGCTAAACTCTGAAAGGTTAAACTAAGAATTTAGAGGTTGAAAAAAGTACTAGGTTAAAGCTGAGAGTGAAAAAGATTTTAATGCAAATATTAAAAACAAAGTAAGTGTTAATATTAAGTCTAAATCATAAAATGTTATGTCAGTAATGAACCACTGGCATGTTTGAATCTCAGCTCGTCTTAGCTCCTTCAGAGCTTCAGGAGGCAGTTAGAGCTCCTTTGCTTTTCCAGCGTAACTCGATCGCCATCAGCAGGAGTGATTTCCTCCAGGGGCAGCACAGAGCGCCTCTGTTCCCCATCCCTACAATGAGATCATTCATTAGAGGCTCATTGATCATTGGCTCAGCTAATCACTGTCAGGAGCGCGTGGACAATGACGGGCTGTTTCCTGCACTGCTGTCCCGCTCCGGAGACATGCATACAGTGCGGACTTGGTGTACTCTAGCCTGAGTTCACCAAAACACTCTCTCCAGACGAGAAAATGAAAGTGACAGACTCCAGCTGCTGTCTGGTCTGGAGCAAAAGGATTTATTTGCACAGCACTAGCTGCGGCAATCGTCTGTTAACTGTTGCTTTCATAGTTTAATGCATTCCTGAAATAGTCCAGATTATTTTAAAAACTGCTGAACTTTTTGTCACCTGCAAATTACAACATGTACATTTATTAATTTAGAAGAACTTTTATCCTGAGCAACTTACAAAAGGTGCACAAAGACTAACACAGGTAGTTCACAATATTAGTAATTCAAAAGGTTGTCTCGGCTGATCAACCAAAAGAAGTGATGGAACGAAGGAAATAATCATAAAAATTGATTTTATTTAATTACCAATCAACAAAATAAAATTTTTACAAACATTAGCATGTACAGGGTCACGATGGTGCAGTCGATAGCACAGTCGGCGCACAGCACAGCACAGCACAGCACAACAGGCTCTGGCAGAGTTTGGTCTGTGTGGAGTTTGCATGTTCTCCCCATGATCGCGTGAGTTTACCCTGCATGCTTTGGTTTCCCCCACAATTCCAAATACATGTAATATAAGTGAATTGAGTAAAAACAATCGTCCATGAATGTCCATGAGTGTGTGTGGATGTTTCCCAGTGATGGGTTGCGGCTGCGTAAAACATATGCCAGATGATATGGTGGGTCATTTCACTGTGGCGACCCCGAAAGGGTCAAAGCTGACAAAAAGATGGATGAATGCATTAGCAAGTACACACGTTGATATTAGTGTTGAAAATGATAAACCAATGCAACCGGATATCCGGTAGAACGTGCAATATACGTGCAGATACGGCTTTACAGTGTCAGCCTCATTCGCACAAATGTTCTGATGGCTTCTCTGCGGTTTGCATTTCACAATCTAGTGTTTAAAGTTAATGCAGGTGACACTGCTTTCCCTTGGATGGCGCTCATGTGTAGTGATGTGTCATTCGTGAAAAAATTTATCTAACTTGTTAGTAAAAACTCTTCATGGACTTAATCGTTTTCTTTGGTGCATGTAGATTACACAGTTAATAATCAGAAGAAACCGTTAAACACCTTAATTTACTCAAATAAGTGTGTTTTGATCTATGTTTGAGTCTTTGTCATAACGGTTTGCAATTAGATCAGATTTTTTCCTCATATGAATTATATAAATGAATCGTTAAAATTAATAATTCTTCTAAATTAAAAAGAGTCAAAAGAACGAAGCACCAAAATGAAAGAAACTTCTCGTCTCTGTTTAAGGGACAACACCATTTTGTTTGTGTAGAATTTAGAAAAAAATATTTTGAGGAAAAAAAGACATGATATTGGCAGATTTTTTTCTTATCAAGTGAGAGTTTCTCATGCAGTGCTCAGCAAGAGACACAATGACCTACAAGTCATGATCTTTTGTTTTTAAATTTGTATGCTTAAGTAAATATACTGTATATTAACCTTTCTTTCGCCTAGATTTTTTATTTTATGAGTTGAGAAAAAAAATAGAGGGAACATTGCTCTTGAGCTTATTAGATTGTTCAAGGAGTTGTTCATTTGATCCATCACTTGTTTCGTTCATTGGATTGGACCAGCATGAACTTGACCTCACTAATTTGTTTTATTGATAAATCATGTAGTGATTGATTTGAGCTCAGAGGGGCTTAATCACGTTGAAATTGAAACACACCGTTTTGCAGAACTTTAAATTGTGTTTTTATTGACTTGAAAAGAGAGTTTCTTTGCTTTTCTGGCTTTTTAATCGCTCAGTGTAAAGCCTGAGGTAAAACAGAAATCATTTAGTTCACTCATACTGTTTTTATTAAATTGATTGTTTCTGCTTCAGAATATTTACCCTGACTGCTAATGCAAGCTTAACATTAAAAAAATATAAATCAAGACCTTAGAAAGTATGTTCCTTTCATACAATTTTTGAAAATAAAAGATTTAGCTTTAGAACCCTGACATCTTGCCAGTTGGTCACGGTACTATAAAAAGGTTTTGCAGTCATATATAATTAAACTGATGTAAAGCAGAAATTTTTTTCTGGTGACCTTTATTTATATAAAAAATATAAAAAAAGGCTTACCAAAAAAATTATCAAAAGAGTAATTTTTTTCAAACCTGACTATTGTATGTTTAATATGGCTGCCCCTCATTCTGCTGTGAAAATACAACATACACTCACCAGCTACTTTATTAGGTACACCTCTTGTTAACACACTTCTCCGTAACACAAATATCTAATCAGCCAATCACATGGCAACAATTCAATGCATTTAGGCCATGTGATTGGCTGATTAGATATTTGGACATGGTCAAGACGATTTGCTGCAGTTCAAACTAAGAATAAAAATGGAGAAACCGCAGATTTGAGTGACTTTGAAAGTGGCATGGTCTGGTTTGAGTATTTCAGAAACTGCTGATCTACTAGGATTTCCAGATACAATCATCTCTAGGATTTAAGGAGAATCAGAAAAAGACTAAATATACAGTGAGTGGCAGTTCTGTGGGAACAAATGCCTTGTTTATGCCAGAGATTATGAGGAGTCCGCAGGTAAACACTTGAGGAGTACAGGGTTGAAAAAAAGCACACAAAAAATCAGACATGAGGGTCTCAAAACAAATCTCAAAGCATCAGGATCAGGCTAGTGTACATACGAAAGGTCCATGGGCTGGCAGAGCAGCAATGCAACAAGGTTCAGGACTAAATACAGAGCCTTAAAAACACTTTATACATGCTACATACAAATCCGAGTATTATACACTGCAGCCTTAAAGTAGATACTCATTTTGAGAAGAAAATGTACATACTATTTAGTCTGTGAGATGAGAGTGTGCGAAATTTGGGATGCACTAAACCATCACGTGACAGAAGTGGTTTTACCACATCATCACGCATGACATGTGCGAGAAATTAACTCCTTCTTATCCATTACTTCATTAAAAAATATTTTAATAATAAATAAAAAACTCTCTGTGTTGATGTTATTCATCTGTATGCGTCCCAGAGAAAACACCTTACGCCTGAGCTTAGGGGATTGATGGTAATATCAGCCAGGTGAGCGTTCATGATTCTGCACTTCAGAATCTAACTGGAAGAAGTAAACATCCAGGCACAGCCCGGACACTTTTTTTATGTACACTACAGTTTAGGACACTCTAATTCTCATTTCGCGCCCATTAAAGTGTGAATAGTGCCCGGATTGGGACGTAGTAACAGTCTTTGTATAGAACTCAGGTATAAACACTGGTTTTGGCAATGACCGCACTCTGAGCCACACTGCTGGTAAGGGCACCACCATTATTATGGGAGAGGTGGTGCATGGTAGAATCACTCCTTGTTGGTCTACAGGTCAGTGGATCCTTATAGTGTGAACCAAAAATAACTACACGTTACTACTGAGGGATGCAGCAGAGCATCCTTGAATGCCAGACACGTGGAATTTTGACGCGGACGAGCTACAGCAGCAGAAGATAACACCGGGTGCCACTTCTGTCCGCTGGCATCTGTCTTGTATCAACGGCTCTGCTCAAAATGTGTGTCTTTACTTCAACTAGTAATAGTGTTAAATAGTCCTATAGTGAGAAACTTATCATAAAACATAGAGTACACTGCACGTCAATTATTATTTTTATTATTATTCTTTTCAGCTTGTACCTGGATTGATGGGAATTCTGAGAGATTTTATCTGAATTACTAAACAACATATCTAAAAATTATTCGTTATCAGAAATTAAGGTAACAATCAGCAATTATCAGCAACTTTTGTGTTCTAGCAATCTCATCGGATGAATATCAAAATGTACTTTTTTCAACCTCCATTTCCCAGAAGCCCATTAACTAACAACATTTGTGTTCCCCATAACCATGTGTATACACTTGTAATGTTCCTTTCTCGACTTTGGACTTTTGTTTAAAGTGAAGGCATCATTGGGTTCTATAGTTTGAAAGTAGGTTTTTAACTCACATTGGTGAATTATAGTAAAACAGGGAATAAACCTAAACGAACTCAACCCTAAACGAACTCAAATATTTTGAGAAAAAAACACTTCACAACAATGTAAACTCAAACTATTTTACTGAAAATAAAATCACTTAAATCAATAAATCTAATAGAGTACTTGATAATATAGAAATTAGAGTGCCCAACATAAACACAAATCAAATTACCAAGTAATTACCACGTCAACTGTAAGCCGGCAAATATGAATCTAACTCCATAGAGTTACAGGCCTCTTCCAGTTCCTCCCCCTCACAGTCTCAATTAAACAAAACTAGACTGTGCCCAATCACATTTTACTGACACATTAGAGACAGTTCAGCAAGATAAGCTTTGACACCACATGTTTCACCATGTACAATTAAACCAAACTATTAATATTTTAAACAAGTGTCAACACAAGTTAAATGCAGTATACACACAAATACTTAATTATTAAATTCATTGCTGAAATGCATTTGTTTTCATTAACATTTAAACTCAAATTTAAACTCGTTCATATGAATGTCTTAACAACTTATGAAAATAGTCAGTGGAGCATGGAGCATGAGGTCTAGGGCTCTGAATTAAATTGCAAGTATAAATGAAGACCTTAGAATATTTTTGAAATGCAATACAATGAGCGTCACGGTGGCGCAGTGGGTAGCACGGTCGTATCACAGCAAGAAGGTCGCTGGTTCTAGGCTCGGCTGGGGCAGGTGGCATTTCTGTGTGGAGTTTGCATGTTCTCCCCGTGATCGCGTGGGTTTTCTCCGGGTGCTCCGGTTTCCCCACAAGAACAAAGACATGCGGTATAAGTGAATTGAATAAGAATGATTGCCCATAGTGTTGAAGTGTGAATGTGTGTGTGAATGTTTCCCAGCGATGGGTTGCGGCAGGGAAGGGCATACGCTGCGTAAAACATGTGCCAGAGAGTTGCTGGTTCATTCTGCTGTGGCGACCCCGAAAGGGAATAAAGCCGACATGAAGATGAATGAATGAATGCAATACAATGTTTGAAAATGGCTAGACTTAGCTTTAGAATCCTGACATCTTCCCAGTTTGTCATTTAGTACTGTGAACAGGTTTTGATGAAATTTGAGTTAGGTGACCTTTTTCTGTAATGGAGATCACCCAAAATATCAAAGGCTCGTGACACTTCCATAGATACATTGTGACTATTCATAGATTGTGGACAGTTTCTCATGGAGCTGAAACTCTCATGAAACTTTGTTTCAATCTTTTTAGGACTAGGTAAAAAAAATGTAAAACCTTGATTTTTTTCATAAAGTTTGATATACTCACAAATTAAATGCATATATATATATTAATGTGTAAAATGTTATTATTCATATCATTAGCATACTGGTGGTATCATACGAAACATACTCTATCAATCAATAAGGTTTATAACATTTTAAACCAATAATCTTTTCTTAAAGTGTAATCTAATACTGAATATGTGTCTATACTGCAATTAGAACCTGTTTGATCTAAAAAAAAAATCCAAGCAACATCACCAAAATAATTGCTTGGCCTCTACATAAAAAGATAACTTTAATTAATCTTTGTGATTATTTTGCTAGCGATGTCTTCAGATTGTTTTTGTTTTAGGTGTGCATTGAGCTGTATATCCCTTCACCTTCATCTGTTGCTCCAAACTCATCTGAAAGCTCTCCGATTTGTTCAGGCTCTCTGTTTGAAATCAGTAAACTTGCCAAATGTTTACACAAACAGCAGGTGCCCTGTGATCCAACACCTTTCTCTTAATAAGATTTACAGCGTAATCGAAGGCAAAATTATCTCCAGAGAGAGCAAAAATATGAATCTCATCCTCTTCATGAAATATGGCTTGATTGTGCCTGCAATTAACTCTAACTGTATAAAAACAAAACAAAAGAGAAGATGCATGTCTAGAGTTGTTTATGAGTGTAAACATTCGGCTGTGGGGCTTTCTCCTCATTCAAATAACAGAGAAAATATGGAGAACCAAAGCTGTTATCCACCACAGTATCTAAAATGCACGGAGGCCATACTCGCCATCTCAAAGGCTGGACTCACAACTTTAGGCAGTCTAATACACGTATGGTTTCAATAAGCCTTGAATCACTTTCTTTTTAGAGGGAAGATGGCATAGATGCAATTAGCTAGAGCAATAGTTTTATAAGAGTTAGCCTTTCAGGGAACTGCTCAGCTCTCCCGTGCCAGGGGTCATAAAAGATTCTGCTGGTAGTCCCTCATAGAGGGCACACACGTGGACAGAATGTAGGAATACTTCACTTACTCTACTATGCCTGTTAGGGCGAGAGGAGCCAAGAAGCTGGCGGTATATAGTGCACATATCACTAAGAATGGTGCAACCCAAGGTGGACACCCCTTCGTACATCTCAGACAATGCTACCACCACCTAGAACGGCTGAAAAGACGGTTTAAATGCTCAGGATATAGTACTTGGCGAAGGTGTTGGGTGTCGACCAACCTGCAGCCTTGTAGATCTCTACCAGCGGAGTCCCCTTGCTACCACCTAGGAGGCCGCGAGACCCCTCGACACCCCTGATAAAGTGGGCTCTGAACCTCAGGGGGTAAGGGACATATGACTCTGTGTATGCGATAGAGATGGCCTTCACTAACCAGTGGGCCAACCTCTTTTTGGAGACAACCTGCAATTGGGCAATTGGGACCTGTGGTTGGTGCTGCCTCCTCTCTGGGCAGAGCTTGAAGGTTCACTACCTGAGTTTTTCAAAGGGATGGTAGGAACCTTTGGCACATATCCTATAATATCCTACATAGCTAATGATAACATGAGTGACACCAGACCTGAACTGTAAGTAGCCTGCAGATCACCCACCCTCTAATTAAGGCTAATGCGATCAGGAGCACTGCTTAGTTGAAAGTACTTAAGCTCTACTCAGTCAAGCGTCTCGATGACCTTGACATCCTCTCAGGACAACAGAAGGTCCCAAGAGGGAACGAAGGAAAGCTTAGAGGGTCTACCCCTTCTAGGCCCTCTGAGGAATCTGACCATTAACTCATGTTGTCTGACGGAGTTGCCTTCAACTGGAAGTGACAGCAGAATCACAGTGATGTAACCTTCAGGGTGGATGGAGACAGTCCTCAATCCAGAACCTCCTGGAAAAGGTTTAGCACAAGTTCAACGGGGCATCTGCTCGGGTCTACTTGGTAAGAGTGAAACCAGTCGACAAACCAGCCCCACTTGCCGGCAACAAGACACAATTTTGTACCATTGACGGGGCATCACTGGGGGTTCTCCACACCTAAGGTACCAGACATGGACTTCCAGAGGTCTGGGCAAAGGTGGTTGTGCCCACATCCTTTGGACAGAAGATCCGACCGCAGGGGAACTTCTATGTACTAAGGTCGATTAGGTCAATAAGGTGTAACCGTTAGGACCTCTGCCTCGTCCTCCCTGACATTGCACAGGAGGGGTGCAAGGAAGCTCACTGGGGAAACGCATATAGTTTTATTCCTGGACCAGAACCTGGTATACAGCGTAGAAGTGTCGAAAAGATCTACCTACGCTATACAAAGTGCTCCCAGATCTGCTGGACTGCCAAGGAATGAAGACACCACTGGGGTTTCCACAGAGACAGTGTATATGCTGAATGGTTCATCCTGCCGGGAGTATGGACTGCAGCTAGATTATGCACAGGAGTCTGTGGATGTTTTTCAGAGAGACCAACACATTTGCACAGAATCTGCATGCTGCCTTCAGCAGGCTCAGGGCACAGCCTTCAGGGAGGCCTGCTCACATGTTCAAAGAATTTAGCTCCATACCCAGAAAATTATACTCAGGCCGGGGTTCAGATGGCTCCTTCTGGGTTGATCCGAAATCCCTACGGCTGAGGAGACAAGACCCTGTCTCTGTGACGAATCAACTGAGACATCGACTGGGCCAGTATCAGCCAGTCGTACACCAGGACTCGAACCCCTTCCTGTATATGTGGACCAAGCCACCTCGATCACCTTGTGAAGGTGCGAGGGGACAGAGACAAGCCAAAGGGGAGGACGCGAAACTGATACACTCGACCTTCAAGTTTATCCGAAGAGATCTGCGCAGGAGTATACTCCTGTGAAGTATGCATCCTTCAGGTCACTTGTAGTGAACCAATCCGGGTTAATGGACCATACATCTGGATGCAACCTGCCTGTGCAATAGGGAACTAGAAAGTATGGACTGTAAACCCTCTATCCATGTTGACAGGAAGGACTGGCTCAACTTTGGAGCAGCATCCGTTTCCAGCTGAGGAGGTCTCAATCGAGGCTGACACCATCACGGAAGCTGAGAGCCATCCGGGTTGCACTGCATCAGATCCCATACCCTGAAATGTGCCTGTGGGTCCGGTGCCTGTTGGTGGTGGCACCCCCTCCCTCCAGGGGGGCGGTGGGCTTGTGGCGAAGCACGCACAGCAGCTGGACACCCTGAGTGGCCTATCCTAGGGCCGCTTGCGATAGAACCTCTTCCCCTTATGACGTTGGGGGGCCCCTGGACTGACTGCTCTTCCGTCAACTCCTCATAGCCGCTCTCGGTCGATGTCTGAGACGTGGGGACTGATGATCAGGGGAGGACTGAGGCGGTTTTCTCCATCGTGGAGCAGGCGGTGGAAGCACTGACTTAGAAGGGGAGCTGCCACGTCTCTTCCTATGTGGCGTCGAGAGTTCTTCCAGACTCTCTGCCTGCTTCCTGTGCATTGAGGTGCGTTGAGGAAACGCTTCTGATCGTGTGGGAGCATCTCAGCCTGGGTCAACCAAAGATGGCAGCTGTGGACTACTAATGTAGGCATTGTGTGGCCAAGCGAGCTAGCCGCAACTTTTGTTGGCTTGAGCGTGAAGTCCCTAGCCGCTCTCAGGTCCTCTGTAAGACCTTGGCCACAACTCCCCTCCTGCATCTCTTTCAGTGCCTTGGCCTGGAAAACCTGAAAGGATGCCATGGCTTGCAGGGCAGCATCAGCCTGACATGCAGCAGGGTAAGCCCTCGAGGTCAGGTCCAATTACAAGCTTAGCTGAGTGTGGAGAGAGTGTGGAGAGAGTAGAGCGCTCTTAGCGGTGCTTCCCATAGTCATCACCGACTGATGGGGAACTGAAGTTGTTGCATTCGGGAACAAAGTGGAGGTTCTCAAGGTGAATGGATGATGGATGTTTTAAAGGTTTAACTTTAACTTAAGTGTAGAACTTTCTGATTCTGATTTGAGGTTCATCAGTCAAGTAAGAACAAAAACTACATCTGCTTATTATCATCTCAGAAACATTGCACAGATGTTTTTATTGGATAGACTATTCAGGCTAGAAACTGAGCACTACTATCCAAACAGTGATGCGCTTAGAAACTTCCTGTGTTTTATATTATTCTATGGATGTTCTGTTAGCTGCAGCTATCAATTTTTTTTAATTAGTCTTCAATGAACATTTAAAAAATTTATCGATTATTAGGATAAGTTATTTCCGTCTCTCTGACATAAATGCAACATGGAAGTAAAAAGATATATGAAGTCAATAACAGATACAGAGTTGACATTGCAACTGCTGGACTTTTTGCATTCATAACATAAATAAATCTATTATGTAAATATTTCATAAGAATATGCATGCATCTAAAAAAATACAGAGTTCAGGAGAGGTTTTTTTAATTTATGTATTTTGAGAAATAAACAATCGAATGGGAAGGTTCAAGCATTGTTAAATAAGGGTATCAGATTACAGTTCAGAACTGTGATTTCGGTGAGAAAGATAATTTATATCTTATTTCTCTTCAAAGGGAGTCCCTCTCTCTTCTCTCTCTCTCTCTCTCTCTTCTCACAAGGAGACTTGAGAAGCCAGTTTGAAACTACTAGTAATAAATTACAAAGTTCAATTTAAATTCTATTCTAAGATGACCCAGTGTAAGGAGTGCACTTGTGTGTGAAAGGAACAAATTAGACAAAGTTTCATTGTTTATAATAATACATATATGTGCACTATAAACCAAAATGCTATGAAAAGAAAAAAAAATTCTTTGAGTTTATCTCAGATTTCTTAAAATTTCCCCCCTGAATAGTTAATTTTGTGTGTACTGTAAATTTTATTGTTAGCAACTCAGTTGGTAGAACATTACGCTAACAGGGCTATGATTGTATAATTGATTCCAGCTGAAAAAGATAACTCATTTAAAAGGGTCAGTTTTTTCATTGTAATTATGTTGAGTAAGGTTACCTTGTGAGAAAGACATGAACCAAATATATTGTTTTTATAAAATGTCAGAAGCCAGACTATCCACTTTGGATGAAAAAGTTGCAACTCTCCAGTATTGTTTCCTATATTTTTGGGTATGAATGACCTCTGCTGAGGCCTGACCTGTCTCACAAGCTTTCATTGATTTGCATGCTGCTTTTCACTCTAACTCAGCCTGGTTTCAAGCCCACAGTTCAGCTTCCAGTGCAGATGTGTATCGACAGAGCCTATTGATGCTTGCACACAGATTCAGAGCTGAATTAGAGCTCTTATGCAACCCAGAGGATGTTATCAGACTCATGCTCCACTTTATCAGCCTGGATCCAGTAGGTTATTGGACACACTCTCACTGATGGAGCTCCATGTGCTTTTAAAAGCCCTGCAGAAACGTCCGTAGTTCCTATCCTGCTGCTTTGAGAGTGGGTAGAGATAAGGTCAATGTTTTCAGGGTCTGGAAGTCATTTAAACATCATTATTCCAGAAATCCTGAGTTTGCACTAACCTCCATTATGGAGTATGAAGCATTATATGTGATACTTTTTCCAAACAAAATACCAAGGAAATAAAATGGAAATGTTCAAGTTAGAGATTAGGTCAGGATGTTTTATTTACAGTTTTTTTTTGTGGAAGACTTTAAGTAGCTGTGAACCTGTAAGCTTTTATTACAATATTTAACTATTTATCTGAATACAGCTAAAGAAAATTTCAGTACATACATAGGTTTACATGTCACAGTTTGAAATGTACGACGGCAACAAGTAACACATTTCCAGGACTTATTTGCACTTTTATATATAATTTATAATCCTTATATAACGTTTGGACCTCTTTTCAGTTTTCATCTGCAATTATAGTTATGTGCAATTATTATTACAAATTGAGACTCACTGGCCTTGTCCCAATTTTCTGTGAAGAACATGTATCAGAACTTATTTTTAATGACGCCACACTCTATTCCTCCTTACACATTTATATTGCACATTTTAACATACAATTGTTTGATTTAGTGAATTTAAACCCTCATAATGCAACAGGTCTACATGACCCAAAATCGTCATCACCACATAAGGGTTAGTTGAGCCTCAATGCTTCTCCATCCATTAACCCAACATCATGTCGCAACAGGAAGGTGCAGACTAAAGTGGAGTAACATAGCTTATTGTACTGATAACTGATTATTAAAAAGTCACATGTTAGTGTTGGTTACTATAAAAAACAAACATTTTGTTACAGTAAAGTGTTACTTCCAAAATCCCTTCCTACTCCATCCCGGGATTTTCATAAAGCAGCAAATAACAAATAACTCTTTTCCTGGAACAAGTATCTGCCCTGTCAGTCTTTGCTACTTTATGTCCCTGATGGGTTTCACCAAACTAGGAGGAAGGTATATTAGAACGAAAATAGCATTGTAGCTGGTTGTATTGGCAGTAAAATCTGGAATGAGGGTGGTCTGGGGTCGGGTCGGTTAGGGTTCCCCTCTATTGATTGGTAGGGAAAGACTGATACTACATTATTGAGGAGGATTTAATCTAGGTATAAATTACAGCCTGAACAGCTGTCGCCTCAAAATTGTATCTTGCATTTTAACATGGTATCTGCAGGATGAGAATGAAAGTGAACTGTTTTGAATCTTAAAACCCAGTTATTAGTCCCTTATGGGACCATAACCTCTCCTGTGTAAAACATAATTTCATGCTTGCAACAGCTAATACTGAAAGTGAGGGAGGACTGATAGAATGTTAGCTTATCAGCTGGCTTGGGTTCATATAAATTTTCACCTCTAGTAAATACACATTTTAGTAGATCTGTTTTCAGTCTGGCCTTGAACGTAGCACATTTTAGCCCCTCTAATCTCTTCTCTGCAGTTCCTTTTGTGGGCAGCATAGTAACTGAAAGCAGAACCCATGGTAGTTCTAACTGATTTGAACCCAATTATATGAGAGCTCTGTCGGTGTACTTTGCTTTGTTTGTTAGAAATGAGCAGTGTCACTTTAAAATGCAGTAGCCAGTGTAGAGACCTGAGGACAGGTGTGACGTGCTCTGGTCAGGAAGCTACAGTTTCACAGAAACAGCATGTTCAAAAGTGCTCATAGAACCTAATCCATATTTCAACTCTTTAATAGTGAATAGCTCTAATTATTAATTTAAAACAGTAATAATATACCTCAGGGTTTCAGAGCACATTGTGTGTAAGGGAAAATGTGTTTACCCTCAGAGTAGCTGTTAGTTGAACGTGTGGCAGGGATAAGGTCTTATCTAAATCCTCTTCTGCATGATGCTAGGGGGAGAAACTAGATTATCACGGGATTGCAGAAGCTGCTATTAGTGTTTTCATCACCAGAGACACTGTGGGGGCCTCAAGCACACAGACATGGGGACTGCCAGGAATACTCAAGAACGAGCGCTCAGACAGATTCCTGAGTAATTATAGTAATGCCCCGGTCAGAGAGGACGACCCTGTCATCATTTCTTCATTCAGGGCTGTGGAACGGGCAAATGTTGAAAGTCTCTTCAGCATCCCGGCTAGTGATACAGTGGATGATCTGTGAAGTGTATGCTCAGTGTGTTGATCGCAGGAGAAAGGGCTCTATGTTGAGTTAATGAACCTGGATAACCTTGTGGGATCCTGAGGTGTTCTATCCGTGATGCTGACACTGAATCTGTCCAACAGTGTGTAATTCTTTCAGTTCACATCACATTTAGATTCCATATTTGACTACCAGACTGGAGTTGAGCCAAATCGCTGCTCTAATAATTATTTTCGGCATGTTCACACCATATCTTTCTATAATGTGACTTTTCATCTGTTGAAGCTGCTTGCCCTTCTGATAGACGATCTGCCTGCTTGGGCTTAGGTGTGTTTGTGACATCACAAACAAAATAATTTTAAAATGTCTTATTAATCATCAACAAAGGTTTATAATGATTCACATAAATCATTCATGATTTTGTTGGATTATACAGTAATGAGCCACATTTCTATTCCAAAGTTTAAAGGTAATTATGTGATGAATGAATGAATCAATGAATGAATGAATCAATCAATCGAATGAATGAATCAATCAATTAATATGTTTTTACATTTCTTTTTTAGCAGTTGTTTTAAAGCAGCTCCACAAAGGTCTATTGTGGATTCAAAGTTAAATAGGAATTTCTGTTGGATAATTCTTTGGGGTAGAAATAGAACTACCATATAACTCTTCCTTAGGGATTGTAAAATGTCAAGTTTATTGGTATGGGGAATTGTTGATATAACCTGACCAGTAATTAATGACTTTCTATAAAATCCTGGTTTAAAATGATTTTGGGGGAGAAATAAAGTGACACTTAGACACTTATTTTTTTTATTAATTGGAGAAATAAACCGGAAAACCCCTGGAGTAAATCTCCCCAAACACATGCATAGAAAAGATCTCCTCAGTGAAGAACCCCTCTGTGAGGTCATAAAGACTATTTCAACTTAAGATCCATCAACGAACAGATCGGCGGACAGCACCTGAGAGAAAAAAACGAAACAGAAACAAACAGACAGTGGTTAGAGCGGTGCAACATCAACAACAAACAGGTGATTATTTGTATGCTTATAGCGCCTAGACACCATAACGGTTTGAACACTTACCAGGAGCCAATTATTCGAATGCTAGATTAAACTAAACTGCACATTTCATTTAGCAAAAGATGGTAATCAATGCTTAGAAGCCCATATTTCTATCTATGAGTCAAAACCCTCTGTCAACAGTTCCCTGAAAGCCATGTTCATGTGCAGAATGAGGGCCAGAGTTCAATCTGCGACTTTCAGTCCAGTGTTTCTTCTTGAGCATCAGTGTGAAAAGCTCTCCCTGTACAAGATGTGTCTCTGGGTTGGACATAGCTCTCTTATTTATGGCGCATTTTCACTGTTATTCATGTAGGAGAGTGGTTTCACAGAAAGAGAAAAGAAGTAGGACTGGGCAAGGACAACAAGCTTGGGGTTTGAGAGGTCCACATTACATGAGGAGGATTTTGAGGTGGACATGATTGACATCATGAAATTGCAGACTTCTGTATTCTTTGCTCCATTCTGAGTGAAAAGAATAGTCTTTCTGGACGTTGTCTGAACAGGTGGTTTTTAGGGAGGCTTACCTGATTTTTCAGGTGATTGTGTTCACATTGGTGTAGAAAGTTTAATCCTTTTTGTTTAACGCCATTCTTATCTATTACTATGAAGGGAAAGGGACTGACAGCTGGTGACCGGACATACTTGTTTAAACCTGGTGTGAAAATAGATGTTTGCCTTTCACACAGTAGTGAGAAACCAATGTTTAGTGCAGTTTGATCATGTAGAATCACAGTGAGTTGCAGGAGGTCACCCCTTGAAATCAATCTGAACTTGCTGGTTTCTGGACGTTTTACTTTTCCTGATTCAAATAAAGAGATGCTTGAATAGGGAAGACAACAAATTATATCATTTGTGACTCAATTTTATATTCATTGTATTATGAAATATGTCCAAATATTAAACTACGGTTTAAACTCAGACTAAAGTTATTTACTTATTATTTATTCATGCAATGTAAAGAAATATTTCCTTGCTTAATCTTCAGGTCAATTTGATTCAGAGTACAGTGTAAAAGTTTTAGGCAGATGTAAAAACTGCTGTAAAAAAGCAAATTTTCTAGTGCCAAAGCAGCATACTACGTAGTGTGTGCACAGTCTGGGACGCATAAAACAGTCATGTGACAGAAGTAATTTTGACTGTCGTTAGGCATAGATAGTTTTTCTATTAATTCTATGTGAAAAAATATTCTGTACTGCCATCATATATGTATGTGCTGAAAAAAAAGAGATGTATTACATCGAGGCCCGACTCAAGACTTACTGAAATTACCCTCTCAGAGTGTTCATGAAAGTCAAAACTAGCAATGGAGTAATTTTAACATGGGAGTGAACGAGAACCTGCTCACTTCTGGAGTCAGCCTCTCGTGGCCGGGCAAGGAACAACAGTTCAGAAACGTTCTATTATGCTTCAAGAGGGAAAGCAGGAGGTTGCTGCTTGACCTGCGACCTGGAAAAATTATATATACTTTTGGACACGTCAATCCTCATTTCATACTTATCGCTTTAAATGAACCTTTTTCGCAAATGTCCCCTGCTTGGGAAATCAAAAATCCTCTCAAAGCTGGGATTCACAACACAGCACCAGATGGGGTCCTGGGGATTTTCATTGCAAATCCTTACATTAACATAACCACATACGATAGAAAAAACATCTGAAATAGATTGATAAAAATCTAATAAAAGCAAAAAAAAAATGGCTTAACAAACAAACAAAAAATCCCATAATATACGTAAATAAAAAGCAGCTAAAAAGAAAGAATTCTACACTAAGATTTCAATGGTATTAAAAGTAAGTTTATTTTAATGTCATGATTAATATATGACAAATCAATCGAAAATGTAAATTTACTTTGTCACTCTTTTCATAACTCTGATCAGCTGGTGAAACATGCAGAAGAATCCTAATATACAACGATTTATGTTAAGACTTATATTCATGAATGTATTTAAAAAAAGCTGAAAATACATTGTTATTTTTCATTTTAGTTTTATCCTTGTTAGTGTCTTTTTTACATCAGTGTTGATATTTATACTTAAATCTGTTCAATTGAAGATAATTGGATTGCATTTTGACAGGAGCAGCTTGTTTTTGTATTTACATGAGACATAAGAATATAATGATATATGAATATAATTGATCAACAAACCAATCATTTGCAATAACTCAAAAGTTTCTTTTTGGTCATCTAAAAGTCTTGCTTGAACGAGGGTTGTCTTACAGCACTAATACCACATTTCACCCCTCTAGTCCAAGTACTGTGCTCATCTTTTCTCTCATTTCCCAGCTCTGAAATACAAAAGCTTTAACTCTTTGAAACTGGAAACATCACTATCTCAAAGGTGGTTTCACTCATGCTGACTCTAAAAGTTTTACTACTTTAAGCATGGAATATGCATCTATTCTTTTTTATTCTTCACCTGGGGACATAGAAGCTTCTGCATCCAAGAACGTTCTCTTCCTGTCAGCTCTTGCAAGAACCTGTGGTTAAAAGAGAATGATGTTCCCTGTTTTAAAACATGTTGACCTTATTAAATATAGAATCCAGAGTACCGCTTTAGGCAAAGTTTTAAAAACGAAATTGACAAGATCTGCATATTGTACTTTATCAAGTGCGTGAACAAATCTGGAGCCCCGTTGCCTGCTATTAGATAACCTTCCTGTTACAAAAATCTATGAATCAGGGTAGTTGGCGGTAAAATGTCTTTCTGCTGTCGATGATCAGTCTTGTGTCTCGTGTGTACCCCTCAGCGTTAAACTTTGAAAGTCACACCCATGGAATTTCCCTTGCGACTCCGCTCTTTCACCTCGTAATCAATAATGATTTGAAAAGGTGTTGATAATTTATACTTTTCTGCCCCAATTTCAGGCATTTTATTTATATGATAATATTTCCAGTACATTTTGACAGTCTTACTCTTAAAGGCAAACATATCAACCTTTATTGCAATAACATTTTTTCAGTTTGTCATTGCTTTAAACATCTGGTTTGGTTCTAATGCTCTGCGTGTGCTTACAGGCTGGCTTGATCCGCACCGATGATGAGGAGTTCTTCATTGAGCCCCTAGAGAAAGGTCAGCAAGAGGTCGAGGACAAAGGTCGAGTTCATGTGGTCTACAGAAGATCTGCCATAAAAAGAGAGAAAGGTCAGAGGAGGGACGACCTGCACAACGAGGGTACACAACACAATTACAGTCTATTGAAAATGAAGGCTACTTTTTTTCCTTTTTTTGTCAAATATTTTATTTGGGATTTTTTTGTGAAGAATGCAACAACAATGGAACTTGGACCAGGAAAAAAATTGTTATGAGAGTAAACCTGAGAAAAACCGAAAAAAGCAACTCAGTTACCCACTAAAACTATTGTTTTGTTTTTGGTTTGAGTGGAAAATAATAATATCATTTTGACAATGCCTGTACTGTATATAGACTTACCCATGTTCAAAAATTATTACACTTGAACGTTTCATGCTCAAAAATGCACTTGCTAATGTAATACAATGTAACATTTATGCCAAAAAATCTTTTCTAATTTCAAATTGACCCTGTGCAAGGACCCTATGCACACCATGTTTGCACCAAAAATCTAGCTAGTCAGATAAGAAATTATCTTTGTGGTTGATTTTGACCAAGTTCATCAGGTCATGCTTGGTCAAGTCTGTGTGTGTTCTGGGGAGACTGAGAGTGCCCCTGGACATGCCAGCATCACCTGGGTAATTCTCGGTTAATGTTTTGCTTTTTCTATTATTAAAGTGAATTATAGAATAATGAAAAAAAAATAGATTGGAATGGTTCAAAATGGTTTTGCTTTTGTTACTGTGAAAATGTTGTGGTTTTATGTTTGTTGGAGCATTTCTGAAATTTACATTTGATGGTAGCTGTGATGCTGGACTTTTTGTGATTGTGTTTTTAGTGAATGATCTGGGCATCGCAGAACTACCCAACGCTCTCAGTGTGATGGAGGAGAAATTGTTGGAGACTGAGAGGAAGCGCAGACATGCAAAGAAAGACGACTACAGCATCGAAGTGCTCCTTGCGGTGGATGATTCAGTTGTGAGATTTCATGGAAAGGAGCATGTGCAAAACTATGTCCTTACTCTCATGAACATCGTAAGTGACTGACTGGGCTCTTACTTCACTTCAGAATTGAACATGCTTGGGTTTTGAACAAATTAGCCATCTTTTGATTTTCGTTTCAATATGTAATATGTTCATAGAAACTAGATCTGTTCCAAAAATTCTGACAATACCTGGAAGGTTATTGAGAGTCTGTATTGAGATTTGTGAGCGACTGCAAGATAAAGTGACACTAAATCATATTTAAATCTACTTCACTTCTGGACATATAGATGCATATGAGAGTTTGAATGAAATCTTTAAGGATTTGATACCGAACAGTAATTGCATTCAAATAGGAAATGAAAACACTTTCCACTCACCTTTGTTGTGATACCTAATAGTTTGGGTAAAGCGAGTGGCCATTGATTTCCCTGTTTTCTTTATTTATGACCTGAGAAATCTCTTTTTTTCTCTCCTCTGCAGCCAATATTTTGAAATTGGTCCTTAATTAAAGCTTTGTTGATCTCTGTTTGTTCAAGGGATTTTTTGCTTGTTTTTCTATTCAGGTCTCAGCTCCACTAATGAAAATTGTGTCAATGCTTCTCTCTCAGGCAACTTTCCAATACATTCACGTTATATTGTGCAGTCGGTATAAAGACACCACAGTCCAATAACCATCTGTACTTAATAAGCAGAAAACAATCATTCTGAAGTTTAGAGACCATTACAGGAAAAGCCAGATCTCCTCTCAGTTTCAGGGTTACCAACTTGAGAGAAAGAGAGAGAGAGAGAGAAAGAATAAAAGGAGCAGCGTGAAACTCGTCCCAGCCGCTCCTGTCACATTAATCTGCTTATAGAGAGAAAATCCACGAGCGCTGGACCGCCGTTGGTCTCAGTCTGTAACTGTTACCATCAGGAGCACAGCAGTGCCCTGATCCAGTCTCTTTCACTCTTGCTCTCTCTCTCTCTCTCTCTCTCTCTCTCTTGCTCTCTCTGTCACACACACGCACAGAATTTTATTTACTCATATAATGAAAGAGCTAAATGCACCTTCTTGTGCTAGGTTGGATTTGTTGTCAGTCCATTGTTGGAGGCAGGAAGAGGAGTAGACAAATAATGTACACAACTATTCAGTCAGTTTGTTGCAACTCTTTCAATTAAAATATGAGCAAGAACAATGTTTACTACATTTACTTTGTTACAAAGATGTTTTGAAAAAGTAAAACTCACCAACTTGCTTCATTAGTTACAAACGAAGTGGCAAGATATCGACGCTAAGCCCATCGTTGTGGTTGTTTCTTGTCTTCTCACCCTAATGGAAGACCAAATGAAGGAGGCTGAGAAATGTAGAGTTTGTGCTGAGTGTGTTCACCATGAGCTCAGTGTGCACCTTAACTCAGATATTATGGACGGTTGCTTCAGGTCAGTGTTTGAGAGGCTGAGTAGAACCCCAAATGGAGAATGAATGCTAGCCTTGTGTATAGATGAGATGAACATTACGTACGAATAGTTCACCACTCGAGTTTGCGCTTGCTAACAATTGCCTAGTATTGCAAGCTTGAAAGTATTTGCACCAGTGAAAGTAAAAAACAACACTCCCGCAGAAAATGGGATAATTTAACCAAAAAGAACATGAAAAGACCTACACTCACCTAAATGATTGTTAGGAACACCATACTAATACAGTGTTTGACCCCCTTTCGCCTTCAGAACTGCCTTAATTCTACGTGGCATTGATTCAACAAGGTGCTGAAAGCATTCTTTGGAAATGTTGGCCCATATTGATAGGATAGCATCTTACAGTTGATGGAGATTGGTGGGGGGCACATTCAGGGCACGAAGCTCCCATTCCACCACATCCCAAAGATGCTCTATTGGGTTGAGATCTGGTAACTGTGGGGGCCATTTTAGTACCGTGTACTCATTGTCATGTTCAAGGAACCAATTTGAATTGATCAGAGGATGGGTACATGGTAGTCATAAAGGGATGGACATGGTCAGACACAATGCTCAGGTACGCAGTGACATTGAAACGACGCCCAATTGGCACTAAGGGGCCTAAAGTGTGCCAAGAAAACATCCCCCACCCCTTTACACAACCACCACCAGCCTGCACAGTGGTAAGAAGGCATGATGGATCCATGTTCTTATTCTTTTTATGCCAAATTCTGACAGAAATCAATACTCATCAGACCAGGCAACATTTTTCCAGTCTTTAACTGTCCAATTTTGGTGAGCTTGTGCAAATTGTAGCCTCTTTTCCCTATTTGTACTGGAGATGAGTGGTACCCGGTGGGGTCTTCTGCTGTTGTAGCCCATTCGCCTCAAGGTTGTGCGTGTTGTGGCTTCACAAATGCTTTGCTACATACCTCGGTTGTAACGAGTGGTTACTTCAGTCAAAGTTTGCATCAGTCAGCCCATTCTCCTCTGACCTCTAGCAACAACAAGGAATTTTTGCCCACAGTACTGCCGCATACTGGATGTTTTTCCCTTTTCACACCATTCTTGTAAACCCTAGAAATGGTTGCGTGTGAAAATCCCAGTAACTGAGCAGTGAAATACTCAGACTGGCCAGTCTGGCACCAACAACCATGCCACACTTAAAATTGCTCTACGCTAAATTTTGTAATTTGAATTATTGAATTACGCTTAGTTTTTTAGTCACTTTATTGAGCTATGAAGCTCGTTGATGTGGTTGGATGCAAAGCGAAGAATGGAAAAGAACTGTTGATGGAAACAGGAAGATTGGGTAATTTTGTTTATGGAATCATTGTGTGTTGTCAGTGAGGACATCTAACTCTCAAATGATGTCAGTCTGTTTAAAGGAGAATCATTTATGCAGCTGAAAATCTGACCCAGAGGGAAAAAGTCACTGACAAGAAAGTCTCGGGGGACACATATGGTGAAAGGTTTTTATAATAAGCTCCTCATTTAGGGATTTGTGTTTGCGGGCTGCCTCTTCCTCCAGACTGTAGATTAGCATGTTCCTTGTCAGAGTATTGGCAGCAGCAGTGCCCATTTGCTGATTTCCTGTGTGAGTTTGCAGCATTAGTTTGCTGGTTTCTATCCTAAGGTGCAGAAGTAAAGTATTTGTGTGTGTATCTGTTTGTGTGCCCGAGGAGTAACTGTCATTCACTGGATTTTTGTTGCGGATTATGACCCAATGTGTCTTCGGAGGCTTTCCAGAGCCCCTAGAAAAAATAACAAAGTCAACCCCTTCAGCCTCAGCAGACGGCTTTAGAACACCCTCACACCTCATCAGTTCAAAACAGCTTCATTAATAAGAGAACCACATGCTAAGAAAAGCAAGTCTGTAGTTTTTCACCCATTCTCTAGTGATCACCTGTGGGCTGCGTTTCAGAGGGACGAGTTTAAGCTTGGATTCTCTCTTCCTTCAGCTTCTCTGTGGGAATATGGAAGTGCTCCATAACCAGAAGTCAAAGTGGTCAGTTCAAATTGGCTACTTTTTGATTTAATAAGGAATTACAGCTTTGCTCTCTGTAACAAAAGCTTTCTCCTTCTCACTTATTGATGCAGAAAACTCAAGAAAATTGTACATTTGAAATGGTCTTGACCACAAGCAGGCTGTGGATAGCCTCAATCATTTACTACCCACTGTTGAATCCTTTTTTTAAAGATAAGGTTAATAAAGTTTAATTAGGGTCCTAAAGAGCACATCCATTTCCCATCATTATAGCATCTACTTTAAAGCTTGATATTGTCAGAGGCCAATCCTAAAAACTGCTCCACAGATGATGAATCTGGTAATAATGGTGCAATGCTTCTGTAATGAGGTTATCACATTATAAAATACATGCTGCTTATAATGATGTAAAGTTAAGGTCTATGAAAATTTTAAATGGATTAAACTATGACCTGTTATATTGAAATATTGTACATGACAAATTATAGAAGCTTGCTGGTATCTTGTTTTACAGCAAGTTTTTATGTTTTATAACTTCAGTATAGATGAAAAGTGAAGTGAAAGTGAAAATTACCAGTTGGCCAGATATGTGTGACCCATACAAGGAACTGCATTGACCCCAGCCCAGTGTACTCTGGAACAGTTGGGAAACTTGCTCGAGGGCTCCACAGCTGTGGTTGTTGCAGAAGAGAGAACAAGTGTTTACTCACTTACACCACCTTCTATTCACTGGATCTGGGGATTGAACCTGCAAGCTTCTGATATCCTTATCCTCCAGACCACCCGGAACACATACAATGATACACATACATTTTATTTCCTTCCTGCTATGGTTGATTGATAAGATGATATAACTTCTGCTACCAGCGACCTGAGTTAAGATTTTGACTGTGTAACAAATTGCATATTGTCTCTTTTTTTGGACAAAAGTGTCTGCTAAATGCATAAATGTAAATCTTAACATACATCGCCAGGGGGGCACCCTAAAAACATCATAGAAGGCTGCTTTCATTTAAGTTTGGATCAACACATGAAGGTAAGTGTCTGTTGCCATGGTCTGTTGCTCAATTATGTGGGGTGGTGGAGCTCACCACTTTTTGGGTGACATTGTAAGGATTACAGTAAAAGAGTGAGAGATTTTGTCCTGAGACTCAAGTTTCTATAAGAAACATAGAATGGCATGGCAGGAGATAAGGATGATTCTTCTTTCTGCCATTTTTGGCTGTTGTTACCCGGTTGGTCCTTTATCAGTCTCTTTGTGACAGGGCTCTCTGATGGCATTTGGGTATTTTGTGGTTTTGTGCAACTCTGTTCAGCTTCGGTCCCTAAGTTGGAGATGGATGATGGAGCGGAAAGAAAATATTGTATTTCCAACTGTTGAAAAGAGAGTTATTTGATGTAATCGTTGCTGGCTGCTGGTCTGATTGCATTCTGAGGTTTGCTGCTGTCTAATGGTGGTGAGGCTGTTGTGATCCTCTGCTAGGTTTCCTAGCATTTTACACAGCAGGCAGATGTTGAACCAAAGGCATTTTTCTGCTTGAATTCTGCTGTGAATTCCCTCTGCAATGTAAGCTGGTAATTGTAATAGTTATTCCTCTTCCAAAATTACAAAACAAGAGAGAATTTGTGTTTATTTATTCCGTGACAACTATTCTTAAACTAAATAATATGAGAAATCTTCTGCTAAAAAGATTTGACTCTCTCATGGTCAAAACTATCTAGATAAAAATATTATCTTGGCCAAAAGGATTCTTGTTATCCTTTTTTCACTCAGTCCGCAGCTGCATCAGCAAACAGAGGCTTCAAAAGCGTTGCTTTTTATTGGCAGCATTTTAATAACCATTTGACAAAATCTTGGAAATATGACCTTTCCTCTTAGTAATTTTTGATGTATTCTTGAAGAATATGAAATCTTGAAAAGGATGGTCTTTCTAAATCCTGCTTGATCTATAGCTTATATACAATGGCATAGCTTCCAAGAGGGCACCGAGGATAGCAGTCACAGTTGGATTTTCTCCAACATTTTTTTTGTTTTTGTTTTATTGTCTGGTTATCTGTACTGCCATCCTCATCAGGGGGAAACGAGCGGGACAAGCTCAGACAGCTCAGACAGCGTGGTCTCAGAACACCGCTACCCAGTTTACACCTGGCAAACCTCTGCTCTCTATCCAACAAAATAGATGAACTGCATCTGCTGATTCATACAAATAAGGACTTTTCAAGCTCTGTTGCTTTGTGCTTCACAGAGACGTGGTTGAACAGAGACATCCTGGAGAGTGCGCTTCATTTGCCTGGTTTCCATCTGATCAGAGCTGATCGCAACATGGAAGCCACCAGGAAATCTTGCGGTGGTGGTGTTTGCTTCTACATCAATGAAAACTGGTGTGCAAATGAAACAACACTGAATAAGATTCTGTTAATAAGAGGCTCTTTTCATCATCTTAAAGTCTTTCTACTCCCTCGCACAGCTTTAGGACTCTCTGACCACTGCCTGGTCCACCTTATTCCATCATAAAAGCAACAGCTCAAAATAGCTAAAGATGTTGTGAGAACTGTTAAAAGATGGACCATTGAAGCAGAGCAGGATCTTCAAGCCTGCTTTGACTGTATGGATTCGAGTGGTTTTGAGACTTCTGCCTCAGACCTAGGTGAGCTCACTGACTGTTTCTGTGCCCACTCTGTCTTTTTTTAACATACAATAGTGATGAACGATGCTTCTCTGGAAAACCCAGAAAGCTTCTCCATGTTAAAGGAGATGCCTTCAGGAGTGGAATTCATGTTCTGTACATTCAGACTAGTAGCACACTGAATGAGGAGATCAGAGCAGCTTAAAGAAGCTACTCCAGGAAGCTGGAGAATCAGTTCTCAGTGCAACAACCTTGTCTCAGTGCGGAGAGGCCTGAATACCATCACTAAATACAGGACACCTCCTACAGCAGATTTGAAACCCACTGTCTGACATCCCCCACTCGCTCTTACAATTCTGATCCACCAGAGCAAACATCAACAACTGAAAGCAGAAGAGGAGGGAAGCCCCAGGTCCTGACAAGGTCTCACCAGCATGCCTCAGAACCTATGCTGACCAGCTGGCACCCATCTACACAAACATCTTCAACAGATCATTAAAGCTGTGCGAAGCTCCTGTGTGACTACAGATCAGTGGCTCTCACATCTGTGGTCATAAAGTAATTTGAGAGACTGGTGTGGGCTTACTTGAAGGAAACACCCTTATTGTACCCCCTGCAGTTTGCCTACTGATTTAATCAGTTTGTGGATGATGCAGTCAACATGGGGCTGCACTACTTACTGCAACATCTGGAAAATCAGGGTCTTATGTGAGGATCCTGTTTGTGGACTTCAGCTCAGCATTCAACACCAACATCCCATTACTCCTCCGGAATAAACTCCACCAGTTCCTGACTTTATCTGTGAGTGGATCACCAGCTTCCTGACTGGTAGACAACACAAAGTAATGCTGAAAAATGTTACTTCCGACACCTGCACCATCAGCACTGGCGCCCACAGGGGTGTGTTCTCTCCCGCTATTCTTCTCCCTCTACTACACCAACGAGTGCAGCTACCAAGACTCCTCGGTGAAGCTCCTGAAGTTTGCAGGCGACACTACTGTTATCGGTCTCATCCAGGATGGTGAGGTCTCTGCTTACAGACAGAAAGTAGAGCGGCTGGCTCTCTGGTAAGGCAAGAACAACCCTGAGTTTAACATGCTCAAAACAGTGGAGCTGGTGGTAGACTTTAGGAGAAGCCCCTCCGCCCACCCCCTCTCACCATCATGAACCAGTGGAGTAATTCAGGTTCCTGGGAACCATCATCTCACAGAACCTTAAGTGGAGCACCCATGTTGACTCTATTGCAAAGAAGGCCCAGCAAAGGCTATAGTTCCTGTGCTAGCTGAAGAAATCCACCCCTCTCACAAATGCTGCTGACCCAGTTCTAATCAGCAGTCATCACATCTGTTCTGTGCACCTCCACCACTGTTCGGTTTAGTTTAGCATCTACATCAGACATCTGGAGACTCCAGAGGACAGTTCAGACTGCTGAAAAGATCATTGGAGCTCCCCTACTTTCCCTTCAAGACCTGTACACTTCTAAAATGAGCCACCCAGACAACCACTTCTTCTAGCTTTTACCCTCTTGCTGGATAGCCCAGCACAAACACAGCTTCTTCCCTCAGGCCATTCACCTCCTGAACCCCTAACTTCCCCACCAAGACTCCTATATATTTGTTTTAAATATTGCACTAACAGTGGACACTTTGCACATTTCCAGTTGGTCCACATTCTGTTGTTCTGTTGCTGCATTTTACTTTTACTTTATTTTTTTGTTCTACACATTATCCAAAGCACATCTCTTAAGCACCTTGGACTTCTATAGTTTTAGTTCTATTACTTTATATTTTACTACCTCTATTCTAGAATATTTCTATATTCTATTTACTTTTAACTTGAGCAAATTAGTTATATAACCTGTGTTACTGTGCAACGATAATGTCATTTTTTGTACCAACACTGGAGAGTATCCCTGTACAACAACAAATTCCTTGTGTGTGTGAACATGATGGTGTGTTTGATCAAACTGTTGTCCCTAAGTTCTTCAACAAGTACGTTCATACATTTTGGTCCAAGGGCGATTTTACCTACTGTGGGAGATCCTTTTCTTATGTTACATAGCCCAACTGTTCCAAGCAGAGCTCAATTATTCTGTTTTAGGAGGTTCTAGAGCAGAGTGAAAGAGTATATTTGACAATTAAGGATCACCTTCTGTCTTAAGGCCCTTACCTTTAAAAATTCCATGTGCAAAAGAAAGAATACTTGAAATATTTCCTTTGAGTCGGAGTTGAACCAATAACCTAACGAATGCTTCAAATGTATATTTGTGCACATATACAGGCATTAAGTAAATAATAAACACAATAATCGTTTATTCTCGATTATAGTTTTAGTGATGTTTAAGGCAAGAATGAGAACGAGAACCATCCTGGTGTCAGAATATAAGGATCTTAGTTGTTACATTTGCTACATTTATATATCATGACAACAAATTCTAAAATTCTGTGTTGACTGCAAAAATCTGTGATTCAGAGGTAAATGTAGCATTTAATGAGTTTATACTACACACAAAATTAAACCCAGAATCATAAGCCTATGTGATGACTACATTGATGCATGAGGTGAGCTGTCCGAGGAGAGGGGTACCATGACCTGAAAGCATCCTAGGCGCCGGGTAATTCCCCATTAGTCTTGTAAAAATCCTGAGAAGAGCAGGGGAGGTGGTGGGATTTCTGTTTAGTCGTCAATGATGCTTGGGCATACGTGTTGTTTATGTTGCGTTACATTAATAAGCTGGGAGGATCCATCAGTTATTTATATGATGTGTTACTCTCTAAACATGATTCGGAATAATAATTTTAAAATTACCAAATTAAATTATTTACTCAAATTTGACCAAAACTGCGATTTTGCCTTCCTGTATTCTTGCACATGGAAAGCTTTCAGCTCTTGAACGGTCTGGGCTAACTGAAATATTTTAAGACAGAAAAAAACCTGTATAATTGTGTAATTACATTCTAGAATGGCTAACTATTAACTCAATGATTCATTTATGTTAAAAGTTCAGTTGTTCACATTGGTGTAATTGTATGGGAAATATGATTCTTTAACTTACAAAGACTCTATTTTTATTTAAAAGGGAAATCAGTTCATTTCATGTCCGGCCGTTATGTTACAATGGGTCTTGTGTGATGACATCAATGGTGTGAATAAAACCCGTTTTTAAAAGAAACAAATTTGTTTTTTGTTCATGAACATCTATGGTTCGATTTTTTATTTAATCTACTCTTATAAATCACTATAAAAGCCAGTAAATGGCTCAACATGGCATGAGCCCTTTAAATTAGTCTCTTGAAATGAAGCGTTGTGTTCACTCTCTGATTGTAGAGGGAAGTTGAACTGTGATAACTTGCTCTAAAAGACACCTTTGCTCATGAAGCACAGTTCTTTTCTTAAACACACACCTGTGTCTTTCAGCTCATTTTGTACTGCTGTGCTCTGGGAAATGAATTCTCAATCACGCTCCTCTCATCATAAATGTGTGGTTGGGTCATGGCGGTGACATTATCAGTGCTCTATTCACCCTGAGATCAGAGTAAAGAGACTCTATACACATCTCCAGATGAGGCTTTATCATTCTTCGAGCACGTCTGGATTATAAAAGTAGCTTTCTATCTGTTCTGATTTGATCCACGTGTTGTCTTCGTGTTAATAAGGCTGGGTTCCACAATTCCAAGGTTGTGGGTTTAATTCCCAGGGAGTGCAAGTGCTGAAATCTTGTAAACAGGATTAGTGTGGAGGTGCTTTGATTTCTTTAAATATGGTAAAAGTAAATGCAAACGAAAAGAAACATTACCTGTGTCAAATTGTTACTATTGACACCTCAAACACCAAATAAAAATTGGTTTCTAGTTTGTCATCTGTTGAAGATCTAGTTTTCTATCAGGCCAAGAGTTGGCCAGATTTTTTCCATCCATCTTCGTCCGCTTATCCGGGGCCAGGTTGTGGGGGCAGCATTCTAAGCAAAGATGCCCCTCACTGAGAACACTTCCTCCAACTCTACTTAGGGGATACCGAGGCATTCCCAGGCCAATTTGGAGTCATAATCTCCCCATCGAGTCCTGGATCTTCCCCCGGCCTCCTCCCCGGCAGGACATGCCTGAAACACCTTACTAGGGAGGTGTTCAGGAGGCATCTGGAGGCATCTGGAACAGATGTGTGGATCCCCTCAACTTGGTCCTTTCGATGTGGGGAGCAGCGGCTCTACTCCAAGCTCCTCCCGAGTGATGGAGCTCATCCTTTCGCCTGCTTGTATCCAAGATCTTATTTTTTTGGTCATGACCCAGAGCTCTGAGTTGGCCAGATTTTTTTGAAAATAAAAGTTTTGAAATATAATAGACTTTGAGAGAATTTGAGATTGAAAATCATGTGGAGTAATACATGTAGCAACACTACAACAATTGTTTCTCAATCTGTTTGGTAAAATTGACTTGTGTTTTTCCTAATTATTTAGTGTTTGTGAGTTGAGTTATCCTTAACAAATCATATTGTGTTTGTATATTTTGTCAAACTTCCACAATAGTTTGCACCATTGCTGTATGAACTTATCATTCTGATAAAAACAACAACAACCAAGTGTTCAAACAATCTATACTATATAGCATATACACTCACTGAGTGGCCAGTGAGTGTATATGCTATATAGTATAGATAGTTTGAACACTTGGTTGTTGTTGTTTTTATTACAAAAAATATGCTAAATTTTTAAGTGTTTACATATAAATTATAATCATTATATACAATCATTAAACTACATCATTAATTTAGTTTTCACTTGTATCCTGTGATTAGAGCAGTAAGAAATTTCTGAAGGTTCAGTGTGTCATGCTCTGTCTTTATCTGAACACCAGCTGCTGCTGCTGCTGCTGCTGGATTAACCTCCACTCATATTCCTCTCATTACAGCAGAACAGATTTGCTCTTCCAGTGTTGCTGTTCTTTTATTGGCTCTGTAAACTCTTTGTAGACCATGAAGTGCTCCGAGCTTATTAAAGCAGACGTGACTCAAGTGTTCAGTGAGTGTGCTAAAGTAATGATGTTCTAACATTGTCTTCGCTTGCCACCCTGATGTCAATCATTATCGAACTATTCTCTCTTAAAAGTTAGGAAATGAAGCAAAGGAGTTACTCTTTTTTTCAGTGGCATTCATTCATCTAAACTAGAGATTTTACTGGTCAATTTTCATATAGACACAGTGAAATAGTTGTATAACATTGTTGAGTAAATGTTTTTGGATTTTATATATATATATATATATATATATATATATATATATATATATATATATATATATATATATATATAATGGCTTTCTAAATGTGTTGCATTTTAACTAATAAAATTATTTGTTCCTGAGAAATGATTTGTGAATTTAGTAGACTTTAGTTGCCAATGTATTTTGATATAAAAGCATTAATTTAGAAGTGTGCCCAATTATTTTACACAAACAACAGGGAGCAAAGTCTTCAAAGTTTTTCTTTATGTAGCTTCTTGCAACAGAAAAAGCTTGGAGATAGGGGATTCCATATGTCCAGTCTTAGTTTTCAGTGGAACTGCTCAAACAAATCCTTTCTTATCTGGGTGTGTTTGGATAACTCTTCCCATGATCCATGATCCACGAGGAGCATTGTGATCCATCACAATGACGATATCTCCAATCGAGAAACTTCTTCGAGGCATTGTCCAACGTTGTCTTTCTTGGCGTAGTGGTAGATATTCCCTTGTCCACTTAGTCCAGAACAAATCTGCAAGGTATCTAACTTGTCTCCAACGTCCTCTACAGTACAGGTCTTTCTCTTGAAAGCGTTCAGGGCTAAGAATAGGTTTTCCTTTTTGCAAGAGAATGTGGTTGGGAGTGAAAACTTCCAGATCAATAATCTCATCTGATGTCTTGGTTATGGGGTGGTCATTAAGGATTGGCTCAATCTCGCACAAGATGCATATTCTCATCATCCAATGACGTTGTCTTGCAAGACTAATTTGACCATCTTTATGAGACGCTGCCAAACACCACCATGATGTGAAGCAGGAGGAGGGTTGAAGAGCCAGTCAACACTCTTTCTCAAGAGAGCTACAAGAATCTTGTACAAAGTTGTTGTAGATGTTTTCCTGCACTTTAACTTGAAATAATTTCTGTTGTCTGTTGCCGTTCGACATTGGGCAAAACATGCAACACTTGGAGATGAGACAGCTCTTCGTTTCAGACAACAAAGACGCTGTTCCACAATGCAACGATTGTTTGGTAAGTTGACATCATCAGTCTTGAAAGGCAAACCCATGCAGTAATACCTCTCTTGCAAAAACCGTACATCTTTCAAGAATCTCCATGAATCCTTCCTTTCCTGGATTTCTTCTTTACTGGTACTATGGTTAAGGTACAATTTCGATCTCCGGCCCCAGGAAGATCACAGGATTGTACAGACACTATTGCATTATATATTTCCACTTCTTGAGGTTTGTTCATTACCACTGAATATGAGTATAGTGAGTTTAAGTTGGCGTATGTCTCATGTTAGATGATTAGTACACTCTTTACTCATGTGTCCCATCTTCAAGCATCCAACGTAGATGCATTGTCTTTTGAGAAATTCCATCTATTCTCTCTGAGATACTTTGTTGATCTCAGGAAAAGCAATAATTTTTGAGACTATTCTAAATATTTCATGGACCACATCGTGGTCTTGACTTCGGTTCTTGGGATTGCAGTAGTGATATTAGTTGCAATATACTACATTTGTTGGTACTCCTGGCATGTGACTTATTACTAGTCATTGTCTTTGAGGCATTGGTTTGGGCATATCACCAAAAAGTGGATGAGACAAAATCTTGGACTGGTTCTCCAAGAAGTTTGACATGTCTCGAAACGTTACTCTGTAACCTGGCAGTTTTTGAAGTTCAAAAGCTGTTGTCCTCCATCTTTTCGTTAATTTATAAGGCCATCGCATCCTCACTTGCTTTTGATGAAAAATATTGCACTTTGAAACCTAATAACAGTGCAGCGCTATTATAGACGTCTCAAATATTTTTTCTATTCAAATATTTATCTATTCTTTATTCTAAGTGCTATAACATGGGCATAATATGGGACCTTTAAAGGATAGGTGGCTACCCTATCCTCAGCAATCAAATGATAAATGAAACTCGATGATGTTAGATCATATGTGGATCTTAATACAGTTTGAGATTGACTGTTTTTTATGTTTCTTCGAATAGCAATAACATCAGCAACTAATGTCACCTTCTCAACAGGCTGTCCGCTGATGCTGTTATAGAGCGTTTCTGTCTTACGTAGGTTCATTTTCTTGATCCCCAGAATTCCTCCCTTGTGCACCCAGCTTCAGCACTTTATGATTTTAGTCTGGGCAGCATGAGACTCAGAACGAGAAACACGTGTTTAACCTGAAAGCCTATGTGAACCCTGTGACCTTGCCTCTTTCAGCCTTCAGTTTTTCATGATATATGGAAAATAATGCCACTTCTGTTTATCTGGTTTTACCTCTTTCCTGTAAAGCAGGGCACTAGTAATGCCAAGGGTTTGTTTAGGATTACAAGAGACGGCAAAAGCTGATATAAAGTTAGCTTTCAGTACCATTTGGCCTTGTTTTTCATTCAGGGCTGTTTGAGAGTTGCATTTGTAGGAGAAAATCGTGGAGTATCAGATCAGTATGCCAAAACAAAGAGAAACAAAGAGAAAAGATATTTTCTTAGCTGTAATAAAGACTCTGTTGTAGCCCATTGAGACTTTACACATAAAAAGGCATGTCTGTGAGCCTTTGAACAACTGGTTCTTCTGCCTGCGGTGTGTCATTTTTTAAGCCAGTGCTGTTGTATTGACACCTCATCTTCACATAAACCTTCCGTCACTGTAAATCAGCATGTAAATCGTCTCGAGATGTGTCATGAGGTAGTTAATAAACATGTGAAAATATGCTCAATAATTTTAGTGATGTTTGCTCTTTGGTTTGACATTTAAAGTGATTTTGTTCTTCTGATGTGGACAGGTGGATGAAATCTACCACGATGAGTCTTTGGGAACTAACATCAACATCGTTCTGGTGCGAATGATCCTGGTCGGATACCGACAGGTGAATCATGAGCAAAAAACTCTGAAATAATATATAATATAATTTGTTGTAATAATGTTTTATTTCCATAATGCTTTATATTTTAGTTATTCTCAAAAAACAGTTTGTTTTTACATGTTCATGTTTAACTAAATTAGATTTGTTTGATCTTTGCTTACTGTACTTTGGTTAGAGAATTTTTGTATGAAAATTTTGCTTTCAGTTTGGAAATGATTAGAATTTTTATTCATCTGATCACAAGTTAGTTTTCTGTTGCTTTGTGCTTTGCTTTACAGTCGATCAGCCTGATCGAGAGGGGGAATCCCTCACGCAGTCTGGAGCAGGTCTGTCGCTGGGCAAACTCTCAGCAGCGTTCAGACCCGGGTCACGCTGAGCATCACGATCATGCCATCTTCCTCACCAGGCAAGATTTTGGTCCTGCAGGTATGCAAGGTACAGTGTCTCCCTCGATCCAGGCTGTGCAGAGTAAGTGTGAAAGTCCTCTAGCTTATCTTCTCTCCTTCATGCGAGGCATCGATGTGACAGAAGATCAGAAAGTTGTCCGTCAATGCCAAGCTGTCAAAAACAAAACTTTTCTCTGAGATTTTGGCATGTAGGGGAAAGAAAACATCTCAGTCGAATCACTGCTTTCAATAGTACTGATGCTGTGTGTGTGTGTGCGTGTGTGCGTGTGCGTGTGCGCGTGCGTGTGTGTGTGTGTGTGTATTTACAACTTTTTTTGTCTGTTTGGTCAGTTTGATCAGGCAAACTAGAGCTAGCACAATATTAACATACTATTATGTATCATTCCAAAGCAAGGTTACAGAGAATTTTTTTTTGAGACTGCATTTCCTGCATTTAAGCAATTCTAAGTGCTTTACTGACACATTTGTTCGGAGAAGTACAGGTGTTTAAACAGCATTGCAAAGTCAGTAAATGACATTAAAATTTATGGGTTTTCACCCTGGTTTTAAATGTTTGATGTTGTTCCAACATTTGGCTGTATAGAAACTGAAAGTACACTCTCCTGGGATTGCACTTGCGTTTTTTTCTATTTAGTTTGATCTTGTTAGTTTGATCTTAGCTGTGAGTTGCATTTGGCTTGAAAACGTACAGTATATTTGCATGTTTCAGAAGTGTATTATGATTTTTTTGTATTCTACAGTATAGATGAGTGGGATATATCTATACCATCTATAGCATCATAGTAGTCCAGTGTTTGTGAAAGCTGTACTGAGCCTCCACGGCAGTTTTTCAGTGTGTAAAGTGAGTGCAGTGTCGATCACAATAGTGATGGTGACAACGAGCACAGGTTAATGTGAGGGATAAAGACATTTATAGCATTTACTGAGCTTTCATTGACTCTCCCATTGGCAGACAATGGTAGAAGGGTCAAAAACGTTGATGATTATTACATCAAAAACACTTAAAATCAGTTTTAATTCAAAAAGATCATTGTGTTAAGATTACCAATAGTGAACTGTAATAAAATTTAGAGTCATGGTGTCCTAAAAATTTGGTTTATAAAGTAGAAACTGATGTTTGGAAACAAAAGTATGACTCCATTGTGTTCTCCTCTAACCTGCGCTACAGAACATTCCACTTTATAAATGTAATTTTGAACACCTTGACTCTAACTTTTATTGTACTACATTATGCCAAATATTTTTAGTCTTAACATAATGTTCTGCTTGACAATCAGTTCTGAACTGTTAGAACAGTTACAAGGTCATTTCCTTCAGTATGTCTTGTACAACAAATTTTATGTTAGTTCAGACTTTGCAGTTCCTTCAAACTTTGACCCAGTGGTAGGGATTAGGTCACTCCAGTACGCTGACAGTTACCTAAACTTAGATACCTTCATCTAGTGCCCTGCCTATAGTCAGTGGTGGAAAGAGTACTGAAAAATGATACTCAAGTAAAAGTACCATTACTTGCCAAAAAGGCAAAGAAAGTAGAGTAAAACTATCTGTTCTAAATACTACTCAGAGTATGAGTAAAAAGTAGCCCTTCTGAAAAGTACTCATGAGTAGTGAATATCGCACTGCAAAGTTATTTATCTTTATATGCTGTGAATTACAAATGACAAATTACAGTACATGAGATCGATTTTCTTAGTGTTTCTAAGAATTTAAAAATTAATTTTTTTTTCCCCCAACAGCTTTATTGTCAATCGAAGGCACTGAATAATGAACCTATAATCAGTTAACAGTTGTACAGAAATCTTAAAATGTACTAAAACAAAATGATAATAACTTAAAGTAAGGTTGCACGGCCTCGTAATTGTTTTTTATCTGGTAGTACAAATAAGAAAATGAAACTGAAATGAATAGTCCTCAAATAATATGAAGCAACAACAGTTTGACGTAGGCATCAAAAATACAAGCCTAAATTTTGAAAGTTTGTTTCAATTAAACAATGAGCTTGTTCTCAAAGTTTGTACAATCCAGCTTTTCATGTTTTGGTGTGAACAGGTGTCCAGCACATCTAAAAAGGTGCTCGCATGCTGCAGAAGCAGGGAAGAGTGTGTTCAAAAAACGAGTGAAACAATCCCATCTCTTCAAGCACAAGCCAAAAAAGTACTCACCCATTGCTCTGTTGTTCAAACTTAGATAATGTTTTAAAAGAGAAATAAACAAATTCAGAGGAGGGGTAATCGTTTTCCTTCAACTGAACATAATATGTATATTACATATATTATATCTGAACCAATAATACGCTGACATAGTAGGTTGACACCCCACACAAAATCTGTGAACCCATTGTGATTGATTAGAAAACTTTAAACTTAGATTTTAACTGGCACCACAAGCCAAACTCGTGAAGCAGTAACGTTAATACAGTAGGTCCTACTTAAAATGTGTGCAACGCGCATATATTTTAAAATGTCTATGTGTTCTTAAGTGCAATAACAACAGTTATTGTTTACTTTTTCAGCCATACAGAGCTCATGCTAGATCACTGACGTTATAACCAGTCTGTAGGTCATAAGTGCAAGTAATGATTTTGACCACATTAACGTGACACATTTGCAGCATTTTTAAAGTGTCGCTGCCACATATTACAGGAGAGGTTTGTATTTATTGCAGATTTAACATACAAAACTTACCGGTACCTCAATGTGTTTCTTCGAATTAGATGTAGAATTCTTGAAGGCTGATACAGTATTTAAATTTGCCTGCACAGGGAAAGTTGGCATCGCGTATTTTATGCACAGTTTGGTTGAACGATGTAGTTGCCAATCATATAGATACATAAGAACAAAAACAAAAGTAACAATGGCAGGCTGAATAAAAATAGTGCAGTAAAAGTACCATTACTGCACTAAAAATGTACTCAAGTATAAATAAAAGTAGAATTTTTTTAAACTACCCACTAAATTAAAATTTCTGAAAAAAACTTTTCAATTACAATGGCGTGAGTATTTTTAATTCGTTACTTCACATCCCTGCCTGTATTCCAATGCATGGCTCATTAGTCTACAAATCCAATCTAACAGATGTAAAGTACACCAATGTATACAAATGAAGTAAATGCTAGGTTTTCTAGGCTGTTAAAAATCTGTAAAAAAAATCAAACAAAGAAAGTATTGACATACATTTTTTGTATATATTTAAAAAGTACATTTACTAATTTTTACTGAACAATTGACTTTATTTATAAAGTACATTTTAAGACAATGTGATTTAAAACAATCTACTGTGGGAACTATTTTGACAAGGGGAAAACTATGCCCTGCAAAACTATGGCCTGCCTGCAACTTTATGTTCTCCACTGACCAACTGAAAAAGATAGCTGACAAGTGGTCAAGAAATCATAGCACTTTCTCTGGTAGCAGATTTTGTAGGCTTTCCCGAATCCCAAAGTTTCCAGGCAACAAATTATTTAATAGGGTAGATTTTGGCGAGATGTTCAGAGTTCTGATATGTAATAAAGTTCTAGTCCATTAACTGCTTCGGAAACTTTATATAAAAACCTTAAAATTTACTCTAAAACAGGCTGGAAACAAATGAAGGAAAGCATTTGAAATATCTGTATAAATTTTAGATTGTAGTATAGCTTCATTCAAATACATTTTCAGGTGTTTTTGAATGAGCCACTATGTTCTTTCTTCAGGTTTTAGAAATACATTTTATGTTTTACAATTGCAAGATGAATAGTAAAAGAGCTCAAAGCACCCTTCATGCTTCATGTTTGACCTAAAGCTGGTCCTCTTCTGATATGATTTCTGGTATTTGCGCAGGTTTAATCGTCGATGTGTTTGTTGTTTCTCTGTGTGCTGTTGCTATGCCAAACTTTGTATGCATCTCATAACATGCTCATAAGAGCTCCTTCAGTGCTTCAGAAGATCAACCTTTCACCCTGATCCCAAACATCTCACACTCATCCCAAACTTTAACCGCACAGTCTTGCAGCACATTTACAGGTGTGATCTGCTGAAGCAGAATCTTTCAAGTCCTTCAGTGGTGCTAGTTAATGGAACAAATAAAGTCGACTCTCACAGCATCATGGTTTTATGGTTTAAAATCACAGCGGTTGGCAGTTTCAGACTTATTTTTAAAAGGGAGGTTGGGGGTGAGCTAGGAACCTAAAAGTGCCTGATATTTTCACATACAAACAGCAGAAGCAGCTATAAAACAACACTGAAAGTTTCAGAACTTAAAATTATTTGGATTTTAAATCATTGTAATTTAATTTGACAACAAATCCTTATGAACAATACCATTTCCATATTTACAACTCAGATGAATTGCTAAATTTTCATGTAGCATAATAAAATACATTTAAAATGAGTGTTGTCTTTGACCTCTATAGTTTACGTTTATATCCCAATCTATAGAAATATAGAACTATTATGCCACTAGTGAAAATGTTTCACTTCTAAACATTCAAAAAACAGTCACAGTCAGCTGCATTTTAGGGAAATGAAAATGTTTGGGAATTACAGAAACTCAAGTCCATGTAATGGAGCGGTCAGTGAATGGAGAGATACATAGTGTGAAGAGGTCACAGGACTGCAAACCTCCAAACGCCATGTGGCTGTCATCAACAGTTTTCAGACAGTTACAAAAATCAAATTAACATTAATAATACAAAAATAACAAATCTTCCAAATTAGGCTACCATAAAACGCAACTAAAACTTTAACAAAAAGTCTATATGATCTATTTCTTCCTATGAATGAGTTCAGATTTATTGTTACAACTGGTGTTCAGAATAATGCTTTATTGTCATTTAAGTACTGTATAAACTATTCGAATAATCTATATTTCTCAAAAATTATAATTTTTTTTTCTTTCCATCTTGGCTCAGTGTTATTGAATAAAAAGTCTTAAAATTGAATGCATTGAGGTTCAAGTCATGTGAGTGCATTCAGCAGAGAATGCAGGACTTCCTTCGAATGCACACGGCACACAGAATGAGTGTCGTCTGTGGATAAATCCCTTTGTGCTAGTTAATTTTGCACAAAAATATGGACTTAAACTAGTGATAATGAGATAATAACTAAAATGATGTGAAACTGATCTGTGGCCAGAGCACTTTAACAGCAAGAAACAGCAGGAGATGGTGGAAAGACAAAAAGATCTCAACGAAACAAGATTTTGGTGTCTAACAAATTTAAAATGTGGTTGTGGATGAACTATCATTGATCAATCTGTTGTTACCACATGATATTTTTCCTCATGGAGTAATGCCACTCACCGAGGGACATAAATAGATCCTATTTGAGGTAACTATTCAGCTGTATTTAACTGAACTTCCTGATGTTAAAGCTAACATTAAGCATGTAGATTGCTGTTAAATAAATCTTTGCCGAAGCCACGTTAAAGTTCATTTCAAATCCTTATATCTGTAGCAAAGTCTAAAGTGTGTGCACTTCCTGACCATCCCCATCTCACCTCTGTGAAGTGCCCTTTGGACAAGACTAACAGTTTAATTACCTTTTATTAAGTCACGACAGCTTTAGACTGAAACTTTCCTAAACTTTCTGCGCAGAGCTTGTGAAGAGATCAGCATTCCACACTGGTCTGCTCATACAGTCTAGATCTCATGTGATTCATCAGATCTGTCAGAGACACAGCTCATACTCCTTATCTTCAGGCTGTTTGCAAAGCATCAGGATTTAGCTAAGATGTAAAAGTGTCAAAACACTTCTTTATTGACAGAAAGTTTCATTGGAGCATGATTCACCTTCATAAAGTGCAACCTTCAGCTCACACTGATTTATCTAACATGAAGTGGACTGTTTAAAAAAACACTCCTCATAAATAAGTTACAGCTCAGTTTGTCAGTACAGATCATGCTCTGCAAACAGAATGTTGCATTGGCTGAGTTTTATAGGCATTTTGATTTACCAAAGCCTTAATTCAGTGTGCAACTAAAATGCATTAAAAAAAAAGTAGGAAAGATTGGAGGCTTACTCCAGTAGTATACTGCAATATAGTACATTGAAACATTAAAAAATAATACCTGAAAGTGTATTTGGATCTACTTTTTGTAGCATTTTGTTGAATACATGTTTGAAAACAAAAAAAAAAACCCTAAATGAAAAGGGCAAGATCTTCCAAAATTATATTATTTAGCTGAACTCTTACTGTTGTTATATTAACAACTCTTACTGGATGAGTGACAGATTCCAGGAAACATGTGTTTCCATTATGTTACGTATTCTACTAAGATACCTATTAGGGAGTAAGATTTAAAGTTTTCAGGTAACAGTGCCATGTTTTTCTGGAGATTATCTCCACAACCATCAACAAGAACCACTGGGTGCAGCCCTGACCATGTAAATGAGCAGACAGGAGTCTTATGTATGCTTAAGTTGAACAACTATAACCAAACTTAACACTATGGATTTTTATGCTTCAAGGTAAATAAAAATCACCAAAAAAGTAAGTCTTTGTTTTCACAGTTAAATAAATAGGATAGAAAAATCACAATCTTCCACTGTAGCGATGTAATTTGAGGCTCCGTCTGGGATTTTGTTTTATGTATGATTCATAAGCAGATAATGATGGATAACAATAAATACACTTCTGTAAAAACAAAAAAAACTTGTAATACTAATCTTAGTGTTTTTTTTTCATTTAGTTTGGTTTATATTCCATTTAACATGTTACTTTTAAAAATGATTCCGTAAAACATATAAAAAGTATGCTACATGAATAGCACACACAGCGGTTGAGCTTGAATTGGGTGGACAGAATCATCAAAAATGGTATAAACAAGAACAAACACTTTAATATGTATTCTCAAAACGACTTTTACTTGATTATGTGCAAAACTTGCTTTTATCTTGATTTAATTTCATACAAATTGTGTGCAATTCTGAGTCAGCAACATCTGTACTATATAGTCTTTTTTCATTTATTTCATAATCTTCCTGTAGCAGTTTTTGAATTCTCGTCAGTGTGTTCTGATTGAATAACTGCTAACATCATTCTTGGCAAATGTTGATGCTTTACAAGGCAAACGGAAGGCTTCTCCCTGCAAAGTGTGCTTCAGCCTTGTGCACAGCTCTAGACATTTTCCTGTTTGTTGTTTGTCTAAACATCCCGATGATAAGCAGTGTTAATATGATTATTGTTTTATTAGTGACACGTTTACAGGCTTTGTTAAAAGACTTCAGCCAAAAAAACACCTGTTCTCAGTGACCCCACTGCACCTGTTTCTTCTGTTTTTTTTTTTTACAAACCCCTGTCAGTTGCTTCTGGTCATCTTCAACAGAGGAAAGAAACTCAGATTTTTTTTTGTAAGAGCACTGGATGTATATTATTGGGGGATGCATCTACTCTTGCAAAGCTTGTGATGTTGTGCAGCTTATGCTTTTCTGCTGCATGCCAAAAACTCTCAGGAGGTTTCTGCTGCATGAGCATTTGTTTGAGATATGAATGAAGAGTTGAAAGTGGCTTTTGAGGCAGCTAAAGCTCTGGCACTGCACAAGTCTTGATCGGGTATCTTCGTTTGTCTGACTCTGTCTGCCTCCTGATTCTATAAATTTTATCTGTGTGCTTAATTGTCAGACTACAAGTTAACGCTACACTAGTTGTCTTCAATATAGTTTTACATTTAAAAAGAAATGGCAGAAAAGATTGTGGTAATAAAAGTTTAGGGGTTAATTAAACAAATTAGCAAAAAAACTAACAAACAAAACAAAACAACTTAACTTACATTGCTATGCAGAAGACACTCAGCTCTGTATAACAGCAAACCCAACAAACTTTCAAAGCTAAACTAAATCTTAGAATGTGATGCTGATATCAATTATTGGATGAATAATACTTTCCTTATGCTAAAATCAGATTAAACAGGAGCATTACTTATTGGATCTAAAAAGCCTTTCAGTTTTAAATATGGAGCTGGGGAACACACTGTTAACTTTTTTTATAGTTAAAAATCTTGCTGTTATTATAGATGTGTGTAGATTTGCACTGCACAACATTCGAAAGATCAGGCCCTTCTTAACTGAGCATGCAACTCAACTCCTGGTTCAGGCTCTGGTCCTCTCACGTCTGGACTACTGCAACGTTCTCCTAGCAGGACTTCCATTAAATACACTCAAACCTCTGCAGATGATCCAGAACTCTGCAGCTCGTCTTATCTTCAAGGAACCGAAACGAGCTCATGTTACTCCCCTCTTCATCACTCTTCATTGGCTCCCCATTGCAGCTCGGGTTAAATTCAAATCACTAACGCTGGCATAAAAAACTATCTCCAGATCAGCCCCTGTCTACCTCCATGAGCTCATACGTTCCTACATGCCCTCCAGAAGCCTGCGCTCAGAGAAGGAACAGCGACTTGTGATTCCTTCCCACAAGGGCAGAAGATCTCTCAGCAGAACCTTCTCTTTCACTGTCCCTGGATGGTGGAACAAACTCCCTGATCCAGCCAGAAAAGCAACAACACTAACAGCTTTCAAAAAGCAACTGAAAACTCTTCTCTTAAGAGAACACCTACTATAAAAAAAACTACTACCTTCTTTTTTCCCTCCTCTGTCTTTATTTTCTTCCTCTACTTCCTCACTGCTTTGGTTTATTGATCAGTTGATACAATTCTATTATGAGAAGCTGAGATAGACTTCGACGGTGTAACAAATTGCATATTGTCTCTCCCCAAATGTAAGTCGCTTTGGACAAAAGCGTCTGCCAAATGCATAAATGTAAATGTAAATGTATAGATATTGCACTTACATCTGAGAACCATATCTCGTATATTACGAAGACCGCTTTCTTTCACCTCAGGAACATTGCAAAAATACAGAACATGCTGTCTATTGTAGGTGCAGAAAAATTAGTTAATGCTTCCATGACCTCCAGCATAGATTATTTTAACACTCTGTTAGCCGGCTGCTTAGTTGTCACAAGAAATATGATCACATTACACCGGTTCTGTGTTCTCTTCATTGGGTTCCTGTAAAATATTGCATTGACTACAAGAGACTGCTTGTAGCCTTTAAGGCCCTGACTTGGGTCCGGCCTACCTGAGCAGTCTCCTATCACGAAACACTCTGGCTCTCTCATTCCAACGCTCTGGAACACACTCCCAGATGGTGGCTGGAGCTCAGCTACGCTTACTGAGTAAGAAACTATAATAAAAACACATCTGCTTTATTGGTCTGGAGATCATTGGGTACCTTGTAGATTTGATTCAATTATGATTATTAGGGTAATAATGTGATTAATTATCAATGCATCTTGCGACATCTTGAGTTTGCTAACTTTGCCATGTGTTTAAAGGAATACATACTACTCACACTGAAATACCCATTATACTTATTTAGCTTTAATTACAAGTATACATGGTGCACACCATCATTGTGTTTTATTAAAAAGAACAGATTTATTATTCTTAAGTAAATAAATTAAATTAACTATCATTTTAATATGATTCCACTTATTGTTTTGAAAACAGCTAAAATAGTTTATTTCTGGCATTTTGTTTTCATTAGAAGATATTTTTGTGTGACAACATGCACTCTGTGTGGTTCTTGTCTAAGGCATAACTCACAACTTTAAAAAGCTAAATTGAGACTATACAGTTTTCTTTTGTAAATGTTAGATGATGAAACACTACAATTGAAAAGTTCCTCATTTGTATTCCATCAAATCAAAGCTCTTTGCTCATTTGAGTTACCAAAGCTTAGCTATTAAAAATCTATCCAGAATCAACCAGTGATTCATTGATAAGTCAATTCTTCCACCATTCCTATTGTTAACAAAGTCAAAATGAGTCAAAAACCTTCATGCTGCCTGAGTGATATACATACAAACTGTTGAGACAAGACCAATGTGGCATTCCAGTGAGCTTTCAGGAGCTCTGTGTTCTACTCTTCCATGAATCTTCATGACCGATAAGTTGCATGGCGGCAAGGTGATTAGCACCAGACCAGCTCAGCCTGACTCCCTTTGTGAGGCCACATGCAGTGCCAGCCTCCACCTCACAGAGGGACATCTAGCTTGGGGAGTCCATGTTCTCCTAATGTGTGCTTGTTTTTATTTTGCTCCAGTTTTTCCCTCATACAAAATAAAAACATTGAATTGTCTATATTGCCCACCAATCAGCCTAAACCACGCTTATATATCATGTTGGTGATAATGGAACACTCTCCCCCTAATATGTATATTGTAATTGTCTGTGCTTTTTTAGTTTTTGAGGCATGTAGTGATTCACTAACTGAGAAAGAGAAAGAGGGTCAAAGAGACTTTACATATATGAAACTATGATTAAATTCTGAGACCGAAATAAGTTTCAGAAACCAGCGTTGTTTGTAAACATATTTATAGAAATCACTTAATTTTTCCAAATCCACAGTGATTCCAACACGAAAAGTGTGCTGGATTTCCTGTCTACACCTGAATCTTTAAAAATTCAAAATTTTATATTAATCATGATAAATGTTCTGTATATGATTCATGATAATTCACAATTGTTTAGGACTCAGTTTTGAGATATACTGTCAATTTAATAGTTGTTTAGGAGAACATTTGTGTCTATTCTATGTAGTGCCTTACTTTGATTGCTTTTTTACTGATATGTTTTGTTATTGTCCAGAAAAAATTGTTGGTTTGGAAAAAAAATCATTTAAAGTGGGATTTTTATTTTTATTATGAGTGGGAATGGTGTGTAAGAAAGGGTCTATGTTGTAGGCGCTTCTGCTGTTTGTGTAATGTGAATTCCTCTGCGCTCAGCTGCTTCTGATCAGACAGGAGAAATCCATCATTATCTGTCTGCTCACTCTCTCTCTCTTTCATCTTGTTAACATAGGTTACGCCCCAGTGACGGGTATGTGCCACCCACTGAGAAGCTGCACACTTAACCATGAGGATGGGTTCTCTTCTGCGTTTGTGGTGGCACATGAAACCGGACATGTGTGAGTCTCCCAAACCTTTCTAAATCTCCAAACCCTGCCATTCCAGGAGGTTTCATTTATGGTTTTATGAGGTTTTTTTTTTTCAATTTGCAAAATGAAGCTAATAACAGAAAATGGAAATTAAATCAATATTTGGTGGCCCTTTAAAGCATTTATTCTTATTGGCACACTCGCACAAAGTCAAACATTTCATGGAATTATAGCCAGGTGTATGATCAACCAATTATACCAAACAGGTGCTAATTATCATTTATGTTATATGTTGAGTTATAAACTCAAACAGACAGCTGTGTATGAGGATTAAAACTGGATGAGGAACAGTCAAACCTGCTATCAAGCTGAGGTTGAGAACATGGCAAAAGATTTCTCGTAACGGCAGGATTGAGCACAGCAACAAGACACAAGGTAGATCTACTGCAGCAACAAGCCTTCGCTCAAACTTTACTGATGGTTCTGAGGGTTCAGGATGTACACAAAGAAACAGGCAATATTGAGTTTTCTAGACTGATTAGCCTAGAGTGATTAGCCTAGAAACTTAGAGCAGCAGATTAAAGACACGTCAAGCGTATTAACCTTCAAAATTGGAAAATGTCCAGCAGTGCCAAAAGTTTAGATTTGACAAGCAAGTAGTAATTCACAAAACCATAAAAACTGAGAGGCACAAAAATCGCAGCAGTTGCTCTGGGCTGATTAGTCATCATTTTTTTAATATGTGGCTGAGGCAGAAGGCAGTATGTTTGTAGAAGAGCTGAGGAATGGTACAATAATGATTCCTGCAAATGGATATGAAAATTTGGTTCTCAGTGCTGAGAATTACAAAGAGATCCCTGTTCATTAATCAATGCTATCAAGGAAGTGTGGAATTGGTCCCTTAATTTATTCGGCAACAGGACAACGACCTCAAACATACAGTCATTAAGAACATCTATGATTACTTGTGTAACACAAACCGAATGGGGTACAAAGACGTATGACGAACACCAGCTATGGGAACTAAAACCGAAACTGTGATAATGGGAATTTTGAGGACTCATTTTAGTTGTTTAGTTGTAGTCAGGTGACACATGTCTCCATCTCTATCTCTATCATCTATGTCAGATGATGGGGACAACTTGGAGAGTGTCACAACCAAGGTCCTTCCGAGAGGGCCAATAGAAAGGCTTTCACCATGCACTTCAGTGTACAAATCAAAAGAGGCAGGCCCTCCTTCTGCCCCTGGCCCCCTTCAGGCCCCTTGGTCCATGCCCCGTGTTATAACTTTAATTCTAATTTCAATACCTAAAAAGGGGTTTGTCTGGCTCTGGTAGTGTCCTGAATTCAGAGTCCTTCCATAGATAGCATTTACCATATAATTATGTTTTTTTAAATAGGTTTAAACTGTTTTTAGGTTTGTGATTGACTTTATGCTTTTATATTCTGTAAAGGACTTTGAATTACTAAAGTGTATAGTGGAGCAGTGGGGGAGTTGGTCATCGTGTTACCAGAAGTTTGGTGATTCGATCCTTGCTAGGACCATTTGCCCTTGTGCTCCGGGCAAGCCACTTCATTCACATTTCCCTGTATGGATGTGTGTGACTGGTGGAGTGTGTTTGGTGGATGTGTGTGACTGGTGGAGTGTGTTTGGTGGATGTGTGTGACTTGTGGAGTGTGTTTGGTGGATGTGTGTGACTGGTGGAGTGTGTTTGGTGGATGTGTGTGACTGGTGGAGTGTGTTTGGTGGATGTGTGTGACTTGTGGAGTGTGTTTGTGGATGTGTGTGACTGGTGGAGTGTGTTTGGTGGATGTGTGTGACTTGTGGAGTGTGTTTGTGGATGTGTGTGACTGGTGGAGTGTGTTTGGTGGATGTGTGTGACTGGTGGAGTGTGTTTGGTGGTGGTCAGGAGGCCGTAGGCTCCGATTGGCAGCCATGTCCTGTCAGACTGCCCCAGGTAGCTTATCACCACCAACCAGAGTGTGAATGTGGGGTGAATGAATAATGCTCTGATAATTATTGGATTATTATTATTATTATTATTATGAAATGTAATAAAATAAACTAGACTTGTTTTGTAAATTATTGTGAAGTAATGTGATAAAAAAATAATTTCTGTAGTTATTCATTTAAATTAGATATGAAACTCAAGCATTGCTAATTGGTTTTCCTTCAAAAGGCATTGATTTGAATACAAAACACCATTGAGCGGCTGGCTTCAAGTTCATGCTTAATTGTCTGTTTTCAGTTATTTGGGAAAAGCAAAGCACAGCAGCTATTTCCTGTAATTGCTATTGTTTTTAAAACATTTATATTCAATGAGCTTAAGCAGCACTGTAATTAGTAGAAAATCTCGGAGACTGTGTGAATGAGTGGAATGTTTTGAAAACTAATGAGTTTTTCCTGAACCGAGTGGAGGCAAATGTGGCTCTTGCAGATTAATTTTCGTGCTGTTATTTTGACACATTACAAGCTATTGTTTAACCTGGAAACTAACCTGCAGCAGCAAGTACATTAAGATTGAAATAAGTGCTACAAATTTGCCAACATGTATCGATCATATTAACAACTTCTGATATTCAACTTTATAACTTCACTTTATAGGAATTAGGTCAGGGCTCTTCTCCCTCTAGGAAAAGCTCTCATTGATCAAAAACTTGGCTCTTTTCTTTCTTCTCTTTCCCATCTTTCCTCTTTCTCTGTCTTTTTTCTCCACTAAATCTCGCCCTCCGTTTTCTATCTCACTCTCTGCACTCTCTCTTTTATCTCCTCTCTCTCTATTCATCTTCCCTCTACCTCCTCTCTATCTCCTCTATAGCTCCTCTCTTCTCTCTCGCTCTCCCTTTTACCTATCTCCCACTCTCTTTCTTTCTCTCTCCTGTCACTCCCCCTATCTCCTCTATAGCTGACCTCTTCTCACCCGCTCTTTACTTAAATCAGGGGTCCCTCTCCGTTTCTCCCCTATTGCTTTAGCTCACCATTTTTCTCCTATTGCGTTAGCTCTCCATTTTTCCCCTCTTGTGTTAGCTCTTCATTTGTCCCCTCTTGTGTTAGCTCTTCATTTGTCCCCTCTTGTGTTAGCTCTTCATTTCTTCCCTCTTGTGTCAGCTCTTCATTTCTTCCCTCTTGTGTCAGCTCTTCATTTCTTCCCTCTTGTGTCAGCTCTTCATTTCTTCCCTCTTGTGTCAGCTCTTCATTTCTTCCCTCTTGTGTTAGCCCTTCATTTCTTCCCTCTTGTGTTAGCTCTTCATTTCTTCCCTCTTGTGTCAGCTCGCCAACTCTGCTTGAAGTCTTTCCAGATCTTAATTCAGTGTTTCGCATGTGCTTGACAGTGTAATTGATGCAATTTTACCATGGCATATTAGACACATCAGCGATACCTCTCATCTTTTTTCTTTGAATGGATTAAAAATGAAAAGATTTAGATACATGAGAATGTCTTTATATTTTTAACAATAGTATTATTTTTATTAAAAGCCACCCTGCAATATATGAACAAATCTTTTTTACTCTGTGTGGAGTATATGTTCAGGTGCACTGAATAGTCAGTAAGTGGTGGTACTTTTGGACCGCATTTACTGAATTTGTCTAGATTATGAGTCACATGGTCAGGTTTTTATAAGCAAAAATCAATCAGCGTTTGCTCACTCTGAGCCCTGTTTCTTTGGTTTCAGGCTGGGAATGGAGCATGATGGACAGGGGAATCGCTGCTCGGATGAGACCAGTATGGGCAGTATTATGGCTCCTCTGGTTCAGGCTGCTTTTCATCGTTATCACTGGTCCCGCTGCAGCAAACAGGAGCTTAATCGATACTTACAGTATGGCACATTTGATCCTTTTATTCAGCCTCCAAATGTAAAGCTAAAAGTGTTGTTTTTTTTGTTTTTTTTGTTTTTCAAAAATATTTTGTGTGTTTTGTGTGTGTTTTTGTGATAGTCTTTAAAAGGGCACTCTCTTCAAGACTAAAGAAAAGCATACATTATAAATGAACGGTTATTTCAACTTTTAAAAATCAATCTTGAGTGAGTTGAGATGTACTGTCATGCTTTGTTTTAAATTTATATTTCCTGTCTTCAGCTCATACGACTGTCTCCTTGATGATCCATTTGAGCTAAAATGGCCAAAGCTGACAGAGCTGCCTGGGATCAACTACTCCATGGATGAACAATGTCGCTTTGATTTTGGAGTCGGGTACAAGATGTGTACTGCGGTATGTTCAACTGACTACTCTGTGTGAAAGAAAACTTGCTTGGTATACTCTTGATTGTAGTAATGAAATAAACCTAACAATGCTTTATTGGTAATCAACGCTCCTTCGCTCTCTCTCTCTCTCTCTCCCTCTCCCTATCTAGTTCCGTACATATGACCCGTGTAAGCAGCTGTGGTGTAGTCATCCAGACAATCAGTACTTCTGTAAGACCAAGAAAGGGCCTCCAGTGGATGGAACTGAGTGTGCACCGGGAAAGGTAGGACACATAATCGAAGAAGAACGTTTTTCCTGTTAGTCTTGCAGTTTGTTTAAAAAAAAGACATCCAAAGATGCTCTGGTGTGCTAAACAAAATTACGTAATGTTAATATTATTGTATTAATACTATTTATGTTACAGCTTATCTCGAATGCTAAAACACATTTCACAAATGTTTCGTCCATGTTCCCTAATGTCTAAATGTAACACCCTTTTGTAAAGCTACAAAAACACAAGTACTCTTCTCTCTTCAAAACTCAAACTTTCACTCCAAAAGAGCAGCTCGAAGCTTTCAAAAATGTAAACACTATACATATCATTACACAATGCTACAAAACAACTGAGAACACTGCATGCACACTACTGTAACACAACTCAATGCAAAAACAGAATCTATTGCACACAACCGTACTCTTGAAAACATGATCAGGGTTTGAAGTTTTTTTCCACACACAACACAATCACTGTGCTGCATCATGTTACTGGGCCACATCACCTCATCCCCATCCCAGGCTATATTGTCTGGCCAGTCCCATCCCATCCTCATCCCATCCCCATCCCAGGCTAGCTCCCAGGAGGTTCTCTCTAGTGTATGGTTGTCTGTCATAAACCTTCCATCTTCAAGATGAGAAGAACTCCTCTATAGGGTTCAGGAAAGGGGAGTAGGGTGGCAGACAGATGTTTATAACGTAATTACTGTTAACGGTGAACCACTCTCTGATTTGGTTTGTTCTGTGAAAGTGGACATTGTTCCAAATGATCATGTAAATGTGATATACGGTCCCAGGATGGTGTTATTGGCAATCCTGGAGGATGTCTCTTAGCTCCTCTAGAAAGGTGATGAGACATTGGGTGTTGTAAGACTCAAGGAAAGGATGCTGGTGAACAAGCCCCTCCAACCCATGGGCGCACAATCCAACTGTAATATTCTCTGTGAAAATGTGAAAGTGCGCAGGTGTTCAGAAGAACAGTCAATCAGAACGCACAGTATTGTGGAGAAGTAATGTAGACCACTGAAAACTCAGAGTCACTCAGAGTTGTGCTCAAAAGGAACCCTATAGCCTGTTTCATCCAAAGCTTTTGGCACCGGAGAATTTGTTCCATTGTGGTTATTCTGACATAATCAATGCTCTCAAAGTTGACATTAATGACAATGACTTTGTCTGATGAGGTTGTTATCACAAACCGTATCCACAATGACGATTTCTTGTGCCACTGGAACAATGGCAACCTTCCCACTTCTATGTGGCATTCTTCCAAATCTAAAGAAAGAAACATATGTTGTCAATTGTCATGTTTTAAAATAAAAACCGATTTGAAACCAATAGACTACTTTCAAAGGTTTGTAAAAAGAGTACAATACCTATTTTGTTGTCTGAATGCCCTGATAATGGGCACGGTGAACCTACTCAGGTTTGCATGAACTCTTAGTTCTACTTCAACCGTTGTCATGCCATGAACAATGACTGTTGCTCACATCTCGTTCACAATGATGGTGCAAGGTTGTCTTGTCCTCCCTCCTGGACCTTTACCCCTCCCTTGTTGGCCTCCTCCTCTTCCTCCTCTGATTTGTACTCCTCATCCTCGTTGGCCTGCTCCTTTTCTTCCATGGCCAGCTCTTCAGCCTCCACTGACTCGAATTCCTCTTCCCCTTATTCTGCCTTCATCCATTTTGTTTGTTTGCAATCTGAACTTGCTTTTATACATGAGGTCACTGCATTAGCAACAAGTGTCTTCTATTTGAGTCGTTGTGTGTAGTGAATGACGCCAAGTGTGTTCATTGCTGACTGTGGCAAGCATTTAGCATCACAAGAGCTTTTATTTGAGAATATGAGCAGAGTTGTTTTGCAACTTGTGTTTTATCAAGGAAAAATGTGTTTAGATTAATGAGAAGGTAGGACTGTGTTTTGTGAATTGTGTCTTCATGTGAAATGTGTTTATGATATTGGAAAACGATGACTAGCTTTAGTAAATGTGTTTAAACATTTGGTGTAGAGGATTGGCTTTTGTTTTAGCATTTGAGTAAAACTGTAATGAATAAATTGTCAAATTGACTGCACTATGAGAACTTTTGTATGTAGAAATTTTCTATGGGTTTAAATAAAATAAATGGGGGAAAATTGGGGAGAAATTATGTTTCTTAGCAGTAAAGAGGATTCTTAATAGCAGTGAGCGTGATTATGTCTGTATGTGTGTTGCAGTGGTGTTTTAAAGGCCATTGTATCTGGCGCTCGTCCCACCAGTCTTACGGTCATGATGGAGGTTGGAGCTCCTGGGGAAAATTCGGCTCATGCTCTCGAAGCTGTGGAGGAGGAGTCCGGTCCCGCAGCCGGCAGTGCAACAACCCTGTGTGAGTCTCGATTAACAGAGCACTACTGTAGACGGGTTACCATGGGGATACAAATATTGCATATTATATATGTGTGTGTTTGTGTGTGTGTGTGCGTATGTGTGCGTGTTTAAAACAGCTACCTCTTATAATGAGTAGGGCAACTAATAAATCGCTCAGTCATTGACCTTTATTCTTGATCTCTGTGTTTAGCCCTGCATATGGAGGGCGTGATTGCCCCGGATCAGCGTTTGATTATCAACTGTGTAACACTGAAGACTGCCCCGGACCCTTCGAGGACTTCAGAGCGCAGCAGTGTGTGCAAAGGAGCAACAAGTACCATAATAACCTCAAACACACCTGGTTACCCTATGAACACCCTGATGGTGAGAGCACAGACATGAGCATGCAGTTGAACAACTAAAACAGTTTCTTGTTCAAATTCTCAAATAATTTTTTAAAGATGAGGAAAGGTTTTCAACGAGATGAAGTGATGATACATTTTACATTCCGATCTTTAAACATGGCATGAATACCTTTCAGAAAAGTTAATGTTTAGATGTACACAAAGATGCACTGAAGTAAAGGGGCAAACTGTCTCGGAAAAGTGGCTTTAAACACAATATTGGCAGTGATTGCAACACTGTATGGACTGAAAAGTACAGAACCTTTCATGCTTCCACAGCTTAATTTCAACCGTTCTGGTGAAAGGAAAGGTGTTGTGTCCCTTTGCTAGAGTGTGAAGCTGTCTGCGCTGAATGCCAGAGCTCATCTCAAGACACATGAACTTTCATTGTCTGGTCGTTTTATGTAAAGCAGACTTTCAGTTAGAGTTATAGATTAAACAGAATTTTGGTCCAAATGTTTTGGCAGTAAAGAATAAGACTTTTTATAATTTGCTGAAACTCTTGTACTGGCCCTGCTTAACATCTTCACCTTCAAGTTATGAATACAAAAAAGTAAAAAAAAACATCAACTTTTAAGGTCATTGCACACAAAAGTCTGATATTTTACGTTTGTATAAGGTTATTTTTCAGAAAATTGATCAGTTGCTCAAACCTTGCACACTGAACATTGCGTTGCGTATAAATTCACAAAGGTGAAAAGGACAAAAGTTCATCCATAGAGCCATGGGATCATCATGAGAAATTTAAGGTTTATTTCAGGTTGTTTGTGGCTCAGTTTGATGCATTTTATTGTTTTAGAGTGCAGTGTTGTTTTCGTCAATGATGATAACACCCAAAACTGAACACAATAATATAACTATATTATAAAATGTGTGTGTGTGTGTTTCAGAGGCTCATAAGTGTGAGCTGAGCTGCCGTTCTAAAGAGACAGGAGAAATCGTCTTCGTGAACCAGGTGATGCATGATGGGACACATTGCAGTTACTCTGACCCATTCAGCGTCTGCGCTCGTGGGGAGTGTCTGGTGAGGAACCCACACTCATATTATTTGAGCTAAGCATGCATCTTGAGATGTGTTATTCATCATCAGTGTGTACCTGCAGCATGTGGGCTGTGATAAAGAGGTGGGATCCTACAAACAAGAGGATAAATGTGGAGTCTGTGAAGGAGACAATTCGCACTGCCGCACCGTCAAACTCACACTAAGCAAAACCCCAAAGAAGACAGGTACAGAGATGTCACTCGCACATCTTCGCCTAATCATGCAACAGTGTTTCTGCAGCACTTCCAGCGCTGAGCTAAAGTTAAGAGAATCTTTTACTCAGGCTCTGGATCTGTTTTCTTCAGGTCTGCTGAAGATGTTTGATATCCCAGCAGGTGCGCGACACATCATGATTGAGGAGAACGAGACCTCACCTCATCTGATTGGTTAGTTTGTACCAAGAATGAAAAATGTAACTATTCATTATGCATTGGGTTTATGGCCTGTACATTTTTACCATGCCCTAAACCAGGGGTCCCCAATTAATTTTACCCAAGGGCAAATTGTACAAGACAAACCAAAAGGAAGACCGAAAGCCATTTAAACCTCCATCCACTTCTCCTCCACAGTGGTCAAATAACAACCCGCTCCATCAAGGAAATTTGAAATAAATACATCTAAAATAAAATTATCATTATTCAAACAAAAGGAACATATTTGTGGTATGGGCATGTAGACAGACGGACAGACAGACAGACAGATAGATATATTGATTGATTTAGTGGAGAAAGAAAGAGAGAAGGAGAAAGAGAGAGGAGAGATGGGAAAGAGAGAGAAGAGAGAGGTGAGGAAATAGAGAAGAGAGATATATAAAAGGAGAGAGAAGATGGAAAACGAGAGGGAGAGACTGAGGGAAGAGGGGGAATAGATAACATGAAAAAAGGTGGAGGGATTATAAAAATGAACTTTTAAGTATGTGTTTTCTCTCAACATACTAAATATAAGATTAAAACAATGTAATCAATTACTTAGCTGTGGCTTTTTCTCATGATGTCACAGATCTGTTTAATGCAGAAACAATACTGTTTGTATGAAGAAGCATTCTGGAGATTTTGATATCAGAGATTAGAGGGTAATAGAAATTAAAAATAGCAGTGTATACATTAAATGGGCCTTTATATTGGCTTATTACTTTGTAGACAACAAGAGCCTCAAAGCAAATCAAGCACGCAGGCTTAGCATTTTCTCTGAGAAAATAAAGTAACGCTGAACACTTCAATCTACTGTAAAAAAACAGTTTTCAAGGTCAACTTTAGTTTTTTAGCTTACCATGTTGAGTTGTGATCAAGCTATACTTAATCGTAAAATCCTCAATTTTGGAGAAATCGCGTAGAAACAAAGAGGGGTTTTGTCTAGCTTGTTTGTTGACAGACATCGAAATCACAGAAAAAATAGCAGAATCTGTCTCGTGACATATGTGTTCAGGAAGAATGCGCAGAGTGGATGCACACCCGCACAGACTGCTTGCAAATCTAGGAGGAACTAGGAGGATTACGTGTGAACCCAAATCAGAGTTGTACGTGACGTTAAATTACCATTGGTAAATTTAACATGCTGAGTTCAGCACTCATGACGGGCCAGTCAGAACCCTTCGCGTGCAGCCATTGGAGGATCACTGGTCTAAACTGTACATCTAAACAGCGTTTACTGGAACGAGCACTGGGAAAAGGGACCAGACTCTCAATACAGACTCTGACATACCCAATCATTGTATTGCAATCAAGTATTTGGTATCAGAGGAACTAAAAGACTAAAGCACTTCACCAAAAAGAAACAAAAGAGGCAAGGGAAGCGTAAAAGCATTCATTCTGAATGTAAAATCCCTGGCTATTATTTATTGTACATTGTTTAACAAAGAGTTGTTGATCCTGAGAAAAAGTTCTGAATAACACAGCCAGCTTACAGTGACAGTTTTTTTTAAATAAGACCCAAATTCTTGATTTCATTAGTATTGAAAACTATTCTGTTGATAATGACTATGGAAGAAATTAGGCAAATCAATTTTGTTTATTTTTTCCTTACCTGTTGGCTAATGTTGTGCTGGTTGTTCAGTCATGATATTACTCAACATTACTAATTATTATTTTTATAGGGAATTTAGTTGATTATTATTAAGTTTATTAGCCTTGAGCCTCTCTCATTTGGGAAGCAACCAAATTTGGCAAAATGAAATGCATATTATAAGAAAAAACACATGTGGGTTTATGTTTTGTTGGAAACTTCCAAAAGGGTATAAGGAACCTTAAACAATAAGAAAAGGGGCACTTTAAACATGAGAGCTGACTACGTTAAAATAAACAAAGGTAGAAATAATTGTATTTTGACAATTAAATTTTAACTATTCGTAATGACAATTATAATTTAAAATCTCAGAATTTTATGCCATTTTGCTTTTGATAATTTCTAAAAGCTCTAATAAGAGTTCTTGTCCAAAAATGAACTTTTGATAGTATGGGCCCTTTAAATCAGGGCTGCAGTAAGGTCATACAGAAATCTTGATCTTGATCGATGCTGAACTATTATAACGACCTGAAAGCAGATCTGAACTTTTGTTCTTAAAACAGGTCAGAAAAAGCAAGATATTTTTTTTTGGGTGAAATAATTATGTTTTATGTTGAAGTTTTTGTTTTATTTAAATTGTTCTTCATATAATAGGACCTACGTAGCACAAAATCTGATTAATGACCTCTTTAAAAATAGCACTGCAAATAAAGGATTTTTACTTTTTAGTTTTACTCTAAATTATTGTTAAATGATGAAGTTATTCATAAAATAGTTACCATTGTGAAGAGTGCTTCGTCACTTCTAATCTTAACTACTCCTGGCCTCAACCTCCTGGTCCCTGAGTAAAGACACGCTCCAGACCCCTTTAACAGCCCTTTGAGAGCAATAAAGTGCCTTCCAAGCATGCTCTGTGGATCACTACAGGTTCCAAGCCGGATGCAGGCAGCTTTTCTGCTGGGTTTGTGGTTTTATTCCTGTCTAGATTGTTTCTCTGAAGGTTTTAAATCTCTGAGCAGTTGTTTAAATCCTCTGGGAAGTGAGAAAACAACTGAAAGAGAGGAGACAGAAGAGTTGTATTTCTCTAACAAGGTGCTGGACATGTATTGATGATGAAACATCATAGTAACCTCTTACTTGTGCTGCAAAGTTATGGGAAATAAAACTAATGGACTCGATTGGTATAGAATTATCTGACCAAATAAGCTTCACGTTAAAGTAGTCAGCATATACATTTTTCTAGTAGTTTTTTAACTTTTCTACATTTTGACTGTCGTCAGTTTGGTGTGAAAATTAAATTTTTTTTGTCTGATGATATTTCACCCCTCTTCTTCAGCCATTAAGAACCAAGTGACAGGAAGCTTTATTCTCAACGCCAAAGGGGAAGAAGCCAAGTCCAAGGTGTTTATTGAGGATGGTCTGGAGTGGGAATATTCGCTGGTGGAGGGCAGAGAGTGGGTGAAAAGTGACGGCCCACTGCATGAGGGCATCGTGGTGCTGGTGAGTGGAAACAGTGCAGGGGGATATTCTTTTGGTGTTTTGGTTCACCTGCTTGTTCAATTGTTAGGATTTCCACCAGATATAAAGACACCCCATAACTAAAAAACGGAGACTGAACCGATAGAAAATGGCTGGGTTTTTAATGAACATTTTACATTTTGTATTAATTTACAGAACATTTGTTAATTTAAGATATATTTTATATTTTATAAAATATTTATACTGTGGCATTTACAAACGCTTTACTTATTTTGTATGGTATTTTGCTTGAAATGAGTGAGAACTGCAGTGAGGAACAAAAGTTGAAGGGAGGGAGGGAGAGAGAGAAGGAGAGAGAGAGAGAATGTATAGAGAGAGAGAGAGAGAGAGAGAGAGGGAGAGAGGGAGGGAGAATGTAGATAGATAGAGAGAGAGAGAGAGAGAGAGAGAGAGGGAGGGAGGGAGGGAGAGAGGGAGAATGTAGATAGATAGAGAGAGAGAGAGAGAGAGAGAGATGGGAGGGAGGGAGGGAGAGAGGGAGAATGTAGATAGATAGAGAGAGAGAGAGAGAGAGAGAGAGGGAGGGAAGGAGGGAGGGAGGGAGGGATTGAGAATGTAGATAGAGAGAGAGAGAGAGAGAGGCTTTGATCCTCATTAGTTCACAGGTGCATGCACGTAAAAGACTGACGTAGGCACTGAATAACCAATCACAATGAACATGGATAGAGCGGGATCATTTTATTTCTTTTGCGGAGAAGCAAGAGATTATAGTTTGAAAATGCAGTGACTTTAAACATATTTTTGTTTTGTAGTAATACTGCAGCTGCTGCCAAAGCCAGACAAGATTGTTGGCAGAAAAATTCTGATTGTGTGAATGTGTAAGTTAAAGAAGCATATTTTGTATTAATGTAAAATTGAGTATCACACAGAGCATATTTTTTAGTGTGTTAATTCCAATATGTTTTTTTTTAATGTAATGATAATGTTTATGGTTGCATTACAAAATAAAGTAAATGCTTATTTGTCTACATGCTAAATGTAGGTTTACATTTAAAAAGTGAATGTCTATATAATTGTTCTATATAATTGTTTTTTCATTTCCCTTTTTCTTTTTCGGAAGATGTAACCCAAACGCAAATTGATCATGTCAGCAGATAAAAATGAGATCTGGAGCAGGCTTTTTAAGGAGCAATTAGCCGTATAACACACCATTTGTGGTACAGTACGGGCGGGACTTCTACGTCTCACATTTTGTATGAGAGGTCGATGAAGCTATTCCTTCCATGGAGAATCTGCATCGCTTATACAAATGCGTGTCTGGAAAGGCTAGATTTTGTCTGTCTCTAAAAACTCATCTCGAATTAAGTGCCTGTCTAACAATTTGCGCAGAAATATGCACAGAATTGGGAAGAGCACTTAAATGTTCCTTTAATAACTGCTGATTGGATGAATGTAAGCGTGCAATCTCTTGTCCAGAACATTACCTGCCCCGGAGCAGGTTAGCCGTGTGGCGTAAGTAACCAGGGTGACAAAGAATGATTAAACCCTAAATCCTTTCAAAGCACCCAAAACCCAGGATTATTCCAGCTTGATGCTACAGGCACTAGTGATGGGTCGTTCTTGAACGATTCGTTCTTTTTGAACGAATCTTTATTGTGACTCGGAAGAACGAATCGTCTCGGGGAGCGATTCGTTCAGTTGCACATGCGCAGAAGCAACGCAGTCTGAGCCGGAAATCCACAAGATTTGTTCTTTTCTCGAGTCCTCTGGGTCCTTTCGTTCTTCTGTCACGTGACGCTCTCTAATATTAACCTAATGCAGTTTGAGCCGGAAATCCACAAGATTCGTTCTTTTCTCGAGTCCTCTGGGTCCTTTCGTTCTTCTGTCACGTGACGCTCCCTAATATTAACCTAATGCAGTTTGAGCCGGAAATCCACAAGATTCGTTCTTTTCTCGAGTCCTCTGGGTCCTTTCGTTCTTCTGTCACGTGACGATCCCTAATATTAACCTAATGCAGTTTGAGCCGGAAATCCACACGATTCGTTCTTTTCTCGAGTCCTCTGGGTCCTTTCGTTCTTCTGTCACGTGACGCTCCCTAATATTAACCTAATGCAGTTTGAGCCGGAAATCCACAAGATTCGTTCTTTTCTCGAGTCCTCTGGGTCCTTTCGTTCTTCTGTCACGTGACGCTCCCTAATATTAACCTAATGCAGTTTGAGCCGGAAATCCACAAAATTCGTTCTTTTCTCGAGTCCTCTGGGTCCTTTCGTTCTTCTGTCACGTGACGCTCCCTAATATTAACCTAATGCAGTTTGAGCCGGAAATCCACAAGATTCGTTCTTTTCTCGAGTCCCCCGGGTCCTTTCGTTCTTTTGTTAAATTGTTCATAAAATCACTTTCAGAGATAGGGTATTTGTGTTTGTTGTAGTTTGGTGTGTTTTAAAGTGTATTCAAATATTAATTATACAACACCTTGATGTATAGTATGTATATAATACAATATTTTGAAATGTAAAATAATAGTATAATCTGAAGGGTCAACACAACGGACCTATATCATGGACTTTAGAACTGCAGTGTTACATAGTCTAAGATTCATGAAGCATTTTTGAGTCACTTTATTTTTAGTGCATAATAAATTACCTATAGTATTTACAAGTTGTCATTTAATTGTAAAGTCACTTACTAATAGTACGTAATAACTTTTAACTAAATAATTTTTATACTTCATAATTTAATTATGCAGTTATGTTATAAATCAGATTGTCAGTGTATTGTTTGTGATACAAGCAATTTGAAAATTAGAATAAAAACAAACAAACAAGCTATAAGTAGCTACTTTGTATTTGTAGGCTTGGATTATTTTATTATACAGTTCATTGTTCTGAAGACAGTAATAGGACAAATAAAAAAATAGAAGGTAATTGTTAATTTATGAACTACATCACAGATCCTCAAAAACCAGAAACAATCACAGTTACAGAAATGGGCACACATTTTTTTCTTTATTTATTAGGCCTATTTATCTTTACATTAGTATTGCTAAGATACTGAACGGGATAAGGTCACGTGACAGAAGAACGAAAGGACCCAGAGGACTCGAGAAAAGAACGAATCTTGTGGATTTCCGGCTCAAACTGCATTAGGTTAATATTAGGGATCGTCACGTGACAGAAGGCCCCGGGGCCGGACTGCACTAGTTACCATCAGAGAGAAGAACTGTGAAGAACGATGAGACTTTAACCTAAATTCAGATCAGAGCTGAGCTGAATCAGACTAAAAGACCCAGGTAGGCTTAATTAAAAAAAAAAAATTTTGTCTTCTACCATTATAGTTTTGTTTTATTTGTAGTGTGATTCGGGTTTGTGTATATAATAAATGTGTTTGGGAAGAAACACACAACATTTTATTGGTATTTTACTAAAATGAACGAAATGACTCGAAAAAAGATTCGTTCATTTTGCTGAACGGGACTCAAAGATCCGAGTCGGAGAAATGATCCGAACTTCCCATCACTAACAGGCACCAGGTATTTTAGCACAAGCTTTTACAGTCTCCATTTGTCATCAATTAAAAAACTGAAAAATGTTGTCCTTTTTTGATTCTGTAGCTCCTGTGACATTAATGTACATCCTTTAGGTTACTTTTTACTTGTTATAAATAGTGTAGAAACATTGTGTGCATTAGGTCTAACTGCAAAATAGAACAAACATAACAAACATCTTCTCAAAAAATGTAAACTTCATAATATAAAACGTACTATATCACATTCATTATCCCTCTCGAACCATAATCTAAACCCCTTCCTTTGAGAGTTTTTATGTTTTTAACGAGGATCAAACTCAAAACCTGCTCTTGCTATTGAGAGTGAGGAGCTTAACTGGTCGGTCGGCCAATTTCTTTGGTACGCTAAAGTCATTGCTATAGTTGCTCAGACTTTAAATACTCAGTGATCTTGAAAATGTTTATTTATCCATTTGAGGACTTTGAAGATTCTTTTTTGGATGTTTCTGTAAAGCGAAAAACCTTCTTAAAAACAGCTAGTTAAAAGAAATTAGAAAAGCCGATTCAAGCAGCATCTGATTGCTCAGCTTTAAATAACAATACGACCAGGTGAGTGAAAGACACCTCTCAAAACATTAAAAAAACTTCATAGCTTCATGTAATTTTTTTTCAAGAAAAGAATAGAATAAAGGTGTTCATTTCTCAAACAGTAGTGCTGCTTGATTTGCGAGTTTCTTTTTCAAACAATAATCTGACCGAGCGAAACAGTAACACAACCTAAAAAGAACTGCATGTAAACATCTATACAAACAATATAAGGTAAGTCAAGGCAAGGCAAGTTTATTTGTATAGTAGGGTATAGCATTTCGTACACAGGGTAGTTCAAAGTGCTTTACATTCTGAACAAGGAATAGAAAGAAAGTACAATTAAGAAAATCAAGCATAAAAAAGTCATAAAAAATCATAGTGATTAAAAACTGAAAATTAAGACATAGCACACAGTTGTGTCTTTAACCTGGTTTTAAACGTAACTAAAGTGTTGGGACCCTTGACCCTCTGGAAGCTGGTTTATCTGTGGGCTGCAGGGTAACTAAAGGAGTATTTACCCTGTTTGGAATTTACCCGGGATAGATCTAATTTATTTGATCTGAGGGATCTCAGCTCTCTGTTTGGTGTGTATTCACTGATCATGTCTGTTAGGTATTTAGGTGCTAAATTATGTTTGGACTTATATACGAGCAGCAGAACTTTAAAATCTATTCTGAAGGAGACCGGCAGCCAGTGTAGAGACTTAAGAACTGGAGAAACTTCTGAAGGAGCTGGAGCTGTTTAATGGTCTTTTTGCAAAAGACCGGTGAGAAGAGTGTTACAGCATGAATCAGTTTCTTTAAATCTTGTCTGGAAACAAAGCATCTGATTCTTGCAATGTTTCTAAGATGGTAATAAGATGATTTGGTCATTGCTTTGACGTGGCTATCATAACTAAGATCAGAGTCCAGAATCACTCCAAGATTTCTGACCTGATTTGCAGTTATTAGGTCCTTGGCAGTGAGATAAGCCTTAAAAACCTCACTTTTGCTTCAGGATCCAATGACTTCAGTTTTGTCCTTGTTTAATTGAAGAACATTGCTTTGCATCCAGTTTTACATAAACTGGATGCAAAATAACACACTGGATACATAAGTAGACAAGTTTCTCTGAATACAAATGTCAGGTACGATAATTTCCCAAAGGCATATTTTGGCATTTTTTAAATGAAAAGGTTGCTGCAAGATTTTGCAAGATTCTATATTAGTGTTTGACCAAGCACTGTTTATCAGCTAATACTCTAAATGAAACTCTTCCACCTTAATTGTTTGTTTAAAAGAGTTTTATAATCCTGGTCAAATCCTGGTCATGGCCATCCAAGAAGGATTGGGACCACTCTAGGTTAAATGTTATAAATGTGCCTCTGATCAGTGTAATATCATGTAGTGTTGATAAATGTAGTGGTGTTATTGGCGAAGCAATGGTTCGAAACAAATGGTTCGAAAAAAGTATAAAGAAAGTTCTGGGGAGGGCTCAGTACACAGCCCTGGGGGGAACCAATTATGACTGTGAGAGTGGAGGAGAGATGCTAGCCAAGCTTGACAGTCTGGTGATTTGTAAGAATATCCATGATCCAGGAACAGAGGTGAGAAGGGAAGTTTATTGATCAATGTACCTGAAATGATGTGTTAGAAGCAGAGCTGCAATCCACAAATAGGATGCACACGTAACACCACTTGTGTTTTAAGTTCTGTAGTGCAGGTGGAGAGCACTGAGAATAGCATCTTCTGTTGAACAAACCTCTTTTGTATGTAAAATGATATGATTGAAAGCTAGCTGGGAGCCTTGACTTGTCCCAGTATTAATCTGAAAAGTATTTGGTCAGAATAGAAGGGTTTTTTGTAACTGGGATGGTGGTACTTTAGTAAAAACTTTGAATGATTCTTCCACAGTTTAATCACTGGTGTTAGACATAATGCTGCGACTGCCTCACAATTTTTCTATTTACTTGTCTCAACACAATTTCTTAATGAACTCCTTATATGATTGGTTTTAAAACATTTTATTTTTATATTTATATATTTACAGCATTTTATTTGTAACGTTTCGGTGTTGTATCATGATAAGAAAAGAGTTTTATATTTGGTCTCTAACCATGGGCTTTGGGTGTTTGTGCAGGTTTTCCCTCAGGTGGAGGATACAAAGATCAGCCTGAGTTATAAGTACATCATTCATGAAGATCTGCTGCCGGTCATTACAAACAACAACGTCCTTCTGGCTGAGCTGGACACCTATGAGTGGGCACTCAAGAGCTGGTCGCAGTGCTCCAAACCCTGTGGTGGAGGTGAGCTTTCAGTGCAGTTCCTGTTCGTCGCTTTTTTTATGTATAGATCACCTCTCTGCTGAAATGTGTCAGCGGTGTAATGAACTGGTACAGTACATTCAGTGTTTCCAACCAAATAAGAGTTGATTTCTGTTTTGCTGAGCGAGAGGTTATATGTTTTCCTTTAAAGTATAGTACCATTCCACATTCATTTAAAAGAATGCAAATTCCTGTATGGGGAAAACAATTCAATTCAAATTCATTTTGCAATCTGGTTTAAATGCGGCATGTGAGAATGTGAACAAGATGATGAGTAAGTGTAAATCGATGGTTCTGGGTTTTTTGTAGGCAATATCGTCATGTCATGTTATGCCTGTTATGTACAATTTTCACATTTTCTGGGTTTCAAAGAGATTTTTCAAAAGATCCCACTACAATGGTCGTCTCATAACAGACAATTAACTAAGCTTAAAGCATGCTCTGAAGCGTTAAGCTCATTTAACTCTGCGCTGTGATGTCCTCTCAGAGCTTTTCAAAGTCAGAGAGAATTTGAAGGAAAAACCTCATTCTTTACCCTGTTGATGTCTGAAAATGGCTTCCTTGGTGATAACATGACACTCACTCTCACCAATCAATGTTATGGGATGGACTCATCTTTGGGACCAGCCTGTCATGGGAGCTGAATTGCAATTTCATTCACATTTATATTAGCTTAATGAGGGAAAGCAAGAGGTTTTGGACACTTACCTGTTGCTCTGAGGTTAAGCATTGATATGTCTTGAAATCTTCTCAGGCTTTCTGGAATCATAAATACAGGCTTTTTGATAGATTTCAAGTCTCATCTTAGAGTTAATGTAAAGCAAAATCACGAATCGATACAAATTAAGAATCAAAAACTACAATTTAGTAGCGAATTTAAAAAAAACCCTGATTTTCTATGATGTGAAGTCATTACATATGCAGTTCCACACAGACAAGGTAGTTATTATAAGTAAGTACATTGTCAAGAATATTATCAAGTTATAATAAAAATAATTATTAGTTCCCTTCCTATTTTTGCATTTTTACATCAGGTAATAATTTGTTGATGTTTTCAATGTATTGTTTTTAGGGTGGTAATGCAGTTTAAAGCAAATAAGTTTTTTAACATGACAAACTATTGATAACATTTTTTACAACCAATAAAACATCACAGCCCCCTAGGTCTAATTTAAGAGTGACCACTCATAAACAATAGGTGTATAACCTCAAAATATAATACAGAATTTTCATCATATAGGTGAAACAAATGTTATAAAAAATTATAGAAGAATGGGGTAATAATGTTAATTATTTATTTTAGTCATTGGCTATAAAGAGAAATCTATATTTGGTGTCACTACGTTAACCTTCAAACCAGCAACAATTCTTCTAGAAACACTTGCATCACTCTCTTTTGGTGGTTCCAAACATCTGAGAACAAGACCCCTTTAAGTCCTTACGCTTTTATGTGTTCCTCAGGTGTACAGTACACCAAATATGGCTGCAGAAGGAAAAGTGATGGGCGGTTGGTTCACAGGAACTTCTGTGAGATCAGTAAAAAACCCAAACCCATCCGCAAGCGCTGCAACACCCACAACTGCAGTCAAGCCACGTAAGCGCTCTTCCTCACTAAGCAGCATATTAAAGCCAAAGAGGGTGAACTAAACTGAATTTTTTGTGCACAGTTGGGTTCTAGAGGCCTGGGGACCCTGCAGTAAGTCCTGTGGGACGCAGGGGTTCCAGACTCGAGTAGTTCAGTGCATGCAGCCGCTGCAAAATGGCACACACCAAGCTGTTCACATCAAGTACTGCGACGAGGAGCGCCCAGAGACACGGCGAGTATGCAATGGCTCCTCAAGCACCTGCCCCAATCAGTGGAGGACCGGAGCCTGGTCACAGGTCAGAGCCAACACGTTATCACAAGACAAGAATGCAAAGCAGATTATCGAAGATTTTCCACTTGGGCTCCTTCACATCATCAATGGATGTTATTTTTCTTTACCTTGAGATTGGTTGGGATTCCTATGTTCCTCACTGGAAGCGTTGGGTTTCAGCCTGCGCGCATTAGCTTGAACTAACCAGATTCTCTTGAGTTTCTGTTGTGATCAACACTGAAGGTATCAAAGCAGATTGGAACTAAAACCTCCAGGGTAATGGGACTTCAGGAATGATGTTACCTACCCTTGCTTGGTGATGTTAGGAATGATGTTACCTACCCTTGCTTGGTGATGTTAGGAATGATGTTACCTACCCTTGCTTGGTGATGTTAGGAATGATGTTACCTACCTTTGCTTGGTGATGTTAGGAATGATGTTACCTACCCTTGCTTGGTGATGTTAGGAATGATGTTACCTACCCTTGCTTGGTGATGTTAGGAATGATGTTACCTACCTTTGCTTGGTGATGTTAGGAATGATGTTACCTACCCTTGCTTGGTGATGTTAGGAATGATGTTACCTACCCTTGCTTGGTGATGTTAGGGAGGATGTTACCTACCCTTGCTTGGTGATGTTAGGGAGGATGTTACCTACCCTTGCTTGGTGATGTTAGGAATGATGTTACCTACCCTTGCTTGGTGATGTTAGGGAGGATGTTACCTACCCTTGCTTGGTGATGTTAGGGAGGATGTTTCCTACCCTTGCTTGGTGATGTTAGGGAGGATGTTAGGCCATGCTTAGTATTTTGTATAATAGAATTTCATAAAATGCTTCTTCTTCTTGTTATTATTATTATTATACAAGGCCACAGAGCTTTCTTGATTTTGTTTGGATTATTCAGTACTGTGTTTTTTCCTCCTACTAAATAGCTACTTTTAAGTGCCTTAACATGATGAAAACTTATGAAACTTAGCACAACTTGGAATCTGTTTTTGTTAGGAAGGGGGCAGAAGTGATTTAGTATGGTGGTGGAGGGGTGACCTATGTTTTTTCCTATTCACCTAAAGTCTCCATACACATGTAGTGCTCATCATCCTCAAAGATTCGCTGCAAAACAGCGAAACAGAAAAAAAAATATTTTATGGTTTGACACAAAAACATGTTTGGTATTTTGAAATTCTCTTCCTACTGCTTCCACTTGCCACCTACAGCAGTTTAAAGCGATGTTTTGTATTATATCTATGCTTTGAAATTTTAAAAGACAAGCAAACTCTTTGATCACGTTTTGAATTTGATGATCATCAGGACGTTAAGAAGATGGAGTCAGAGCTGTCTCATTTTTATGGTCAACAAAAAAATGTGATATTTGTGGACAATTAATAAAAGAAGTTTCTGTGTTCAGTGTTCAGTGAGCTGCGGAGAAGGCGTCCATCAGCGTCAGGTGATCTGTCGAGCCTCAGACAGCATCTCCTGCGATGGTCAGAAGCCTGCGTCTGTGTCCACCTGTAAACTCCAGTCCTGCACAGGTCAAACTCTTTGCTTAACAAAACCTAGCTTTGATGGTTTTCTGTTCAAAAAACATTTGAAAGCTCAAAAGCAATCACAGAATTTGAGTGAGAGCTGAGGGTACGTCAATGACTTAGAGACCAGCGCATCACCTCTGTATGTTGAGTTTTGAGACATAGTTTTGGTTTTTAACAACTTTGGGTATGTTTTAATGACACCAGCACCCTGGAGCCTCGGCCATCACTGCCCTGACTCAGGAAGAGTTATGACTTCTTTAATAATTCATACACTTTTTCCACTCATGGAGGCTGACAGGAATAGAGTTTCATTCATATTACATTGAATGCACAAAATGATGACTGAGTTCACCTGGAACTTTGAGCAAAGGGAAGATAGATGGAGAAAAAAAATATCAAACTGGCCAGTGTGTTTTTGGAGGGTTAAAAAGATTGTACCAGAAGAGGCCATGACCATGTAAGCGAGACAGGATCATTTTGTTGAAATTTATTTGCTAACAATATTGGAATTGTAAATTCAATATGAATAAAAAATAGATGTTTTACATTCAATTAAACATCAGTTAAATGGTATTAAAAAAAACACATTTCATCAAAAACATTTTTATTCATCTTCTCAGGCGAGTCGACTGCAGGGAGTCCCACTAAAGACCCCACACAAAACTCAAGCGCTGGTGAACAAGTACCAGAAAATGACGTGGATAAAATCTCCAGTAAGTGCTTCTCTGAAAATCAATCATGGATGGGCCTGAGTAAGGTTGTGCTCTTATTGTTCTTAACTGCTTCTATGTCTGCTTTTGCAGCTCTTGTTAAGATGTTGAAGAAATCAGGAAAAAGTCAACTCTGCATGTTTATTAAATTTAATGGTACATGTAATTCTGTTGTTTAGATGATAAAAAAAACTGTTTATTTATTTTTAGCCAAACAAATTATCCTAGTGAAATTTGAATTTGATTTAGAGGACTTCCGTCTACTTGTCCTTAAAATACCCCCCCCCCCCCCCCCCGCCCCCCCCCCATTTGTACTATATCATGCTAAATATGTACTTTTTAAAATCTAATTTAGTTTTACAACTTTAATTCAGTTACAAAAATACAATAAAAATATATTAAAGATTTCCAAAAGTTGTGTTTCAGGCTTGATCGTTTTAATAATAAATCTGTGACGTTGTAGGATTATCCTTAGGTGTTTGATCAACCAATTATATCAAAAAGGTGCTAAGGATCATCAGAGGTGGAGAAAAATTACTTTTGTAAAAAAATACTCTGATGCAAGTAATGTAGTTTATGAAAAAAGTACTTTCAGGCAGCTTAGGGTAATCCTGCTGTCTCAATTTTTCAGAAGAGTTAGTGATGAGTATTAAACTTAATACAAATAATATGTTTGCATTAAAATAGTCATAGGCTAGAGCAGGGTTGTCAAACTCAATTCCTGGAGGGCCACAGCCCTGCACAGTTTTGCTCCAACCTTAACTGAACACACCTGATTCCACTGATTGAGCTCCTCTGGGTTTGTTTGAAGCTATTTGTGTGTCTCCTGAAACAGGGTTGGAACAAAAACCTGCAGGGTCTGCGGCCCTCTAGGAATTGAGTTTGACACCCATGGGCTAGAGGCTGGGTATAATTCAGCAATGCTCCAGTCTGTTCCAAATATTAACTCAATTAATATATTGCTGTTGTTATTTTTGATTGATTGATTCATTTTGTTTCATGTAAATTTTTTTACTGTTCAAGTTAAGAGCTTGATTTCAAATATAGGAAAGTACTTTACTTTAAATAAAATCTACTCAAGCAAAAATAAAAGTACACATTTTAAAGCTACTCAAAAAAGTACAAAAAAAACTATTCAATTACAGCAACTAAGTAAATGGTTAAATGTAGTTACAATTTTTTCACCTCTGGTTGAAACGCAGTCAAGAATTGAAATAGAAACAGCTGTTAACAACTTTTTTTATGCTTACAACAGCATTTTTAATAGCTTTATAAAACATTGGCTCAGTACTGTAATTAGTTAACATAGTCAAATCCATCCAAATACCGTTTGACCACGAAAAGAGTTCAACGTAACAGTCACTAAATCATTACAGTGCACTCTATTCATACAACCCCCTCTAAAAATTGACTCGAATCAGAAACTAGATATTTCCTTATAGAATAAAAAAAAAATATAAAGCAACTGAAGTTATGCTAGAAAATCTTTGTTGAAACTATAATACATTGTAAGTAAATAGTTAGTAGTCAGCACAAACTACTTGTACCCAATCAAAGAGTTAGTTATTTAAGAGTTATTTAATAGTCTAGTCAACACTAGAAACTGCTCACAATACCACTAAAGTGACTATGATTACAATTATTACATGCCTAATAAAGGTCATGTATTTTTGACAGCAAAAGCAAAAGCAAAGGTGCAATAATTACACCTCATTATACACTGATAATTTCTGCAATTTGGTAATTTTATGGAGGCTTTTTAATAGGTGATTGATAGATTAATTACCTTTAATATTTTAAATAAATCAATTATCACTTGTGTCCTGGTAATAATAATAATAATAACAATAATTATAATAACATTTGACTATATATTAATGTTAAACTGCAGATCTTTGTTCAGAACGATTTTTATAGTAATTGACTTTATTACAGCTGGAGAGGTGTTTTATAGAATCATTTTTGTAGAGATTCTCAAAACTGTGTTTGTTGGCAGACGAAGCCTGCGCTGGCGATCAGTCGATCTTCTGTCAGATGGAGGTTCTATCTCGATACTGCTCTATGGCCGGCTTCCTTCGTCTCTGCTGTGAGTCCTGTCGCCGGAGCTCTTCCTCCAGCACTCTTCCTACAGACCTGCATCAGTATCCCCACTCTCCACCCTTCTCCTGGCTCCCGGACTTCACTTTCCCTCCTCTGTTCCCCACTGCTGAAGGTCCACGCTCACAGTCTGAATCCACCACCACTTCCAGTATGCACTTCACCAGTGGGACACAGAAACCGGGTTCCACCCCCAAACCAGAGCACACAGCTGAATCTGACACCCCATCGACAGAGGAGGCCAGCTTCACCTCTGCGCCTCCTCTTAGAGACTCCTTTCGCTCCAGAAGATACGCCAGCAGGAGGAAACCGGTCACATGATCAGTGCTGCTCAGCCACCATTGGTTACCTCAGACTCGTGTCCCGCAGTCCTTGGGAAACTGTAGAGAAAAGACAGAGAAAAGGTGCTGTTGTCTTTTTTAACTTTTGCTTCTCACTTTAAATGAAAGCTCTTCCCATTCTCCATTCGTTTCTTTCACCTGATGAACGCAAAAGATTTGTAAATGTAATTTTAACATATATGTTTCGGTATAATTTTCAGTATAATTTTAAATATACTGAAAAAATAAAACATTTATTCTTTTTTTAACGGCGGTACATAGCCGCAACACTAAATTGAGTTAATGGGAAAACTGTTTTGAGTTTAAATGATAAAAGCGTTATGCTGTACAACAGAAGGAAAATTCTATCACGATATGTGATAGGAGTATTAGCGCCTGACATCACTGTTCCAATAGCATTCAGTGGTTTCCCTCTCTTGTGTTGTGTTCATCATGTGAAAGAAACTTGGAGTCACGTGAAGGGATGGAGAACACTCCAGGGGTGAATATTGGGAGACTTACCTCTTTATGGGGAGGGGCTGCAGGCTGAACAGGGATGCTGATATGCTGTCCATTTAGCACACAAAGCTTCTTAAACACCAGTGTTTTTCTCTCTTAAATTCACACCTTTTGTCTTTTAAACAGTTAGTTTGACATGCTTTTAATCAATCTAACTTGCTTACATAGATCATTCTAGATTAGTGAAATAAACATGTATCCTGTCCCATTGTTGTAGCTCACAGTATACTGGATAAGCAGAGGCATTACGACCCACTTTTAAAAGTTGCATTGTCAAATAGAGTCTTATTGAGCACTATTAAAAAGTATTACTGAGACCAGAGAGCACAATCTCAGCTTCACAGTCATTTATAGACTGTAAAAAATATCCATAAAACACAGGAGAAATGCTGGTTTAATTATACAGAAGTAGCCTGTTTTTGGGATTTACTGTGCTTTATTTGTATTTTGAAACTTGTGTTGTATTTTTGAAAGGGTGACACAACTTTAGTTATTTTTTCTTTCAGTTGGTTAGATAAAAAGGTAAAATTTTTACTTATAAAACTGGGTTAACGTGGTTCAGTGGAAAGGGCTGTGGAGCTCAGGTGCTCCACTGATGAGGCTATGTATCCCATTCATTTCAGTTTTTGCAACATTGAGAGAGCAAAAAAATCCTGTTCATTTTCTTCCATTACTTTCTTACATTTTTTACAGAATTGTTTTGAGTTATGTATACCACAGGAGTTACAGAAACCTAGTTAATCTTTGTAGATGCTTATTTGGCTATTTTGGATTACAGTAAACAAGATAAAGAACACCCTAAAACAGCTCTCATATTTCATTTATATTATATTTTCAGCTCTTTATATTACATTTCTCAAACTTCCTCTGAAAACAATTTTCTGCCGTATTTACATAATGACATGAACTTTGAGCCTGACATACATATTAAAACTAGCAAATATTTCAGAAAGCAGAAATTGCAGCGTGTTATGGCCCATTTACCTGCAGTGTCCGCTCTTGCAGGGCTCCTAAGATTCTCTCCTGGCTGTTGTCTCCAGACCTAAGAGTGTGTTTCCTTGTGATACTTTGAGCCAGGTTACCAATGTTTGCTTTCTGACTCCTCTGTTCAGCTGCTGGCCGATGCATGGCGTTATATGATGAGTGCTACTTGCCTAAAAAAAATCACAGTGAACTTTTTTTGCAAAAAAAAAAAAAAAAAAAAACGAAAAGAAAAGATAAGAAAAGGCAGGTCCCTGACGTGTCTACGGTTGGTGAAAAACAATCTTACTCTGTTAAACTTTTTTTGTTAAACTGAGAAAGAAGCAACACAAAATAACTTGTGAGTTTTCTGTAGTAAAATGCAAGTAATTATTCCTAAGTTTTTGGTGAAAAAATGCCTGTTTGTTTAGATATTTTTTCATTTTATATTATATTTTCCAGGGGTTTAAATGCACAAAATAAGATTTAAAAAAAATAATTTGTGAAAAATAATGTATTTGTGTGGTACAAACTACAGACTTCCAGCACATTTTACAAAAATATCAAACTTTTTTAAAGCGTCTTACAACCTTTTACAAACATAATTTTTCCACAAAAAGTGGTATAAATCAAATACATTTAAAATAAAAGTATGCCAAAAGTGCGCCATTAATCCATTAATATATAAAGGAATGATCCTTTATGTACAAGATGCATATTTTGCCAACAAGCCAAACTAAGAAAGGGTCTCAAAGCAAATGTTGAGTAACTCAAGAGTGTCTGTGGTGCTCGATGTCTTCAGCTAAACAAAACTCTCCTGTGAAACACCACCAGCCACCTCTGATGCAGTTCTTTTTTGTTCTTTTTGATTATTGCTTTTGTATATAACGTGTCATGTATATAGTTTGAAAGTGTGCGGCCGCGTTCTCTCATGGTGTTTAACCCAGTTTCTCTGTTGTATAGAACTTGTATATACGTGAATGAGAGATTTAACTGTTAATATTTATTACATTTTGAAAATGTAGGATGAAAATAAACACCTTTTAAAAAAACTTGTCCTGTCTAACACTTTGGACTTCATTGAGAACATCCAAATATTAATTTTTGATTACTTTTTTAAATGTTTATGTAAAAAAATTTTTTTAGAGGGTGACATGCTGTTCTTCACAATTCTACACACTTCTACAGTATTATTTAAAAAGGAAAAAAAAAATAATACAGACATCAGATGCTGAAGTTAGTGTGATATTAGCTAACAGATCAGCCGTTTAAAGATTTTAGAATCAGAATTTTTGTTGCATCCCTTTTTTGAAGGAAAGAACTCACATTCTTCTGATCTGAACACATCAATAAAACAAAATGGCAATAGAATTTTCTTTTAGAGAAAAGTTTACTGGAATCAATACATGATTTAAAGCAGCACTGCTTGTTTCTTCTGAACTTTAAAGCTCTGCCAATTTGAGAAAACGAATCAATGCTTTTTTTTAACAATGTTAAAGGGCTTGTCTAATATAGGGAATATCATTTACTTTCAGATCCAGTTAGTTGAGTGTCAAACTTGTCCGTTTCAGAATGTTGTACTAAATGTTCTCAATTCTTTGTTATGTTGCAACCATTTGCAAAAATGTTTTTTTATCTCCCCCCACGTTAATGTACACACAATTTTCTATATTGATAGATACTTGAATCTAGATATGAGTTAATTCAACAACTAAAACCGCCTCGAGCTCTGTGTAAAGCCCAGAACATGTCATCCAAAAGTTGAACCCCACAATGGGAATGGCCCTTCCAGTTTCACATTTAATCTTTTACTGTAGGCTCTTGGATTATAAGAAGATATCAAGGAATTGTTCTAGGAATAGAGGGCATGAACAAAGTTTTTTTATTCAATGATATTGCTTAGTCATGTGATTAACATCTGTAACCATGCTTTCTAATCACAGTTTTTGAGGCCAGTGGTACACAAATGAATGGATTTTAGATATGACCGTGAAGTAAAAAAAATACAGTTAATATTGCAGCTCATGAACTTTAAAATCATACACAACAACTGCAGAGTGCTGTGGAAATTCGGCTTTTTTTCTTTATTGGCCATTAAAAAGATTTTTTTGAAAGCAATGTTTACAATTTACTTGACTGATTCCAAAGCACTTCACTTTCATACCATTTATGATATGAATTTTTCTGTTACATCAGTTTACTTCTAGCCATAAACTTCTAGCTTTAAGTTGATCTTTAAGATTTGTTACAGCCAACCTCTATTCACTCTATGCGTACTCATTCTAAACAGATCAAAGTATGCACTTTTGGACAGTCTGTGTCTCTGAGGTGTATGTTGCATGTGTGTATCTTCCTATTCGATGTTTTGCTCCCATTGTCCAAGGATTCATTGGGGGTGCTATCTTTCTAGCCTGCGCCGCAGGTGTCTGGTGAAGTCCAATTGAGCTCGAGGAAGAGCCTTGTTTACCACGGACTGCGGCAGCCACCCCTGAAACAAAATCATTACAAACTTTATAATACATTCAAACTTTAAAGGAGTCTATTGCTGGCAGTGCAGCTTGCAAATTTCAACTATCAAAGAATGTTCATGTGTGCTTCTTCAATCAAGTGCACTTTTATGTTTTTAGCCATATTTTAAAAAATATGTATAATTTTGAGAAGAAGAAAAAAACACTTTGTCACACTAGCAATAAAACTACCTTTAATCCTTTTTACCTTTCTATTCTGATTTTTTCATACTTTTTGATGTTCAAATATTTGGCAAAAATCTAATTTTTCTCCTTGTTGCACACCCACACTTTTAAACTTCAGCAACAAAAATACAAGTGAAAATGTAAATTATTTTGAAACATTAAATGTGCTTAATTTAAGAATTAGTCAAACTGTTCAAATACATTGTAATATTTTGTGTAAGACTTGCATTAATATTACATTTTAAATAAATTATAGCTGTCAGAAGGTATTGTTGTCATTTCCACAACAACATAGTACTGTCCCTTTAAAAAAATTATGTGAGAGATTGTTTAGGTGGTTTCCATGGTAATGTTCAGTGACATTCCAGTACATGTTGGACATGAAGAGAAACTAATGTTTGGTCTCCAACAAATAAAAAGGTAAAGGTAAAAATCAAGTTAAATATTGCTTGATCGGTAAATACATTTATTATATGTCATTTCCAAACATACTGTAGATTCAAAGGTGATTTAAATTATAAATTCAAGTGCATTTTAAATATATGAAATGTATTTGAAATGAAACTAATCTATCAAGTCATAATTTTTTTTTCACAAACCAAAAGAAAATCCTAAATCACACTCTAGGTCTGTCACTACAAAGAACAACTTCTCTGGGATTTAAAGGATTCTTATAAATGTTTGTGATGTAAAAACTGATGTTACATTTTCATTATCTACATTCTGGATTGGATTGTATCTCAAGCCTCCAAACACAGGTAAAAAGTCAGTCTACTCCGAACTTAAAGGCATCCAAACACAAAATGGTGGGTAATACCTTGATATCCATGTTGAGGAGCCAGACGAATCGACTGCGCTCAGGACAGCCCTCGAGTGGCTGCAGAATGATGCATGTCGGTCCATCTTCAGCCCTGCACACCACACACAAAACATTGCATTCCATTACCCTCATAACATAACAGAGAACACAAGCAGAGAGAAGATGAAATGGAAAGACATCTTTACAAGTTTTTCTCTTAAAGTACTAGATATTAGTCTAGAATCACATGCTCCTATGAATCTCACAGCTGACAAGTTTACAACAGAAACATCTCGCAATTAAACATCCAATTTTTTTTTAGAAATCATCTCTTTACAAATGGTGCCCTACGACTAGAAGTACTTAAACCAATTAGGTAGCCTTGTTATAAAATGATTATTATTACCTGACAAATCCTGGCTGAGGCGGCAGAGCCTCAAATTTTGTCGCAGCTCCACCCAAATAAACAAGTGGCCCACTCCGGCACGAATGCCTAACGCTCAGGAAATCCCTCTGGCCAATCAAGTTTCCCGCTGTTTCTGCTGATACCTCATGAGTGACCATGGTGTTTCTGCCTGCCTGCTTCAGAACCTGCAACAGACACAGGCATGCTTTCAAGAGGATTGTGGATGCCATATTAATCTCAGACACATCGATTGACTGAAGAACTCTAGGGGAAATTCATTCTTTCTTTTCACTGGCACATTATTTAAATAAAGGGGTCATTTTCTAAAGATGCGATAATTCTTCCCCTTTTCAACATTTTTGAGTATCCTTTATCCCTTTAGTTTGCCTTTAAAAATATATAGAAATTAGTGCTATTTAAATGAGCATTATTAATATATGCAAAATACATTTCTGATGAACGTATAAGGGCTCTTCAAGTATCTTCAAAATAAAACTGCAAAACAGTTTAAAAACACACAGTGATTGATTGGGCAGTATGATAACGAACTGTAGTATTTTTCTATGCTAATAATCTCCAAATTTAACTCAATCTTCTCAGTTTCAGTCTCCATCATTTCTACCACAGAGCCAAAACAAAGCGTAGAAATTCAGTGTGTGGCAGGCTGATTCAACCAAGATGTGGAACAAAGAACTTGTAGACCGTTTTTCAGACAGAGTTTAATTCCAAACAGTTAAACCTAGCGACCGAACGACACAGTGAATAAAGCTATCTAGTGTAATGCATCTACAAACATAATGCATCTAGTGTAAAGCTTTTGATGACTTCAGGATACTGGTGGAGTACTTAGAGAATTTATTTTTTCACTTTCCTGGCACATGATCAAAAAAAAAAAGAGAGCAACAATATCTTTATATGTTATACTGAATCTACAGGTTTCAGAGACAATTCTCACAGAAAAAGTAACCTTACATCTGTTTTCATTCTGAAACGGTTTTATTTATTCTACAAAATGTTATTTTCTTTATTTAAAAAGTCCTGTGAAATAGGAACCTCTCTTTTAAAATATTTTAATTATTACATTTGTGAGTACTACAACATTGTACAAGATTGATTTTATAATTTTTTTCTTCACCCACTTGTATTTAAATGTTAACATGTACAACATTCTAATTAAAGGTTTTTTGGAGGACAATGTCCTTAACTATTTTTTTTAATCGATTCAGCACTAATAACGATATATTTTAGCTACAACTTACCCCTTATAAAAATCCAGAAAAATCCAGATGAGATATTTGTAATATAGAGAAGATTATTCTGAGAAGATCATCAGCCCCTTCAGGGCAGAGGACTGTCAAGATATTCTCAGAGCAGAAGAGTGTGGAAAGATTAGATCATTGTATTGCTTATCATAGAAAACCCTTAATAGCAGAGGAGCATTGGTTTGTGCCGGGAACCCCTTGAACCTGAACTGAGTCTGTGAGGAGCTCTGGTAGAGTAAGTTCAAGCTTACAGTAGTGAAAGCACTTTAAGATAAAGCAGGAGCAAGGCATAGCTGATGAATTTAGTCTAGTTAGTCTGTTCTGACTCAGCAGACCGTTCAGACAGGTTAGCCTTGTGAATATGCTAACCCCTTAGCCAATCAGAGAGCTCATGTCTTCTCATATCTGTCTCAAGCCCAGACTTCACCTAACTGAGGACACTATCTCCAAGTCTACCAGGGGAAAACCAAGTCCCTCCTCAGAACTCAAGTAGTCTTGAATCGGTTCAGAGAGGTTTCCTACCCTGACGTGAGTGATGCGAGAGGTTTCCTACCCTGATGTGAGTGATGCGAGAGGTTTCCTACCCTTATGTGAGTGATGCGAGAGGTTTCCTATCTTAACGTGAGTGATGCGAGAGGTTTCCTACCCTGATGTGAGTGATGCGAGAGGTTTCCTACCATGATGTGAGTGATGCGAGAGGTTTCCTACCATGATGTGAGTGATGCGAGAGGTTTCCTACCCTTATGTGAGTGATGCGAGAGGTTTCCTACCCTGATGTGAGTGATGCGAGAGGTTTCCTACCCTTATGTGAGTGATGCGAGAGGTTTCCTACCCTGATGTGAGTGATGCGAGAGGTTTCCTACCCTTATGTGAGTGATGCGAGAGGTTTCCTACCCTGATGTGAGTGATGCGAGAGGTTTCCTACCCTTATGTGAGTGATGCGAGAGGTTTCCTACCCTTATGTGAGTGATGCGAGAGGTTTCCTATCTTAACGTGAGTGATGCGAGAGGTTTCCTACCCTGATGTGAGTGATGCGAGAGGTTTCCTATCTTAACGTGAGTGATGCGAGAGGTTTCCTACCCTGATGTGAGTGATGCGAGAGGTTTCCTATCTTAACGTGAGTGATGCGAGAGGTTTCCTACCCTGATGTGAGTGATGCGAGAGGTTTCCTACCCTGATGTGAGTGATGCGAGAGGTTTCCTACCCTGATGTGAGTGATGCGAGAGGTTTCCTACCCTTATGTGAGTGATGCGAGAGGTTTCCTACCCTTATGTGAGTGATGCGAGAGGTTTCCTACCCTTATGTGAGTGATGCGAGAGGTTTCCTACCCTGACTTGAGTGATGCGAGAGGTTTCTTACCATGATGTGAGTGATGCGAGAGGTTTCCTACCATGATGTGAGTGATGCGAGAGGTTTCCTACCCTGATGTGAGTGATGCGAGAGGTTTCCTACCCTGATGTGAGTGATGCGAGAGGTTTCCTATCTTAACGTGAGTGATGCGAGAGGTTTCCTACCCTGATGTGAGTGATGCGAGAGGTTTCCTACCCTGATGTGAGTGATGCGAGAGGTTTCCTACCCTGATGTGAGTGATGCGAGAGGTTTCCTACCCTGATGTGAGTGATGCGAGAAGTTTCCTATCTTAACGTGAGTGATGCGAGAGGTTTCCTACCCTGATGTGAGTGATGCGAGAGGTTTCCTACCCTGATGTGAGTGATGCGAGAGGTTTCCTATCTTAACGTGAGTGATGCGAGAGGTTTCCTACCCTGATGTGAGTGATGCGAGAGGTTTCCTACCCTGATGTGAGTGATGCGAGAGGTTTCCTACCCTTATGTGAGTGATGCGAGAGGTTTCCTACCCTTATGTGAGTGATGCGAGAGGTTTCCTACTCTTATGTGAGTGATGCGAGAGGTTTCCTACCCTGATGTGAGTGATGCGAGAGGTTTCCTACCATGATGTGAGTGATGCGAGAGGTTTCCTACCCTGATGTGAGTGATGCTGGGGTTCCACTGGTGCATCTCCTCCACCCTGAAGAACAAGATGTCATGAAGCTGCTCTGCAGAGGCATCCAGCTCGGCCTCCAGTCGAAAAACTTTTCTTTTCCCTTTCAGAACTTTACTGTAGATCAGGTCTCCATTCGTCTGGAGGGAGAAAATCGAAGGATTGAAAATTTACAAATTACATAGACAAATTACAAATGACAAAATCAGAAGAAAAAGTTTTTAAGTGCCTTCCGAGGTTTAGTTGTAAACTTTAAACTTTGTGTTTTCAGCAGCCTACTTTTTTGATACACTAATATATTTATATTTTTCATTAAAATCATCTTTTATTTTGTAATTTGGCCATATTGATTTTATAGCAATGTTCAAAAATTAAGAGTTTAATTCTTATTTCATGCAAACCAAAATCAGAAATAAATACTTGTAATTTTTTAATTAATTAATATAAAATGTGTTTCACTTAATGTTTCAATAAAATGAAAGAAACACACATAATTTATTTTATTTTTTATTTTATTTTATTTTTAAAATGATTACAGAACTACAAGGTAACCAACTATTATTATTATTATTAGAGCAAAACCTTTATTTTCAGAATTCTTTTTACATGGCTTTTATGCATCCTTATGTATAAAATAAATCATGTGTTACTGCATTTATTTAAAAAAAAGGTTTATAGCAAGAAGTAGTATAAAGTATAACGTTGAGTATATTATTATGATTATTATTATTATTAGCAGTAGTAGTAGTAGTATTTATAATACATCTTTTAATGTACTTATTTATTCATGTAAGTTAAAGATGTTTGGTGATGAGTGACTGGTGTTCACCTCGGCCATCTCGAGCTGCCATCCTTCTCTAGACTGCACGATCTGCAAAGCTTCGTTAAGGGCTGCTTCTCCTTGTTTCTGATAAAACATGTCCTGGTCAGCAACAGCAGCCGTCCTCTGCTCTGCTGAAGAAATAAAAACATTGATTCACATTTCATCTCTTCCTCTGCTTTCTTCTCCACTGGGAACATTTCCTGAATAGCGTATACTCAAAAGTTTTTCTTCATCTGAGTTTATCTTTTTATTCCATTCATTTGTGATGGGGAAACTCACTGTGGGGTGGTCTTAGAGCAGGAAAGCTCTTGTGCAGATTGATCATCTCCTGATTGAACGCTGCTAGAGCTGCTCTCTGCAGTCCTGCAGACACATACATAGCTTTAAAGCGCCTCTCAAACATTTGCACAAACTTAACAACTCTTCTCCAGTTTAAGCAGAAATGAAGAAAATGGCTGAAAGATGCTGTTCGAAGATACATTTTTCATGTAAATACTTACAATCTCCTTTTAACAGATGATGTTAGGCAAAGGGGAGATTATGCTTTTAGAAACTTTGCATTAACAGAGTTTTAACACTCATGGTGGTATACTGATTATTATAAATACATATTTGTCAGTGATTTTGTTTTGAATGATCTTAGGCTACTGCTGCCATTTTTAAACGGCTGCCACAGTTCTAAAGAATTATATTTTGAGTCTGTCTATGTGTTGCTTTTAATGACTTCATAATACTCTTTGAATGATGCATTTTTCCTAAAAAGATGATGCATTAAAGAAAAAATGTAAACCCTTTAATTTCACTGACCTGCCAGGCTGCGAGAGTGAGCGTAGGAGATGCCTCCGCAGAGCTTGAGGACGGCTGGCAGCATGTCGAGCTGGCACAGGAGAGCAGGAGCCGTCAGGCTTTATACTCACACCCTGAAGGACAGAGGGGCTGATAACACAGATATGGCTCTGTAAGGGAACTCCAAGGCCACACCAGCAAGATGAGGAATGCTCTATCACAACCATGGGAGAAAAGCAGGGGAAAATAAAAGAAGAGAAAGCACTTCTGCTTCAAACAGACTCACCAATTGTTGAAAATCAATCCATCCAATTGATTATGGATCTGTTTCATAACTTCTTGATCAAACCGGTGGGTACTCTATCTAAAGAGGATGATATGATGGCTGATGACTCCTACATGAATACAAAAATGCAAATAATCCTGAATGGACTGTAAATGCTTGCTCTGGCTGGATTCTAAATATTAGATTTTTTTTCACGTTCATTCTTCAGATCTTCTCTTTTGTACAAAATATTTGCAAACTGAATCGATGCATAATTGATAAACTTGTTGCAACAAAGGGAATCTTTGAGTACAGTTTTGTCCCTTTATCTTTTTTAATTAAGATGCGATAAATAGTAAAAGATTAACTCCTGAGATTTCCAAAGGCCATATTTAAAAATGCATCTTTTAAAATAATTTTAGAAATCATAGAGAGGCTCTCAATTTAAGGTTGGCATGATTTGTGGAAGGTAACTAAAACACACTCTTTGATCAATATATTTGATAATTTTCAATTTGTAATGTTAATTACATACTATTAATGAAATAAAGACTTTTCATAGATAATGAATTTAACAGATCATTTTCAAGTTGTATTGTTAATAATATAGTAATATCACATCTACATGAACTACTGTAACTATATTAAGCCAAAAATTGGAGATAATGAAAAGAATCAGCCTTCTGTTTGCTCTTAACATGCCATTACAAAAGAGGCAAACTACAATGATGTTATTAACCATGTTAAGCTGGGCTCAAAAAGAGCAGATACCATATACTGTGTGATGCAGGAAAAAAAACAAGATTAAACTACCAACAAGTTTGAATATGTTAGCTAGATTTCTTCAGAAGATGTTTTTATAATAACTGTCTATGTTTCACTGCAACCTTTTTCTAAAGTGTTTACTTTTCGGATCCAAATCCATTCAGGGGTTTACCAAAAATCTTTAATTACTATATTTTCAAAACAAACCATTCTTAGAGAGATCAGTGCAATTGGAGGAGATTGGCCCAGACCTCTGGACATACACTGCAGAATGGCATTCCCAAATCAAACTTCTTGGAATACAGAATTCTCATAAATACCCAAAGAATCACATAAAGATTGAGAACCAGATGTTCGCTTAATACATTACTCTTGAAACACAGGGAGAACGAGAGAGAGAGAGAGAGACCTTGACTTTTCATAACAGCTTAGATACGTTGCAAACATCTGCTGCGCAAGCTGCACAAAAATAACGAATATGACCCAGTATTAAAAAGCAGCATTCAAAAATCACAGGTGATCTGATTTCACTCAAAAACCAGATTCCAGCAGTGCACACGTTTTGGGGTTTAATCAGAGCCCTACAATGCTTTTAATTTTCAGAAATTCCAAGTGAAATTATATTAGAAAGGATAATGGGAAGAAACCTGCTCAATTAAAGGCCTAAAATGCCTTGAAACACAATGAAACTAAAACAAGACAACCTGTCTTTTACTCTACAATACTGTAAATATGACAGAATCTGGTTTTATTCATAGTTTGATTCGAAGCTATAATTATGCTTTATTCGAACAACAGCTTCATTGCAATACGTTTGATCTCTCTCTCTGAAAGTCCTTGAGTGGCACTCGGAACCATCTGTGGCCAAAATTACATGGCTACATATGTGAATGCAGAGAAAAGAAATGATTTGACTAAAACAGTTTCGTAGCTTGTTGTTTATGTTACATGGAAGATTCCTCATTAGTTTATTAATGGTTCTTGTATTCGAAGATTTTGAGCTGGGGAAAGCAAATCTTTTAATTGATTTGAATTGAATTAATAGAAGTCTCATCCAATCAGTGCCAAGTTGTCAGTTCTCAATTGTACCCTCCCTTTCCAGGCTTCTGAAGTGTATTTTTTTTTCTTCAGAATTTGTACATTTGTAAATTTGTAAGTGTTTTGGAACATGTAAATATGTTTTCTAAAATGTAAAATTATGACAGAAGATTTAGCTCTCCCCGACAGAGAGCAAGCTAATTTGCTAATTGCGCCTCAATTGTGGGCAAACAATTTACACAGAGTATAACAGTCATCTACTGAATAAGTAAGTGTAAGCGTAAACAGGAAAGTGTTTAATTACATTTTCCAATGATCTGTCTCTTATTTTAAAAGCCTGCATTAAATATTTTGGGGAGGAAGAAATAAAGCAACCAATACACTTGTTTTTTGTTGTTTTTTACATGAGAAAAAAAACAGAGAACCCAGAGTAAAAAACCCACACACACTCCAGTGAAGAACTCCTCTGTGAGATCACAGAATGCCTGGTTGACAGGGCAGGTGCTAACCTCACCAGTATGAATACTATTTCAACTTAAGATCCATCAAACAAACAAATCGCTGCACAGCACCTGAAAAAAAAAAAGACAATGGTTAGAGCAGTGGAACCTAAACAACAAGCAGGAAATGAAGTTGCTCAAAACTAGATTTGGGAGGATCGTTACAGTTAATTGACAATCCTTAACATCTGTTCCTCATTCGGACCAACTTAGCTAACATTAACACCAAAATCTTGATGAACACACCAAATCTTGATGAGCTAAACCTCTCTACTCCTTGGTCCTTGGTCTCGCCAAATCCATCAACCCCACATATTATAGCAAGCGTTGGTCTCGCCACCCCACGCATTTAGAGCGAGCCTTGGTCTCGCCAACTCCAGCCACCTCACGCACTACAGAGAGCCTTTGTCTTGCCACCCCATGCATTTACTCTGTTAGTGTAACTGAGTTCCGAACACCATCTGAGAAATTGTTCCAGAGCTTTGGGGCTCTATACGAGAACACTCTTTCCCCTCTCAACGGGGTTAAATACATTTAACACCAGGGTAACTGGAAAATGCAATCAGCTGGGAGATACCTGAAACAAGCTGGGAGATACTCCACAGACAAACATCACTTTGAGATGACCCAAGATGGTCGCCTTAGCTCTTCTAATTTTGCCAACATAGGGAAGCAACAGCATTTGATGAGAATAGTTCTTTTATCTGCTTTGCTCCTCTGGAGGCCATCTTCAGCCAAAGTGTTTTTATTGCACTAACACATTTTTTTAGGAGAGCACAGGTTTCAAAACTTCTCAGAAAAAGTATTCGATTTCCTTCCATATTTTTACTAGATGTATGCAAACTGCTTCAGCAAATGGGCTCCTCCCCTCTGGTCTGTTGAAGTGTTTGCAAGATGATTTGTCTCCTCGAAGTCCATTCGCATAATCATCACTCAACATAGATCGAAGTGACCGACAGAAAGAGAACACTAACAACAATAGCAACACCAACTTGAATAAGATCTCTAGAACTTAATATTTAAAAAAAAAAACTTAACTGAAGATTACATTATATGTCCCTGAAAATATTCACTTATCCGTTCAGACATTTTGTGCAGACCCAGTGCACGAGAGTATGAAAACCCTCTCTATCGATTCCTCCTTCTACCGTTAATGACTACTGGTGTCACTCTGGGATTGTCTCCTTGAGCTCTCACTTAGATGATGATAAAAAAAAAAGCAAATGAAGCTGTATCAGTAAATATTTGTTTCTAAAGGTGTCCTTTAAGATTTTTTGTTAATCATTTACAAAGTGGCTCCCTATAACAGAAGGCCTCATCAAACCTCATAAGGTAAATCATACTTTTGACTAAATCAATGATTTAGAAATTTTGAGGAAACATACGAATCTAGCTGAAAATTATATTTAATTCAACATTGGTAATACATTTTTGGTTTGGCACTTGTAAAAGCCCTTTGAGTGACAGTTATTTAAATAATTCACATTAATTTTGCAAAAAGCAACAATGAAATGACCAATACATGAAATGAAAAGCTTCGTTGGTTTTCATTCTGTCAGCTGTATATTTGATTTTCATTCCTCACAGAATACCTTGATTAATTTTTTATAACTATTTAAATCTCCACTATCTCAGCCCTCGTTTCTCTCTGCATGATCTCGAGGTTAATCAATTTCAGTCTCTGAATTAGGTCTTTGATAACAGAGTCTTTATGAAGTGCCGTCCTTCTCATACACCGATGGTAAGCAGGATATGAGTTTGTTAATCAATCAGTTGAGATCTAAAGTCACTGAGGCTCCATCAAAGTTGTCTTTAGCTTGTTCATATAATCTCTTTTCTAGTTGTATAGAAGTGGTGGTCTACTTATCACCTGCATGGCTAGAGTGTGTATCAGCAAGCGTTATCAGGCAGCAGGTGTCCTTGTGTGAGGCTGAATGACGCTCTGACTGATCTTCACCTGATGACCAGCAGCCCTGAAGCGGCTCCAGAAACACACACATTCACATACAGAGCTGTCCTAAAGAGCTCTGAAAACTCCTCCAAAATGCAAGCACTCTGTGTGTGCATTAACAAGTATTTGACAACAGCAAAAAATTCTGCACAAACAGAGTTGCTGTTTAAGCTACTTCAGTTTATTTATTTCTGCAGAGGAGTCAGACTTGCTTGAGCAAACATCAATCTGAAGACAGAAAAAGAGTTCTGGGAGGACGTCCCAAATTAAAACGCTATTTCATGCAAACGTTAATGTCCAGCTAATAGGGAACGTTCTTGTAACATTGGCTAACATTCTTCAAAGGTTGTCTAAGTGTTAGCTAGTGTTAACGTACATATAGTATACATCTAGTACATATATTTATACTCTTGGAGTGTTTAGGAGTTCCCTATAATGTACAGAACGCAGCTAAAGGCTAACACTATTAGCATGTCACTTGAATGTACAATAACACATTAACTCAGATAATGTAGCACGTACATTTTCCAGTCATTCCCTCTGGGAATGTAAATACATAATGTGTTCATTAAATGTAATCTTATAACATTTATAATCTTATCTGGCTGGTTTAAAAAAATATTTTTATGAAAGTGCAGTGAAAAGCAACCTGAAAATGAACAAAATGATGATGTTTGATGTTTTTCCTTAAATCCTTGACTGTTTTATTGTAGAACTTTCTAAATTAGTTAGTAGTTAAAGAGGTTGGAAAATTGTCCTTTTGTCTCCCATTCTGTGCTAATTTTATTTCATTCCCTAGACCAAAACTGGGTCTTCAAGAAGGACCCTGCTTTAGAAGTGACAATTTTCCAACCTCTTTAATGAATGTGTTTTATAACATTTATTTATAAATGTCCAGGCCCAGACTCCTCACTCGGACAGCGCGCCTAGTATGCTTCTCCATTGCTCACCAATCATGCTTGCGATACAAGACCATAATGAGCAGAGCAAACTCAAATGACTTCAAATCGATGTGTTCTGCATGTTTGCTGGGTATTTAGGTTGAAAGACTTTTTGCAACTATAACTGGACTGTAGGTGTCACAAGAGTTACACATAATCTCCCAACAAAGTCCAAACCTACTAGCAGTGCATTGTAGGAACGTGTTTATTATGAAGTTCATGACAATAGGAAGAGAGTTATGTTTAATTTTTATTTTGTTGTCTACATCAAGCCTTAAACTCTTTTCCCTAATAAAGGCACGCGCCGCTCTCTAATGACCGTACAGTACTGAAGAGGGCAGGAGGGTTTCTTCTGCTCAGCTTCATCAATATCCTAATTTTGAAAAGTCCGGTAGTTAAAAACAGCAAAGCTCTTCATACGTTTAGCTTTCAAATCCTTTATCAGAAACCCATGAGTGATGTCGAAGCAGGGACCTGTGGTCAGTGGAGGAAGTGTATCTCCTGTTATAATCCCAACCTGCCATCACGAGATGTATGATGACAAAATTAACGTTTGTCCACTTATATGTGCTATAAATGCAAATTCTTTATAATGTCAATCATTGTTTTTGTCAAAATTACTATATTGCAGGTACTTTCTGTTAAATTACAGCATAGAGAGTGAGGTGAGGTTCCTCAAATTAGATCGGGCAGTCCCTTGCAAACTGGCTTGAGCTAATGTTTCAATATATGCTACCAGTGTAATCTTAAAAATCAACATTTTAATCAACATTTTTGTCTCTTCGTTTTTCAGTCTGAAAGCTTGTGGTCACAACAGCGTACATACGTCTCTGATTTCATATAATTACGTGTAACAGCAGGAAATGTTAAACGAGAAGATAGTAAAAAGAGAGTTGCCGAGGCAATGCTCATGCAATTCAGTTCATTTGTTTCTCCTAATGTTATAAGTGAGGTAAAGATGGTGACCACCAGTAGATGCTTTCAAAACATTTGAGCATGCTTCTTCTCAGGGCTCATCTAATGAAAGAGGTACCACCCTGTGCTTAAAAAGCTCTTGAATGCTGGAGCACATTACCATGAGATCTATTGAAAAGAATGGAACCCTTCACTGAACGTCCTCATTTTTACTCTGAATCAGTAGAGGCAGAGGATAGAGGCAGTATCAATGAGTGCAGATGGCATCTCATTATAGTAGAGTTAAAGAAACCCGAGTAAATGGTTTTGAAGCAGACCCAGTTTCAGACATATAACCAATTAATTAATTTGATTTCTACCCTTCTATTTCATTTCCCCTTGATTGCAGTTAAGAAACTGACAATTCAATTCCGAAAGATGTCACGAGCGAATACACTTATCATGCACTCCATATACAGGACGTAGCCTGCTCATTATAGAGGATATATAAAAAATTATAGAGCGCGACATGAATGAAAATTAGTGACAGGCTAGCATTAGCATCCTGCTCAATTCTCATTTCGTACAACCAATTCAACCTTAATTTGAGACTGCTCTCAAACAATCAATCAGTTTTGCTTGTTTTGGCAGTACTGACATACACAGGGAATCATATACTTGCACTTTCTAGTTCTCAGTGAAAGAATATAAACACTTTTATGCTCAGGAATATTGTGCTGGGCCCCATTTGGAAGGTTTTGTATGTGATAACAGCAAATGACAGATTTACACAGAAACTGGGAGCTTGCAGGATTTAAAACAATCCAGATCAACTCCTTTATTCCCCAAACAACACTGTAATGTTGGCAGATGGTAGTATTAGGATTTTTTATATATTTAATAATAATTCAGTAAACAATAATAGGCACACAACCTGCTAAACAAAAGACCATCTCTGTTTTGTTTAGATTTAGGTAATTGAATGAAATAAACTCCAGAGCTAAGCCTCAATGAAGATTGTGTAAGGAAGGTAACAACCCAAAAAGATGGAGATGGAAAATGGAGATTGATATTGTACATTGACACCATATGTGGAAAATCAGTATGGAAGATGAGCTTGTATTTAAACATGTTATTATAAAATGTTGTTGGAATTAATTTCAGGTGCTCCAGGAACCTCTAAACTTGGGGTGACTGGCATTACAAACATGTTTTACATTGCACCAATACATGTTTTACTTTTATAAACTATTTGGTTAAGTATTTCAAGAACCAGTGTTGCTTGGTTTACTAGAGCAGCTTTATTATTTTGTCATTACAGTAAACAGTGAGGATCACAACTACTTTAACATTATTCTGCAGCTCACAATAAGGCTATTTGAGCACCTGTATTTAATTATCTTTGCAAATATTTTTTTAACCAATCCTTCAAGAAAACAGCTGCTTGGATACATTTGTAGCACATTTGAAAACAAAAACAAACGAGGATGTGTTTTCTTTTATGAGGTCTCTTCAGGACAGACGGTGAAGACTTCAGCCTCTCCGAGTCGTTCTGGAATAAAAAGAAACATTATGAGTTTGAGTGAAATAATGAAGAATTTGACCAGATGTTGTGATTATATTCTCCCATATAACTTTGAATGACATTCAGGAGCAATCTCAGTCAGGGTTCCTCACTTCATTCCGTTAGTTGGTTTTCAGTTTACTATGAAAATGGACTTTTCATTTCTCAAGCATGACCAATTATTTCTGGTGGCATTTTTTTTAATCAGTCAATATTAACATCTCACAACGTGTTATTCTTGAGAGTGTTTCCTATTTAAAATGGAATTTTGCTATCTTTTTTTAATAGTTTAATTTAGTTGACTGAATCTTAATATATATATATATATTTTTTTTTAATGATATTAAATATCTAGAATAGATATTTAAAGTTAACTAATTATCACTATAGCAATATTGTTAGTCATATTCGCTAAAATCCTATTCACACAGAGAAAAATAAATATAATTTCCTTCTGAAGATAATAATTTGATATTTAACTGAATATTTGAAGAGAAATGTTTTTTCTTAATTCTGTTATGTTCTGTTCTCTATTTTAAGGTGCCAAATGTACGTTTTATTCCAATAAAGTTATGACACTTACTGTGGACTAGTGTATTATCTTGAAATGTATTAAATATTTTTATGGAATATTTTGTCATTAAAAACATATTTTTATATTGTCATCGCCACACTTCTCAAAAATGTTGTCATATAATTTAAGGGCCATAATGCCCATGTCAGGTGGAGTGGTGTTTAGAAAAGCAGAACCCAAATGCAGACCAGCCATTCAACTTAAAAAAGTTTTATTTTAAATCATAAACAAGAAAATGAACAACAAAACAAATGATCCACAAAAGGAAAACCTAACTACTAAACCTAAACTGGACTACGTTTTAGAACAAATAATTTACAAACATTAGACGAGAGAAGAGCAAGAGACAAGGTGGCAGAGATTCAACGAAGCAGACCAACTGACTAATAAATTTGCAGTAAAAATAGTTTCGTAGAGACTATTTTGGTCAATATCAGATTATATTTATAAGTGTGTTTAATATTATGATACATCTTGTATTGAGGAAAATACAATTTTTATTGTTACGCCCCTAAAAAGGAGGGTTTATTGTTGAATTGCTTCACAAGGTCACAGTGCAGTAACCTTCCTCAAAATTGTGATCATAAAGAACATGCTCTCATTTATCCTTGAAATTGTTGATTGGATTTGTATTTATATTTGTTTTTGCATAGTGCAATAACACAAAGGCATCTGTGGGGAAAAACAGTCTTCCATCTGCACAATCATCCTTGTGTTGCTTGCTTTTAGGTTTACATATCTTGTTTTTTAGGTATTCTGAATTCAAGAAATATCAGATCCACAGATGTTATCCTGCCAAATAACCCCTTTGGAAAATTTCAAACAAATAATGATGTATAGTGTAGTTTCAGTTAGTCCTGCAAGGACTTCTCTTTTTGCTATAAAGACATCTTGAACATGAAAATTATTGTGATTACTAATTAATTAATCTAATATTTATTCTAGCTAAATGTCCTATTCATAAAGAAGAAGTATACTGAATCTAAACCACTTATAAGGATGCATACAGTATATGACTGATATTCAGACCCTTCAACTCAACCCAAAAGTTGTAAAAAAAAAACTCAGGGTACATTCTCCTACATAATAACCTCTTAAATTGTGCTCTTAAATACACTAGATTTCTGTTGCCTAGTTCAAGCCACAATGGTGAGCAAAAGAAGTGCGAGCTGTCAGAGCGAGGAGTCTGGGCCCTGTGAGGCCCCCAGAGTGTGGGAAAGGGGTGGAGGGTGGAATTGTATAAAAAAAGTGGGTCATCTAATACAGGATAATTATCCTTCTGAACTTATGTTAATTGATTAATTTCTAATTGTAATTAAGCTTAGAATTAAAACTTGATCTTCTTAGCTAAACTTATAGAACTTGAAACTTTCTGACATTTAGTGTAACTTCAAGCATTTCTTTAATGTTTCTTTTTTTAATTCTGCATTTCTCTATGTTTTCATTTTCATCTTGCTCTGCTAGTAGTGATGGAGCAATTATATGTGGATACTTGTGCCTAAACCAAGCGTGACACATTTAATTGCACAAGCACATAAATAAAGGAAATGAAGAACAAAGAGCAGTTGGCAGGTGACTGAAAGGCCGTAGAGTTTATAACATTTTCAGCATCAGGTTTCGGCAGTTGTTATGTGGTGCTGGAACATCACGTCTCCCTGAGGGAGTGTGTGGAATGTGTGGAATGTGTGGAACCAGAGCTTGTGACTCTAGCCTCATTGAATTAAATCAAATTGTTGTAAGGCAAACTTAAAGCTAGACTGTGAATAAGTCAAAGCTCTCAGGAGGTCTTTGATTTTCTCAAGAAGACAAGAGCATTCATAAAAATAATACTGACCATAACAAACACTCACCTGGTTCATCCACAACACTCTCTGCAGATTGTGAGCTGATGAAGGAAGAAAAACAGAACTTTGTTTATTGTGCAGTTCTTGATGGTCATAATGTACATTTATATATAAAAAAACCTTTCTGGTGTGGCAAGAACAACCTGGAGTTAGTTCTATTACATTACTCATTATATACCTTTTTCTATTTATTTTTAACTTAGCAATTTACTTGTAATATTCATATACTATAACCTGGATTTACTGTTTACATTATTGTGTACTTTAATGTAGAATGTAATTTAATGTACCAACACTGGAGAGTAACCCTGTACCACAGCAATTTACCACAGTGTGTGCACATACACACTTGGCTATAAACATCTTTCTGATTCTGACTTTGTAAGCTGATCCTGAACAGAGACAAATAACCCTTCATGCTTTAAAAGTTCTTTTTTAATCATCTTCTTTTAGAATGCTGTGGGGGATATAGCATTTTTGGAGGCCCAAACCAAACAGACATTGGGGACAAAAAGACATTTTCACTTTTCCTGTCTGGGGACAATAATGAAAAACTCCACTAGAAGGATAAAACTGCATTTTAAAGTTAACGGAAGCATTCTATATAAAACTTTTTATATGTACACATTCGTAAAATGTCTGGATCTGCGGAGGGACTTCTCTCATAGGCATTCTTGTTTTACTGAAAAAGCCAATAAAGCAAACTATAGAAACTAATAAAATCAAAAACAAGTAGAAATTAATAATCTTGTACCTCTTTTTAAGATTTTGCACATTTGTCCCTTCAAAGGGGGAAATATAATCTGAGAAATTAATTCTGAAAAATAAAATTCCAAGTAGTATAGCCAGAATTCGGAGTAAAGTCGCAATTGTGAAAACTAAAGTCAAAATTCTGATATATAATGTCAGAATGAGCTTACATAGGGTTTGTAACTGTGTTATGATAAATTTTAGTTTCTCTGGGTTTTTCACCTTTCAGGAGGCTCTGTCTCATTTTCATTCAATTCTCCCTCTCTACAGACATCAAACTTTGTCATCAGTCAGTGTCATTGACTTCCGTTCCTGCATTTCACATGAATGAGAAAGGCCATTATTAAGGGTTGGCATGGGAGCACAGAGGCACGTTCCCATATATCACCCAACAACTCACAATGCTTCACGTGTCAGTGAAGAGAAGCAAGTCTGAGCCTGGTTAGGACCTGGATAGGAGATCTCAAGGAAAGACCAGGTTGCTGTGGGAATTGGTGTTAGTGAGGTCAGCAAGGAATACTCACTTTATGGTCTCAGTGGGTCCAATTGCCTCTCTGTGCTGGATTTATTTGATTACGAAGATCATTTTAACTCAAACATCTCATCCAAAAAGCTACATCTGCTCCAAAATAAAGCAAACAATGCTGCAATTTGCTTCCCAATTTGGTTTCTACACTTGACGGAAATAGTTTTTACTTTTATCAGCTTGATTATAATGACTTACTGCTGCCATTATTGCTAGGGTTATTATTGCTAACCCTAACCCATTATTTTGCATCTATGCATTAAAAAGTTTGAGTTATGTGATTGTTTGTTTGTGTTCATGTGCTGAGCTTCACCTTCTCTTCTGTCGCTCAGTGAATCTGGACTCAAGCAGTCGTTGCTGGATCAGATCTTCAGCCGTCAGAGGCAGCAGGTGAGTCGAAGATGAGTGTGCGTTTATATTCAGCTCACCCATAGCCTGACTCAACAAACCCTGCACCAACTGCTTCTCTGAGACAGAGAGAACCACATAGAGTCAGAACAAAGAGAACCACATAGAGTCAGAACAAAGCTCGATTGATCGTGCTCCAATGACTTGCGCCTCATGCACTAACACAGCAAGAATATAGACAAAGCTGCATATGTGCAAATGTAAAAATGCAGACATATGAGTTCAAATTCAAGTTAAACTGAGATCACATGGACAAGAACAAAACCCAACCCTGAATCCTTCCTCATTTAGATACAGTTCAATATATATATGAGTGCACTAGAATGACAGTCAGACGTTAACAAAGAGGATAAATAAGAGGAAATTCATATTTAAAGGAATTTACTATAATTATAGAATTAACAACAAACAGTGATAGAGTTTAAATTGAGTAGGGTTACTTCTCTTAACTTACGCAACAGTCAGACGCAACTCTGCACAGAGCTCCAGGAGCAAATGTTTGAGCAACTTTAGAGTTGGCAAGGGATAAAAAGAGACATGTGCATAAAAGAACAAGCAAAAATGGAGGAACACTTTACTGTTTGCAAATCTAACCATGAGCGTGAAAGCTGATGTACGGGTATAAGATTGTGAGCTTAAGTAAATTTGATGCATGATGCTCCTGAAGTCAACCCCAAATCTTAATAAATAAATAATTATCACCCTTGTTGCTGGCTAACAAAAGCCACTGCTGCACCATGGAGAGTGAATCAGTCTGAAGGATCTGACACAAGAGCTCCAGGACCTGACGGCACAAAGCAAACATTTATCATTAAAATTAAATAATACCATAAGTCCTAGAGCAACATGAATCACTACATCAAATATGAAAACATGTGTCATTGTTAATGAATTAAATAATTTATATCAATAATGTATTGATTATTGAAATAACCAATAATTTTATCAATACATTTTAATTTAAATAATAACATGTATTCATTTATTAAGTGTTCAACTGAGTTTTAGATTCGCAAAAAAAATTTATGTACAGAATCTACCACATGCACATGAATGTATTATTCATTACAATATATTTATTTATGCATCTCAAAAATCATTTAGATTAGATTAATTCAAATGAATATATGAACCAGTGGATTAAATACTTTCAATTGTTTGAATGTCTATTTAGCAGATACAAATATTAAACCAGTAAATTAATGTGTACTATTGTTAGTAACAATAGTAAAATAGTAAATATTCTTAATGTGATTAATAGCAGACAAAACAATTTATTTGCTATTTTTATTTCTTGGTATTGTTTTTTGTTTATTCAAACAAACTAATTAAAATGCCAACAAAAAAAGACAATAACATGTTTTGCGAGTGATACCTATGTTTTGTAGTATCTGTCTGTAAGCCCAAATAGCAGAAAAGCTTGTCACCTGATGCTGAGCTTGCTGGGAAATATAGGCCCTGCTCGCTTTGAGGGCATGTCGCTTTGACAAATATTTATTCCCTTAAAAGAACTATTGGTAAGCTTTGCTGGACACTAATACACATTTTAATGAACGTATGCAAATGTCACCCAACCCAAAAAAAATCCAAAAAGACCACTGTCAGAAACGTCATTTGTGTGAATTAACAAGACCACAATTGGATGAGTCCCGAAGCAGAAAACTAATTTCCCATTTTTATAACTCCCCTACTTTTGACGAATTAATCAGCCATCAATCTATTTCTCATGCCCTTGCTTCAAAGACTGGAAAACAACATGAGATGCTGATAGACCATGCTACAAGCTAGCCTAAACTTTGACCTGTGGTGATGATGAATCGTTCACAAAATTATCTTACTAGTCTCTGGAGTCTTCTGCATATGCACATTGCTACATTTCCTCAACAGTATGCAAAACAAAGGACAAAACAAGGAGCCAGCGACCTTCCTGCTGTGAGACGATGTGCTACTCACTCTTCCACCGTGACGCCGATGCAAAATCCCCATACGCAAACCTTTGTTAAAGATTTTACCATTTAAATGCCACGAAATATTGGCCAGGTTTAGACATTTTGATGTCAAGCAAACTTCAATTTATGCTGATTTAAATAATTGAATAGCTAAACAATAGCATAAACATGCTACAATGTGGCCGGTCACATATTTTAGTTTTTAAAACAATAAACTTTAATCAAACCACAAAAAAATAGAAAGCTTATTAGGTAATCAGAGGGAAGCATTCACTGGTGCATTTATTTGAGTTTAAACTGAATCTATTAATGAATTATTGATTAGTTAATTTCCTACTTGATTTTGTTACATTGAGCTTGAGCCTCCATGCCTTCAGAGCCTGAAATTTAGTTAGATTCAATAAATACCTGAATGAAGCAGACCTTTTCACATTCAATCCCCCCTTTTTTTCCATAAAATTACATCAATTTTGAAGTTAGTAACTTTTGATAAAAGTAGTGTTCAATATTATGCTCATTATGAGGACAGGGAGGGAAAAGTGGTGCTAAAAGAGGGGTTTAGTTGCATACAAAACATAATGATTACTTTTGTAACCCCTGTTGCCCGAATAGGGAACGGAGACGAATGTCGGATGATGACATTGGGAGCCCTGCCTCAGTGTGGGCCAATCACTCCACAAACTATGAAAATTTTCCGTTAACTCACAAAACATGTGTCCAGCCTGGAGAACTAATTTTGCACAATTTTCAAGCTAATCGGTTTAGCAACTCAGCCATCTCCTCAGCAGCACTAGGGTTCCTCAGCAGCACTTGGCTACAACCCCCAAAGGGGAGAGTTCTAGGCAGTCTGATCCATCAACCACTGCCTCAGCATGTTTACGCCCCAGTAATTCAGTGGTCATGGCTGATCATCAACCAGATCAACCCTTCACATCCAGCATGGCCGTGATATTATCTAAGACAGACTCACCTTTCAAAGTGTGTCAGTCAGAAAAGGCAAATACTGTTACCTTAATTTAAAAGAAAATAAATGAGCTCTATTGTGCAAAGAAGCAAAAGAACCCGGGCTTGCAACGACTCCACACAAACTGGACTACAGGAGATCACACTGGTAGCCGATGTCAACATCAGCTCTTTCTCATCTTCAATAGAGACTTTCAGCAGCTTCAACAGCGTTTTGAATCGTCACTCGCATGAGAGTGAATGGCTTTCAGAAGCAAAGTAGGAATTTATGGTTGCACCGGCATCCTGTTTTATAGTAGCCGTATGCAAATTTAGTAACCAACAGGTGTAGACACAAGTTTAAGATGGGGCTCCTATTGTCATCATTCGACATGAGGCAAAGTGAACGACTGAAGGGGAACATTCTTAACTTGTTGTAAAACTTGCAGAAAAAGAAATACTAGTTTTGATTCTGACAAGATTCCAGTGCATTAGGTTGTAGAAAAACATTGAGCTTTAACAATATTTTTTTGGACTTTCATTATATACTTTACACTTGACAATTTACGACACATCATTTAACAAACTGACCAACTTAAGTTAGCCCATGACAATTCCAAATACGTTCAATATAGTTTTAGTGGAATCAAACATGTTTCTTACCTTGATTTCCATCCCGTCCAGCCTCTGAGGCCCTGTTTGTCTGAGGGACAAGTGGCTCCTTCGCCTCTTACTCCCCCAGGAGGTGTTTGGTATAATCCGTCCAGTTTGCGAGGAATACTGTGTCTGTCTGCAAAGAAGGTCCTCGTCCAGTACTTTCTATCAGTTTAGTCACACACAATGCAGAAGCATAGATAAGATCCCTGGGTTTACATTGATTTTGTTTGAGTATGTTTAAGTCTTATCTGCAGCCTTAAACAAGCTTAAAGACACTAGAGGGTGAGTATGTGTCAGGTTGTTTTTGCATAAAAAAATTCCTTAATCCTTCATTCTGTTACATCAATTGTGTTTATTTGTAATGTTGCCATGTTTAGAGAAGCTGTTGGACCTCTCTCTTGTCCACCTGACTCTCTACACCCGTTAAAGCACTGACTTTAGATGCGAGATCTTTCAGTTCCTCACGCCAGCTTTCAGAAGTCAGTGCTATGTAAAAAGAAAAATACAACAACAAGAAGGGAGAAAATTAGAAGTGCATTACTTATTTGTTATTGCTTTGGTCAGGCCAGTAACATCAACAGACTATGATCTTTCCATTTGTTTCTTTTACATATTTCCTTTATTTATAATCATTCAATTACTGTAATGTTAGCAGATCTTTTCAACTATCCTTTTAGAAATAGTTGTCAGCCAAGATTTGATGTTGGGATTTTAAGTCTTTTAACTTTAAAATGTTTGCGGAGCTGTTCTGTGCCCCATCATTACCACTCACTCATTAGAGCGTCATTCTGTGACAGTTGTGGTACCTTATTGATAAGTGTTTATCTACCATTATGGTATCAGATTGTTAAATATACTGTTACCATACTGGATCAAAGTCAGTTTCCTTATCGTTACATTACAACATGTTTTTAAGTTTTAGTATGATTTACATGAGTGATAAGAGTACTATTAAAGGAAAATATTGACTTGCAGACTTAAAGTACTGTAACAATAAATAAATAAATAAAAATATAATTAAAGTACTACCTCAACATGAGTACTGATTAAAAACAGATATGAAACATATACTTTTATACATATACTTCTAACAATCTATACCTGCTGCAGGTTTAGAGCAATCTGTACCCATCCCTCGGGTTTGACACCCTGGAGTTTGAATAGCATTGAGATACACTTGACTTTTTATCAGAGGATGAGGACAGAGTGGAGTGAAGGCGAACCATTCGTCATTTACAGTACAAACTGGTTTCCCATTCAAACCTGAAAAATAAGGTGAAAACAGAAAAATTGTGTTACTGCAATGAAAAACTCAGAGAGTTAACTCAAGTCTTACTCTATCAAGGCTTTGTATAGTGCTCATAGCAACATCGCATTAGTTATGGACAACAAATTAGGACACAAGTGCAGGTGCATCTCATGGTTAAAAAAAAGCAGCGTTGCCACCTTTTTCACTGGATTTAGTCTTGTCTAGATTTAGGACTTGTCTGACCTCTGATATAGAAATAATTCATGAAAATACATTGTTAACATGGAATAAACAAACGACTCTTTAACACTGCCTTTGTAAATATATTCTTGCTCAAAGACTATCCTAATTATTTTTTATAAGCAAGCTTCAAATATCTGATTTGAAATATCTCCAGTTCCCCTCATCAAGCCGGTTAATTTTTGGAAGCTGCGGAAAGAAAAGTGAACTCACATAATGCAATTTTGCACTGCAATGTCTACATCATTCTCTTTATCCATAACATCAAATAGCGCTTATGCTTGATGCTAGCCAAGCTAGCTCTTTGTACACTTCACGCTGGACAATGTCACCTCTCAGAACTGGTGAAGAGATGGTGTTGATGCACCACAGATCATGGCATCAGGTAAATGTGTTTGCAAACATATTGTCGACCAACCTGCAGTTTTGCAGATTTCTGCAAGGGGATTTCTTCTCACCAAGAGGTCACCACTCCCCTGGTTGAGAAAGCGCTTACATCTAGAGGGCAAGGTATCTCATTTGGTATGTAGTGATGGCCTACAATAGCCAGTGAGCCAACGTCTACTGGGAGACAGCTTTCTCAACCTGCTGGCCTCCAAACATACTAAGGATTGATTGGAACTACATAGGTTTTTGGTTCTGTTCTCATAAATTTTCAGTGCTTTCACTGAACAATTAGAATCAGGCATTGATTCTGCCTCCTCACAGGACAGATCTTAGATGATCACTACCTGGCCCTTAAAAGGGATGGTGGAAACCTTGGACAGAAATGTAGGTCTTAGCACTATTTTGGTGTCGCCAGGCCCGAATTCTATGCATGGTACATTGATCTACACCATTTATATGTAGCATTCCTCACCAAAATATATTTGTTTGTGTCCCATTGTTGCAGTAGTAGTACGTAGTACGGCCAGGGCCGTAACATACACTTTATTGTTTATAGAGTTCACACTAAGCAATTATTTCCCATCTTTTCTGTTCAACGATATATCTTTTCAGATAAATTACCTATGTGACACTGAACAAAAAAAATGACATGTGGTACAGTATCTCAAACAAACAGTTGCTGATAAAACGTAGAACCCAGCAGTCCTCCAGGATTAGTCACAGGATTAAAGGCAGCAATAAACATGAACCCAGCTTCTTCAGACAGACTGTCATCAAACAATCAATTGGTGATTCTTAAGCATAAGGTTGAAAACGTCATCTGTCACCCACAGTTATGAGTTTAGCAAAAGAGAAGGAATTAAATTTTGTTCATTCTATTATTTGGAAGTAGTCTTTGACCTTTTGTCTGGCATAGCCTTAATTGGTAACTTCTTAAACACAGATCCTCTTGCTTTTTACAACCTGTATAAAATCCCACCATTACAATAAAAAATACAGGTCCAGAGAGTGACAAAAAGCAAAAAGGAAATGATGAAAAACCACAATTAAACGATTTGTTTTGGTCATTTAGGGAAGATTTTAACATGTATTAAATTCTCCAGTTAAATGCTATAGGCTGTCGGATAGAAACCTGTTCTTCTTATGCTAATATGGCTGTGAATCTTTCAAAACACCTTGCTTGGGATTAGGAAGTACAATTTGAACTGAAAAAAAAGCAGGATGGATTTTTCTAATGTAATACTTCCTGAAAGCTTCATCTAAATTAAAGCCTCTGAAGAACATGACTAACCTCACATGTATATGACAATTTTACTTCTACTTTCATGATCACATGAAAAAACAAACATTTTACTAACAAACAACCAAAAATTATTTAAAAAAAAACACATCAACTTATGAAACAGAACACAACTACAGACCCTACTTTTTGCTGATAATAAATCGGTCAAGAATTGGATAGTAGTTGTAGTAGAAGCAGTAGTAGTAATAGTAGTAGTAGAAATTGTAGTAGTAGTAGTAGTAGTAGTAGTAGTAGTAGTAGTAGTAGTAGTAGTAGTAGTAATATATGTAGTAGTAACAGAAGTTTACTGAATAAATTGTAGTAGAAGTAGTAGCTAAATAGTAGTAGAAGTAGTAGTAGTAGTGGTAATAGTAGTAGTAGTAAAACATTAGTAGAAGTAGTAGTCATAGTTGTAATAGAAGTAATAGTAATAGTAGTGGTTGTAGTAGTAATAGTAATAGTAGTAGGAGTTGTAGTAGTAGTAGTAGTAGTAGTAGAAGTAGAAGTTGAAATAATAGTTGTAGAAGTGTTCACACACTTAATGAAGCAGAAATTAAGCCTGAATTTAACCTGTTTATTCTAGTAGCAGTAGAAGTAGCATTTTATTGGTTTCAAACCAATTCACAATTCCCAACACATTCAGGATCACAATGTCAGGAACATTCTGGAAACAATATTTTAGGTTCCTAAAAATAGTTGTAAGGGACTGCTGGGAGATTTGGACTGAGACTCAGTGCGAAGGCATAAAGGCGTTTGTACCTGAGTTCTCAATAAGGTATCGCTGATTATTAATATGTCAGGTTTGGGCAGTGAAATATGTTTAAAAAGATGGGTCATTGGGTGCTGAAAAAAAACATTATACGTGACATTCACATACAAAGCAGAGCTCTATATTCAACAAGCATACAGGATACCAAATAAATAATAAAGGATACTAAAAAAGAAAAAAAAAAAATATATATATATATATATATATATATATATATATATATATATATATATATATATATATATATATATTCAATAATGTAATTTCAATTATATGGCAGCACATACTGACCCTGCATGTGTCTCACTCTGTGAGGATGAGGGTTGTGTCTGGAGAAGAAGGAGTGGTGGCTGAGGCTTCCGAATCTCAGGCCCCTGCTAGAGACTCTTCCACTAGATCCAGCAGTGCGCTCTGTCTCCAGTGTCACAAATGCACTCCCCGGAGCAGCTGACGATGCCATCATTCATACCAGCCAGAAGGAAAGCACATCAACAGTTCCAGATCCAGCTATAAATAGGAAAGGGAAAACAAATAATTGCATTAATAACAAATTATCATGTATGTAAATAAATATAAACAAGCAACAAAACAATGATCCGTGACTCAGTACTCCACAAAGAACAGGTTTTTTTCTGATTTGTTATGATGTTATTGCATCAATAAACACAAACATCTTAACATTTTCAAAATACTAATTGAAAATAGTTTTATTAACAAAACAAGCATTTTTGAACAGACATTTAGGTTTGCATAAGTTTTTAACATTTGGACATTAAGTTTTCTAAAAAAGACATGATTCAAGTTAGTTTAAGATATCGTAGTTCTCATGTTTAGAATGTAGAAACATTCAGGATACAGTTAAATCAGGTGAGCCACTCAAATGTTTTTAAAATAGATTGTAAATAAACTGCTAACCAAAATAAATCACATACTTATTCTATCTGCATTCGATTTCTAACAGCATATGATATTTTATTTTAATGAAAGAATGGGTATTCTCATTCTGTTGTCAATGCTCTCAAGGTCAAAATGCCTATTCCATTTCAGGAAGAAACCAGCAATAGGAGGAAAACAGTTATTAACTATGTTTTCAGTTTTAGACACTGACACAGAATTATTGACCTGAAATTTCTCGTTCACACTTTTGTTTGCTTTTCAAAGCAGTATTTGAAATCATTAGTTGTATTTACAGATAAAGCTCACCTCAGACCGAGTCGTTTTCTTCCCCCTGTTTACTTTAGTTGCTTGGAGACTCTGAACAATGAAAGCCTGAATCTCCAAAGAGAGAGAAAGATAGTCAGACTGATAAAACTTTCTTTCATTAGCTTCAGAGTTTCTGATTGGCTCTGAGTTCACATGACTTCATTAACCTTTACATTTACCCGCTGAGAAAGCTCCTCTAGCTCATCAAACAGGATTTAGGAATCAGGATGTTTATTTACAATTTTAGACTGGTGAGCATGTTCTGGACTTTTAATCAGCAGTGCTTGCACCTGAAACACTGTTTTGCTGCTTCTCAATTCAGGAAACCAGGAACATAACTTTCAAAAAGCTTCAAAATCTTTTATCTTACATGAGTACTTAAAAATGTAGAAACTTAAATTAAAAACATATTGTATAGCTGGCCATTACTAATTTGCTCAGGTAATCTTAAAATGATATTGATTTGAGTACATACCATTGCAACAAATTGCTTATTGTCTATCTATTTGGAAAAAGTGTCAGTTAAATGCATTAATATTAATGTAGAAAACTAATGAAGCCAATATTTTTTGTGAAACTAAAAGATTTTCAGGCGATAATTAACAAAACCTCAAATAGCATATTCGAGTTGCCTTCATGGTCATGTGAGTTTTGATGTAGCATTTATACACTGTAAAAATCCTTTTCTGGAGAGTTGTTGATTGAATTAATATTTTGTAGTTAAGCTTGAATTCTCAGTGATTGTTGTTGACTAGATATTAATAAAGTATATTCAGTCTGTATAGGTATGGAAAGATGACCCAGATGGCACAGGAGCTCCTTCAAAGTCTTTAATGAGGAAGTAACAAAACCCACTGTTCAACAGAACAGGACATCTTAAAGTTTCTGGCGGAAGTCAGACGCAGGTTCAGCAAAACCTTCACAGGAGACCGCTCCAGGCTGAGGCACTGCTGCTGGATGTTCAGTCGCCTCCAGGCAACCAGCCGAGTACAGGTAGGAAACGCCTCTCTCTCCTCTCCACAAGAGAACGGGCATATACAAAGGGTTGGAACGGCACAAGACACAGAGGAAATATGCGGACAGAAACAGGAGTGCTCTCGAGAGAAGCACAACACATTTGCAAGCAATAATCCGTAAATAACCTGAAGAGCGAGAATGCTTAAATAGAGAGTCTAATCAGAAGGCGAGCAGCGGCACGTGAGATGAATGAGGGAAATCAGAGACGGGTGACGAGAGGGAAAAACACTAATGACAGACAGGAGTGTGACACAGTCATTGTTGTGCCAATCTGTGTCAGAGTGATGTGTTGAGTTTTTCGAGAATTAAAAATTACGTTTATTCGGTAAATTCTGGGAAGATGAAACGGACTCAATAAACAATTCCTGTGGAACTTTTTGCTTAATATTTGTTTGTTCAGTCAAGTACATTTTTTAGAGTGTAGCTTGAGTCACTGGTTGCAGAATTTTTTTTTGTGAAATTGTGAAAAAAATATTACTTTCTGATGCTTTGTGCCCCTTAGATCAGAGTACATTTTGCAGCAAACACTTAGAAAACATCTTTAATATTATTTTAGTCCTATATTTCAGTGAGGTTAAGGATGAAGGAATGTGTCTTTTACAATTATTAATCCCCAAAGGAATCTGAAGACAGGACAAACTCTAGCCTTTATCTGTTTTTCCATCTTGAGGGATGGATTTAAACTTAAAAAGATTAGCATAAAAGGAATTTATTTGAATAGTTTTCCCAATGTATTTGCATATCTGTGTCTTTTTTCAAAGTGGGAATCTCAGGAGAGAGACTCAGCCCGGACGCGCTCACAGAGTCTTGGTAGCTCTGGCTTTTGGCTATTCAATAAAACCTGATTTGATTGGACTCGTAAAAGATAAAAACAAACAACAAATCTTTCCACTAACCAAATCAATAAATGTTTTTTCTCAACTCTCTCTTTAGGATAGGTTTAACATCATGTTATACAATTTATTATTAATGTTGATCCAAGACTATTTTGAGGTGGTGAAGGAGTGGATAAAAATGGATTTATTGCCTCTTCTATAAACAAACTATGGGTTTTTTTTTCGTTGTTCTTGTTTATCTCTCCTCGTTGCCTCATTACAATCACAGAATTTAAAGATATTTCATCAATTCAAATGCTACTAAATAAAGTTATGTTGTCTCATTTAAAACAAAAAAAATAGAACGAATCTTGAATCATGAATCTTAATTTTAATATCTCAATTTATCTTTGTTTGATTAGTTTTTAACTCTCAAACAGATAAACTAATCTTTACTGAAACTGAACAGATATTTTATATTGTTAGAAATACAGAAATAAATACTTCTTTACCGTAAATATGTACCCTTTTTAAAACACTGTTACCACTTTAAGGATCTAAATGTTAAATAATATAATTAATATATTTTATATTTGCATATATCTGTCACATCCCCGGCTCGTTCCTACTCTCCCAATCACAGCCCACAAACTGAAACCCGTCTCAACCAATCCTGTGAACCTTCCCCTGAGTTCTAACGACCCGCACCTGTTTCATCATTATCAAGGACACTATATAAACTCACCTTCTCCATTTACTCATCAGCTGGTATTGAAGTCCGATGGTTGTCTTCTTCCAGCGCCCTCGTCTGCTTCGCTTCCATGGATGTTGCTTCTGAGTCTTCGTATTCAATGCACTGATAAAGGGAAGTGTCTTTATTTATCTGAGTCTTCAAGGTTCACTCTCACCCACTATATGCCTTGCCATCACCCACGGAGGTTTGGATGTTAATCGCTTCTATGCCTCTCACCGTGTCAACTAAGCAAAAGTTAGTGTGGAGTTTTCCAGGTGGACTTCCATGAACTGTGCATGTTAAAGCGATCCTCTAATTGTGTGTTACTTTACTGGTATCTGTGAATAAACCTGGTGAAAAGAGATCATCTCAGACTTCGTTGTATGTCAGCGTGACAATATCATGATTATGTATAATATTTACAATTTAGATTAAATTGTATCTTTTTATTGTCCTCCTGGGAAATAATTCTGGGTAATTTTTAATATTAAATATATATATATATATATATATATATATATATATATATATATATAATATTTTCAATTTTATCTCACTGTAAGATTGTGTTGATCAACAAATAATTGAAAGGGCTGATTCTTGAAAACGTTGCTTTCAAGTATTTATTCCCGTCTTTGTTGATCCTGGGTATACATTAATATAAACCAAGTAGCCATCAGCCCAGCCCTGCACTCCCTGCAGCGATTGCATTCAGCACATGAAGGATCTAGAAACATGCTTCACTTCCTTTGCTTCTGATTGTGATGAATTGGTCTTTTGAGACAGTATGCACTACAGTGAAATGATTATAATTGCAGTTCTTTCATATTGCTCGGATCTTGTGAGCATTCTCTTTACAAGTTTCTGACCCAAGGTGGCCAGAGTAGCTCAAAACCACTGTTACTGTTGTCATTATGTGGTCTGGAGACAGTCAAGGTTGTTTTTGGAGGTAAAAAGTTTTTTGCTGTTTTTTTATGCAAAATGGGAGCCAAATCGACTTGTATATCCAAGGCTTAATGTAGGTTGACTACGTTCTATGTTGCAATTCTTTTCTACTGAAAGACTTATCAATGCATTTGAAGCGTCTCGTCTGGATTACTGAAATGCTCTTCTGGCTGGGGTTTCTAGGTCTACTCTGGACAGGTTGTAGTATGTTCAGAATTCAGCTTGAACTTAGTTTTTGTAAGCGTAGTTGAGCTCCGGACAACATCTGGGAGTTTGTTCCAGAGCTTTGGGGCAGTATATGAGAACGCTCTTCCTCCTCTGGTGGATTTACTAATCTTCGGAATAATCAATAGTCCTGCTTCTTGTTATCGAAGAATATATCATGATAATAGACTGCTCAGGTAGTCCGGAGCCAAGCCATTCAGCAGCTGAAAGGCAAGAAGCAGTACATTTTTGTCACTATGATATTTTACAGGAACCCAATCAAGAGAGCACAGAACTGGTATAATGTGATCATTTCTTCTTGTGAGAACTCTAGCTGCTGTGTTCTGGAACAGGCATGATAATCACATCATACCTGTTCTTAAACCACTGCACTGGCTCACATTCTGTTTCTGTTTAGATTTAAATATTTTAACCTTCACATTTAATGCTCTACATGGTCTGGCCCCAGACTTATCGTCATTTTTTATTACTTACAACCCGCGTCGTTCGCTCCACTCCTCACAGTCTAAGCTTCTGTCTGTTCCAGACATGCGTACAAAACTATGAGAAACAGGACATTTTCTGTCTATGCACCAACACTGTGGAACTCTCTCCCATTTTAAAATCTCTTCTTAAAACTCACTTTCTTAAATTGGCTTATGATTGTTGCCATTTCATACCTTATATTGCGGTAAACTAGTCTTGGATTTTGATCTTGTCTGACTATCTATTTTGTTTTTATTTAGTTTTTCCTTTTATCTCTGCTGCTAATGTCCTTTTTTGTACTGTTTTATTTTTGTTCTATGTACAGCTCTTTGGTAAGTCAGCTTTAAAGGTGCTTTATAAAATAAAGTTCATTATTATTATTATTATTATTATTATTATTATTATTATATTAACTCTCCTGTTGGTCTCTGAGGGTGACCAAACATTTGATTCCATTTCTGCAAACACAACTACATGTTTGTGTTTCAAAGTTTCATGTAGTGTGATTTAAGCAAAATGAAACAAGTGCCACACACACACACACAAATCAATTGTAAAGGGCTAATTAAAGCAATAAGTCAATCAGACACTGTGTTGAATTATTGCTATCTGTGTAGTGTGGAGTTGATTAAGGATTTCTGTCAGAGTGGTAGATTTAGTAGATTTTTATTAATTATGTACATTATTTATACTTCAAAGCAGCTTCACAAACATGAGTAGAATTTTAAGCATATAGTTTCTTTTGAAATCAGGAATTATGTTCTTATTTCGTCTTGTTACAGGGAGTTATAAGACTAAAAAGAAGGTGCATGGTGTGCACAAAGGGAGTCTGGCAGAGCTGGTCTTCTGCTAACCACCTCGCCATCATGTGGCCTATCCGACTTTAAGAACACAGAAGACAAAATCACTGTGCGGCACCTTGACACAGAGAGATCATTAGCAAGAGATTATATACATATATACATCAGTTTAAAAGTGAATGAAAATTATATATTTAATGCCCAAAATTAAATGTGAGTAAATAAATCACCAGTTTACATATTTTAATATGTTCAATGGGTCCCTCAGACAACTGAGAGAGTTTCTTCTGTGAACGGGGTGAATTTAGTGTTTTCTCACAGAAGAGAACCTTGTGACGCATTTACAAATACAGAAGACAGGAAATACAAAAAAAAATCGGATTAAAGAGCAGGTCTAAAGATTAGAACCACAAGTAATTAATTCAGACAACAATTTGTTGATAAATGAGGTTTAATTAGCTAAGTTTGTTAAAAGGGTTAGGAGGGGCATGTCATATAATTACCTGATGCCCTTAAAATCATAGCCCCTTCAGCAACTCCCATTTGCTGCAGCAATTCTGGAAGGCATAATATGAAATAGTTGAGACTCAATGCTTCAATTGAACCTCCAAAACAAACAGCCTCGGGCAAATAGCAACTTCTGAAGATTTTGGTTGTTTCTGCTAACTGGCCAAATATTGTAATGTATCTCTTATTAAGTGTTATTAATCAAAACACTGCATCTTTAATACACTGCTACATGCTCAAAGCTTGCTTGGTTAAGTACACACTACTGGGGTATTGCTACAGAAAAAATAAACCCAAATATTTGCAGCAAAATTCCCGGTGTTAAATTAACACTAGTGGTGTGGACCTATATGTCCCAATGTAAAAGCATCTCTGAGTTTCTATTCATTATTAAATTCCCATGCAATTACAATTAATACTGGAACAGTGCCGAGTCAAAACCAAGTCAAAACCAGCCGTGTTCATTTATTTTGCTATCTGTGAGCGTATTTGTATATTCAAGACATTCCAAAGCCAATATTTCACTTCACATTTATTATTCAGCTGAAGCTCATTTAAGTGATCGGCTGCTTGAGGCTTTACTACTAGGTAATTAATGATATGTTAAGTTAATGTGCGTTAGTCCTCGTATTTGTGAATGGGATAATGTGTTATAACCATTAATAAATAACCTTGATAATCAGTTCCATAGAATACAGTGTAACTAAAAACTTAAAGAGAAGACGAGTTACAGTAATTGATTCAGAAAATGTAATTCATTTGGAATCTTTTGAGAAATGTCTAAAAAACTATGAGAATTATAATCCACCAAAGCGTAAAAAAGGTTGTGCATATAAAGTTGTAAATTGTGGCTTTTTTTTCAACTATCTAAGTGGTTAATTTTTTGTGACACAGACTCTCCGAAGCAAAATACATTTATTTCTATACTTATGTTTATCACTATTTACCTTTCGCTAAAACAGCAGTAGTAATTAGACTTGTCGTGAACTGTCGTGCACCTCAGGAAAATAATAGTGGTTTAATTCAGTCGCGAGCGCGCGCAGAACTGAGGCGCGAACAAGAGCGCGCAGCAGACGGCGCCAAACCAAACAGTCTTTTTGACAGGATTCGCATAAGCGGACTCTAGGAGATTATACCACACTTCAAACCTCTCAAAACACTGGCATTTCACGCTTCTCCGCCTTGCTTGATCAAAGGAGTTCAGAACGCATCATGTCAGCATCCACGGAGCTGTCTGTCACCACGAAGATCACTCCAGAGGTGCTTCAAGAACTCCTGCGCGTCTACAACCTCTCCCGCCAGGAATTCATCCACACCTATAACATCCAGCCACTGGTCTACATCCCCGAGCTCCCCGCCGGAGCCAAAGGCACCTTCGTGGCTATGTACGTGGTCATTTTCGCCCTGGCGCTGGTTGGGAATAGCCTGGTGGTCTACGTCCTGGTGCGTAAAAGAGCTCTGCGCACCGCCACCAACATCTTCATCTGCTCCCTGGCTGTCAGCGACCTCCTCATCACCTTCTTCTGCGTGCCCTTCACCCTGCTGCAGAACGTCTCCTCAGAATGGCTTGGAGGTCAGACTCTCACTTTCATTCAAATAAAATATGAAAAAGGGGCAACTCAAGTATTTTTATCACCTAAGACTAGTAACTTAGATTTTTTTAATATATATATATATAAAGTAACTCTCATTTAAAAGTACTATTTTAAGGAAAAAAATAAAACTACAAACTCAACATTTGAGTACAAATATGTCAAAATGTTAAAAATAGAAAAATAAACCACCGAATAAAACTTTTGTTAATATGTAGCCTAACTGAAAAAAATAAAATGCTGTGAAAATACAAAAAAGTAAGACAACATATCGCACGAAGACTTTTATATTGTTTCAGCAAATATGTTATAGTTTTTGTTGCACTATATGGAATTACATTGTTGGCACAATCATGATAGTATTATTTGGTCAAAGAATACAAATATGTCCTACTAGCAAAATTCATGTTATGAGCTTTACGTTGAGCTTATTAATTTTACTCTGTTAACTGGATGAATAAATTATAATTAATAATATTAATTATTACTAGTTATAGCAGATGATTCAGAGTGACAGTATGACTATACTAACAAGAAGTGTTGTATCACAATTTTTCATCATACTATTTTAACACATAAGAACATGTTTTCTGAACGGTGACGACATCACAGATCTCTTGTCCAATCAGAACTCAAGGTGGCCCACTAGGTTGCTGCAGTATCACCAATTTCAAGCAAAGAATGATACGAAGTCAAAACGTTTGCTCAAAGGTGTTTATATTTACTGAAAGCCTCAGGACGACAATTTTATTTTTTACAGTGAGCTGTTTTAAACAATTATCAATAAAAATGTTCTTCAAAATCAAAAACTTGAAAAATACAATGAGCAGTGTGGGCAAGCTTTTAGCAGTGTCTACTGGAAACATGAAACCTGCAAGCTATTCTTACATTGATTTTATTAACATTATTTTAAATGAATAATAATGCCTTCAGTGTACATAGCGCTTCTCCAGACTCTCAATGACACTTTACAATTATTAGAGCATTATTCTGTCTGCAGTCTGCCATTCTACGCCTACAGCCTCCTGCCACCACTAAACACACCCCACCAGTCACATACATCCTTTCAGGGCAATGCGGGCAAAGCCATAGGATGAACCTGGTGGGATTCGAACTGCCAACCCTCCGATTTTAAATAGCGCACTTCGGGCATCGAGGGGCAAAGGGACATCTGCTTGATCATCCCCTACACCCCCCTCTGCAGGAGTTTGCTTCAGGCAGGCTCCCAAGAGACGATAGGAGGAAATCCTCAGATTCTGAATGGTATAACCAGCACGTAAGCAGCTCAAGTGCGCTGGTTTTTCTTAAGTCTTTTTCGATTCTTACCAAACAAGAAGCCGCATGAGAAATGGATGACAATTACAAAGTGATCCCCCACAAAAGATTTCTGCATAAGGTGGTAGACAAGGGTCATGCCGACCCCCCTGCTTAGTTATAACACTTCTAGGCATATAAAAGAGTTATTACATTGAAGTCATCATGGAATGGGAGTAAGTCATCTTATTCATGCCAGTTAGACCAAATTAGTGATTTAAATCTGTTTGTGTTCCCCGTATTAGACAGCTTGTTGCATTTATGGCAATCATTTAATGGATTCAACGACACATGTCCAATTTGTTTCTAAAATGTGTTCTGTTGCTAATTGAGGCTCATCATCTGATTAACATAAGTTCAGGAAGAGCTTGGCTGAAAATTGACTAATCATATGGTCCCATTATCTCCAGTATATAAGACAGGACCAAAGAGAGAACATCTAAATCATGCAAGCTATCCCTCCTTCCACCTCTTCCCCACTCATTATGCACGTTTCACTTCTCACTTTGCGTAAGACAGTTTACTCATTTAATCTATGGTAATAGTTGGAATTCTATGGGCCCAGGACCAGCACTCGGACAGCTCACCTAGTACGCTTCTATTTTTTTGCCAACAACGCTTGCGATACTAGGCAATTATGACCAGAACGAACTTGTGAAATGTATTCAAGGGTAGGCATTGAATAAGGATAGAGGCTGCTCTTATGACAATCCTGGGCTGAATTATGGGTCCTACTTTGGACCTGCCTTAGACTTGATTGACAATATTCAACAACACACAAGAATCCTGGACCGGGTTCTGTTATGGGATGTTTCTCCAGAGTGGGTGTACTTATTAGTAGAAAGAAATTCCCAAAATAGACAATAATAATAATAATGATCCCTTCAATTTATATAGCGCTTTTCTAGACACTCTTATGGCTCCCACAGCTTTGTCTTACCTTCTGTTTGTGTTATTTCCGCAGGGGTTCTGGTGTGTAAAACCGTTCCTTTCGTGCAGACCACAGCAATTGTGACGGGGATCCTCACCATGACCTGCATTGCTATCGAGAGATACCAGGGCATTGTTCATCCTCTCAAAATGAAGCGCCAGTACACTCCTAGACGAGCCTATAAGATGCTAGGTAGAGCTACACACAGAAACCCTACAAAAGAAGAACATTCTAAACAAACTTATAATTGCATCATATCGGATGGTTGTACGTAACACAATTAATTGAGCTAATAGATTGTTCAGAGAATTAACTTAATATTAACACTTCAAATTACTTATTATTGAATGAAATCTGTCCATTCCCAAAAATAAAACTAATTAATCACATTTCCCTTCGATTATTTTTTGCAGATACTTTAAAGTATTGATTGGGTTTGAAAGGTGTGTGAAGGGGTGGAAATACCTAGAATCAATATGTTCAGAAGTGTATTGAGAAGTTATAAACATTTATATTGTGATTTTAATTTGAAAAATAAAATTGAATAATTAAGCCTCAATTCAGTTTCTGTTCAAAAAATGAAAGAAAAATTATAAAATATTGTTGCTTATTAAATTTTGTTATTTGCTAATAAATAAAATACTTAAAACAACTAGCTTTTTTATTTTTTGTTAATTTCACATTTATTATTTCAAATTGCGGTGTTGATTAAACCAATCTATGGTGAATATACACTCAAGTTATCCACATTTCAATTAGTTGACAGCATAAATTAGTTTGAAGGTGAAACACAGAATTTAAAGTTTTATAGACGAGTCTGATGCTCTAGCAAAGAGTCACTGAACAACAAACATTTCAGTTTATAAATATATATATATATATTGTTGATCTGTTCAGGATGTCACATAATCACTTAACATTTGTCATCTTTAACATCAGCTCCCACAGCCATGCTGCTGTAGTTTTTAAAATAAGTTATAAATAATGTGGATTCAGACATGATGAGAAAGGATCGCTATGCTGCTTCCAGAAATGGCAGAAGAAAAATACAAAATGCACCATTGTTCTCTTTTCGGGTGCATTTAGAGCAAAAATAGAGGCAATTTTCATCTTTGTTACACTCAGTGACACATAAAACAAGAATATTGAGCAAAATGTGAATTTTCAGAATCAAAAATCAAATGAACATAAGGTACCTGTACCATATCTGGACCTCAATACATTTAAGGGTATTTAAAAAGATTTTAAAATGCGTGAAAACAAAAGGACCCCAATTGCGTATTTCCTTGTGCCTCTAAAATGATTAATGTATCCCTGGATGCTTGTCAGTTTTATGCACATGTTTATTAAAAGTGAAATGTTCCAAGTGTTCCGTTTTAGAATGGCTTTCATGCTAATCACTAGCTAAACTATTGATTGATGCAGTGCGCTCTTCTGCAGAGCGAACTAGAGCCCCAAAAAGTACAGAATAGCTGTTCTCAACATAGAAATAATCAGTTAAAGCTATATTAAGATATAATGTGTCTCATACTTCAAGTTAAAGTTGACCTAATTTTGTGCATGTCTCTTGCATTCTTTACTGTGAGATTTTTATTCACTCTTTTATTTCCATTTCTCAAACTATTAAAAATGATAAAATTCAAAACAATAGCCCATAACAACAATACTGTACATATGTTGCACTGTACTTTTGTTGCTTGCACTGACTGCTCCATTGTACCATAAAAAATTTCTTGTGTGTCCACACACACACTTGGCAATAAAGCTGATTCTGATTTTTTTTAAATATATGTGCTGTTGGTGAGCACAAGACAGCCTTCCTATTTAGTGTGGAGTCGCATTCGGAATGACTTGTGTTCTGACAGAACAGGAGGAACAAGATGTCAATATGTCAGGCAACAACTTTTTAAAATAATCTACTTCAAAATAAATGAGTAACTTCAATGCTTTTGACTTGCTGGCTCGGTCCTAAGTGGATCGTTGTGAGAGAGGTTGGACAAGTTTGAGTGTGCTTTCCTAAGATATTTTGTGAGTCTAAATAATTAATTAGAAATAAACTAAACATGTATACTGGATTTATGTTTTAATTGCAATTGTTCACTTGTTTCTGCAGTTGCATAATGCAACAGGCTTAAATGATCTGTTTAAACAAGCAGTAGTTTGTGTAGATTCACCCATTTCCATTGATGACGTTTAAGTTTATGAAAATTAAACTAGTGTCAGATGGCTCTTATCTCACCGGGGTCAACATTAATATCCTTACCCTTCAAAGAAACTATTTAGACAGACAATTTCTGTGTGTTCCTGAAGCATTTGTGTGGTATTTAACGGCCTAAATCACAGCGTGTTTTCGTTTGTATATAAACACATTTTCAGCCTCTAAAATTATTGTTTAACTAAGGGAAATACGCAATTAATTTGAACTTTTAATTTAATTCTGAGCTCCATAATCTTTACAAGTCATAATACAGTGCTTTAGACCTTTGTGTATTGTTTGAAGGAAAAGAAGCCCTGAGGCGAACTGAGCTCATATTTACACAACACTAATGAGCAAATGCTGCTGAGCTTCCCGACAATCAGGTTTAATGATGCTTTCACACTGTTCTTTTCTCCACAAGGGATTCGTTTGAACAATAATCTATAAACGTTTAAAAGAAAGGCTGTCTGCGAGCATGAAGGGTGTTGGGAGCTGTGAAGCCTCATATCTTGTAATGCAGCAGGTCCTTTTTTACAGATTCTTTGATAAATGAGACAATTACATGAACAAGAAGAATTTCACTGAACCTTAAAATCCTTTACACTTCTTTAGGAGAAATAGAGTCATACAACAAATAAATCTGCAAACGACCCTTCAGCACTCAAAGGACTCTTGCACAGTGCCCCCTGGTAGTCAGTACCTCAAGTTAGATTCACAAACAGTCTTGTGTTTTATATGTCAGCATTCCTTATGTCTTTTTTCTGTCTTATATGTCAATATTTCAATATTGGTTTTCCAATTTCGTTTGAAGTGTCATAAACATCAGTTTTGCTAGTACAGCTCCAAAAGTGTACTAAGTTACTAATTTTTGAACCCTGCAGAAATATTCAACACCTGCCATCAGAATTGAGTACTCAGACAGACCGTGGCTTATTACAGACCCTTACTTATTTCAGTAGATAAACGTATCTACAGTAGAATACACCTAATTCAGTTATTTTTCTGATTACCGAACATAACAGCACAAACAATAGCCGTGATGAGAGATGTGCAGCATCTGAACAACCAAACTGATGCATTCCACAGAAGTCAGTGTATTATATATAATTATCTATCAGAATTCTTTGCTTCCATCAACTATATTACACTTTCATTAAGAAGAGTATGATATTTAAGTTCTGTATTTTTTTCTTTATATATTTGTTTTATTTATTATCTTAAGTTGTTCTTAAAAAGATCATATAAATCAGTGGTCCTTAAACTTTTTTGCTCCACAGACTGGTTTAATATCTGACAATGTTATCAGGGACCGGCCTTTGTATGTAACAAATGTTGTGGTATGTTTGTATGTATGTATTTTCTAAACATAATAATATTCTGCAGAGTGGGCTTGGTGCATGTGAATCTCCTGTCGAGATAAATACGGATTTTAAGTAGGACTCTTGATATAATCTGTTAAATGCAGCTCTCTTTTTCTTGGAAGTTGCAGGCTCTTCCTCTGTCTCCTTGCTGGGCCTTTACCCTTTCGCAAAGAAACTTTCCAAAGACGTTTGTTTTTTACTCAATTTGCGAGCTTCCGGGCTTCATTTCAGCAGATTTGTTTAACATAATCAGGATTTGGTCAGAGAATGATTCTAGACTAGATACTAAACCCCATTCTCTGAACCCAGTATAAACAAAACCATTATTTCACCTTATCTAGTTAAAAAGGACACAAAGTAATCTATTTATTCTATGTTTTTTTTTCTTGTCTTTTACAATCTTCTCATGCTTTCGGTCTAGATTACGGGGATTGGTTAGTAATTTCTACTACGATTCTGATCTGAAAGAATCCATGAGAACAATGAGACCAGGTTTTAATGAGCTGCCAAAGTTTGAACTATGGTTGGCTGCCTTGAAACTGACATTTTGGCACTGTGCCAAGAGCACAAAGCTCCAAAACATTGATCTGAAGCTTTGAAGATTCAAAACAGCTGAGTCATGTGACTTCAGCTTCAAACATTCACAAACACTTGAGTCACAAACACAAATAAAAAAATTGTGACCTTTTAACCATGAAGCTAATGATCAACTCTACCTTTTTTGTTTGTGTAGGGCTGGTTTGGATTGCTGCCATCATGGTGGGTTCACCGATGCTCTTTGTGCAGCAGTTAGAGGTGAGTAGTTACAGTATAAGCCAGCTAAAAAAAGCAACAATTCTTGGATAGCTCTAGCCCTGCACTGACGTCTACAGTACTACAACAGGGTTTCTAAGATGATTGAAAGAAACCATCAAACGAAACTCTTGGTTCAGCTTGAACTTTCATAAATAAAAGATGTTTTTTTGTTATTACTTCATCCTTTTATGTAAATAAAGGAGGTAAATGCATGAGATTCCTAGATTTAAGCTTCAGTGTGAGTGAATCAGTAATGAGCTTCAGCTAACCAATAAATCAATCCAACTCCATGCTAATTTCTAGGCACAACTACCATGTGGGTATTAGAGGTAATGCGCTTGCATGGGTTAAGTACCAGCTGCTTGTGAGTGAGTCAATACAATTTTTATAGGACATAACAGAACCAGTTTAGACCACACATTTTCGTACTGCATGTTTAAGTTTCACTCTGTAGTATCGAGCCGAGTGTGAGTGCTGACAGAAGTGATGGCAAAAATGACAGAGATTTTATTTGTTATGTTCCCCTCTGAAAATCCTCTCGGTCAACTTGACATGTTATTAATAATTTTCTTCCAGTTGTCTACTCACCTTGGGATTCCTTCAGAAGAGTCTGTGCTTGAGCTTAGATGTATCCAGAGCTTTGCACTGCTCTTCTCCGTTCAACAGTTTTTGAGACGGGAATTCAATGAAGCACCTTACCCCTTGTGCGTTCTTAAGTCCTGATTTCACCACAAGGGACAAAGGTTGATAACCTGTTCAGGAGAGGAGGGCAGTGGGTTGCAGTAACTCAATGCAGAATTTTTGTTTAACTTTGGTAAACTAACCTCAACGTAACATTTACCTTAAAAATATGTAAATGTTATTTAAAAAAAAATGTAAACAATGAGAAAAAAAATTGACCTCAAAACCGTCTGACCATGAAATAAATGCAAATCTCTTGAGTTAGATATTTTTCTGGAAAACAATTTGCTTGTTAAAAAAGTAACTGATCTGAACACAGATCAAGTGCTTTCTAGAGCAGGCCTGGGAGCACCTTTAAAGGAATGTATTATGTGTGGCTGTTGCGGCTGGAAGGGCATCCGCCGTGTAAAACATATGCCAGAGAGTTGGGGGTTCATTCCGCTGTGGCGACCCCAAAAGGGAAGAAAGCCGACATGAAGATGAATGAATGCGTGTCTGCAAACTTTTTTTTAATGTGTTTGCAAACTGCAAAGAAAAGCAAGGAAGAGCAACACCAATGTTTCCTTTCATTTTCGGTCTTCTGAGCAAACGCACAAGTGACCGCTTAGACTTCTGTGAGCAACATCTCAACAGCATCCCAATTGACAGGCTTGGTTATATTCTAAACATACAGCACAGAAGGAACCGGTGCATTGAAATAAATGTAAATATTTCATAAGGGATTAATAGTAATCTCGGATCTCAAAGGTGCCGTATCATGTAAACTCTACATTTTCAATATTTCTCTAATATTTTAGTGTTGCTCCCTCATCAAAAACATGCCTAAAGTAATTTTTAGATTAGTTCATGCATGTTTATGCAATCCTGTTTTCTTTTTCTGTGAGCTCAAAACAACTCGAGGACTGTAGTGGGCCATTAATGTATCAGAAAATGAGCTACTGCAGCTCATCTCAATAAAGACCCGGAAGTGTAGCTGCAGCAGAACCGCAACGATAAACAAAGAAAAGAAAGAGTGTTTTTGGATGTCCCTGGCTTTGGAAATAGCATCATAACTTTCCTTTAAACAAGTTTGGCCTTTTTAATTAATGCAAATTTGTATTTACTCCAAAGCAACAGAATTGTGGACATTCCTCTGTTAATCAGACACAATCACACTGGCCTCTTCAGGTAGTGGAAATGAGTATTAGCTTTTATTTTGAATATGCAACCTCCAGAAGCAAAAACACACTATAGCATAAATCCATGATCCACTAATGCTCATGTCAAGTCGCTGAAAACCAAAGGTTGCTTCAGCAACAAGAGTTTCTACTTGCAGCCACAGTATAGTTACAGGCTGACTGTCTTCATCCCATTCATCTATAAAAGGTTTTACGTGTTCTTCTTTTTAAATGAACTCTAGCTCCTGAATTTGGTCCTGATATGTTTAAAGCTCATCCAGAAAAAATAAAAGTCGTTTCCCATCCCTTCAGGTGAAGTATGACTTCCTGTACGACCATCATCATGTGTGCTGTCAGGAGCACTGGCATGCTGTCTGGCAGAGGCAGCTCTACAGCACCTTCATCATGGTGGCGCTCTTTCTACTCCCACTGGCCGCCATGCTCTTCCTTTACAGCAGGATTGGAATGGAGCTCTGGATCCGCAAGCGTATTGGAGACAGTGCTGTCCTCAACACCATGAACCATCGAGAGATCAGCAAGATTTCCAGGTATCCCCATTACAGATAATTATATTATAAATGTGAGTTTTTTTTATCTACATGTGAATAGTGTTAATGGTCAAAGTTGAGAAGTTGTCACGGTTTGTTAAAACAGGAAGAAGAAACGTGCAGTTAAAATGATGATCACCATCGTCCTGCTGTTCACCATATGCTGGGCTCCATTCCACATTGTGCATATGCTCTTCGAGTACAGTGAGTGTAAATATTGTAAATATTCCTATACTGTTGTCACCTCTCTAGATACAGGAAGACAAAATTTGCATAAAACCTAGAATAGAACCTATTGCATAGAACCTAAAACTAGATCCTTTACTTTGTGACGTTTTAGTTTTGATGCACTGTATTATGGGCTCAGTAAGTACAGATACACAAGATAAATGTAATTTTAAATACAGAAGAAGAAACAATAATGGATATAGGAGAGGGGCGAATAATTCACTGTTGCCAACTCTACATATTTTGTCTAAAAATTACACACTTACTCTTTTTAGCTATTTTTGTCACTTAACAAGATATTGAGACTAGCCCTCACCTCTCCAATCCAGGGTGGTTTGCCAAACCATTCAAGTCAATGGATTTTTGCTTCATAGTTTGACTGCAGCATTAGCTGGCTTTGTTTAAATCCCACAAAGTTTTTGAAGATGAGCACATTAGTATAGTAACTATGTGCTTTATGTTTTATAAAGTATAAACTTTATTAAACTTTGGTAAAACTTGCTTTACATCCAACTATGACTGACCTTTAGGTACCACAGGAAGGGCAAACAACACTTTGTTTGAATTGCAATGAAGAAATTTCACACATTAATCTATTAAATTATTAATCTTACTTATTTATTTATCCATTTTGATAACTAAATTATAATAAACTACATATTACAAATATATACAACTAATTTGGAAATAAATAATCATGTTTTCTAATGTTTACTTGTTAAAAACACATATGAAGTCACCTTGTCATGTATTGCTTTAAAGACCAATTAAAGGAGCATAAGGTCATTTGCAGCATGTTTTGAATGAGCCAGTGCTGTTGCAAAATCTCACTGTGCTGTTGTTTTTTTTAAGTCATATTTGATTTTGCACTGAGATTCAAGAGAGTGGACCAAAACTTTCTGCAGACTATGTAAAACACTTCAGTAGCACATGAGGAGCTGCTAGCAACGTTGATGCTAAAAACACTTTCTTTTGCTGGGCTATTGCAGATGAGCTGGAGAAGCACTACAGTGAGGTGACTCTCAACATGCTCATAGCTGTGGTTCAAGCCATCGGCTTCTCCAACTCCTTTAACAACCCCATCGTTTACGCCTTCATGAATGAGAACTTCAAGAAAAGCTGCATGTCCTCTCTCTCCTCATACCTGCGCAGACCTGTCCGGGTTCGATCTTTGCCAGCGACTCCACGTCCCAAGATCAGCGTTCATTTCTCCAGAAACCTCCAGTTAAAGCCAGATCCAGAACGAGGAATGAACTCATCTCAAGGAGAGATGGAGATATCAACAGCCTTCCCTGATCACCAAGGGAAGACCTGCAGCTCACAAATCCCCTCCAGCTGCTCTGGACTCAAGTGAAACACCCATAATCACCAACACCTCAACTGAGGAGCTAAGTATGATGCATGATCGACAAGGAAATGACTGGCTGGTAGGCTCAGGAGGAGATTTGCTCTCCAGGATGAGACCTATGCTTGTGTCCAACTCGAGGGGAGTGTGTGGTTTGTTGCTCATCATTGGAGCATGAGTGCGGTGCTGACCACTAGACCTTGAGCCACTCATGCAATGATGTTTTCCCTTTATTATTTGGAGGATCATCATCCACAAACTATGAATTGAGGGATTTGAAGGATTTGACTGCTCTTGAAAATATTAGAGCCTCTGGTCTTATTCCCTGCTATTGTCAGCATGTTAACTTTCGTTGCTTTTCATGTCCATTGTAGCAGATGGAAGCTTGTTGCTGTACTCACCAGTTGTTAATAGAATGTAAAGTGAAAAAGGATTAACTTTGTGTTAAATTCCTCAATCTCTGGAAGATGTTCAGATGATTAATCCAGAGAGAAAGTCTAACATTACTTGGAACCTAATATATGTTTTCTCCTGTATGTTCAGCTGTGTTATCCTGGATTGTAAGATGTTGGTGATGGGAAGCTGCTTTTAAAAGTCAAGCTCAATCCACAGTCTTGAAAGTCTGTGATTTTTTTGAGACTGTGCTGTGCTGAAAGATTTAGTAGTTTTTTATGTGTTAATGTTTTGTCACATTTTGCATGCTTGCCATAATGATTTGCCATTTGAATGCAACTTCTTTTTAGCAGTACGTTGTTTTAAAGCAAGCAAACAAACTACAATTCTCTAGGACAAAAACAAATCATTAAATTGAAATCGCTTTTGAAATTCACATTTCAGGTGGTTTAATAATCAAATTCACAAACCTGAATGCCCAAATGAGAAGTTCTTTTCACATTATTTTTGAGTGATTAGTTGCTAAAAATGCTTGTCTTCAACTAATTCTACCTTTTCCTTACACCGTAGTCAACCAATCTTTCCTTTAACCCTTAGCTGCACTTTTCTGTGGCTGACTTGACCACAAACAAACACAGGAAGGATGAAATGTTTGTTCAACTTGAACACAGTGTGTTCAGATGGACCACAGATATTCTTTATAAAGAGAAGGCAAACCTGGAGACTTATTGGTCTTCTCCGAACCAACTCGCACGTATGCCAGCAGTTACGTGTGATGGAAAGCACAGTTCTGAATTTGTTTTGTCTTGGCTCTACAAAAGGAGTTTTGCACCCTTTACCTTTATTTTTATTATTATTTTTTTTTTTAAATAAATCTAAGTTAGAACTTTCCCTTGCTTTGTGGAGATTGGACTTCTATTCATGGACCTTGATCTTTATTTCTACAAGTGTAAATATTTTATACGATTAAAATATTAATCGATCTAAAACAACAGAACCTTTGGCATTAAACATGGTGCAAATGTTTTGGAGTAAATTAACTTGTTTTGGAGTAAAAATGTTTTGGAATTAACTTATTTCTTTGGGTAAGAAAATGTCCTACATAATCCAATCAAAACGTTATGATCAGGACATCTGAAAACACACTTCTCTAGCATTGTTTATCCAGCTCAGATCTGCTGCTCTCACACTGTTTCTCTTTCATCATAGAGAGGGGCTTTACTAGCGATTAATCTGATTGGTCAGTGGGTGGTGTCAAGAACTTGGGCGTGGTTATGAACAATGAATAATTTTCAGCTCAGAAAAAAGGAATAAAGGATTGCTCAAACATGGGTGAAATAATCAGAATACAACTTGAGGCATGTTTTTGATGAGGAAAAACCACTTCAAGATGCCAAATATGACAGGAAAGTCACTTTTTCATAATATAGCATCTTTAACATCCTCAAACCTTACTTGTTGAGAGCACCATACAGTGGCTTGAAAAAGTATTCACAGCCCTTGAGCCTTTCCACATTTTCTCACATTATAACCATAAACATAAATATATGAGCCAAATACAAGGCAGGCTTGGAAGAAAACCTTTTGGAGTCTGCAAAACATTTGCAACTGAGTTGGAGAGTCACCTTCTAATAGGACAATGACACAACATAAAGCTAAGGCTCCAATGGAATAGTTTAAAATGAAACATACTAATGTCCCAGTCAAGTCAGTTGTCATTGTGTCGTGTATTTATGCTATAGAAAGAATCCAGTTTCTCTTTACAACTAATTTAAGAGACAACAAAACAATCTCAATGTTCAACATATGCAAATTTTCAGAAAATCTCAAAATTGACCTAATTTGAGTTATGGCCCTTTAAGAGAGAGATGCAATAAATTCACACTCAATTACTTCAGCGTTGTATAAGCACTTACTCGCTCTGATGGAGGTGAATGCTCTGAATCTGCTGGGAGAGCGTGGGGCATCTGAAAACCCACAAACATGCATTTGTGCTTTCAGCCGAGGGTCTCAAAGAAAGTCTCTGCATTTAAATCAGCTTCTAATGAAAGAATGCACCGATTTCTGTTCATGTCAGCCTTTATTCACACCAAATATATAGATCTGTATGAATATTTATTTACACAAAACTAACAAACTGCAAGCTCACCAGCAGCACACAAACATTAAAAGTGAAGACACAGGCAGTCACTTAATGTTAAGATTTAGAATCGTCTACAGTTGTAAGTGCCTCTGAAGCATTAAGGCCAAAACGAACAAGGTCTTCATGGTCTCCTCATCCACATATTGTAGTTTCAACCTGCTTCAAACCTTTTTTACTTGAGTACAAAAAAATTTTGAGACAATGAAAAAAACAATACGCTTTTATTAAGGCGGAACAAACACAATTCCATGCAACTCGAGCAATAGTGGACATAAAAAAAGAAACTTAACGAATCCTATACTCAACCTTCATTCTTGGGCAAACTATAACTTTAAATAAGAAAGTATAAACAACAGTCACAGGTGATCCGAAAGAAGGGAATCGTGATCATCTAATCATTGCTTTTTGCTTGACCTATTCCTCCGGTCTGGGAAGCCCAGTTTAGACAGTAAAGGCACAGATTAAATGGAATAAGCTTAGCATAGTAGAGAATAATTGAAAGAACTTAAGTAAGGCAAAAAAAGATCATGGCTGTTTTTCGTGGTTTTGCTCTCAAAAGCAGAAAGACAAGGATGTGGAGACTGATTGGTTGGGTGGGGCCCAGAGTAAATCTCTGATCCTTGATGATTAGCGTTCCATGCATATTTCCATGCATGTGTTTTAGAAGAGAAAAGCACAGAAGTGGAGTGTATCATAGATTCAGGGGGAGGTGAAACTCTGGGTTGTCAAAAAGCAAGGGTCTTCGTGGAGGTTTGGGATCCTTTGAGGCCCTATGGAGGAGCTTGAAGAGCCCTGTGCCGATGTTCATGGGGATGCCCATGATGATACACTCAGAAACTCCTGCACAGAGAGAGAGAGAGAGAGAGAGAGGTGGAAGAGGAATCAGTCTATAGGAGACAAGCATACACCATAGTAGAGCTGGGTGATCATTAGATAACGATAATTAATAAATGTAATAAAGCTATTTTCGTTACCCGCACTGTTAATGCAGGAGATTAAAACTGCCACACTTTTATCTTTTCTGCAAACAAAAGCTATATTCTGTTTGTTTGACATGTTCTCACTTCTAAACACTTCCTACTGGCTTGTTATATGACGCAGTCAACTGGACGACCAATCAGAAGCTTGGCTTTGTCAAAACTCCCAGCAAATCTTGCTTCTGATTGGTTTAGCTTATTGACTTACATATGTTTTAACCTCTGGAGATACGTGCTCACACGTGAGATCCGTTTCAGGGTTTATTTGAAGTTGAAACATGCATAAGTTTATTTCGATTAATTCGATTCTTTCTCATCATGAAGATGCAAAAACACAAAACATAAAACTTCAATGAACAAAAGTTTATTTGAAATTTTTGAGTTTTAGGGATCTCATTAACTCATTTTAAAGGACATATATAATTGGTACAAATAATAATTTATAATGACTAAAAACAAAAAACTACTAACCTGATGTCTGCTATATATAATATTTTACAGGTTATAAATACACTTTTAAAAAGTATTTACCTGAAACTGGCTCCAAATCAAATAAAAGAAGTAATTCATTAAAAAAAAATTAATCTGGCTCTGAGACAATATGGTGACAATTATCGAGATCTTATTACTGATGGGAAAAATATAATTTCGTCTGTCATTTGCTTCTGGTGTTTTACAATAGTGTTTGCTTTAAAAAGGCCTTTCATTAACTCAAACTTTTCGTAAGAGCACACGTCATGCATATGCATAGTCTAAAACTAAAAGAGGCGTTAACGGTAGGAGTTCAGTCATGTCAATAGCCTGTTGCAGGGACCCGCACTTGGTTTTATGGCAGAAATGCTAAATCATGGTGTAAAAAAAGTAGAAAAAATGAACAGAAGTCTCACCGCAGACAGAGTCTTTCTGGCCGAAGTATGCAGCGTCGAACAGATGATCAGCGGTCTTCTCAAAGCTGGCCAACATCAGAACACTCTCCTTCATCTTTGCCAAACCGAAGCGTGTGATGCCCAGAATCTCACCCTGAGAGAACGCCGATAACCATAAAACAACAGTAAAAACGAATTCCATTTACCCTGTCATTCAATTCTTATTCACAGAGAACCAAATTAGGCTTGACCGAGGTGGACCACTGTGGATCTCGGCCAGCCGACAACAAGGAATTATTTAATATATTAATTATTTAAAATAAATAAAAAATATTCTATTTGAAAAAAATAAAATTAAATAAATGTAACCCTAAAAAAATAAGGCCCTAAAAAGAGTTATGAGGATTTGCTCTAATAGATATTAATACATATTTTAGTTTGTGTAAAGGTGTTTTCACACCTGATTAGTTTGAGTGACACAAACTAGAGCTCTCTTTTCCTTTTACTTCTGTTTGTTCGGGCAGGTGAGAAAGCAGCCACCGAAATCTAGATTGCACCAAAAGCAGACTAAAAAAAATCAGGCAGAGATAAGCTGGCCGAGGTGATCTCGGGCCATTCCAAAGAACTCCAGAGCTGATCATTTGTGGTGAGAACAGGATCGAACTATCTAATAACCACTCCCAACTAAAAACAAATGAAATACAAAAAATGCTTTTTGAACAAATAAAGACACTGTTCTTGCTTGTGCTTGGCATTATGAGATCGCGAACGTCTATTTACAAAGCAGTGGTTGTCATCGCGGCTTGCGGTTAAACACAGAGCTTCGTACTTTTACAGAAATCTGCTCTGATGATCACATTTCTCTTTGGATCACAAGTTTCCGAAACCCCACAAAAACACTGCAATTCTCTCAGTGTTCAGCAAGTGGCGTGTTAAGGCAAACAAAATACGTCAACAGTCTTAACTAAATGGGATACACAGCCGAATACACTAAATAAAAATACTACCTGCTAAACCATATCTGCTAAACACTTTAGGTGAAGTGTTTATATTCTAGACAAATCCAAACAAAAAGTAACTCTACTTTACCTTTTTATTCATTCTGGAATAAAACAGTAGACTATTGCAACAAAGTATCAGTTGTTTCTCTTGGACCACACCAAATTAAAGGAACTAGCGATGTGGAAACACCCTAAGCGACACTCAGTGGTTAAGTGTGTGTTACACAGGTTTAAAAACACGACATGGAGGCAAAGAATCAAAGCAGTGTGGTTTAACGCACAGTTGAGCTTTGATTATCCAGTTCATGCTATGGTCATTTACCAACACTCACATATTAAGTTATAATTATCATTTGGGAGTTTATAAACGAGAGGAGCCATACAAACGCTTACTCTATCATTATAATCATGGTGAAAACAATTGAGAGAAATTATACTTTGCTTGTTTTGGACTTTCTAGACTTTCAAACTGTATTTGAATGTTCCAGAGTAAAAAAAAAAATTCTTTACTTTTTCGAATAGGGTTAAATGCCTCACAAGCCGTTTTTAGATAATTGCTTTCTGCATGATGGATTTTCAGTTGGGGGAGTCTGGAGAGTCTGATCCTGCCTCTTGTTTGAAGAACTTAATCACATTGATTGCTGAGTAACAACCGTTTTTCTCCAATATTAGGGTTTGTTGCATGCAGCTTATCTATTACATATTTCCCTCATTCTGACTGCCATTAGCTTTTGATGTAGGATGCAAAGATTGTTTTAGGACTGCGACCTAGTTATTTTCATCAGTCAGCCCACATCATGCTCTGACTCTGCAGGAAAAACAAGTGTCAGAGTTTAAGAAGCTTGGATTTTCTGCCATTTTCACATGTCAACATTAACATCTAAAATGACTGACTGCTATTTGAGCAGCAGTACATGGCTGCAAGGATAAAGTTGGTGGTTTACCTCACTCCTGAGATGACAATAAAGCCGTTTTTAGAGTGTGCTCCTATTGTAATAGTTAGGTATAGGTGATAAAACCTGAGTTACTTAAAATATATTCAGGACCTTTTTCAGCTAAACTTTTGTTTCTTTTGATTTTCTGTCTGAATGCAATTGTCTGTATGCTTAGGAAGCACACGGTCATCCCAAAGTGGTCCTATATTTTACAATGTTGAGCTAGTCATTGTGGTTTATTATTTGATAATAATAAAAATAGTCTCCACATCTGCTTTGAAAAACAGGAAGCTTACTTTAACACACAAAGGTCCTTTCTTTGAACTTTACAATAATTAGAACAACAAAGCAGCAATAAAATCTCAGTATAAAGGATTTAAATGAATCAAAACAGCAAAAACCATTGGAAGGTTTTTTTTCCTTTTAATCTGAAATTCTACATGAAAAGGGACTGGTTGTTACATGTCTCTCAAAAATGCTGCTCAAACTAAATGATAGTTCATGTCAAAGGATCACCTTAGTTACAGATACGTGGAAAGAATCAATTAATCCAAGAGAATTAAATTGACAATAATTGCTGTAGCTCTAATGCTACATTTGAGTGATCAACTGTTACTATGTCTGTTACTATGGTTACCAGATCTCTCGCAAGGATACAAAGAGCTACCAAACTGACCTGGACAACTAGTGCTGTTATTAAAAATTGCTCAACATCCACCAAACAATCTCAATCGAGTTTTCAGAAAACAAAGCATCTAGTGGTTGTCAAAGGTGCTGATCACTAGTTAATCTCTGCCAGAATCCTGTTTATGACCTTATCCTTAATCTTCATCATCATCATCTAATCTTTATTAACTAATTCATGTGGTAGCGATTATCTGTTAATCCAGAACTTCTGATTCCATGTAAGCTGCTCTTAAACAGACAGACCACTGTGGGGGTACCAGCACTGACCTTGTAGGACATGAGGTCGGCGAGCAGCATGACGTGTCTGCGGTCGATGCTCATTCCGTGGTTCACCATAGTGTACTGGATCTCATTGATGATGGTGGATCGAGCTGCTTCTATGCCGATGGTCCGCTCCACCTGCACAAACCAAAAATCTCAGAACAACACACATCTGAGTGTGTACCCAAGTTACAGTTGTTTACAGGTGACTCTTTCCCCTGAGCCAAGAGTGCCTAGTGCGTGGAGATTCCTCAAAACCTCGTAAGTGTTGTTTGATGTGGTCCGGTTGCCATCGACGCCATGTGTTGCCATGACAGCACGAAGGTTGTCTCCCTCCACAAGCAGTTTGAACTTCTGCTTTCCACTCTGGTCATCGATATGAATGACTGCACGAGAGACCTCCGGGATGCCCTGCACAACCACCTGAACAAGAGCACACAACAGAGCAGGGCTTTCCTCTCCGTGCCACCAAAGATCATGTAAGATTCTGCTTTAAATTATAAGATCTAGGCTTAAAAGCATGCCTTTATTTTATTTTAAATGAGTTGAGAAACATCACCGAAGTCCTCAGAAATCGGCTCACTTCTATACCCAGCCTCTAGCGTTCAGTCAATGAACTGCAGTTTCTGTCATTTTTATCGTGAAGGAAGCTGCTATTGGAGCATTTCCCACTACAGGATCAAAACGAACCCATAGCTTTTAAACACATTGTAGTTTGGAGCTCTGTGTTTGCAAGTGATTCAACCACCGCCCCCAGTGAAACCTCATTTAATTCAATACCTGCTTTTCTGGTTCAAATCTCTATTCAGGAGATGAGAAATCTCAACTCTTGGCAGAAATCTGCTGTATAACAAGAACATTTTTACTCTTATACTTTGTTCACACTGAAAAGAAGAAGCTGCAATTCATTGAGAACATGCGAGATGGTGAAAAAGCTGACGTAAAGCTGCCCACCATAAAAAAAAGGTGTGTGTATATACATATAAATATACATATATATTTAAATGAAAACTACCAAGAAAATTTAGAAATTAAAAATCTTTTCCTTCAACCAATCAGCTTGCTATCGACTATTGACTCATTTCTGGAGGGAGGCCTAAAAAAAAAAAAAAAAAAAAAAAAACCATGAGTAGCAACCTCCCACTTTGTAAAGTTGTAATTCCTCAACTGGCTACTTTAGGCTAGAGCCAGAAGTGAGCAGGTTCTCATCGACACCCATGTTAAAATAAACACATCTAATGCATGCTCACAAGCTTTTCTTGGTCATTAAAATAGTTAACTTTGACCTTCACGACAACTCTGTGGGTGGCGATTCTTTTCGCCTTTCTTTAGATGATATCAAAAAGTTATTAGGTTTTGCATAAATAAGGCTGTGCTACACGACTGAAAACCACCTACTGAGCTCTTGGGTTTTCTTCTTTTCATTTCTGATCCAGAAAATAAACACTTTTTGCCCATTTTTCTCTCTGTTGTTAATGCTTTGTCAAGAAAAAAGTGGCTGAATTACCTCAAATCCGGATCCTCTGCTTAAATTTAAAAATGATGTGTTCATGTTACATAAAAACAAAAATTAATAGCCCACATTCAATCAATCCTGATCATATTTAGCACATTTGATGACGAAATGATGTCTTTAGAAAGAAATCAACACCATTACTTGCAGATTACCCAGAGCTGGTCATTCGCTCTCAACATTTTTTGAGTTTGTCTATTATAATACTATATTCAAGGAACAAATATTTGACCATTCATTCACTCAATATTCACTGTCCTGCTGGATAGCGTCAAAGAAAAACCACATGGCTAGTGCAGACTCGAGCATAATCCACGCGTTCATGCGCCTGTTTCAAACCTTGGGCAGCTCCTGCTTGAGTGACTGCAGCACGTAGTACATGGAGCTCTTGCTGTTCTCTCGGGGAGACACACACACAACCGCCTCTCCATGCACTGCAATGTCTGCTGGCTTCACACGTAGCTTGGATGTGCAGATGGAGTAGCGCACTGTCTCTGCATTCACCTGAGTAGAAATTAAATTCTTGAAAAGATGGTTTCTATTTTTATACGTACATTTTATATTTAACTAACAATTATCAAAAATCATTTTATTGTTGTCAGATTGCATTACATTACACGTGGTTTTGAACAAAGGAAATGGCAACCAGTAAATAGACACTGCCTCTTTCAAAGCATTAGCTTAATATAAGGTATTTCAGTGGGGAACCAGTCATGAGTTGCAGGATGTTATGACTGGAAACTTGTTTAAAGAGTTGAGGGCATTGCTGACTGTAAGCATTTAATTAGTTTTTGCTGTTATTTTTGAATATTGTTTTGGTTATACCCCTCCTTTCACTACCCAATTGTTAAAAAAGCAAAGAAGAATAGATGAAAATATGATGAGCAGCTTCTCATCAAAACACTGCACTAGAACACACTTCATCAGTCATGATAAAATATCACCTGCTTTTCAGCGTCTAATTAGCAGGAGGTTTTACCGTGGTGCATTGTGGATTGATTATTGATAAATTACAATATTGATTTATTGATTGTAATTTCCATGCAGGAAATTTTTGTGCTTTACACATAAAGCTTTTCTATGCCATCGACTCTGACTATACTCAAACAGTGGTGGACAAAGTACATAAACCAAGTATTTCAGTAAAACTACAGACACACGGGGTAAAAATATTACTCAAGTAAAAGTACTTCTGTCAGAAATTTACTTGAGTAAAATTATTTGCCTAAAAATATACCAAAAGTATCCAAAGTACTACGATTTATTATGGCTATACACTGTGTGCAGAATTATTAGGCAAATGAGTATTTTGACCACATCATCCTCATAATGCATGTTGTCTTACTCCAAGCTGTATAGGCTCGAAAGTCTACTACCAATTAAGCATATTAGGTGATGTGCATCTCTGTAATGAGAAGGGGTGTGGTCTAATGACATCAACACCCTATATCAGGTGTGCATAATTATTAGACAACTTCCTTTCCTTTGGCAAAATGGGTCAAAAGAAGGACTTGACAAGTTCCGAAAAGTCAAAAATAGTGAGATATCTTGCAGAGGGATGCGGTACTCTTAAAATTGCCAAGCTTCTGAAGCGTGATCATCGAACAATCAAGCGTTTCATTCAAAATAGTCAACAGGGTCGTAAGAAGCGTGTGGAAAAACCAAGGCACAAAATCTTTGCCCATGAACTGAGAAAAGTCAAGCGTGCAGCTGCCAAGATGTCACTCGCCACCAGTTTTGCCATATTTCAGAGCTGCGGCCCATCACTGGAGTGCCCAAAAGCACAAGGTGTGCAATACTCAGAGACATGGCCAAAGCTGAAAACGACCACCACTGAACAAGACACACAAGCTGAAACGTCAAGACTGGGCCAAGAAATATCTGAAGACAAATTTTTCTAAGGTTTTATGGACTGATGAAATGAGAGTGAGTCTTGATGGGCCAGATGGATGGGCTCGTGGCTGGATCGGTAAAGGGCAGAGAGCTCCAGTCCGACTGAGAGGCCAGCAAGGTGGAGGTGGAGTGCTGATTTGGGCTGGTATCATCAAAGATGAGCTTGTGGGGCCTTTTCTGATTGAGGATGGAGTCAAGCTCAACTCCCAGTCCTACTGCCAGTTCCTGGAAGACACCTTCTTCAAGCAGTGGTACAAGAAGAAGTCTGAATCCTTCAAGAAAAACATGATTTTCATGCAGGACAATGCTCTATCAAGTACTCCACAGCGTGGCTGGCAAGAAAGGGTCTAAAAGAAGAAAAACTAATGACAGGACCTCCTTGTTCACCTGATCTGAACCCCATAGAGAACCTGTGATCCATCATCAAATGTAAGATTTACAAGGAGGGAAAACAGTACACCTCTCTGAACAGTGTCTGGGAGGCTATGGTTGCTGCTGCACGCGATGTTGATGAACAGATCAAGAAGCTGACAGAATTCCAGAACAGGTTCCAGCATACCACAGAAAAAAATTGTAACTGTTAAAAATTTTATGCGACTAACAGTTTCAATTAATATAGCCATCATTCTATCTACAATGCCTCCAATACGTTATGTATCTTTCATCTCTGTACATCATTATATGGGCTTGGCTGTATAAATCGAAAAAGCTCCTATAGCTAAAGCCTTTGTTCTTGTCAAATAGATTTTCTGTCTTGTCCAGCAATGAAAAGCAGAACTAGAAGAAAGCTTTAGTTTTTGTGCAGCATTGCTATGGAAGCTTTTACAAAAAGAATTATGAACCGTTTCAGTCTGTATTCTGTTTATAGAAACTCTTGACTACAGTAACAGTTTATTGCTGTGTGTGAAAGCATTCCTTTTGTTTTCAGGAACCTTTACCAAAAGTCTCAGAAACGGTTCAAGCATCAGAGATAGGTGTGACATGTGGGTTAAAAGTGGAAGTTACACAATGTGACAGTAACAGACTCAATCGTTCTTAGTAAAAAGATATTTTCATCCTCTGAAGTGCAACAAAAATGTGCAAATGTCGAGGAAGTGGTAAAAACATCAAAAAAACAAAAAACATTTCACGTGACTCCATTGACATATATGAAAGCATATCAGAAACGGAGCAGAAGTTACTATATGAACATAAAATTGTGGGGGTTTGGAAACAGAGCAGACGAGACATTCCCAGCCTGAGAGGACCCTAAAACTGAAATAGTGCTTTCTCTGATCTCTTAAATGCAGTTCAAGGACAGAGAAGCAAAGATATGAGGCTGCTTATATTGTCAGTTTCAACTTCATCCACAAGAATCCATCCTTGTCATTTTTATGGATTTGTGAGGTAGTTTAATAGGTTTGGATGTGAGGTGGATGTTGTTTGACATGTAACTGTTGTGTTTTTTGGCCAGGGCGCTCTTGTAAAGGAGATTAAGTTTTTACTGTTTAAATTAAGGTTAAATAAAGAGATAAAACTACATGGGTTTACATATGGGTTTTGTTTGGTTTCAGCAGAACTCTGGGATCCTCAAAAGGATTTAGATCATCACGAGAAAATCAATTCAGCAATTGGTTGCTGCAAAACTGTCAGAATAGATCTCCAGAGATCGATGTTGAAAGGAACACAGACAGCTCCCAGCATGCCTTTGAGTTTGAGTCTGTTGATGAGAAGCGGGAGGAAGAAACCTGTCTTACCTCCAGCCGCAGAAGGCGAATCCTCTCCAAAGATAGCTTCACCAGGATGAAGCAATCATCTGGCAGGAAGACCTCCTCGATGTACTCGGAAATCTGACACAAACAAAACAAGAGCACACATCACAAGTATAAATTATCAGTTATGTTTCTTATTGATTTATTTATGCATTTGTGTATTAACATACACAATTTATTCAAGTGCACCTTACAATTTGTCCAAACCACTACACTGTAAATGTGCTAACATATACCATATATTGCCTTATAGATATTTTGAACAATTGAACAATTAGATGAACTACTTTTTAGACTAATTATTAGACCACAAATGTCATGTTACTTTGGGTTTCTTTTATTCAAGTCTATTTCTTAAAATATGCCAGTAGCATATGCTACAATAGGTGGTGAATATTAACCCTCTACATACCTGCCCAGTAACCTTACTACACTACATATGCTTCAGTTGGGCTTTAGCTGCATGACCAATCAAAACCAATAGGTACCAGCATTCAGGGAGGTGTTATTGTAAAAACAACTAATTAAAGTTGAAGCAAGCAGAGAGCTTTAATGGAGTCCTGAGGTGAAAAATTCTCTGAGCAGATTAACTGCCATGGTAACAAATGATTGGGACCAATTTGTAATAGTAACAACCATCACACATGGTTTCAAAATGGGCTACTTGCACAACTACTTCCGCGTTCTGTCTAATATAGCTCAGGTCCTTCCAGTTAAAGTAATGGCAGTAGCTTTGTTTTGCACTCGCTCTCTGCAGAAACGTCCAAAAAAATTTGTGATTGATGTATGTCGTTTATGAAATCGAAGCTAATGTGACTCCCAGCAGCAAACTAGAGAAAGGTTTTTACTTCAGTAAAGTTAGCAGCAGATGCAAAGATTTGCTTTTCCTGGCTCAATAACTAGGGGATACAAGTGTTTTTATTCCACGGTCTGTCTGAATACTCGATTCTGATTGGCCGTCAGGTGTTGTATAGTTCTTGATATACCACACGTAGAAATGTCAAATCACTCTGCGTATACCTGTGCGCCTTTAGTAACCACTGATCAGTTCATTCGAGTGCACTAGATCACACTTCACACAGACTTGCTCAACTTGGATTGTATTAGCAACATTTTATTTAAGTTAAACTGTCTTTTTTTTTACACCAACCATCATTTGAGAAGCTCTTCTGCGAGGACCGGTGACTGATGATAAAAGCTAGCAGAGAGCATGAACTAATGTAACGCTATTTTCTACTTTTCTTGTATAATTGCACTGCCTGTTTTTATTCATACAAATATCTTACATTAAAGAGATATTGAGGGTATTGAGTTTACAAAAACATATTCAACTCTTAATTACATAACACGATATCAGCACTTTAAACGTTCTACAATCGTCTACAAACTGTCACTAAACAGAACCCAACTTAGAGTCGATGCCATCGTCCATCGGTGACGTTTCTCAATAGACATCACCAATGCCAAAATCACCCAAACCTACTTCCATTCAACAAATAATTGATAAAGTCTTGCTATATTGTATATTAAGTTAATAAGAACAAGGAGACAAAAGAATCGAAATAAGCCTTAAATATATCTATTATCTCTGCCTGAGAACCTTTTCCAGGCCACCTCTAAAAACCCTCCTTTGGTACACCTCAGAGTTTCGCTCAGCATGCCACAGAAAAAGTTTTGAAACTTCACAATGAGACAGCTTCTAAAGACAGAGCTCATTTAAGTGAAAACCTGCATGAGGTCCTGGCACCCCAAGGGCTCTTTCTCCTGTTGGAATGATTAGAAGGATGTACAAAGAGCCGTTCGTTCTGTTAAAGCTAGCTTTAAAATGGGTCTTTAGTGAAGCCAGGATGTAGATGAGTTTTTAATGTACTGCTATTTGTTCTGCAGGAACGTTATTTCAATGTGATAATGGCTCACACGAAGGACGAAGTACTCACCTCCCCCAGAAGAGTTTTCTCAATGCGTCCTTTCACCAGCCGAGCGAAATCCGGATCATCGTTCTTGTCCAGGTTGGCACTAATGATTGGCGTGCTGAGAAACACAGAAAGTCTGGTTTAGAATCCGGCATACCACATTGTCTTGTTTTGAGTTTTTTTTTTTTTATGTGAGGATGGCCATCATATATGGCCTCAATGGAACTCTTAAGAAGAGAAGCAGCACAATGATGGTGCTATTTTCTAATAATGAATTGATTCATCCCAGTGATAGAGAAGGGCTAAGGGGATTCCCAACAAGGACCATGACTTTCTGTTGAGCTAAATAAACATTTCAGACTACAGTATAAAAAAAACCCTACTAATCAAATGTTGACTGACCACAAAAAAAGTCAACTAATAGGATGTGTTGGGTTGCTTGTACAGTGAACACTGTATATCTATATTGTATTTATCACAGTTCAAAATACAATAGTTTACACCAGTGGTTCGCAAACTTTTTTTCACCAAGAATCACCACAGAAAAAAAATTCAGCTCCAAGTACCACCATGATAAGCAACAACAAAATACACAAATACAGTATAGACACAGCATTTAGGTCCTCTTGTTTAGCTATAGTTTAGTGCAGTTCAATATTATATTTATAACATTTATATAGTGGTTCACTTTAGCAATGCTAAACACTGTACATCTGAACATTACGAATATACTAGGTCTGAAGTGAGACACATTTTCAGCCTTGGAATCCAGGCTAAAGATCGACCTGACCTGACCCAGATGATGTCTTTTTTTGTAATTTGTAACTATAGACTAACAGGAAAGTTTTGTTTACAATGTTTACAAGTTTTTATTAAAACATCCCTCTCTTTTGCCGTCTTTCTCTCTTTTTTTACATGCTACTTCTTTCTGAAGTGAATTATTTTTCTGCTATTAGTAGCAGTTGAGGTAATGAGTAGTAATGTTGAAGTAAAGACATTGTAGCTAATTAAAAAATTTAAGTTGCTTCTGCATTCATAGTTTATTCACAATTTGATGTTAATACACTGTTTTTGTTGCTATTTTATAATCGTTTTTCTTTCTTATTTTATGTTCACACACTTTGAAAATACCATAGTTGAAAATAAAATAGATATTTTAACAGATAAAGAGAACAACTTTATCATCAGGTTGAAGGTAAAATAATTATGAATAACTGAAAATACTGTGTCGCAACTAAAGTTGAGATTTAAGTCAGGCTCTACCTTCGACAGCTGTTACCTGGATCGGCTGAAACTAGAATCTGATCGTTTAGTCTATTACATCTTCACTTTTTCTCATTATTGGATGTTATTTATACCACTTTCTACTTCTTACCAAAAATCATATATTCTTTATTTACAGCATGTTTCGTTAGTGACTGACTGAAATGAGCTCGAAGGATTGTAAGGCGCATGCTCTTCTGCGTCTGACACTGAAATACATGCATGCGCTCAGAGAGAAAAGCGGCTTTTTACATCTTGTGTTTCATTCTTTTATTTCACACCAGTTTATAATACACTCAATCAGCGTACTTTTAATGTCATTCGTCATTTCAACACTCCATGTCAAAACTCAGTGTCATAGTGTTTTAAAGTGCCATAAGTTTCACATGCTGATTTTTCACCGCACATAATCAGGGGTTTGAATCCGGCCCAAGTCCTTTGACGATTCTTCTCCCCAGATCTCTCTCCCAAATATCCTTCCTGTCCTATCTAAAAAAGGCATTGAAAAGCCCCCAAAAAATATCTTTAAAAAATTAAGTTCACATTCTCAGTTGTTTTTGATGATTATATAAAAAAAATTCAGTTACAGAAAACTGCATTATATATTTTTTTTTTAATGATATATTATGCAACTATTATTGTAATCACAAACTCAATTTCATCACGAGAGCCAATAGTTGAATGTCAGAAAGTTGAGCCATTTAAAAACTACTCATGAGGTCAATTGGTCTATGAACTCTTGACTTTATCTTGACTGAGGATGAACCTTGATTAGGGTGCATTTTTGCGGCAATGGCCTAATGAGCAGACAGTAGGTCACAGGGTGCTGGTTCAATTCCAAGCTCCAGTAGGAGTTCTCTAAGACAGCTACATCTGTATTCCTGACTGCTCCCTGTGGGCTGCATGCCCCGCTGTCACTTCTGGATAGGTTAACTGAAGAGCAAAATCCCAGGCATGGATCAATCCTTGCCTTTTAAACCTAAATATACCAATCCTCAGAGATGAGGTCACAGCATCATTACTGAGACTCACTAGCGTGAGCATGACATTAATCATGCTAGCAACAGGATTCAGCTCCAGGCTCTCGATGGACTGAAGGCGTTTTCTGATATCTGAGATCAAGCTCTCCTAAATCGATGATGCTGTGCTCAGCCTCATCTACACCGCTGTGATTCCCAGAGGGGAAGGAGACCAGAAGAAAACTGTTCACCCTTCTCTCGCTCAAACGCCTTTGAGCTGACTAAGGAAATTGTGGGACAGCAGCATGTGCATATTTCGCTACTCGAGTTATTCCTAACTTGATAGACATCACTCACGAAGGTAGAGCACATGAGCGTGAACCGCTAATGAAACCAAAGCTTGAGAAGAGGATTTCATCATAATGTTCCTGACTGCTATAAAAGACCTGGTGAAAGTTGATTCCTAACTTTGTTATTATGAGTCTGTAAAATCTGTAGATTAATAAACTACAAAAACTGCTTCTGTCTACATTTACTCCTAGCGCATATGAAGAGAATATAACAAAATATATTCTGAATATTTTCTTTTCATTATATACAAATATCTTCAAACAACTTTGTTATAGCCAAATTTGTTATATTTTTAATGCACCAATTCTGGGTATAAACAATGTGTTATTTACGCTAAATAACTAGGGTAATCATCTCATTTTACAATTTAATTATTCTCTTAGAAAAATACACAATTGTTGCTTACATATGATGTATAACATATAGGTGTATGATCTAAATCATTCTGTCATCTTTAACATCTTACTATCCACAAATGTTTTCATACATACACCTAGTACATACATAGAAAACATTTGTACTAATTGTTTACCCATACATAAATGCAATGTATTAGGGTTCGGTCGATAAACAAGGCCATCGTCCATCGCCCAACGGCAGACAGACATTGTGATGCTGACAATGCCTGAAAGCCCACTCATTTTTACTTATCCTTTTATTATTAGGAAATAATGACAAGATAAGGGAGTTGTTGGCAATAACCAGAAATAAAACAGTGAACTCCAATCTAATTATACAAACTGTGTTTACCTTAATAAATAAGGAACTCAAAAACAGCAGAAAAAAAAACTAATTTTTTTATTAAATTAGATCAAATAAACCACACCAAAAAAAAAAAACGCCTTTTTTGTTGTTATAACTCAACGAACAAGCTTGGAACCAAAATCAAATTTAAATGGTTTCTGAACAGAAATACTAACATTTTTATACTTTCTGCCTTTAATGAGAGCGAAGTGAAGTAAGAGCCGTGCTAAACACACGTTCAGGTGGAGAACTATCACAAAAGTACAAGTATTTACGAGCGATTTTGGGCACGACATGAATATCTATAAGCACGGCACCAGAACCAGATTCCTCTCTAGCTCTTCTCTCTCTTGCGTGGGGCCAGTGACAGACTCGCCATTTCAGCATCCAGTTTAACGTGAGTTTTTGTGGCGGTTAGCTTGGATGGTTTCATGTGATCCTGTCTGTATCTTGGGTCAAGCAAGGCTGCTTCGCACACACTTACGGTGGCGTTGTTGATATTTGCCTTTCATCTGCTCCAAGACGATGCGCAAATAGCGTCTCAACTCTCCAAACCACTTCACATGTGTCTTGTGGTTGTCTTGCATTCAGTCTAGAGCCAAAGTATTGCTAGATAGGTGAATGTACTCCTTTTTTGCCAACCAAAACCGTCGACCACATTATAATGACAGGTGGTAGTTTCTGTGTAACTTATAATTACTTATGTTATGTTTTTGTTACTGGTAAAACAAAGACCATGCACACAAGCTTCAAATAATTAATTACTATAAAATAAATAATTAAATAAGTAATAATTAACAGACGTTGCTTTTTTAATATGTGGATATTGATGAATATATCATTCAATTAACTGTTTTTAATTATATCCTTTTCTATATACCTTTTTATCACCTGTATTCATTCACTTGCTCTCACCAGAGTCTGTGTCTGTGTGCTAACCTTCCCTCAGTGAAGACTGAGGAATCGCTTACTCACAAAACCCCACATCCACGTCATATGACACGATTACAGCCAATTATGTCTCCGTTGAATCTTGAACGAGTGAGACAGAGAGAGAGTTGGTCTCTAGATTAGTGAGACGCTTCTCTTTGTTCAGTACAGAGCCGGCTCAAAGGAACAGTTTCGTTCATGACTGCCACTTAACACAAATATTTATAGCCACAAATGACTATAAGGGAAAAATATAGTTTATTGTGAGGAAACAGAGAAAATCTCTTAAACCAAAACGCTTTACACATTATAATCATTGCATATCTGTTTAGAGAGCAGTGCAGATAAGCATTTTAATAATTTTTACTGTCCTTGGGAGTCACCATTCTGTGCTCTCATACACCTCTCCATGACTCGCAGGTTATGCTTAAAACATGTAAGCCTAATGGTTTGACCCAGTTGAAGCACAGCCATTTCATTTCCGAAGAAAACATGTTTTCCTTTTAAATATGTACAAACAGTTTAGATAGGTGTGTCTATAACAAGTCCAATCAGATTTGCCTCTGGAATTCAGTGGAAACAATGCAAAGGAAGGCGAGTCAAACCAAGCCAAGTCATTGCTAAAATCCAGTGGAAAGGGGGCATTACTCTTCTCAATTGCTCGCCATCTTCACTTGTGATACTACATAGTTATAAGTATGTGGGAACTAGTTAATTGTGTTTTATCTAAATCTACTTCTGGGTTATATTCAATACATACAGAGCTTTACTCCGCTCTGCTAAAGACAGACAGCTCTGTGTAGTGTGTCTGTGATCAAATAATCTTTATCTGCCAATCAGAGCATTGGTGGTGCATGCTGAACACAGTCATGAAAATACAGAAACCAACAGAGCATTCAGAAGTCATTTTCTAAAAAACGCCTGTTACCTCTATGAAAAGAAAGACACAATACAAAGTTCATAATGTCTTTAGCTGTACTGAACCACCTATTCTTGTAAGAAAAAGTACTAATCCGATTACAAAAATAGAGTGAACGAACAGTGATGGGGGTTTACCTGATGTTCTTGGAAGCATTTATGATCTCCTTAATCCTGGGAACACCCAGTGTGATGTTCATGGAGGCAACGCCAGCAAAGTGAAAGGTTTTCAGGGTCATCTGTGTCCCTGGCTCCCCGATGCTCTGTGCACACAGCGCCCCCACAGCAGAACCTGGCTCCATCTGAGCTCTGGAACCAAGAGGAAAGTAAATCAGTCCTGTGGACAGGCGCATATGACTATGCTCTATTATACAATCCAACAAAGGTAAATGGCGAGTGATTTACATATTAAGCCTATGTGAAGACACAATCTCTTGCAGTTACCGCATCTACCAATCAGGAGGTCTCTGTTGTGGTGATGTTTTTTCTTGAGAGAAAAATGTAGAAAGACATGGAGGACAAGGTCGCTGTGTGCAGATATTCAGTGATTTAAGATTCTACAAACTGATTTTAAAAGACAGGAAATTTATTTTTATATATTTTCATCTCTACAAGAAGCTCCAACTCGATGCAAGTCAAGCAAAGTTTCAGTTTTGCGTAAGGTGAGTGAATTTGAGAGTACGGTAAAGGATGCATCTCCTTCAATCCATCTCCTCCCTAATTTCTCAACTGCAGAATTTACTAAGTGGCACAGGTCTTGCTCCCCCTTCGTACCAGCTCCATCTCACTTGACTCAGGGCAAGGCCAACAAAGTTGGGGTTAGGCTAAGTTGTTGTTAAAGGCAATACTTTACAGAGACTAACTTACAGAAATAAGGGAAATAGACATTAGTGTGCATCTGAAACGGGGAGGAGTCACACACCACTAAGCGGAGGGGATTGAGAGCTTCAGGCTCTGCGGCGTTGATCCGATCCCCTGTTGTCACTCTTACTTGGTCTTTCACTCACTTGGAACTGCCACTGTGTATATCGACTTCTCCTGCTTAACATTGTGTAACTGGATGCAACGGTTGCAACAATACTACCTGTTCTGCTCTTGGAGAGACGTGAGACAGTTGCTACATAATCACCGTCTAATAATAGTTAGAGAATCTTTATCTAGAGTTCCCCATTTTTGATGCTGCAGAGCTTCCGCCGCTCACATTAAACACAGCTCATTAGATCTCATCAGTCTTCTGGACTGTAGTAACTCTCGCTCACCTCATGTACTTGTCCCTGCAGGTCTCCAGGAACTTCTCTAGCTGTGTCGGAGTGATCCTGTCGAGCTGGTACAGAACTTTAGGCTGAAATGGAGGAAGAATCAGCCTGTGAAACAAACACACAGACACATAGAAACAAAGACACATGAGCAGTCAGGTGCTTACCTCTGTTGTTCCATAGTCGTTGATGCCATACTTGCGTCTGGTCTTATTAATTTTCTCAGAAACCTCTTTGATGAACTTTCGGATTTCCTGGAAATGAAAAATAAATTGACTTAAAAAGTCTCCTTATTTAAAACAATAACCCCAGAAATACATACGCAGCTCCTAATATTCACAAACAAAATAAAAACGAAGCGAAAACAAGCTGTAGTTGGTTCGGTTGATCAAATCTCATTCTCTCACCTTTGAAGTACCTTGCATGTCTCGGAAACATTTAGAAAGACTTGGTTTTAGTAATCTATGGGTTCAGGCAAATTCACGCATTTCAGCATATCAAAAAAAGAGTTATTTGTAATTACTTTTAAATTTTAAGTTCATTTAAATTAGGATTTTTCTGTCAATTTTGAAATATTTTATTCCAATTCTGAATAAAAATAGTGAGTCAGGACAGAACAAGAGAGGGAAACACAGGAACAGCTGTTTGCTCAGAGCTAGCTTTGTGTGAGTTCTGGTCCTGCCATCACGAACAGAAAATATTTCGGCCTTCTCTCTGGGGTGTTTCTTTCTGATGTGTTTAAGGGAAATTTCCTTGACACAGACCAAGACTTTCTATCACATTTTGAAAATCAACATTAAAAGTCTGTGAGAAACACCACCACCCTAAAATCTATAAAGTCTTTTGAGCTTTTGAGCTGATGGCAGGTTCAGAAGAGCCACCATATTGATATTACACCATGTAAAGACTTAATGAACTTCACTAATAATCAGGAGTTCCTTAATCAAATCTGCCCAGCAGATACAGTGCTTTTAAATCTTCATTTAACGTTTATTCATTCATCAATAGGACTGGGTATTGGTGCCAATTGCCTGAATTGATTCGATTCTGATTCACAAGCACAAGATTCAATCAGATATGGATTCAATAAAAACTGACAGTACTGCATAAGTTTAACAGCAAACCTTAATTACCCCTAAAAAAAACAATCATTAACTATTTTAAAATCAGAAGATGTAAAAAAATGTTTAGTAACATGATTTTTAATAACACCAATAAAAGCCTTAACAATACTTGTTAGGTGTTTAATGGTGGCATGTAATGATATTTCCGACATTCGTGGCATCTTGAAGTGTTCCCTCATCAACAACATGCCTCAAGATCAATTCACACATGTTCGAGTAATCCTTTATTGTTTTTGTATGAGCTGAAAATGGCTTGTTTTCCTTATCCCTGCCCTTTTCCCTTATAACATTCCACTTGTGAATCATATTAATCGCTAGTAAAGTACCTCTCTATGACGAGTGGGAAACACAGTTTAACTTGGAAGTGTGAGAGCAGCAGACCAGCGCTAAATAAACAATTCCATTAAATTAAACAATTTGTTAAACAAACAAATAAATGGCTTCCATACAGGGGGCTTTTTCTCTCGCTTCACACCTCTGATGTTTAATGCTGCTGCAGTGATGCTCCTTGCCCTTGGATGGCACTCAGGAGAAGCGATATGTCATTTGTGAAAAAGAACAAATTTTCAAAATGACGAGTATAAACTTTTTTGTGAGTAATTACACTGTTAATAATCATGAGACAGAGGGGAGATTTTACCTTTAACATCTTTAACACCATTTTACATCTTTAAAAAGATGTATGATATAAATGAATCGGTCAAATTATTCATTCTTTTTAAAAAATGAGAATCTAAATAACGAATCACCAAGTTGAATGAAACTACTCAGGGGACCACAGTGATATGCCTGACAATTTAAAAATCTTCTTGGGCTTTGTTGATGGTCGGACACAAACAAGATGAGCTTTTTAACATTCATAATCGACTCTTCTGTGACTTCTTTGGCTCTTCATTACATTCTTCATTGCGTTTTCTTGTTGCTGGGGTATGGAGTGCCACCCAGCTGCTGTTTTGTGTCCTACTCAAGCTATTAAAAGAACAAGTTTCCATTGGTTGATTGATTGGTGTGAAAAATCAAGGGGACAAGACAGAGCCAAATTTATTTAATTTGCGCCCCTTCATTTTTTCAGATGAGAGAGCTTGAGCCCATTGTTTTGAGTCGAGGAGCATTCCAGCACAAAAGTGATTATTGGACCTTTAAAAATGAAAAAAAAAAAATGGCCATCACACCTGACGTCATCCTTTAATTATAAACAATTGTAACATTGAACACCTTTATGATTGTCCATCAGTTGTCACAAAACACTAACATAAGCAAAGTATCTGTGACCCAGAGCGTGCATGAACATTAGTATGTGCACAGCAGATCATCTGCACTGCAGTTACTCATGCTGAAGTCAACACACACATCATGCGTGCTATACGATACCTGCAGGTACTTGTCACTGCCAGTGTCTGTCAAGGCCTTGAATCAAACAAACACACACTGAGCTGAAGCAGCACATGTTTAGAATAGGCTTCTGGGGTTTTTTGATGATACTTATTCAGCCTATCAGGCCACAGGCTTGATTTGAAGATTAATAAAAATTGTGATCTACAGGACTTCTCTGCATTAAATTGCTAAAATAAAACAGGTCTAAAAGTGAAAAACTGACATTCTCACCTCTAGGAACGTGTCTTTACAGCACAGGAAGTCCTTTCGCTTCATGATGGCATCACTGGTCAGGAGAAGCTCATTTCTGCTTAGTGCTGGCTCACCTGATCCACTGTGCACCGCCTATCACACACAGACACAGGACATTCTCCACAATATTACAATGAAAAAACGGATAAATGTAAAGCATTAAAAAGATTACAGTGTGTCCAGGGGGTATTCACAGAATTGTCATTTTACCCAATTTGAGATTTCCTTTTTTGCCACTTTGAGAGCTCTGCATCAACCTAATCTACTTGCACTCATTTGTAGACAGCAGAAGCTGCGTTCACAGCGACGTCGCTTTTTGATCCTTCGATGTCGGATCTTCCTATCATTGTGAAGCAGAATTCACCAAGCCGGCAGTTGGTTCACCCACTAACAGGGAACGTGAGCTGGGGTTCGAACGTCATGAGACAGGTTAGTTTTAACCGACTGATTCCGCGTTGTTGCAATAGTAATCCTGCTCAGTACGAGACGAACAAGAACTTTAATTACATTTTTTTTAAAGTGAGTTTGTTGGTCAAATAATGTGTCTGAAAATATGACAAAAAATATAGAAGTCAGGTGGTTCACCAAGGGAAAAAGGACACTTATGGAGTCACCCTAAAGGTTTTAGTGTATTATAGTATATTAAATATCTCTGCTGTGCACTGCTGATTATGGGTCTTTTGAAAAATGAACCATCAGGTTAGGATCGCTTGAAAAGGGTTTTTTTTCAATATATATCTGTATATTCCTTTTTCCCCTCAATCCTGACTAGTCTCTGTTCCTGCTGCTAAATCATCCCCAGAGAATGATGAATCATCTCCCCTTTGTTTTCCCACCACTACAAACACTAAAAGCATGAACAAGTTCAGCTGCCAATGCTCAGGTATTATATTTGAGACAATATACAATATTATATATAGACAAAATTCGAGCTGTTTAAGTCAATCTTTTGAACATCTCTAGTTTCTTTTTATTTCAATAAGAGCATTAGTTGAGTAATAATTAGATTCGTTCTTGTGTTACTGTGAAATATCTGTTGGTATGCTCAGAGCTAGTTTCTCTTCCCCCTTTATCTGAAAATATTTGCCCCTGTAAAAACTTCCTCAGACTCAAGCAATCATTAATTTGCTCTAAGCTCCAGGATTAAATAATGATCAAACTGCATGATGGTATGCTTTCTTTCCCTTTTCCAGTGCAAAGCTTTCAGAATGTGAATGGAGTCAGTAAATACGGCACCAGCAGTGGAAACCCGGAGGAAACAGCCTCATTTCACAAATCTCGGCTCAACCACAGCATGCGCTCTGATTATTTTCACATGAGCTCCAACAAAGAGAAATCCTAAATATCTTTCCAGAAATATTACGAATAGCATATAAAAATGTGCTGTTTACCCTACTTTCTGGCAAACACAATTTTTTTTAAATCTGAAGAATAAAGCAAGAGAGTAAATACCAGAGCTCATCCGGTCTGCACAAAAACTTCTTACAGAAAACGAGACAACCCAGTTGTCTTTGTGTTATACTAATAATTAACTAATAATCATTCAACAGTAACCACATTCTGACAGCTTGCTCTGCCGAAGAATATCTATTTTACTATACCATACTATGAGGACGTTTTCAAATTTCAGCTCAATTGCAAAAATTAAAATGACACTACAAAAAGCCCTGTGAGTGGAGGGGGTTAAGAGAGTTCACCCGTTTTTACTCCTGAGGGGATCTTTTGTCTTTTGACATTTTGTTCCAATGGCCCTTAACATTTTGATAAGATTGCAATAGAGTCAATGGGTGCACAGAAACTCATACGGGTTTGATTGAAAGGTGATCATGAGAGATTAATAAGCAGGTTTGCCTTGACTGAGTAAAGTCTGAAGGTTTTGGGAAATGTTTTTGTATCAGAAAAAAAGCTTCAGGTGTGAAGTGTCCTGTGACCTGTTGTATACAGGCATTATGCATGGGTTTCATAACGTAAGCAACACTGATTTTAGTGAAATAAGAGCCAAGTAAAAATTATTTTAGCACTACTCTCTCTACAACAAACTTTTGAATGGCCTGCAGCCTGTTGAGTCGAACACATTTGAGCTCAGAGTTTACTGTAGTGATGTAATTGGGCATAAAAAGTGGGGCCTGGCCCAACAAAATGTATCCTGCCTCAACTCCCATTTTGTTTACTGTCTTAATATTATTCAAATTAATGCAGCCAACTACAGCTTTTCAGACATTAGCCATTTAAATTGATATAAATTCATGGAACATTTCACTCTGAGTGTAATAAATCTACATAATATGGGTTTTGTTATTAAGGAAAAGAGCAAAATTCATTATTCTCTAATTTGATCTGATGCCCTTTCAAGAAAACAATTTGGTGACAAATGTGAAATGTGTATATATATATATATATATATATATATATATATATATATATATATATATATATATATATATATATATATATATATATATATATATATATAGGAAAAGAATAGACAATTAACTGGTCATCCTAAAACCTGCCTGTACCTAATTCAACTAAAATGAACTAGAAATGCAGGACAAATTAATATAATTTTATTTACTATAAAATTAATAAAACAAAGTTAACACACACACACAAAGTTTTTGCTAACAACACTGAAAATGTTTCCTTTAAAATCACACTGAAAATATATATTTTTTTAAATGAGTACTAGTTTCAGAGAAAGTGTCAGTTTATTATTCTTACCCGAATATTGTCTAGGACTCTCTTGAACTCTAGCGGTTCATCTTTTCCCTCCATGGCAGCAGGATCGAGGCCATCTCCACCATAGATGAACTGAATTATGTCTCCGGTAGAGCTTCTTACGGTCAGGTCGTACTGGGAGCACAGGTCCTCTAGAGACTTCACCAGACGCCGCTGAACACATCAAGGCACAATCTGAGCTGTAACTATGTGCAAATGCTTTAGTTATGTCTTCGTATATGAAGTTTCAGGTAAATTCATGAGTATTCCTGATTAGAGCCCACTGTGACTCAGCCACAGAGACAGGACAAACTTTACACCAATGAGAGGTGGAGTACAGATGATGTAGAAGTGCAACGCTAAAGAAGATCTGATTTCATGAGTCATGAACTCTTCCCCTCACAACACAAGCTTTCCTCAGGCTTTCTACTCAGAGAATAAATTCCACAGCAAGCGTGTGTATGTGTAGAGGAAAAGCCTGGATCTTCTTCGAATGCCTTGACCTATCTGGTATGTTTTTTGAAGACGTTTATTCAAGCTTTTCTGAGATTTAATTAGCATATGTTTTCCTTTCAGTAATAATCTCACAGATAGTTGTCCTCCTGAGAAAGTTAAGAGACCATCTTGAAGATCCAAGGACATTTCCCATTAGTATAGGATATAAAAACAGCCGAATGCTCATTATTTGATGTATTCACTGAACATGCATGCTCTGTCTGTTTCAATAACTGCATCAATAAAGAAGCCGGAGGACAACTGTTTAAAGTGAGGGGTGTCATTGACACTGCTTATATAGCCTCCCTTACTTTAACAAAATCATGTGAGCCATAAACTCAAACTCAAAAGTGTTCCACCAGAAGACAATATTTTGGACCACTACCTACACTATAATGTAATAATTAAAGCATGCCATCCCAAGAGTATGTCAATGAATCTCAGGTCACTTCCTAGTCCATCTCATTTTTTTCAGATCAGAATGAAATGAAAAGAAGAAAAGCACCCGGTACACATTGGATTTCACCAACCTGAGTGATCCCTGCAAGCTTCAACCATGCTCATCAACTCCAAGAAGCAAAAGACATTGAGCAAGCAAGCAAGCAAAAAAAATAAATATGTTGTAATCCCCCCTGAAGAACATTACCGAGCCATTCTGGAACCCCTGTAGTTTGTTATGTGAAACTACTATTATTTGTCTCACCCAGGATTATGAGACATCTGCATAGACAAGAGGCAGAGCAGCTAGCGCTCTAGACTGCATTCACAACAACAGATCTCTCTTTTGAGACCTCCCCACAGGTGTTCTGTAAGATTCAGAATACATTGCTGGCAGTGATGCCTGGGTTGACCCGAAATGAGCTGGTGCCCCTGGCTATGAGGAAAGGGTTAATGTTTCAACTTCTAATTGCGCACACCAAGACGCAAGCTTCCCTTGACGGTTGGTAAAATGAAGTTTAAATCAGAAAATTTTGGAATTGGTTCAACATCAACTTGTGTGGAAATGCAATAACCATAAAGAAAAGAAAGTTTACGTATGTTCTCCCAGGTCTCATCAGTCTCTTATAGTTATATATGTCCTTCTAAAAATGTGTATATTGTGCTAAAGTTAATTATTTTCTGTAATGATAAACATTAGACTTTCATATATTTCAGATTCATTACACACTACTGAGTAGTTCAAGCCTTTTATTGTTTTAATATTGATGATTTTGGTATAAAGCTCATGAAAAAGTCCTATCTCAAAAAATTAGCATATAATGAAAAGGTTCTCTAAAAGAGCCACCGACCTAATCATATGAATAAACTAATTAACTCTAAACACCTGCAAACGATTCCTGAGGCTTTTAAAAACTCCCAGCCTGAGTCAATACTAAAAACCGCAATCATGGGTAAGAATGCTGACCTGACTGCTGTCCAGAAGGCCATCACTGACACCCTCAAGCAAGAGGGTAAGACACAGAAAGAAATTTCTGAACTAATAGGCTGTTCCCAGAGTGCTGTATCAAGGCATCTCAGTGGGAAGTCTGTGTGAAGGAAAAAGTGTGGCAGAAAACCCTGCACAACGACAAGAGGTGACCGGACTCTGAGGAAGATTGTGGAAAAGGACCGATTCCAGTAACATCCAGAGCCATCGTGTACAGGCGTGGGTAGGAAATGACATGCCGCATTCCCCAGGTCAAGCCACTTTTGAACAAGAAAAAGGGGCAGAAGCGCCTGACCTGGGCTACAGAGAAGCAGCACTGGACTGTTGTTCAGTGGTCCAAAGTACATTTTTCGGATAAAAGCAAATTTTGCATTTCATTCAGTAATCAAGGTGCAAGAGTCTGGAGGAAGACTGGGGAGAGGGAAATGCCTGAAGTCCAGTGTCAAGTACCCACAGTGAGTGATGGTCTGGGGTGCAATGTCAGCTGCTGGTGTTGGTCCACTGTGTTTTATCAAGGGCAAGGTCAATGCAGCTAGCTATCAGGAGATTTTGGAGCACTTCATGCTTCCATCTGCTGAAAAGCTTTATGGAGATTAAGTTTTCATTTTCAGCACGACATGGCACCTGCTCACAGTGCTCATTATAGAAAATAAAGAACTTTATTACAATATGTAAATTTTTTTTAGAAGGACCTGTATATCTCTCCATTACCCTACTGATGAATTCTTCAAACAGGGTCGAAACAAACATTGCATTCATCAATAATATTATGCATCTAGACAGCTGAAATGGAAAATGATTGGTTGTCTCAAGAACTGCCTGCACTCCAAATCAGCGAGCGCACCAGGCATTGGAGAACACATGATTTTACCTCTGTCTCTTTCTCGCACTCTCCGTAACCATTCAACACTCAAATAAACATGCATTTCATAAAAAGAAGATAAAAGATTAAAAGAACAGTGCTGACTTTAATTTCAGTTTTTCCATAAAATTGCTAAGAGGTTGGGCAACCACTGCAGAAAGTGATCAGAAAGTGCTTGTTTATTCTTAAAAGGTCTGTGATATGAAGACTCGTTTTAGAGATCAAGAGAAAATCTTTGTGTGTGCAGTTTAGAACTGAAAATTAGAAGCAACAGCTGATGCACATGATGTTTCATAGAGTTACTGCTGTCTTCACACTACACGTCTGGTAATTAACAGAAAATAGAACACATATGTAAAATAACAAAAATATAGTGAAAGGAAGTTATGGATTCAGTTGGATAATATAAGGTTAAAAGACCTATAAGTAGGTGCTAGCAGCAAATAGAAACATTTAAAAAAACTTTACAACATTAGTTTAGTAGTTGAAAAAGGTTTCAAAGCAAAAAAGTTATAACTTATTACAATAAATTCTGAGCAACTGAATGACAGGGAAATGTGTTACCCTGACAAGCCTTTCACTGATAACTGACGGGTGGATTGGTTCTAACAAATAGTCAAATGGTAACTATTACATTTACTATCGTCAAAAACTAAGCATTCGGAATTACAGGAATAACTCACTGCTGCTGCTCAAATGAGGAACACGCCCATATGTTACTAGCAATTCGACACCCCAAAATTTGGATATTTATTTCTGGACGTCATGTCCAATAGACCCAAAATATTGATGCAACATCATGTAAAAAGAGCAGAAGACTTGTCAGTGCACTCTCACTGTCTGGAAAGAAAAAAAATCCAAAAATAAAATGAAACAAAAGGAAGCTATAATTTGCTACATGGATTTTAAATCATTTTATAAGATCATTTTAAATCATAAATCAGATTATTTTACGAGGCCATAGTTCCCAGCTCTAATTGATTGATTATTAATGATATTATTGACCTTTTTATGTAAATATTGAGTTTAAAATATTAAAATGGAGTGTTGTTGAAATAAAGCTGCAGTAAATGAATTTCATCCTCATTGCGGCATTATGCTGATGCTGGTTCCTTCATTGTGTGCTTGTACCTGCATGTACCCTGTCTCTGCAGTCTTCACCGCCGTGTCAACCAGCCCTTCTCGCCCCGCCATGGTGTGGAAAAAGAATTCGGTGGGGGTCAGACCAGAATAAAAGCTGTCTGCCACAAAGCCCTTGGCTGCAGGGAGCTGCAACACAAATGAAAACGTTTTCATTCCACACCATTTGTGATGTCCTTCACCTCACACGACATGTTGCTCTGCATGTTTAACAAAACTGAGATCCATTCTAAATCGGTCTCCTCAATTAACCTTTGTTTTCAGCAAGAACATGCAGAAGTTTGATGTCTTTTCCTGGAAGACTTCAAGTAAAATACAGTAAACAACAAGGGGACATTTAGAGTCAAATATATGTTTGTCAAATGTATTTCAAAATTGAGAATTTGGTCTGCCTCTTTCCCTTGATGGAAATCTGTTCACTTCTAGCAGCTGTCTTTTGAAGCCAATCAATTAAATACAGCTCAGCCCTTTCTGTTCTGTCACGTACAATCAGGTGAGACCAAAACAAACCAACAAGGTTTGTGAGTATTCACGAACAAAAATAAGAATGTTTGTGACAAACTTTTAACCCCTTTACTCAAAGTGTCTGATGTGAACTGTTATACAGAGCAGACTTGGTTAAGACCAACTATTCTTTTGCGTTGAGCCTACAAATTGCTCTTGGCGAAGGTTGAGCATTTACATAACTCTAACCTTGTGCTAACCCTGTTTGCAAGCCTGTCGCACATCTCTGAATCTGCGCTGCCAAGTTAGATATTTTTTAGAGAGCTCTGTGATTGGTCGAGAGTGGAGCAAAGCAAGCAGTTTCACTATATCTTTTGGGTTGCACCCCATGTTAAAAACTGGACAATGGAGTCAAACTTTGGTAATAAGTAAATCAGAGTTGTGGTTTGGTTAGTTAGCAGTGTTATCAGATTATTCTGAGCAAAGAACTATAGATGCCCTTCATGACAAATGTGTGTGTCCAGAAGGGTTCTACAGGTAATGGAATTATTTGATTACAAAAAATTATTGATGAAAATAATCTTATTCAAAACTTTGGTTTGCACCACTTCCAAAGCATCCTGGACGACCATAAACACATATCAAACTTTTAAGGAGACCTGCGATAGTTTTATCACTCACTAAAGCATCAGACCCCCAGAGAAAATCTGTGGTCATGTACACTTGTTTCTTTTCAGGTGCTTTTTAAATAATTAACACAATGTACTGTAGTATAGTATAAAATTTATATTTATATTGTGTACAGAACAAAATACATGTTCTCTAAACACTTTATACATTTTTTGATGCTACATGAATATTTGTTGTGAAATATGTGCTTTGAGTATATTAGAGTTATTTATATTATTAGGCGATTTAATTTCTGCTGAGCTCAGGCATTTTGTTGCCATTTTTCAAAGTACAAATAAGGTGTAGCAGCTGCAAATTGATCTACAAAAAATAAAATAATCGATAGCTGCAGCCCTAGTGCACAAAGCCTCGCAACAACCACCTGTTGTCTACAAGTAGTCGGCTGAATTCCATGTTTTAATTGTGCGCTTAGCTGCATCTAAGATCTACACTGCAACACGTTATTATTTCACATTGTGCTTCATTATCCACATAATCTCTCTTCCTCAGTACGTTGGTGACTCATCAGAGTAAGCAAATGTATATTTGTCATTTTTGTTCACATGAAAATGCATTTCAAAATATATCTAAACCAACAAAGCTCTGTGCAGTCATGGAGCATCAGGTTGTTGCCTTTTTAGAACAAAAACACTGAATTGTGATTTGAGACATGTAGTCCTAACAGAGAGATGAAAATCTACAATGATTGAAGAGAGACAGAAGGAATGACAGCAACAGCTGCTGTTGAAAGGGAAACAGTGACTGAACAAGAAACATCACTCCACCAAACCCAGAGGTGAAAAGCAGTCAATTACATTTACTTGCACTACTGTTAAGTAGTTTTTTGTATCCTTTTACTTTTCGAGTAGCTTTTAAAATATGTACTTTTACTTGAGTAGATTTTATTTGAAATAAAGTGCTTTGATCCATTCTTGTTTACTTGAGTAAACAAGAATGGATCAAAGAGTTATTGGTGCAAGGCATGTGTGAACTGAACCTTGTTAGAGGCCAACTATTTAGTAGCAAAAGCTGTGTTTATTGCAAAATGAAAAGAACTGGTATCAGACCTTGGAAAAGATGTTTAGATGAGATTGTAGCCTCCTCCACCCAACTGCCCTGGTTGCTGACTTGATTATAAAGCATGTTTAATAATTTGAATTACATTTAAAACATTACACTAAGAGTTCTTTGCGCCTTTACATTGTAAAGTCAATCTAGTCCAGAAGTAGAGCTACAGAACCTGTAACTAACAGTGAAACACTGCATAGCATATTTTTTCAGAAAAATATCTGCATCATGATTGATGTGTATATTATGGGGAACAGAAAGTTAATAAGTAACTCAGTACAATTCTCATGAATACCAGACCTGAGCAGACTTTTAGATGGGCAACTTTACTTGTACTAGTACATTTTCAATGAAGTAGTGCTACTTATACTGGAGTTCTCTTTCCTTCTTCGCCAAAATCCAAAAATTTAAGCCTACACACAAACACTTTGGAAACAGTCCAATCTTACCTTGGAATGCTTCTGAAAATGAGGCAATGAGCGGTTCTCAAAACCATCAGGAACCCGAGAGCCGCTGATGGCCTGCTGGCCGACACACGCAATCATCTGAGAGATGTTGATGAACGAACCTTCAAACATACAAACACAGCCCAGGAGTCAGTTCCTCTCACCATCTCTAACTCGAGTCCACGCAGAGAGAGTTCATCAGCATGTATAGCACTGTGTAAAGGTTTAGGCTATTTGAACAGCACATCTTGAACCCTCAGTTTCCTTTGAAATTGGTGTCTGAGAGAGAGCTAGTTGATGTAGTAGATTTACCTTGTGTCTTTTTTCTGTGCTCAATCCTGTCATGGTAAGAAACCTTCTTAGCAGAGTTAGGCTGTTCATCAACTTATTTTAATCCACCTAAACAGCTGTTTCTGTATCAGTTCATGACTGAGTTTTGCCTAATCTGTGATATTGATTAGCATTAGCTTCTGTTAGCTAGCATCCACTAGTGGTCTAATTTGGCCAGGAATGCAGGGGTTAAACCACAACTCTTTTCTACAAAACATACTCCAGTTAAGATTCCATATTTCTATGTTGCTAAAACCACTTTCTTTTACATTAAAAACATCTCTAAAATAAAGAAAAATCTCAGAAGTTTAGTGGGTTACTGTAACACTGTCAGCCAGTTGTTCAACCACCTCTACATAAGGGGTCTTTACTAGAATAAGAATATATGATCAGATTAAGCTGGTTTCACCTTCCGTCAACCATACTGTCTAATATAGTTAACCCTATAAAGTGCAATTAATCTAGCTTTTAAAGAACTCCATGGCTTAGCTCTGGAATTGGCTCTTTCCCCCTAAACCTTGTTCTCCCACTACAAAAGGGCACAACATTATGACAGTTCTAAAGATTATCAAAATCACCAGAGGAAGCCAGTTTTCATATATAGCTGCAAGGCTATAGTTCAACTACGCTCACAGAGTAAATGATTAAAAATTATTATTATTATTATTATTATTATTATCATGTGTTTAAATAAACTGATTTTTAATTTTCAAATATCTTTATTACTTGAACATGCTAAAATCATATAGAATGCTCAAAACTATTTACATAACAACTATTGAAATGAGTTTTCATTGCTCTTTAAAAGAACCTCCATGTCTAATAGAGAGGTTGTTAGCACCAGACCTGCTCAGCCTGCATCCCTCCCTTTGCGATATCACATACACCTAACAGACAAAACTCTCCTAGTGACCATTTCTTCAGACTCCTCCATTTTTCCCCCCACAATTTAAACCAATAAGTCAAAGAGTGAATTGTAACTCTGTCACTGACAATTACGAAAGATGTTTTCTTTTTAGTTCTGAAGCCTTCATCAGCTTTTTTTTAACTATATAAAAAAAGACAAACGTGTGGTTGGTCAGTTCATCACCCTGTATACGTTCAACCCTGTCTTTGGAATACATTTACATGTATGCATTTGGCAGACGCTACTTACGCAACTTAAAGAAGTGAAGAGACAATATGCAATTTGTTACACCGTCAAAATAATAATTATTAATATAATAATGAACTATTACACGAAAGCACTAGACATATAAGTTACTTGAATCAGGAAAATTAACAGTACAAAAACAAAAGCATCAAACGCATAAACCCATTGATTGAGAGTGAGGATTGCAGAGTACCTTTGGACCCACACAGTGCCATGATAAGTGGACCGTTACTTTTGTCCAGCTCTCTCAAACAGGCACTACCAGCGTGATCTCTGATGACAGACAGCTCCTTAAGGATTAGTGCCTGCACAGACAATCAAAGATCGATCACACACAAGCTCGAGTTGTCCATCTCAGGTGCTCTTTTTAATGTTTAGCTGCAACCCCTGGCAGATTCTTTGCAGACCATCACTATCAAGCTGATCTTTTAAAAACAGCTGTAATCAGGAAATGTATTTGAACTTAAATTTAATGCTGAATCTTATTTATCCTCCTCACCTCCAGGGTTTCCTCTGCCGTGCACCCCGGCTGCTGCTGAAGGCGCCCGGTTTTCAGAGCATCTATGTACTCATCACACTTCCTGTACCCAGCATCCAACAGCTCTTGCTTTGCCTTCAGCAGCCCCTGCCCTGGAGTCACATCGCCGATCCCGATGGAGAAACCCCGGTTAGCTGAAACACATATAGCAAAAATGTACATGGTTTCTCACTCTTCATGACTTTATGGGTAATAATATGGTGTAAAATGGAAACATATTTTCCTTTACAGTAAACTACAGCGTATGGTATAAACTTTCATGTTCCTCCTGCGTCAGTTTACCCAATCTTCATCTCACACCAGATATAGACTCACAGAGGTAGACCGGAGCAAGACGAGCCAGTCGTGACATGGCATCTGCTGCTTCTTGCTGACCCCAGTCTCGTAGTAGGATGTAGAAGATGTTGTTTTTAGATCCAGAGCCCAAAGTTCCTTTATCCATGCTGCCACACAACAGCTCACTGTTATGGATCACTACAACTGCACACAGAGTGTTGTTTCAGGGTCTTGGTAAGATCTAAACACAACTGATATACACCCCAGAGTAAATAACTCCCTCTTTAGTTTATTTACAGGTGCCTAGCAATAACCTAGAACATTTCATTCTACTTTGGAAGTGAATTTAGATTTTTTTAGTTCATTGTTATATTATTTTATTAATTACCATTAACAGCCATTTTCCTTTCAGACAGATATACAGATTAACATTATCTACGTGTTCAATTATTTAAAAATTGTATCCAAATTCGCCTTAGGCTTGTTTCTGGATTACGGGGGAAGAAACACATACAAACTTGAGGATTATGTGCAAAGGTCACTCAGTAAAGCTCTCGCCCAGAATCAAATCAGTGACCTTCTATCTGAGGTTATTGGTTTATGAAGCTGCAGATGATCTTTTATAATCTTTTTGGGAGGAAAAGTCCTAAATGAATCAAGTTTGATGAGATACTTGCTTGCTATGGCTGGTGATGAAATACATTTTTATGCTTTATCATTGCGATTCATTAAAAAAGTTGTTTATTCAGAGTGAAAATACACAAATTCTCTTTAGTAATATTATAGTTTTGATGTAATATTTTTTTTTTATAAATAAATCTACTGACATTAATTGTCATTACTTTTTTATATACTCGTTAAATTTAATACAAGTCATTAAGGATTAAAATACCAAGATTCACCAAAAAGTAACAGAAAAACATTACATTTTTAAAAAGAAGAGGACCTGTTATGCAATCTTTTGGGAGTTTTTAATGGTTTACAATTTGGATATTACAATCATTTTGTAGAATTCAATCAAATGTAAAATTATGTAAAGTAATTACTGTGAAAGTTTGTAGACAAATGGTCTTTCTTTTTTAGTTTTGGAAACGGTGCTTAAACACTGGTAATCAATTAACAGCTGAAACAAAAGCGCCTTCCTTTTTTAACTGTTGTAAAATGTAAATGCAGTAAAATTAGTAATCGGTGCATAAACATGTGACTATCACCAAGTTTCCAAACTAACTTAAATTCTCTTTATTCTATAGCCTGCTTTTAAAATTCCTATATGTACTAATTTAATCGTCCCTATACTCTGCTCATATTCTTAATCGGAATAAGAACCCCTACAAACATATATATATATAACAGTATATAAATACATTCGGATACTTTTTCCAGGCGATGACACACAATCTCTTCATCCACCTCAGATAGGATGCTTTTTGGAAGTTGTAAGGCCACCACACATATATGAAAACGAAAATCTGCACCGGCTTCATCACCTATGTTGATGCAATGATGCTCCTTGCACTTAAATGCTGCTAAACTTGCCAGACAATGAAACTCCCCATCAACCCCCAATTCCATGACAATGGCACGCAACACTTTCTCCCTTGCGTTCATGTTTCCTAATCTTTATCAAACAACTCTTGATGGTCAGCCACCTGCATGATGAGCTTTTAAATATCCATCTTCTCTTCTGTAAACTCCTTCTTCGCTATTTCCTGAGGTGAGAAAGTACTCTGAACATGTGATTAAAAGCTTTCATTGGCTGACTTGGAGATCCCGCATTGCGAAAATCCAGGAAAAGATGGCAGAGGGCTACTTTTTTTCATTCTCACCCATGCGTAGGCCAGATGAGTGAGCTTGGATCCGCGCCCATTATTTTTAGCCTTTGTTACGATCCGAGGGGATCTTATGCTTGCGCATATTGCATGTGTAATTTTGTACTGACAATACACATAGCTGAGTGGTGGCATCAAGAGTGCAATAACAATACTACGATTGTTCATAAAACTTGATTTCTCAAAAAATTGGGAAGACACAAATAATTTAGAGATAAGAAATTTGTGTTTTAAAAATACTTAAACAAAAGTGGCTGCACAAAAGCATACTTAAACAGCTTCATAACTAATCTTTTGAGTAGTGAAACATTTTATACAACTTCCTTTCATTTAATTCAATGTTTTACAAAGATTCCTAACAAAGGACTACAATTGAATCTTCAGTCTCTTCTTTGGCCAAGGCTGCATCTTTTGAAGACAGACTCTTAATAAACAACTTCTACTTCAGTTTTTTTTGTTTGAAAAATGAAACTCACATGAGTCATTGGAACAGAGGTCCTCTCCTTTCCCACAGTACTGTTTGCCTTTGGTGCGCAGGTTTGCCTTTACTGGACAGCTCTGACTGGGCTTCAGGATGAGGCTGAAGATCTGCTTCCCTGTCCAGAGGCGAATTGGCTGAAACATTAAATTACAGTTTAAGTCCAAAATGAACAAACCCTAACTCATTTTACAATGCTCCCTTTGTATATTGAAACATATTACAAACTACTTCCAAAGAGTGAGGTTATAAACCAGAACGATATTTCCTTGTAATTTCATCCAAGGTTCATACACCACTGAAAACCTCTTCATAAAGCAATTTTACCCTTTTTAACTTTTGGCAGGAACTAACGTAGTTGTAAAAGCAAAGAAAATTATTCCTTATATAGTTTAGATTTTTTTGTGAATAAACGACTGAGGTGTGTTCTGTAACAACAATCAAAAGTTTTCAGCTGTTTGGACAGAAATGTGAATCATTGATGTGTGAGTAAACCCCCATTAGAATGATAATCCAACCAAGGGTTTTATTTAAATCAAAAGAAATTCTTTGTACCCTCTGAGAATGAGCCGTTGTGAAACTCTCAGTAAATGATGTCAAATAATGTGAGGCACACGCATTAATTACCATAAACTCCAACCTTCCGCGTCTGGTTCTAAACCACTATTTTTCTCATGAGAACCCCTGGCTTCGAAGATCTGCGATGTTTAGGGATATGAAGAAGAAAAAACTCAGTTCATTACCCACATCAAATGAACCTTTAAGGACAGTGTGGATAATTTTAATTTATGGAAGAAATGCACAGGCAGATATACAAAAACACATGTTTGCTTGTTCAAGACATTTCGCCCCAGACTGTTTCTGTACAAAACAGGATTGGCAATGAAACTGAGACTGAAACTTGAATCTGTGCCAACTCTATATGAACTCCAACTCCTGAATAAGTGAGCGTATTATTTTAAATAAAGTAAATAAATATCTAACAAAATGATCTCACATTTTTAATCTTATCAACATTGCAAACTTTTGGCATGAGATCATGCTTTACTCAGAAAGAAATATTTCTAGCATGAAATACTTTGTATTACTGTTATATCCCTCTCGTATGCTTCCACCGAACTTGCATTAAGAAAACACCAAATAGCTAAACACATGCAGGGAGGGCCGGAGTGAGCGGAGTCAAAACAGCGTGTTTTTACAGGGAGTGGTTTTGTTCAGGTAAAAAAAATATTTTTTTCAGAAATATTAACATAGATTGTTGCATACTTTAAATATATAGCTTAAAAAATTCACTTGTGTTGAATTGGCATCTGAGGTCTCCTTTAAACTGGTGGAAGCTAATAACGTTACTGTTGTTTTATGCTTTTTCACTTTTAGTAGTGGCTATTAAATCAATGACAAATCAGCACAAACTGCTCAATTCACAAAGCACAATTTGTAGCTCTAAATGATTCATGTGACAGGACCTCTCTGATTCTCAAAAGCTGAAGATTTAGCATGAGACTCGTCAACGCTTCACTCTTAAATCATACAGTGGGGGTCTCTTTTGGGGAGTGGGGAGTTTATGCTTTTTAGTGATTTTAAGTAGTTTCATAAATATAGTTTATTTTGTTTACAACCAATCTACATTGGTTGAGTAATGTTTAACTTTAAAAAAATATAGTACTGTATAAATAAGTAATAAATAAGAATTGATTAATTAAAATTTAAAACAGTAATTAATTATAACTGAATCTTTCATTTTAACAGGGGTCTCAAACTCGATTTCTGGAGGGCCGCAGCCTTGCTTCAACCTTAACTAAACACACCTGATTTCAATGATTAAGTTCCTTTGAGTTTGTTTGAAGCTACCGGTGTGTCTCCTGAAACAGGGTTGGAACAAACCCCTGGAGCCATTCATGAATTTTGTTTGAGACCCCAGATTGAAAATATTTGACTGCTTAACCCAACCTGAGAAACCTAAAGGTCAAGGTGTAAAAACCCTATGATAACCATAATGCGCCACTTTTCTAATACACATGCATAACAGAACACAACACTGTGGCCTTCCTTTCATGGTTTCTACTTAAGGTGAAGAAATTAAATAGAGAAATCTTTGTTTACAAAGGACTTCAACTGAAGTACTGAACTCATCTCAGTTTTACCTCTGCACCCAAACCACTGCAGAAACATCACAGAAGGGGATTAATTGATCAGGCAATACAGCATCTATCACAGAAAAACCTGCATCACATTCTTAAGAGAGTTAAACACACCAAAAAATTTTTTCCATCTTTTCATGACTGTGTGAAAAGTTGTGCTCACTTGTCAAAATTATGTAAATTCTTCATTCATAAAAGTAAAATAAAAATGAAAATCAGGATGCGAGTTTAAACTTCTATTTCATCTATTCTTTTTAAGCCAGATAACAGCAAACGTGATTTAAAGTTCCCTACTTGTTTGTAATGTGTGACATTAAACAAACTAAAAACAATTATAACCACGACAGCATTATCTCTACCATGCACTAGGACTCAAAACCGTACAGCGGTTAAAAAAGGCAACCCAACGCTGCAGAAGCACAGTCAGAAATTAATGAAAAACCAATTATGCTTTTACAATGGAAGGACAGACTGAAAGCAAACTAAGCCAACAAAAACAAATATGGAAAATATGGGAAAATCTTAAAGGAGACCATTTGGAGACCTAAAAACGACCAGTTGTTTTGGCAGACTTCCAACTTCTTTTTTTTTCAGCTTGAGGTTTTTAGGAACAGAACTTAAAGTTGTAAATGGCTCACTTCTTACTTAGAGATCACTGCACATTTTTCTGAATCACTACCGGCCAATCTCAAATCTCCTTTTGGTAAGAAAGAATAACTTGCAAGTTTGAATTAAATCAACTTAATCAGTTCTTGAGCACATGGCTATGGATATTATTGATGGTCCTGAGCTCACCACAGTTAAGAGAACAGAGTGTTTCTTCATTCTAAATTCATATTACATTCAGACTAAAAACGATTAGTTCTGCAGACATGAATGCATTTATGAATTTCTGTCATATTTCATTCTATGAGTAATTTAATCCGTAACATACCTATGCAATCCATAACAGCCAATGAGAACAAGGATGATCATAAGGGTTTGACTATCAAGGGGGACCGAGCACTAGCTGTCCATGACTGAGTGAAGTTATTAAGGTTATTGGTGAAGGTTATCATGAAGGTGCATGTTTTAAATTGAATCTGAAAAACAGCTACAGCACAGAAAAGACAAGGTCTGCAGGTTGTGTATCTTTGGTTAGTAATCTTCACTAATGCACATTTAATTGACAAGGTGTCTAAAATGTACAATACAAAAAAAGACATAACGCAAGTATCCGTAAGAACCCAGGACTCTACTTGTATTATAATATTAGTCTATCTTTTAAAGCTCTCAATACTATGATTCTCCCTGAAGACCTGTAAAAAAACTACAGACAAAGACAGGAGCTGCTGAAAGAGAAGTGGCTCTGTCGCCAGCGCTGGAAGGGTAATTTTGTCGTTTTTCTCCCCAGTGAGCATCAATGGAAGAGCAGAATCACCTTGATTATTGCAGGTCGAGGGAGGCAGATCTTGATTTTCTCATCCTTTCCCACCAGGATTGAGGCCACGATCTGACAGGCTTTGGTTCGGTCAAAGAAAGTGTCTTTGAGGGTGAGCAGGTACCCAGCTGAGTCACAGAACACACACAAACACATGGTCTCAGAGAGCAGTGCAACAGCACCTCCTCACCTACCTTTATGTTACTACATTTTTACCCTAAATAGTTACTTGAGCTTTAATGTTCTTATAACAGTAGCTACATTCATTGTCTATCTTTTATTGTCTATTGGAACTATGCAAATGCAGAACTAATGCAGTGGTAAACATTTGAGGTGAAAAACCAAACAGACTTTAAGGCATTCCATCTGATCTATGTGGGAAAAACTGCCAAAAATAAATCTATATTATGACTGAAATGTAATACAAAATATTACAATATGAAACAAGTCATCAGGGCTGCAACAGGTATTAAAAATAATCGACTTAATCATGTACAAAATATTATTGATTAAAAGTTTAGCAGATCGAAGCTTTGTTTAAAGGTCCCATATTTTGCCCTTGTTATAGCAATACTTGAGACCTTTATATTAGTGATGTTCAGTTAATACCTTTCTAAATGCAATATTTTTCATAAACAACATCTTTGAATCACCTCGTATTTTTGGCCAGGTGAAATGCGCTGTTTACGCCGGTCCCTCCCACATAATGTGCTTTCGGCACGCCCCTATGGACCAGCGCTCTCATGTTAGTCCAGATTCAGCAAAAACAAGCACAACGAGCAGTGCTTTAAACATACTTTATTGCTTTAAAACAATATAATTTACAGACAATGGCTATGCTTGATGTTGAATCCTTTAGTGTATGCATGTTTAGGATTTGAAGGAAGATAAATTTAGTGTGTTCTGAAATCCTTATAGGATTCTGAAGTCATGTGGTGTGCTAATTAATAATTGTTATTAGAAATATGTTTCTGAACATGGCTGTTTTAGTGAAAAATGGGAGATGGAAGCTTCCTTTAAAGAGAAAATAAATGTATAATAGTGTACAGAACAGAAGTCTAGTCATTTTATTCAATTTTAACCTTCAAACTGTTAATTTTTTGTCATAATATAAAAATAAAAATGTTTTGAAATCTTTATCAGTATATTTAGTGATGTGTATTGCATCCATCACATGTTAACAATTTACTATGTGTATAATAAGTATTTTTATTATTAGACTCTAATTTCTGGCAAATTCTAAACTTTTTTGTTGGTCTTTAAGGTAGGCATAAAGTGCAGTAACATGTAATAAATCTGATGTTGCATTCTATACAATTTTTACTTCTCTGTAAAGTATAATATCAAGAGCTAAAAAAAAAGTAAGAGCCTATTCGATTAATTACAAAATAATCGATTGCTGCAGCCCCACATAGTATTATTAACAGTTGCTGTGCTTAGGCAAAATTCGCAATAATAAAATAATAATAATAAATAAAAGGTCCTGCTTTTTAAACTCAAACCAGATTCTGATTGGCTCACCAGTCAGGAAGTCTTGGATGGCTGCGATCAGTGGCTCTCCATTTCTTGGAGTCACCAGATTTGCCTTGGTCTGTGAAAGGATGTCAGGGTGTAAATGTGAAGTCTACATGGAAGTAGCCTCTGCTTTATGTGATAAAGTTATCTCTACTCTCTCACCCCCATGAGCACCAGCGCTTCAGCTTTGGCCTCCTCCGTCTGTGGCAGATGGAGGTTCATTTCATCCCCATCAAAGTCAGCGTTGTAGGGTGTGCACACACACTCATTGAAACGAAATGTACGATGAGGCTTTACACGTGCCTGTAGCAGAAAAATTTCAGCATCAGTATAAGTAATAAACACACCTCTGACTTGAGGAGCGATGCTGTATTTGTAAATAAACTTTCTTTCCATGACATAACTCCATGACACAACATGAAAAGTTTAAAGAACTAACGATATGAGCCATGATGCTAAGTTTGTGAAGAGATGGCTGTCGATTGAACAAAACGATGTCTCCATCGATCATATGCCTCTCCACCACATCTCCATACTTGAGCTCTTGAGCCATCTTCTCTCGGTTGCCATATTTCAGGAACCTGGAACACATTGCACACTTAGAACGCTGAGCAACACTGAGTGACTTTCATTCAGTGAAGAGAGAACACCTCTTCATCTGCATGTGTCTCTGCTGGATGAAGTTTGCTCCTGGATGAACATCAGGTCCGTTGCGCACCAGACTCCTCATCAGCTCAATGTTTGCTTTATTTACCTGGAGAACAACAGAACAAGCACACACCATTAACTTAAATTCCAATCACTAACATCCATCTCCTGAAAACAAAAAAAAACTGTTATTAATAGATTTATATTTTAGCTCTCACATTACATTTCTTTAGTATGTCAGGGTTTCTGTAGGTTTCATGAGGTCAAATTAAGATCTTTTAGAGCTTTTAAGACATTGAGACTCAAATTTACCACTTATATCATAACATAAAAAAATACATGAAAACTTTTTTCGTAATACACATTATGCTTCAAATGCAATGTTTGAAACACTAACAATCACTTTAATGTTTTTGAGCATATATGGGGTTTCTCAAGCACTGGCATCCCTAACCAAGCCTTTTGCAAAACTTTGAGTTGAATTGAATAAGGTCTTTATTGGTCACTACACTGTTACATGCAGCAAAATTGGACACCTACCAAAATAAAGACATCACATTACAGGAGGACAGACAGGTCATCGACAAGTAGCAAATGAAATAAGGAAATACAAAACAGCAAAGGTGCCTGAAAAAAATGCCCCTCTCAAACTGTACTTCAGTTAGAGCAGTGTGAGATCAGGGGGAAAAGCCATAGCAACAAGCACACTCAACATATTTACATAGACATAACATTGCATCAGGATTGGAACAGGGGAAGTGGAGAAAGATCCAGTCATAAGCAAGCAGCCATATGGATCTGCAGTTGAGAGCACAATCGACGAACCTCAGACTGGGGGTAAAAGAACAGAAGGCTGGTCAGCTTGGTTGGATTTTGAGCTTCACTGATCACAACAATTGCTGTAACCTAGGGCTCTGCATAATCCCATCAGCAGAAACCCTGTCATCAGTGCTCTAAATACATAGATATCCTCAATGTCCTTCAGGGACAGAGAGGTCAGGCACACGAGACGCCATTTCTCCCATCTGTTCATTGTGTATCGTGTAGCTGCAAACGTTCCTGCAGGGCAGGTGGGTACTGCCGAACCCAAACTTCTCGTTGAGAAGATGGAGTCAACTACATTCAGAGACCAGCTGATCAGATCCATAGTTCCTCGTTTAGAATTTAGAGAGCAGGACAAGAAGAGTCTTAGACAACACAAGACAAAGGGAGCCAGCAGGAGAGACATGGGGAAGGAGAGAGAGATAGATGCGACCGCCTTCGTCGAGAGCAAAGAAAGAACTCAATGAACGTTTATAAGCATTTCCTCAAAGTCAGACAAATTCTACAGTTAATAAATGTTTTTCTTGTTTGATGCTTTTACTAGATGTAAAAATTATGAGGTTCGTACATGCTCATACTTTTTATGTTCATAGTATTCAATTATAATCAAATTATATGGAAAAAAAATCTACAGATAATTTATTTTTCCCTAAATATGTGACTCCATGCATAAGTAAATTAAATAATTAACAATATTACATTAACAAATGTCCTGTCCTCATCATCATTGTGTGGTTAAATTTTTACTCCTTAAAATAATTATTCTTACAATTGGGACAGATTTATATTAAAAAGAACAAAAGACTACAGCTGTCTTTTGGAAGATGGAAGCATTGAGAGTTTTGCCCTTCCTCCAGAGTTAATAAGTACTGAAATATATAAAAAGTTAATTTTTAAAAAGAAAAGTGAGCAGAAAACAATGAACCTTCGTGAGTGAGTGAGTTGGGGCTCAGGTAGTGACATGAGTATGCGCAGGTTGAAATAAACTCATGGGTCATATTTTTACGAATGTTTCCTGCTAGAAGGGTGTGTGTGTGTGCGTGCGTGCGTGTGTGTGTGATTGGCACAATAATGACTTCATAGCTGTGAAAGCACTAAACAAAACCATAAGTGCAAATGAAAATCTTTCATCAGGCTGGGTCTTTGCTCTGACCTTCTCTGGGTAGGTGAGGATCTTTGCCACATGCACAGGGACAGCCACTTCATCGATCCTCAGATTGGGATCAGGAGAGATGACTGTTCTGCCAGAGAAATCCACTCTCTTTCCAGACAGGTTGCCACGAAAGCGCCCTGGGAACAGTTCATAAATTCATAAAACACAATTCATAAAACACAAAGCAGCAGAGCTGTCCTTCTTGATATGAGTTAGCAGATGTATTTCATTGGTTAGAGAGTGGAGGTTTAACAGATGTAAGCTGGGAAGCTGTTTTCTGAGACCACGCTGCCAGAGTTTGACTAGGGCACTAGCATATTTCCCTCTCAGTTATCTACAAAGAAGCCTTGCTACTTCCTATTCGATAAAATATCTCTAAGAGAACTCCAAAATAAGTGAGAAATTGTTCTGAGAGTGCCGTCTGATGCGTAACAGTTCCTTTCGTGTAAAACTGATGGAAGTTAGCAGAACAGAACACTCGACAAATAAACACAAACAACAAAATCTAGCTGGAGACCATCCGATCGTGGCTGCAATCCTCAGCCCCATTTTGGATGAGACACTTAATGTGTGTTGGATGAGACAAAAAATTAGTTTTAACAAGTAATGTGTAGTAACAAGTAATTAGTTTTCATATGTATTAACATGTTAAAGGTGTTTTATAATAGAACAAACACACATTTTGCTGTAATTTAAACTCTTGAATCACCCCAGATCAGCTAGTGATAAACAGTCATCTGAAGTCCCTTCCATTGCACCCGCACTGTCTGAGGCTGAAGAGAAAAGCTGGTGATTCAGGTTTCTTACCCTGCTTTCCTTTGAGTCTCTGTACAAATCCACGGGTCCATTTCTTAGGTGCCATGTTGAGCGGGATCCCTGAAAGCTCGCTGTTAATGTAAAGAGCACACTGCAGCTGCAAGAAGTCCCAGTCTTCCATGATCATCTGTGTTTTAGCTCCAGATATCCGGTGCTGAGTACGAATAACAAAAATGCAAAGCAACAAAATAGAGACTGCACACTGCTATTTGTGATAAAAAAAAATAATTATGTTTGAATTTCTTTGGATCTATAGGCATATCTAACAATTTTGTTCACTATATAAAATTTCAATTTATAATGAAATCTGCAGCAACCTCCTGCTTTCTGCTGACTCAATGGTTACACGCCTGGTTTTGTAAGTTTTCTTGATACAGATTGCTAGTTTTGACCTTAATGAACACTCTGATGGAAATGAATTAAAATATATGAATTCTTACACTTATGCATAATTAATGGTGCGGTTTCTTGAGTGGCAGTTTTTCAGTCTCATCGAGTTTGATCCTTTGGCACTTTCATGGCTGGCTACGCCTGCTGGGAGCCTCTTTTATCTTCATCAGAAACCTGTGTGACTTGACAGACACTACAGTCTATGATCAGGATAAACACTGGTTGTACATCCAGTTTAAAATGTGTAGATGATGAAAGTAAACTTCTATATCTGTTAATAGATGCTGTTTTTTCATTGCTGCTTTTTTTGTTTTCAGAATTTGTCTGATTGCTGTATTGAGTTTTCGATACATGCTAGTTAGCATTAGCCATAATTCTATATAGGATTTCTTTTTAAAAGAGCAGCCAAATTGTCTTTTCCTGATAAGCCCGGCAACATCATGTGAGGGGAAAGCAAGGCCAACATGTACAAACTAGGGCTGCAACAACTAATCGATAAAATCGATAATAATCGATAATGAAATTTGTTGTCAACGAATGATGTAATCAATTAATTCACCTGATCATTTGATGTCACAGAGGTGCATGACACCAAGACGCACAGATCAAACATAGATACACAGCGCAGGCGCAATGGAGAAAGCATGGTCTTTAGGAAAAAGCATGAGGACAAAATCCCCCAAAGTGGATATTATTTCTAATTAAACACATTAGAAACACGTTAGAAAAAGTTTATCTAAGCCGGCCGAGCTTTCATGGCATGGAAGCACAACGATACATGAGCACTTTAAACACGTTAGTATTTCGGATGCTGAAACATCAGTAGGGTAAGTAAAAACTATCTCTTCATAGTGTAATATTCGTATCGTTTCAGTGCGTTTGTTCAATCTGTTTGCTAATTTCGGAACAGTCGCTCTAGAATCTATGGGCTACTTGCACAACTGTTTCCACATTCCGTCTAGTCCAGTGTTTACTTCAGTAAAGTTGTACACTGATCCACAGATTCACTCTTCACGACTCAATATCTCGAGGTATAAGTGCAGATACAACAAAAACTACAAAGCTTTTTGAGGAGAAATAATCCTTCAGAGATTGCAGAAATGTGTTTTTGGGGTTGGTTCTTTGCAGGCATCTCCTCTCGGCTGCTCGTACATTATCAGCAATACATTTCTGCGATCTCTAATAAGGAGTATTTCTGCTCGAACAGATTTGTAGCTCATTGGTTACGTTACACAGATAAGAAAGAGCTGTGACATCAATTATTGGAAATTCCTGCAGAGAGCAAGGGTAAACCAAGGCAATTGAAAGTTGTACACTTATCCACAGGCCATTGACTTTGCTATAACCGGTAACCGGAAAGGACCTGTGCTGTTCTAGACAGAACGCAGAAGTAGTTGTGCAAGTAGCTCATTCACTTCAGTCGTTCACTTGCAACTCGTAGTATTAGTCTGCGCTATTGCCTCAAAATAGTGATTAGTTAAATGGTGCTACTTTAAATTAGCTTAAATTAAATGGTGCGAATAACAGTAGAATATTACATTTCCTAATTGTTGAGGATTTCATTAAATGCAAGTAACAGTTCATTTGTACACCAATGCAAATTATTCTTTCCTTTCATTTTAATCAAGACTATTAGCTTTTTTCATTTCAAGACTTGTATTTATAGGTAACCAACAAATTTAACTTGTTAACTACCAAATCTGTTTTCAATATTAATTGTTTAATAAATGTTTTGCTGTATTTATTTATTCATCATATTTTCAGCATTTTACAAGCAATAGTGATCCATTAGTCAACAATAAAGTGACTTCTATGGGATAAGAAATGACTATGTAAACACGCACCTTCTTGATGACATCATTGAGGAAGATGATCTCGGTCAGTTTCATGGTCAGGTCATCCTCGTTGGTGCCTGATTTGAGGTCGCTAATGACAGAGGGCCGAATGCAGAGTGGGGGCACTAACAGACGCGTCAGGATCAGGTCTGCTGGTTTCCCTGATTCAGGATTCATCAGGAGGAGGGGAATGTCCTTGTCTGGAATCCTCCGGAAGAGATTCAGCACCACCAGAGGATTCAGATTCTCCTGCCCCAGAGATTTTATCCAAATGAGTGAAATCATTCCTGGTTCTCATTATTTTCTAAGTCAAATCCTATAAGAATTATAATAAGGTCTCATTTCTATACTGCTGCATTATAACAGGAACACCATCACCTGCTTAGCATTTTAATTTAAGAGAAGTGACAGAAGAATACCCTTTACCAGCTCAGTTTCAGCTCACATAGCCTATATCAGTGGTTCTCAAACAGTGGTACCCATACCACTGGTGGTACTTGGACACCCACAGCGGTACCCAAACATATGTTAGAGGAACATGGAGGTCTATCTGTTTGTGTGTATTCCAGTCTATACTACTTAGTAGAAGTCTATACTACTTAGTAGAATAGAATATTTACCCATTAAGATAGAAATACTAGTGTACATATGTGTGGAGTAATATGTGACTATTGGAATAAACTATGTTATTCTTGTGCCACTGGTGTGTGCAAAGCATTGACTGTGTATAACAAATGCAAAGCACGTGTAACTAGCCCAGTGTTTCTCAATTATTTTCTGTCACGCCCCCCTAGGAAGAAGTAGAAAGTAGTATAAATAACATCCGATGATGAGAAAAAGCGAAGATGCAACAGACTAAACTATCAGATTCTAGTTTCAGCCAATCCAAGCACTCGATCGCTAACAGCTGATGCAGATAGAGCCTGACTTAGAGTTATTCATAATTATTTTACCTTCAATCTGATGATGAAGTTGTTCCCTTTATCTATTAAAATATCGATTTTACTCTCAACTATGGTCATTTCAAAGAGTGTGAATATAAAATAAGAAAGAAAAACGATTATAAAATAACAACAAAAATATAGTTTTAACATCAGATAGTGAATAAACTATGAATGCAGCAGCAACTTTAATATTTTATTTAAAAATCGGTTATAATGCTTTTACCTCAACATTACTTGCTCTTACTATCAGAAAATTAAAAATCTCCAGAGCAGAAATAATATGTAAAAAAAGAGAGAAAGACAGCAAGAGAGGGATAGTTACACATAATAATATAATATATCTATAGTTACACATAAAATTAAAAAAAGAAGACGACGACACCATCTGGGTCAGGTCGCTCTTTAGCCTGGATTCCAAGGCAGAAAATGTGTCCCACTACGGACCGATTATATTCTTAATGTTCAGGATGTATAGTGTTTAGCATTGCTAAAATAAGCAACCTCAAAATTATAAAGATAATGTTGAACTGCACTTAACCATAGCTGAACAAGAGGGCCTATACGCTGAGCCTATACTGTACTTCTGTATTTTGATGTTGCTTATTATGGTGGTACTTGGAGCTGTAATTTATTCTGAAGTGGTACATGGTGAAAAAATGTTTGAGAATTACTGGCCTAGACTATTGTATAGGAATGAATACTTAAGAGTTTTGATTTGATTGTAAACAAACTTTTTATATTTGATAAGATAAATCCTTGTCAGTATAACCCCTTCAGGAGAGCACTCCTAGCATACAGTCATCATAGACTAAGCTTTATAAAGCCATGTGGTTCTTGACCTGCTGTAGTGAAACTGAAGACTGACCTGTGCCCTTGTCAGCAGCCCCTCTACTTCTTTATTGTGCTCAATGGCCACATCAAACGACTGCAGGAATTCTGACACAATTGGATCAATCACCTTCTTGGTGGTTTTATACTTCTCATGAATGATCTTCAGCAAACCACATTTCTTCACTGAGCCTGGAGAAACGGTTATAGTAGAACTAAATCGTCATGTTTTAAAATGTATTTCACATTCACAAAAGGTCCACTATGTTTTGATCAAGGTGTTGTGTACCATTAAATGCATTGCAGTTGATACAGACAGTCTTCTTTCGGCATTTGTCAGAGATTTTCTTCTTGAGTCCACGCTTCTGTAGATAGACAAGTCCAGGTCTCCGCAAGTAATCCAAAAATTGAAGCTTCTCCTCTGATGACAGGAGGATGTGAGAGCACGTCTTACAGATCATCTTAACAAACCAGATTGAAAGAAAAGATAATAATTAATGAGCAAAATAACTAAAACATTAACTTAAACAAGTCAAGATCAATAAGGGAGATGAGTAACAAACTCGTGACTCAATTTCCTTTATTATTGTATGTACATAATTGGCTTAAGTAGTTAATTTGTCAAACAGGCGTATAAAGTAAAAATGCAGCAAATTTAAAATTATTGGCTGAAACATAAAAAAATCATGTCAATCACAAGAATTTTTTTTAATTAAGGCACTACATTGAATAAAATTCTCAAATAATATATGAATTACAAATAATTAAAACATGATTTCACACAGCTACAATGCACAGTATAAATAATACAATTCAAACTTAAATGGTTAACGTAACTGCACACTTCCACATTTTATTAGAATAATAAACAGGCCTTCTCTGATTACACAAAGTGCATTTGAGTCGGATGTGTTTACATTTTCGTTAAAGGTCTACTACAAGAAAGTCTAAACTACTTAAATTACATTACGATGCAATAAGATTTTTTTGTAGGCCTGCAACATAATAGTCTATCAAATCAAAGACTGCCTTATGGCATACATTAACTGTAGCACTTGCCTGCAGGATTCCCACTGTGGCTTTGAAGTACCCAATGTGAAAGCAGGGCAGCTCCAGATCCAGATAGCCATAGTGTCCCAGACAGTCCGCCAGGTTCTTTCCACAAGTTTCACAAGGACGGTCCTTTTCACTCGTACCCTGATTGCAGACAGAACTGTGAGCAATACAAACTTTTGGGTCACAATCAGGGGTCAGCTTAAGCAAGGCTCCTGCTAAATTCCAAGAAGACTTATTAGGGATGCACCGACGGTTAAGCAACAAAAATTATTAAGCCAACAGCAATTACATTTTTTTTTTGTTAAAACCCTATTTTTGTGTTTAGTAATACAATAAAATTTGCTCAACTTGATTATAATGATGCAATCATAGGACCGCTAGCATTTTATAAATGCTTTATAAATGCTGTTAGGCAGCTTAACTACTATTCTCGATCCACAAAATAACAATCATTACTTGGGTGTGTGCAAAAAAAAAGAAAACAGACATACACATGAGGAATTTTGGAGATGCTCAGGAGAAAGAACTGACATAAATCTGGCCTTTACAACAGCTGATCGTTGCAAAGTATCTGTGTCTGGTGTTTGACTAAAATCAGAATATTCCAAATAGATGAAAGTGTAGTATATTATTTTATTATATATTGTAGTATATATATACTAGTGTAGGCTCTTCTCTGCTCCATGCTGAAGAATTGAGAACAGTGAGAGAGTGTCTATACTAGATGAAGTACAATACTTTAATTATGTTTATTATATTCAGTTTTTTTTAGCATTATGTAAAAGAAATGTGTTTTATATACTCATTTTAAAATGTTATATTTGTAACTCACCTCAAAGGAGGTGTGGAGGGATAATTAAATACGATCATTTATTCAATGGGGAAAAATTTTATCAACTAAATGTGAAAAAAAAACAAGAGGGGAAAAACATAATTGACACTACGCCATAGGCCCAGTTTTCGTTATTATTTAGTTTCTATAAAGAACTTTTATTTCAGTGCACCACTAAAATGAACCATCGCTGGGCGCAGATGCATCACATACCATGCGGTGGTCCAGGACCCCATACTGCAGCGGTGTGTGGCTAGTGTCCTGGTTATACAAGTTTTTACTGACCACCTGAATATGAGCCTGCTGCCTCATCTGTTCTGAAGACTTCATTCCGAAACAGATGTGGCTTCTAAAACACACAAAATAACCCAATCTGATCATCAGTTGACATGACTTCACCTAGATTTTAATTATATTAGAGCTGTCAGACTAAAAAAGATTGAAAGAAATGTAATTAAAAGTATTTTATAAAAAAACATGCGCGTGAAGAACATAAATTCTGTAGGGAAATAACGGATGAAGTCAGAGCAGAGGAGAACACAACTTTTAATAATTTATTTTTGTTGTTTAATCCGCATAGTCACGTGGCAAGAATCAACATTGTTCTTTACTGTGGCACTGTAACAAACACGTCCCACAATCACATGGATTAACAGGTGATTGATTTACTTTTCTGTGCTTAGACCATCATATGGGAAAACGTTTGGTTAACGTTACATCATTAACATTAGAGCTTTTATATTTACTACTATAACCACATGCTACGTCCCATGAAAAGCCATTTGACGTAACGTTAAGTAAAATAAGCCGCCAAACTTGCATTTCTCTGCCCAAAGGTTTGACGAAACATGTTTGTCCCGCGTGTAATCTGTAAACTTACATCTTTCTAGCCACGTCAGTCTCTCTGAACTGCTCTTTCACCATGGCTGCGGGTCGTGAGCGGCGTCAGCACGTGAGATGCTCAAAAATAATATTTTCAAGAGATAAATACAGCGGACACTAGTTTAGACGAGATCAGCATGCCTAGGTCAGCCTGTGACATGTAAAGAAGACGTCACAGATGGTGCGTCCGCGCAGCCCGGGGTACCCATCGCCACCTAGCGACGTGAAGGACTGAAAGCGGACAAAGGCGCTAAAAACTAAAGGTGTTCACTATGGAAGCATCGGAGTAGAGAAATGTATTTCGGAATGTAATATGCAATATGGCTATGCAATCTGCAATATGGAGATGTAATATGTTAAGTGAAAATTCATTTCTGTAATTAAAATTCTATTTTCACATTACATTTGCACTACGTTTGTTTCAAAATTTAAATGAAAATATATTAAATATACGTTTGCCATTTACCGCTGTAGTTTTAGAATGTTCATTCATTCATCTTCATGTCGGCTTTCTTCCCTTTCAGGGTCGCCAGAGCAGAATGAACCGCCAACTCTCTGGAATATGTTTTACGCGGCGGATGCCCTTCCAGCCGCAACCCATCGCTGAGAAAAGTTTTAGAATGTGAATTGCATAAACATTTTAATGCAATTAAATTGAAAATGCATTACCGAAATTGAATGATTCACAAATCCACAATAGCTGCTCCTTAAAATGCAGAAAAATTAAGATTTAGCAGCACTGTTAGTGATTTCTGTTGCTTGTGTTGAAATCTGTAGGGCTTTATCAAAAAACACCATCATGTGAAAGAGGACAAAAATAGTTAAACATTGATAAATTATTTATTTTAAATCTGAAAGTACAAAAATAGAGCAGAAAACTGACTTTTATTTTCTCTTTTTTTTCTCAAAATCTTAGAGTGGGTGATGACATCATTACTCTAATAATGTCTACAACAAGGAATTGTACCTGCTTTTTTTAAGAAAGCGGTGGTCTCACCACTCCTAAAAATATTCTTGGATGCTGCTTCACTTGCATGTTATAAACCCATCTCTAAAACTCTAATTTTAGCTAAAATAGTGGAGAAATGGGTCCATGACCAAATCTGAGAACACTCTCATGGGCTGTGTGACAGATTCCAATCTGGGTTTCGCAGTGACAGTACAGAGTCTGCTCTTCCTAGGATGCAAAATGTCATCCTGATGTCCATCGATGGTCGTAGATCGGCTGCACTTTTATTACTTAATCTTAGAGCAGCATTAGAGAGGTTAAATGGCGGTTTATGTCAACATCTAAAGAGTGTTTTATGACCCTTGTCCCAGCCTGTACTCCTTCCACAGCGATGTCTCTTTTGTAGTGTGCATAAAATGGTGTTTTATTTCAATTTGTCAATGTGTTTGTAAAAAATGAACTCAGCAAAAGCCTCACATACAATTGCTATTGAGGAATGGAATAAGGAGACAGTATGTGTTCTCAGGGCTTAGAGTTTGTGACTTGGCCCTGATGGTGGAATGCGAGCTCACAGCATGTGGTGCAACTCGGCGTGTTGGGTAGGTCAGAGTTTTACAACTTGGGCCCTGATGTCTGTTCACAGCATGGGGTCCAACTCATAAATTAGACATTCTAGATTGACGCAAAGTCTGATTGGCTGAAATCAACAATGTCAGACTCATTAACCAGTCAAAATGCACAATCGATGTTCCAAAAGTATCTTCAGCTCTGTGAAAGGTATTTGATTAGATCTCCGAGGGTGGGTGTAAGCTTTCTACTTTCTGCTCTGAAGTAAAACCTTCAACCTTTATAATTATTCATCTTCATTTACCAGTAAAATATTGATTGAAGCAGTGAATGGAGTTGATGCAAAGATGTAAGATATGTTTCAGTAAGTTATTAGTTTCAGGATAAAACTGTTGGGAATGCATCCATTTTTAACAACATAATAAAATAAAAATTCTATTATTGTTTTTGACCTCATTTTTTTTATGAATATTTAGGGAAGACTTTTTAATCTACTGTTGCAGATGGTGAATGCAGAATAACAAAAAAAATTTCACTCAAACTTAAAACTAAATCTTTTTTTAGATGATCTGTTTACATACACACCTAACACTAACCTAACGTTTAACTCAGAAAAAATGCTCGTTCACAAATTGAAGCTAAAATTATTTTTCTCACATGTGTAAAACTAACCAGTTACACAAACTGTTTTAACACTGAAACAACATTTTGAAACTAGATTTACAAAAAAGGGAAGTCCATCCGTCCAATATATATATAGAGTGAGATAATTTCTTCACAGACATGCCTTGGAGGATGTGATTCCTGCTCTGATTATAGTTCAAGACTTGATTGTATTTTGGTATCAATAAGTCGATCCTGGCCAGATTGCAGGAAGTCCAGAATACAGCAGTCCACTCAAAGAAACACAAAACACCAATTTTACTACACTTTGAAGACCTACCTATTTAAAGCAGCATTTGGTGTTTGTTAGTGGATGTGTGCAATGTATGTTTATATGTGTAGCTTGAATTTGATTGTGTGTGTCTTCCGTATTTTGTTATCTGTAATTTATTTTCTAATGTCCAGTGCCCTGGGCAAACTTTGTGTTGCAGCGTGGCTCTTTTACAAATACATTTTGATTGATTGATTGATTGATTGATTGATTGATTTCTCCATTGGGGCTGAAGAACCCTTTATTTTTTAACCTTTTTTAAGGATCTAGGTACCCTATTAACCTAACAGCACATAGCAACCCAACCATGCTAAACTGGCTTTATGTTGAGTCTGCCAAACTACCGATCTAAAATGAACAGGTCTCATGGCCTTTTAAGATCAATAACCGTACGCTAGCGTAAATACAGTACAGTATGGTATGGTATGTTGGCTTTCTACATTTCTGTACACATCTGAAATTATTCATTGCAAGTTTTTTCTTATTTTTTTCATTTATTCATGTATTTATTGATTTAACTAACTTTTAACTAATGTTGGGCTATGACAATGACAGACAATGAAATACAGATACAAACAAATAAACAATTAATAATGCGATTAGCTTATATTTAAATCAAAGACGAAGAACAGAGGTCTGAACATGTACGTTTATTGGATATTACAATGCTAAATATTGAAGAAACAAATCCAAGTGATCAAAATAAAACAAATAGAATCTGCCATTCAGGCTTGTTTTCAAATCAAACCCAATTTAACAAACCAAAGCATAAGTCACACCTTGCTCAACAAAACCCATGAGGTCCGAGGCTGTACAAAAATACTTCCATCACCCAGACTCTACACATCTAAGTTCAAGAAATCTTTGAGTTTACAGTGAAACAAACATATCGGCATCTAAAACACATCCAAATAAACCATTGGAGCATTGAATAAGAGAAAACTGAGAATATTAAATACATAGAAAAACTCCAGGAGCCAGTTAGACCAGCTGCTGAGCTGCCAATCATAACTGATGCACATGACTGTAAATCTATTATCTGGTGTATATTTGTTTCAATTTAAATGTGAGAAAGTACAAATGTAGATATAATTTGGGGTAAAAGATAATCAAGCTACTGTAACAAACATCGTGGTCATGTGTTTTTACAGAGATAGAGAGCGGGAGAGAGGTATCAAGAGTAATTAATGCGTGATCAACTCAAGCTCAGAGTCCAAGCTCAGTTTTTGACCATTTTCAGGCTCAGTTTATTCAGGTTTTTGTAATGACGTTAGTTGCTATCTGGCATGATTCTGTTGCTAAAACAAATTTTGTTTCATATTCTGATGCCTTTGGTGGAAAAGATTCTGCTCTTAGGGATGAATTAGGTAGTTTGAGGATTGTTTTAGTAAGAATGTGCTAAATGCTAATTGTTCTTCATTTACAACTATATTAAACCTGACAGATTCTTAAAATTATTCTGTATTATGTGCATTTCTCTACTCTGCTGTTGTGATGCTGGTGTTTAATTAGATTTTATTGCTGATAGCAATTAAATGAAGCAGAGTAGGAATTATCATAAGTGGAAAGCAGAGAAAACCATTTAATCAAACTTTTGTGATTTATATACTTTCTAAAAAAAAATTAAATACTTAAATAAAAATCAAATTTACCTGAGTATTTTTTTCAACTAAACAACTGTTGCTTTATTTTAAAAGGTGTAAAAAATAAGTGTTCTAAACCAAACTGCAAAGATAAGTGATGCACGTACAGTCAAAAGGGAAATGTCTTATTTGAAGAGAAATGTCTAAATTGAAAACAGTTTGCTTGCTAGAAACACAAGCGTCCCAAAACCTTCTGAGGTCAAGACAGCAGAGAGGACTCAGAGCTGAGCAAAAAAAAACATTCTCCATTCTTAGTCTTCTGATTTGATTGATTGGTTACAAGCCACATCAAGCACCATATTCAATGTTTTTGTTTGACGATGAAGGATAATAAATAATGATATTTCACTTTAGTCAATCATTCCCAGGTCATTTATTTCTTAATGGACCTTTTTAATGTTTCTTTTGTAGCAGAAGAGTTAATACAACCTTTATAATTTAGGAAAAGTAGTTTACAATCCTCAAGGCAAAAATTGTTACATTGCTACTAAGACCACCTGCCTCTTACAGTAGACTTTTTTATAATATCTGCCATGAGAGTTAATAGACCTGCACTTCAAAATCTAACCGCAAATAATAGACCAGGGCTGAACTTTTTCAAAAAGTTGTTACCTCTCACTCTGATTAAGAAAACACTAAAACCCTCTTTCCAATTCTTTTTGAAATGGACAGTCATGGACGCTCTTTATGTGAGTGTTATGGATTGTGTGCCTATCTCTCTCTCTCTGTGTATGAAGAGAGTGTAGTCTAGAGATTTTCTCTCAACCACTGCTGAAAGAAATCTACTTTTACTTCAATACAAAACTTTTTCCACTGAGCTTTATTCTGTAAGAAGCCAATCTGGAGACTTTATTTTCACAATTGAAAATTACAAAAATAGAAGAACAAATAGTTTTGACACTGAAAAAAAAGTTTTTTTTTCCAATGCCAAAATACAGTTTTTCACCTCCAAAATTTGGTCTCTTCTTTGGATGAGGAAGAGGGTGTTGATCCTGATGTTAGTGTTATTGATGCTGATGAAACTTATTATAATGTTGTTGATACTAAAACTCTTGACTTGAGGCATTTCCCCTCTCTCTCTCTCTCTCTCTCTCTCTCTCTCTCTCTCTCTCTCTCTCTCTCTCTCTCTCTCTCTCTCTTTCTCTCTTTCTCTCTCTCTCTTTCTCTCTCTCTCTCTCTCTTTCTCTCTCTCTCTCTCTCTTTTCTCTGAATTCTTCTTCTTTCAATTCCAGTTTCAATGTTGTAGATGAAGTACAAGCCAGTAGTTTCTTCGTCTCTCCCTCTCTCCGTGATTTGTTGTTTCTGCTCCTCAAAGGGTAAAGCTTATTGACTGGGATTTACCCTCTAGTGTTCAGGCATTGATTTTGTCCTGGGGGATAGCGCCAGTGGTTATGGCCTGCAGGGACTGGTTAACTTGGCTGTTTGGATAAGCAGAAGGGGAGACAGCTTAAATATATGTATTGTACAGATTGGGAGTGGCTTTAGAAGTTTGCAGTTCATAACTCTACCTGTAGGTTGCACCATTAATCTCAGTGTGAACCTGGTGCTCCATTATACCCCAGGAACCAGAGGAGGAGAAAAATTCTTTATTCACACAGTTCCTTAGACTGTCAGGGATTCGACCTGGGAGAAAAAGCATAAACCATCGTCACAAACAGTGCCGCTCTTCCTCATCTCCCCATGAGTTCTCCCATGCTCATGGTCCTTTATAGACCTACTGTAGCCTCCCCTCTATCGCACTTCATTTCCTGTCAAGATACTCTAAACCTTTTCTGTAAGCTATACCTTCGAACAAATACACTTCATAGCAATGTTGGCAATTTTGCTTTAACAAAACCTCAGCAAGAGCCACGTCCCTTAAAACCAGCTTTAACTTTTAAATCACATTTTGCTATCACAACAGCAGCGATTTCAAATAAAGATAAATTCGAATCAATGTCTAACAAATTAATACAAAAGTAAAACTGGATCAAATATAAGATTTAAAAAAGTATGTTTTGTGTTTTTATGATAATTAATGACATGTTAATCATCATGAAATATTTTTGATAATCTAATTATTTTCACGTGTCTTTTTTCTATTATCAATCTTAGTTCTGAAGAAAAAGTGTTGCTGATTGATGATGTTTAAAAACAACTGCTTTGAGTTTAAAATCATCTGATGTAATCATAAGCATTCAAAAAAACTGTGTATGTTCCAGTTGCGCAAACAGCTCCAATTAAGGATCGAGTACGTTACTTAAAGACACCTTAGTTCTGATGAAACAGCAACAGCAGCCTAGAACGAAAACTAGGTTATCAGAGAACTTTACCAGCAAGATTGCAGTAGAGATACATTTTTGTCAGGATTGCTTCTGATGTGTTTTATTGATAAAAGATGAAAGTTGATAAACTCTGAGTCAGATACAGTCAATCTGGTTTTTATTAACATGATCCTCCTGTCAATCATGTGTGTGTTCTATAAACTATGGTCTCAACCATTTTTCAATCCCTGACGCATTTAAGGGCTGAGGCCTATAATTGCTAACTGACACCTGGAATAACATAAACCCCACAGAGGAATCGAGACTATTCTGCTACAAATGTGTGAGAGTTGGTTTCAGACATGCTGTATAAGGAAGAAGATAATGCTGTATGTAGCATTTATTACCCGTGAGGGCTCTGCGTATCTCTGTGGCAGCAGCCTCCCTCATCTCCAGAGAGGCTTGTTCACTGTACCAGGCCGTGTGGGGGGTGCAGATGAGGTTTGGAGCATCTTTCAGAGCGCCCTGTGCAAAACTGTACACACAGGCACAAACAGTGTTACTTGGTCATAAGTGCAGTGAGAGCTTAAGAACCTTTAGCAGGACACACACTGCTGCTGATATGTAATCGATCACAACTTTAAAAAAAAAGGAATTAGTTTCATTGACTGAAAATTACTTCTCATCCAGAATCCGAGCCTGAATCTGAATTCAGCGTGTTAATATGATAATAACATAATTAATATTAAAATCAGATGCTTTAAGACAATACCTCAAGTCTTTTTAGAATTGATGACCTTTGTCAGTAAGGAATCTGTAATCTAACTCCAGTATGGTTTTCAGGAAGCATTGGCTCCTCTGTTTATTGGTACAGTGTGACTGACCTGAATGGCTCGTTCTCATGCACGTCAAGCGCTGCTCCTCGTATCCTTCCTTCCTTTAGAGCTTGAGCGAGAGCTTTCTCATCCACCAACCCTCCGCGAGCTGTGTTCACCAAGAACGCTCCCTGACGCATCTGAGAGAGAGATGATTTGTGATTTTTTTTTGCAAGTTGATGAGCGAGCGAGTGAGACGAGTACCTTTCATGACCTCTTGAAATTCTCTAGATAGAATATAAAACTGACCTGGGTCCTCTCAAATATGGATAAAGCTATTGCACAGACCTGCTTGATGGTAAAGTCGTTGATCAGGTGATGGTTGTGTTCATTCAGGTTGCAGTGGAGAGAAACACAGTCGCTCTGATACAGTAAATCCTGGAGAGTGTAGACCCGCTGGACCCCGAGCGAGCGTTCCAGGCCGTCTTGAAGATAAGGGTCATAGAAGATCACACTGAAGCCGAAGACCTTTGCCCGAACAGCCACAGCCTGCCCCGATCTGCCTACAAGCAAGAACCCAAATACAAGGAAATGTTACTTGCTGATTTAATCTGCTTCGTTCATTACATTTCTGCTCAGTTCAGCAGGAGATATTTGGGGTCGGGTAAGTGCTGCATGCACTCTGATTCAGTTGAAATCAGTTTTTCGAGCATTCAGTTTGTTTTGATACTATTTATGATTCCGTTTAACTGCGTATGATTAAGTGTTTGAGTATGGTCAGTAAATTGGCATTTGGCTTGGTTTCATTTGGTAGTTTGAATGAATTTTAAACAAGTTAAAACCACATCTCAGTCAACAGACCATCGTGATCACTTGTATTATATTGGTCATCATCTTTTTCCAGGTTTTTTTGAGAGTAAAAGTTCAATTCCGAGGATTTAGAAAGATCTAAATCAATAAACAATTAAATTGTCTTAATCCGTCGTTGAATTTTTCCTCATTATTGGCAGAAAAGTGGGCATGCTCCTATTGTTTGTTCTGCTGAAGCAGGTTTTTAAATAGGATCACACAGATCTCTGTTCTCCTTTTTTCTTGCAGAGGGAGCAGTCTGCTGTGATAAGAACTGCTGAGTGTATTCCACCTGACACCAACGTAAACTCGCTTTCTCTTCTGTTGAAAGCCATAATTTAACATCCGCTGGCCCACTCCAATCAGAATCAGAAAGATGTTTATTGTAAGGTGTGCAACACACAAGTTGTTGTGGTGCAGGGGTACTCTCTAGTGTTAAAATGACACACGTTACAAAATACAGTTACACAGGTTATATAAGTGAATTGCTAAAGTTAGAACATAGTAGTATACTATAATTGAGGTAGTAAAAATATAGGACTATAACTATATCAAGGTTTTTAAGAAATTTGAGGTAATCTGCAGACCAAAGTTTAAAGTGCAGCAACAGAACAACAGAATATGGAGCGCCTGGAAATGCGCAGAGTCCACATCAGAGTCCTGTTGCCTAGTGTAATATTTTAAGGTAAATATATGAGAGGGTTGGTGGGGGAAGTTATGGGTTCAGGAGCTGAATGGCCTGGTGGAAGAAGCTGTGTTTGTGCCGGGCTGTCCTGGTGTTTGAGGCGCAGAAGCGCCAGCATGGAGGGAGCGGAAAGAGGTGGTTGCCTCGGTGAGCAGCATCCAGAGGAATTTTGAGAGCCATCTTTCTCACTTTGGAGATGAACAGTTCTTCAAGACAGTTCTCCTGAAGTCATCTACCATCTCCCCAGTTTTGAGCGTATTAAGCTCAAGGTTGTTCTTGCCACATCAGAGAGCCAGCCGCTCTACTTCCTGTTTTTATGTAGACTTCTCACAAGACGAATTGTCCAGATGGTACAGGATGTAGTGCTGCCCCATGTTGACTGCATCATCCACAGACCGATTACATAGGTAGACAAGCTCCAGGGGGTCCAGTAAGGGTCCAGTGATGTCCTTAAGATAAGCCAACACCAGTCTTTCAAATGACTTCATGACCACAGAGATCAGGGACACTGGTCTCTACTCATTGAGCCCTGTGATTTTTTGCCACTTGGGAATGAGGATGATGGTGGAGCTCTTGGAACATGCAGGAGCTTCACACAGCTTCAATTATCTGTTGAAGATGGTTGTGTAGACCGATGCCAGCTGGTCAGCACAGGTTTGGAGGCATGTTGGTGAGACCTTGTCAGCACATGGTGCTTTCCTCCTATTCTGCATCCTGAAGAGTCGACCCACATCAACCTTGCTTATCTGAAGTGAAGGGGTAGGGGGCATCAGTTGTTGTTGTTTGCTCTTGCGGAGTCATCAGGAGGATACCAGACTGGGATTTTCAAATCTGCTGTATAACTCATTGAGATTGTTCACCAAAGTTTGATTGCCCATAAAGGAGGGGGAAGGTGTCCTGTAGTTGGTGATGGTCTTCAGGCCTCTCCACACTGAGACAGGGTCATTAGCCGGGAATTGGTTCTCCAGCTTCCTGGAATAGCTCCTTTTAGCTGCTCAAATCTCATTATTTAGTGTGTTCCTGGTCTGATTGTACAGAATACAATCTCCACTCCTGAAGGCATCACCTTTGTTGTGGCAATTATTGCATGACACTTTAATAAGTCAAACTTATAGGCTGCTAAATATGCCACAAGAGGTAGAATACTAGATGTTTACACAAACATCAAGCCCATATCTGGCCAACTGGACATTTTCACTTTACATTTCACTAACACAGAAAATCTGGATGACCAGTATGATCTGCGTTCTCATCAGAGCCTGCAATGCTTCATGTCCTCTCAGGGGATAAAGCACTCTACAGTGCTGCTCAAGATCATCTTGAGGCGAACAAAGAGCAAAACTAGCCACAGGATAAATCCTCTCTATCCAGCAACAACACATGGAGGTGTGGTGGAGCTCACAAGACAATGTTAACTTCAGAGCTGTATCAACACTAGATCAGAGTGTAATGCTGGCAGAGATCTGAACTGCTTCTTTGCTTGCTTAAAGAATGTAACGTAAATGAACATTGAATGAAAAAAATCTGTTTTTACGAGAAAAAAAAACTCAATTGGGATTGAACACCAGCATTCTAAAAACAGCCCTAGCCAAAAGATTGCTTTTGGTATGATGGTGGGCTACGTGTGTGCTTGAAATAGCAACATATAACTTTACAATACTTTGTTTTAAAGAAAATCCAAGTAATGTAAAAATGAATGGTTTCAATGTGGTTTATAACATTCAGTGATATACCACAAGCAGCGGAGCTTCAATAGCTCTTCTTGTTTCTGTTCTGGTTCTGTTTTTCTTCTGCCTTTGAGTCAATGATCTCTTGAGCGAATTTGACACATGTGTACAAATCGATCTGATGGTGTACTGCAGCAAATGTCAAGCCTCTGACTCAAGTTCCATAGTGCCACTACATGGACAAAGTTTCATTTATCCGGTGATAACTAATGAACTGTGCATCAAAGAAACGAAATTATTTTTTGTCTGATTACAATGTTATGCAAAGCTGGCTAAGCGGTTTTGAAATAACAAGTGATTTTGCTATGTCTTTACAATGCTTGGATATACAATTTTGTCTCAATACTGTCTCAACCATTTTTGATGATCATCTTGAAAGAAACTATAAAACATGCTAGATTTTAATAACACATTGACCTAAAATTATGAAACTTGACATTCTTCTTCTTCATTCAACTTGGCCTGTTCGTCTCCATGCTCTGGTGTTACTCAAAATAATTGTTTAGCAGTAGCACATATATATATATATAGCAAAAATTTTGAATTTGAAAACCTCCAAAGCCGAAATTGATTTGTATAAAACAGTTTTAATGGTTTGCTGTTGTTATTTTCTATTAAGTTTAAGGAATCCTGATGTTTAGTTTACTATTTAAAATGAGATTTTTAACTTTATTTTGAAACTTCGATCTCTCTATTTTATAAACCATTACAAAAGTAATTCCAATACACCAGTTAATAAGACTTCTGAAAATCCTGATTTCTTCTCCACTTGGTGTGATACCATGCTTCTGTTTAGAGTAGCAAAATTTCTTCAGATTACATCATACAATTTTTCTGCCATTTGATTGGATGACAAACATTCCCCCTATTGGACAATAGGCTTTCATTTATAGAGTGAAAGTCCAAAACATCCTGAATGGTATGTAACATCTGCAGGGTCTGAAAAGACTAAGGAGTAAGTGGTGTAGTTCCAATGACTGTGACCTCCAGACAGATAGGTTGTAGTCTTGAATCCCAGGAAGACCAAGGTCTGTTGTTAAAGGTTTCATTTGTGTTATGACCCAATGTTGTTGTTGGTTACTGCTTGCCATTATATTTCATTTTAAAACGGACATGTCCTCTTTTCAGACTCAATACCCTGGCACAACAATAAAGTGCTCTATTTAGCATTTTTTTGTGAATTTCTCGAGTAATTTTTGGCCTGACATTTAAAGCGTCTAATTTTTTAAAGCTGATTTGAAGAACTGGAAAGAGCTGCATAAAAGTATATTTGTCTGGACTGTGAAATTACACATCAGTTGAATCAAACAGCAATATATTTAAAAGTGCACAATACATAAGTATGTGTCAGACCGAATCCGATGAGACCAAGGGTCTCCCCACGGATGCGAGCTGCTCCAGACGAAGCTTCGCGGATCTGCTCCACGCTCTGAACTCTTGCTCCCTCTCTCAGCGACTGGTAGAGCCAGGTGTGTCTGCGGTACAGATTCAGGATGTGACACAGGGTGGAGTCAGCAGTCTCCTCCACCGCCGCCGATGGGATGTTACACACTGCCACACCTGAGGGAGCACACGGGGAGACTGGGATTGATACACCAGAAGCTAGTTGCATTGACTAGGATTTAATGCAAGTGTGTACCAAGCTCTCCAGCAGCTTTGATGTCAATGTTGTCGTAGCCACTGCCGATGCGGATGATGATCCTCAAGGCTTTAAATTTCTCCAGATCTTCACGAGTGAGGGTGATGGTGTGATACATCAGAGCGCCCACTGCCTCATTCAGCACCTGAGAGTGAGAGAATAAACATCAGCTTGCAACTCTTCATCATTGCTTCAAACTTGTTTCAGATTGGAATGTTCTCCTTTTACTGTGATTGTGCACTGGACTCTGTAAGAAATCAGTCCTCTATGTCACTTTAGATCATTTCTTTCTATATTATTACTCTGGTTAATTTATTTGTAATAAGGCTGCTTTCACTCCCCCATTTCAGATTTAAAAAGGGTTTCTTAAAAGTGCTATAACCCTTGAATAGTTTGGAACAAAGCCATAAATCGTGTTTTTTTTATCTACTGGAGAACCTAAAACAAATATAATTCTGTTATTTGCTAATTGTAAAGGAGAGAAAATGTTTGTACAGTGTTGTCAAAAAATTCAATACTTTATTTATGTTAAATATTCATTGATTTTGGAAGTGTATATTTGGAAAGTTACCGTGAGTGAACACTAGAGGGCAGGGTGAGGCAATAATTGGTGATTTTAAAAATTCCTCTTCATGCTTCTCGTTAATCCGAGAAGAGACTTCGTTTTAGCTGAGATAATTTCTTTTACATATTTAGGTTTTTTCCTCCTCCTCCGAGTTTACGTTTGTTGAAAAATTGGCTAGATCATTGATGAACCACATGTGAGTCAAAAGAGTTTAAAGTTTACAATAATATACATATAAAGCTTTGATTCGCTCGTGCTAGGCACATGCTCGAAGCTAACGTTAACACCTTGAGTGAAAGTATGAATCTTTTTTTGAAGACAATTGCACTCTGCTCACTGTATTTTTGTGTTACTGTCTAGAATGAAGCATTGAGTTATGTTCAAATTTACGTTTCTTTTTTCTGGTTCTTTAAAAGATATGCGTGGCTCATGCTTCAGCTGCTATGCTTTAAAGAGAATTTCATTATTGTATTATTATTTATTTCATTTATTTATTTCATTATTTATTTTTCTAAATGACAAACAAAAATTTAACGTTGGGTATTTTATTTGTGTGCGGTGCTTAGCAACCTTTTTTAGATGATGGTGCATACCTGTACGAAGGCCATTTGTAGGGTATCAACATTGATTAAAATTCATAGCAATGCACTTTAAATTAATGGTGTATAACTTGTTCTTGCTGTATAAAGGGTTGAATTCTGAAACCGTAAAAGAGTTTTAGAAAAAAAAAGAGTAAATGAAAAAGAGATAGCTACACTGCAAAAAATGCACTCTTGGAACAAGAAAAAAAACCTCAAATAAAGTTAAACTCTTCCTATATCAAGCAAAAAAATCTGCCAATGGGGTAAGCAAATTTGACTTGGCAAGATTTCTTAAAATTATTTTAAAAAAGTCTAGCTGATAAATAGACAAAAACTCTCAAAACAAGACTTTACAAATTGTAAAACTGCACTGAAACTAGAATATTTCAACTTGTATCTAGTCTCTAGTGGTCTAGACAATCTGTCTTAAAACTAGGATTAGAAAATTTAGAAAACTTAGAAAATTTAGTATTAAAATAAGTATATACGACCTTAAATTAAGAAAGTTTGTGCTTAATTTTAGTTCTTAAAGTAGAATATGGGTTCATAAAACTAGAAATTCTAGCTTACAATTTTATTTTTAAATAAGTATATTATATATTATTTAGGCCTATTGATGCATTTTTAGATAGGACAGTTCAGATAGGAGAGCGGAAGAATACTTAGTAGAGATCAGTGGAGGAGATCGCTGAAGGACCAGAGCTGGATTCAAACCCCCATCACCAGAGGTTTCAGCTCCACATGTCAGTGCTTTGACCGCTATGCTATCCGTGCTGACAACTTATTTTGCTTCAAGCTATATAAAACTAAAAGAGAAAACATTCTAGTTTTAAGACAGATTGTCTAGTTTTAAGACCGCTAGTGACTAGATACAAGTTGGAATATTCTAGTTTCAATGCATTTTTACAGCTTGGAAAGACTTGTTTTGAGAGTTTTTGTATTTTTTTTTAAAGATTTAACAGCTTATGTTACCAGGTAGAAGTTTTTGCTAATTTTAAGAATTCTCACCAACTGAAATTTGCTCACCCCATTAGCAGCATCTTTTGCTTGATCAAGGAAGAGTTCATATATATTTGAGTTTTTTTTTCTTGTTTCAAGAGTGCTTTTTTGAAGTACAAATCTCTTCCATCAAAGTTAGAACACAACTGGATTTATTTACAGTGTAGATCCTTTTTCTTATTTTTTTTCACAAACATTTGAGTCTTATTTCAAGAAATCAAATGTTCTTACCTTTACTTGATCTAGACTAGAACTAGATTCAAGATTTTTTTTCTTGTTCCAAGATGCATGCTTTTAACCAGTATTTAATATTGATTTCTTAAAATAAAATATCAGTAACATTCTTGATATAAGAATATGTTGAGTCAAAAAGTCTTGTTTTAAGATTCTTGTTTTAAGATCAGTGGCAAAATTGGCAACTTGTTTCACATAGTTTCTTAATTCAAGAAAATAAATGACCAGTATAAGATTTTTTTTCTCCTCAAGAAAATGTAAGTGTTATTTTCTCAAAATAAGCAAAGTAATCTATACCCAAAAGGTTTAAATTAGAAAATTCTTCCTAAAATAAGAAAATCAAGATTTTCAATCTAATTTTAAGCATTTTCAGCTTTGCTTAAAATTCATGTTTTGCAGTGTAGAAAGGGATCAGGATTGAGATGGCAAGCCATGCAAACAGGGATTACTGACTTTTAACGAAATCTGGATTGTATTGCAGTTTATTTTTGCACTACATATAATCCTAAAATTTCAAAAAGTTGAGCAGAACAGAAACATTTTGTGCTGAACTGAAAGTGCTGAATTTTCTCCTCGTTTGTTGGTTTTCCAGCTGTTGCAGTTAGTTTGGGCAATATTGATATTTTTTGGAGCGCAGGTTGCAGAAGCTCTCGCAGCACATTCGTGAGTACTTGAGTTGTATGGTGTGATTCTAATTTTTAAAGTGAGAGTGATCTTTGATCCAGATTCATTGTTCTTTCTAGAACCCGAACAAATTATAGTTTATTTACTCAAATTTTCAGTAAATTATATATTTTTTTAGTTTGTTCAATTTTTTGTTGATGGGGTTGTTGACCGAATTAATATTTTATAGTTGAGTTCAAATTCTCAGTGGCTGTTTATGACTGCGTTAAAAACAACACGTTCATTCAATGCTGTGTCCGAGTCATTATTTGAGGCAATTAACAATGTTCTTGAGTCAGTTTATCAAACAAAACAAAACAAAACAGCTATGCAGTGTATTTGTCATAGCAAATACAGGCGATACAGAGAAAATTGCACATGGGTGAAGTCAAGCATAACAAAACCATTTTCTTTCCCTGGATAACTTTTAATGGTATGTATTCATATTAAATTGACTGGCCCTGAACTTTTGAAGATGGAATACACCTTAGCCTTTGCTGAGGTTTGGACCACTGGTCTGCTGCAGAGGCAGGGGTCCTGCATTATTTCAGTTACAGGATTAATGCATTCAGTTCAAGAGTAGCACCCTCTTAATATTTTTTTTTCTGTTCACTCTTATCTCTCTCATTTCTCCTTCTCTTCCTTAAACTCTAAGCTGAATGTGTGCACAATCAAGACCTTCTCATGGATCTCCTGAGTGGACTGTGCATCACAGAAGGCCACGGTTGCCAAATCTTTGAGAATCGGCATCTCAACAGTGCAGTCACGGCCATCCAGCAGAGCGATCAATGGACGTGGATGCAGAGGCCCGTTCAACAGCTGAGGTCGGATGCCTATGCTCAAACACACACAGTTACACACTTAATGTGCATTATCAGTCAGTCATACTTTATTCATTTTTTTCCTCACAAACATTTTAGGATCAATCATTTTCCCATCAGCCAATCAGCATAAAGCTTTAAACCTGTAACTGTTTAGAAAATTTCAGGGAGGACCATCCAATCAGAAATAAATTTAAACACTGTTTAAAAAAAGGCATGGGCACAAAAAGCGCCTTATTTTAGTCAACAGATTCAGCATTGATAGACCACTTGCACACTGAATGTTCTTTGCAGCCATGCTGGCATACACACATATATATATATATATATATATATATATATATCAAGACAACAATTACTTCAGCTTTATAGCTCTTTCTTTGTTTGTTTGTTTGCAGATTGGGTTTATTTGAATAATACTGGGTTAATTTGGAAATCAATGCAAATTTCACTCCATGCACATCTCAAAGGTACATGCTATTCTAAGGATCTCTGAAGAGTTAATCTCCCTCACTCGGGACATGCGCTGAGCATAAACAGACTACAAAGAATACTTAAGCTAATTAACCCTTACATGCAGGTCCTCACTGCCCATAATGCACTGCTCTGATCTGACAGCCCCTCACGTGTCTCTCTCACTCTAATACACAAGCGCAGACACACTCAGGTGCATTACACAGACATGCACATAAACCGATGTGGTCACGTACAGTTTGCATTCATGCTCAGATAAACAGTAACCCTGGCACAAACACTCTCGAGAAAAGAACAGACCTAGACTCGCATACACTCACACTGACCTGGGGAATGCTCCATGCCGTTGACTGACGAGTGTTTGTCGTCGAGCTGCAGAAGCTGCTCTGTTTAAGGCCGCAGCTAACACACGACTTATGAAAGCCACCAATCAGAGCACCTCCCACACACTCTCGAACCCACTCACACACAGCCGGTGCTTCTCCACTGCACATAGTCTCTATGTCTCAAAAGGCAGACTACCTGAGAATGTTCTACTGGACAGGACTTTATCTTGGAAATATTAACTTGTCATATTAGGGATCTAAGAGAGAGAGAGAGCGGCTCATCAACATACTTTGTTTATCACTACACTTGAACAAAATAGAGAAAACTCATCAATTCAATCCTACCTACTGCAATAGATGTTTAAGCTTGAAGGCCAACTTCTATTTCTACGTTTTGTGGAAAAGGTGACTAAATATTACATTCCTTTAATTCTGATCTGTATATCTGATGTATATAAATTCTGAGCGCATGAAAATTAGGTGATAGCCACATTTTCTTTGTGTAGAAACAACTTCAGGCAAAAAAATAAAGCAATTAACTTAAAATACATACACTTTTGGTACAAAACTGCAGTTCTATTTAGATCTCTTTAAGGTTTTTAGGCCCACTTTCTCGTTATTAATAAAATAGTAGTTAGACAAAAAGCTGAGTGGAAGAAGGGTGGGTGGGTCCAGGAAGGACTACAGGCCTTGAGATGACAAGAGCTAAAGATTAAATGAGAGAAGTACTTTTATAGTGCTGTTTTTAGTCCAAAGCCAGAAAGTTTAGGGGTTTCTATATGCTGAGGAACTTGTTCATGCGTATACTGCTCTCCATACTTGAAGGTGTGTCCCAAAATCTTATCACCAGTGAACAGCTCTCCCCAGTATCCCGTGACTGCTATTATTTTGTACAAAAACACTTACGATGCACTGGTTATTGATGGAAAGGAGACATATACCGCCAATCATTATACCGCCAGTTATTAAGCTGCCAATTGTCCTGTGCCGAGGTGGATGACCCTGAAGTCATCTGATACAAAAATCATCCCAGACCGCTCAACAAAACAGACGGGTACATGTCAACATGGAGCCTCTGTTCCCCTTTCCTTCAAACAACTTTCCCTCTGTAGTTTCCATTTCATATACAACTGTACAGCAGCTCCTCAGTGGTATCATGCTAGCTTAGCGGCTAAAGCTAACAGAGCATCATTACATTTTTGCCACTTCTGCCATTAATGTTTATCTTTTTGTTAGTGAATACACACCTTCAGGAAAAAGCTAAATTGGCCAGCAAGTCCGGGTCACATCCTTAAGGTTCCTGGAAATGAAGATTTCTTTCATTTCCAGGAACTAGGGTTTATGTGACACAAGGACAGAGCTCATTTACAGTATAGTATACCCTTCACTGCACTGGGCTGCTAGGGCCCACACAGACCTGCTGGCCTAACTAGAACCACATCCCACAGCAACCTGTGTTTTTTCATGAGGTCTCCTATCTAGGTAGTAACTTTTGTTACATTTTACTGAGAAACCAGTCAGATGAAATAGTTGAACACATCTGTACATTTTGTCTTTTTCTAATACTTAGACATGTCACTAGACTATTCCAACATGAGCTTCGGAATGCGCTTGAAAATATATTTTCCCTTATCTGCTTTTAATGGCTTGGAACTGTCAGAGGATTCCCTTAAAGTATTGTACGAATTGTAGAAAGAGTAGTGTGCACCTTCTTAGCAGAATAACTCTAAGGAGATTTCAGGACTAAGATTACCCAGCAGCTCACGCTCACGAAACGTTGAATGAACAAAAGCAGAAAAACACTGTAGCTATCTGTGATCTGATCTACTTCCGCCAAAAGATTCAGAATGAGAAAATTTTTCCTGTAATGCGATGTTCTTTATACTCCATTATTGTGGTATGGATTAGTTTTATTAATGAATCATTTGAGCAGAATTTTGGATTTTCAGATGTGTAACGCTACATTTAAAAACACATTACTAGTTTATGCAGCGCACATACTTGTTTACAGTTCATGTTGTTTATGCTGTTGCATTCTAAGCATGACAGTGAATGTGTAGCCTTACAATGTCACCTAATAACTATTACATGTTGAAAATAATAGAATGACCTAAAATCAGTTTTTGTGTTTTTATGATTGTCCATCACACAGCAACTCATATCAGTTTAAAGTAGCTAAATTCATATTCACAGCTATCGCTTCAAAATCTTTTTGCCACCCTCAGTGATTTTCTGGTACAATGACATCATGTGTAGAATGGAATGCCCCGTTTGGCACAAAATACTACAATATCACATGCTCTAGTCTGCTTCATCTACAGTAGCAATTAAGTTTCGTTCATAATACAGATCAAATTAAAAATACACAGAGGTATCTAATGTGTTTTTTAATTCCAAGGAGAAGTGTGCAAGTGATTGTGATGCCATTCTCTGAACATAGAAGTCACTTTTATTCACAGGCTTTTGCTATGTGTGTTGTTGAATATTTGTAAATTTATTTTAAAATGTTAGTTTAAAAACTGTTTTAAGTGCTATCACTTTTGTTCATGAACCATTCAGCTATACTGTTTGTAAATGTGCTCTTTAAAATAACTTTACATTATTACTTACCGACAACCAACTTACACCCCTGTTGAAAGCCACTGAATTTTTTTTAAGCCACTGAATAACCTCAAGAAGACTAGTAATAGAACAACTTTTATAAAGAGTATGTGAGGGGACCTTTGGGGATTTTTTTTAAATCATGTTTTCTTTCACAGAATTGAAGTTCAACATTTGCAAGCAGTTTTGGGCTATAAAAATCTATTTTGTATAAGTTAGTCACTTGCATGCCAAAATTTAAGTAAAACATGAAAATGCGTCTCCAGAGCTCAGCATTTAAACCAATTTTGTATTTGATATTTGCAATCCAAGCAATGAATGCTGGGTATTGAAGAATGAGAAGTAACCATAGATATAAACCTAATTTCCTTAAAAAAAAATGTAGGATGAATAAGAAGGTTGCACATGAAGGACAGCCGGAAATGGAACAGCCTTTGCATGCTGCGGTGATGTAGCTTGTCATCAATTGTGGCCTGAGAAGGACCAATCTCTGGATTGCGAGATGGGGAATTACACACACGCACGCACACACACACAGACGCACACGCAACCACACACACTTTTCAGGGATCACACTAACAAAATCTCACTAGAAACAGAATATATATAGTCTCCTTGTCTAAAAACAGTACTCTTAAGCCAATCTGCTTTGCTTGTGCTAACTCTGCTGAAGAGATGTTGTAATTTTAAATGTTTGACATTTTGATTGAAATGTTATATAGGTATAATGAAAAACATTTTAGTGCAATCACACTACTACATTGGGGGTTGGAGGATTGAATAGGACAGGTCAATTAAATAATAAACAAAAATGAAAAACGCAACAGCCAAAAGAGTTTAAAGTCTAAACATGAGACAAAGAGAGGAGAAGCCAGAAAGAGGAGAAGAGAAAAGAAGAAACCTTACTTGTTTCTGGAGAAGCCATGGTGGATACGATGACGGGTGGCCCTGTCCTGCGGGTCTGCTTGCAATTTGGATTAATGGAGCTCTGAGGTTGAATGGCAGAAGATGCTGGAAGGACTGTGCTTTCCACAGGCGCTGCTCCTTTCCTCAGTAGCTGTGGGCTGAGATGAGCAGCTTGAACGGGAGACATCGGAGGAAGATTTTGGGGCCTCTTCATAAGTTCCATTGGCGTGTAATTCCCAGAAAAGGTCTTTGGGGCTGGTCCAGGGGTCATCACAGCCTGCTGTTGATGAGCTGTCTGGGCAGAGAGAGCTAGGCCAGTGTGGGTACTGTACATAGGCAAGGGTCGAGTTTGGGGTAACCCAGTGTTATAGGCCCCAGGGCTCACTGGGAGCGCTCCCATTGGCCGAGAGGATGGGTATGTAGCTGTTTCAAGGAGATGCTGAGATGGAGCGCTACTGGGACGACGGCCCAGAAACTCTCCCATCCGAGGAGACACGTTCTGAATTATGTTGGGAGGCTGTTGGAGGAGCTGGGCATCCATGTTGAGTGCCTGGGGAGTCATGTAAAGCTCGTTGCGGTGGCTAAAACTATTGGATCGGCCTCTTAAGACTCCACTTACCCCTGATTTACAATTAAGCACCACTCGGGAAAGCACGCGTGCCTGACCCAGGTTGGGAGCCACAGAACGGATGTCGTGGTCCTCCATCATGGAAAGCATGGTCGTGGAATCAAAGCCTTGTTGGAGAAGGAGTGTGATAGTGCTTTCGGACACTCCTTCAGATCTCAGAAGTGCCAGGAATCCGGGATCCACGGTACGTTTGGGATCGGCTGCTGAAGGATGGTGCGTTGGGATCCCGGCGGAGAGTGGACCCACCATCGCAGTACCAGAATCATAACCAGGATCGTAAGGCATCCTGGGGGCTGTAACATAGCCAGGATTTGCTCGTGACAGAGTCCCATCCATGCCGGTAGCCGATGGATCCACTAGAATACACGTGGAGGCAGGTTGACAGGATTCCAGGGAGTACCCGTTGAGCTCAACGTGAGTGGGAATGCCGTTGTTTTCAATGGGGAAGCAGGCGGGAGAGGCGGCTCGGCTCTGAATACGCTGAGCCTCTGGGATCATCTTAATGGCCAGAGAATCCCTGTAGAAGCGGTTGATCTCGTTCACTGAGGGCGGTGGAGGAGGAGGTGGAGGTGGAGGAGGAGGAGGAGGATGAAAGGGCCCGGATGAAGGCCCTGGAGTGGCAGAGCGAGTCTGGCCCTGATCCCAAGCTGATCTGAGCCCTGTGTAATGCGAGTTTGATCTGCTTAGCATGTGCTGGTTTGTCTTGTAGAAGCCCTGCAAGTCTTCAGGAGGCTGTGCAGAGAGAGCAATGTCGAATGGGAAGTAATCTGGAGGAGGAACGGTACCTCGCACCGCCATCGAGAGAGCAATTTGGGCTTTAGATAGAGCTATTCATTTCTTAGTGAAATTCTAGTTGAAAAATCTCCAGAACTCATTGATGGTTTCCTGAAAAGTTTGAGAGTAATGAATTCTACAGGAATAAAAATGGGTTGAAGACATAGAAGATAGGAAAAAATATTTTCTATAAAACCCCAAATGACTGGATTTTCCTAGGTTTCAATCAATTAGATGGCAATGACAACTGTTTGGAGGTAACTGTCCAAGGTAAGACTAGAAGGAGTGATGTAAAAAATCTGAATATGTTTCAATGAAAAGCAGAGAACTGTGCATTGCAGAGCTGATTACAGCAGCAATAAAAATGGTTAAATGTCCATTGAAAGAAACTTTGTTTATAATGTAGCAAAATTTTAAGTAAGAGTGAGTTGAAACCAGCACAAACTATAAATAAGCAAGAAATTAAAAATCACAGCCTCTGAAACTTGTATTTTGAGCACAATCTTAAAGGAAAAGGAAAACGCTTACTGCAAAACAGAAAACTGTTATGATTACCTTTCAGTTGGTGTCCCAAGGAATTACAATGACACTTGTCCAGTCAATAAGATGACAATAAAAATAGTTTCCAAAGGATTATTTTTGGTAAGCCTTAGGGAAATTATAAAAAATAGCAATGAAGGTAGGTCCCCTAAAGAGGCTTAACCAAACCTTATGGTGTTTCCTTGACCTTTACAAAGATTGAAAAATGCAGTTCCTTGTTTAAGAAAAACCCAAACGCTCCTCAATGAAAGCCAGGTTAAATCCAAAGTTTCAGCAAAATATCGAAATGCTAAATAATACTGGAAAAACAAACCATGCAAGGTTATTCTGTTAACTCCAAAAGTTTAAAACCATGTCTGATGAGCCAATTTGTATGTAGTCAAAATTTCATTTCCATAAGAGACAATAAATGCTTGAGCTCAGTCTCTTAATCTACTTCACATGAACACTGGTTATGAGTGGACACAAGTAGCATTCTCGTGGTCTCGTGTGGAAAGAAGAGATGTTGTCAGAGAAGATGATGAAAAAGCAGTGTTGTGTTTCACTTCTCAGGTTTCCATGCAAACAAGTGTGAGGAGAGCTACTGTTTCACCTGATCTCTTGGCAACGGTGTGCGATGCTACTGTATTGTGTGACTGGCACTGAATTATTTACTCTAAAACTATCTGAAATAAACCCACTACTTCTTAGAAACAAGTATTGTTGTCAGGTTTTTTATGTCTTTATGTCACTCACATTTGTCACTCACCTGAATATGCTGTAGGTGCTCAGGAGATTTCAGAGACTACATTTTAAATAGTTCTGCTTAATAAAAGTCTCTTTTTAGCTTCAACATGAGCCTATTTTCAGGGTTCCACTAGCTCATCAGGGTAAACAAACCCATTAAATGCCTTCTCTTGAGCAAAATGAAAAAGCTATCAGCATTACTTAAAAAAACATCACCTTTTCACATTAAAAATATATTTTTAATTGGTTATGAACATCATGAGGCTATCAGCCAGTCGAGCTGAGATGTGAGTTCGCATGACTCGTCTCAATTGAAGTTAATAAGATAAAATGTGAAAACAATTATAAATTACAAAGACATTTTTGCGATAAGTAAAATTATGACCAAAATTCCTTTTTACAGAATTTTCAAGCAAAACAGTTAATTCATGTACACTGACATACTTAAAACAGGAAAAGTACAATTTTGTCTTCTAACTTTTTCAGTGATTAGTTTACTTAGCGTCATGACAACAAAAATGTTTAGGAGGGTCCTCCAAAGAAAGCTTTTTTAGGATTTTTACATAAAAAAGCAACAACAACAAAAAAAAAAGACTAAACTTGAGTTATTCTCATCTAAGCAACAGAGGTCTTTCATATTAAATGAAGGAATAAACAGTTTTATATATTATATAATAATATAAAAATATATAATAATATAGTCATTATTATTTCTATACATGTATGATATGTTCATATTCTGACTGTTTCCTCCCAAACAAGCACACAAAAATGTTGCACTTTAATTATTCATTCATTCATTCATTCATCTTCATGTCGGCTTTATTCCCTTTCGGGGTCGCCACAGCGGAATGAACCACCAACTCTCTGGCATATGTTTTACGCAGCGGATGCCCTTCCCTGCCGCAACCCATCGCTGGGAAACATTCACACACACATTCACACTTTAACACTATGGGCAATCGTTCTTATTCAATTCACTTATTCCGCATGTCTTTGGACTTGTGGGGAAACCGGAGCACCCGGAGAAAACCCACGCGATCACGGGGAGAACATGCAAACTCCACACAGAAATGCCACCTGCCCCAGCCGAGCCTAGAACCAGCGACCTTCTTGCTGTGAGACGACCGTGCTACCCACAATTATACAGATTAGAAAAGGAAGGAAAAACGTAAACATACAATAACAAAAACACAGGACAAAATTCAACAAAACAAACAATAAAAAATTCAAGTGGCAAGAAGGCAAACGTAACCAGTAAATACTGAGAATTGTAAGACCTCTGAGTGCTAAAACAATAGTTTCCTCTTCATCATGGATCTTTAAGATCAAATAATTTACAGCTTCTATACACCCCATGATGACTTTTCAGAAAGATAACTGCTACACAAAAAAATTAGAACAAAATGTAATTAGTCATAATGAAATAAATACAATAATTATTAGTCAGCAAACAGTATCAAAATACATGCCTTTGTCATCTATTGGCATCTATTGTCATCTATAAAATTCATATGAATGCATGTCTGTATTAGTGTAGTGGTGCTGAGTACTAATTCAGTTGAGCAAATGCATATAATTGGTATAATCAATCGCTAGAATAAATAGTGTAGAGTATTGGTAATAATACAGAGTCTGAAGGAAGAAATTAGGAAATATTCTCTCATGAAAAACTATTGTGATTTTCATCCATCTATTTTCTCTAATAAGATCTGCTCCTAAGGTTTTCTGCTCCTAAGATCACAAGATTTTAAGCTAAATAAGAGGTAAATCCCCACCAGGATTCACAGACCCATGTTTTCTCAGTCTCTCTTTCACTTCTGAGGGATAGTCAGCATCTCTAGTTCTCTTGAAGCATAGAGTAAGATCATATCTGTGTTCATCGGCGTGCAGTCCTGAGTAAGCTGCTGTGTACGTCACAGATATCAAACCATTGCTCTTGGACCTTCCTGTTGCCTGCCACGCCATTCAGTGGAATCGAATTATTAACTCTCTGGTCACCAGCACTAGCCACGCGCCAGAAACGTGCACCCTTCAGCAGAAACACTGCACCATGTGTGTAGGAGAAATATGCTGCATCCAGATTCCTTACAGGATGATCTCCAGGCACAAGAGCAGGAAAAACATCAGTCATTAGCTGAGGGGAAGTAGAAGACACACGATGAGAGCGAACATCAAACTTCAGCACCTGAGGAACACACACATACCAGTCACTAATTCATAATTTTAAGAACAATGGATTTGATTATTGTATCATGAATAATATGACCTTTTTGCCATTATGTCCATTATGATAAAAAAGTATTCAAATTGTAGTTGCTGGATTGTTAACTAGAAAAATAAAAACATCAACACGTGTATTACTACTGGCATTGTCCCGAACACCTTAAAGGTAGCCAGAGTGATCCTGTTCCTCAGAACACACACAAGTAACACATCAATGGTTGAAAAGAACTTATCTATCTCTCTGCTGATCTACACTGCTAAACTCATAGTGAGGGTTGTCCTTATTCAAGTGTCTTCCTTCCTGACACAGAACATCAAGCTGGAAGACAACTAATCAAGATTCAAGAGAATTCTGCTCTTCTCTAGTCCACATTCTCAACAATGGGATTCACTGGCTATACGCTCAATTGGTTTGAGTCTCATGTCACTGGTAGATTTCTCTGTGTTGGGTTAAAAGGTGAGGTATCCAACACTTGTCAACTGCTCATGTTGGGCGGTTCCTCAGGGCTCAATCCTCAGTCCTCTTCTCTGTTCATTCTACACCACTTCTCCAGAACCATAAAACTCACAAACATGGATTCTTGTACAACTGCTATGCTAATGACTCAACTTCACCTGTCGTTCCCACTAATGACTAATCAGAAATCTGCCGCTTAGTGGAATGCCTGAATGGCATCTCTGCTTAAATGAATAACCATCGCCTAAAACACAATATGGCAAAAACAGGTTAGTCCCTGCCAATCCCACTGTCAAACACAACCTCGCCATTCAGCTGGGATCCTCAGCAATCACCCTTTGGAAGTGATGCTAGATGAATAGCTGTCCTTCAAAAACAGCACATCATCAAGACAAGTCAAGCATGCAGACTCCTGAAAGATCAGACTCTTCTTAACTGAGCATGAAACTCAACTCCTGGTTAAGGCTCTGGTCCTATCCTGATTGGACTACTTTTGTGGTCATGTTTCAGGACTTTCAGCAAACACATTCAGACCTTTGGATACTATTTCAGTATCCTGTTGATCATCAGCAACATATTTCATGGCTTAGCTTTATTGAACGTAACATCCTCTAAATTCATCTTTTAATTACCTAAAAGATGGGGTTTATAGACAGCTACACATTCTCTCAGCCTAACAGAATTAGACATTTGTCAGCCAAATTGAATGAGTAAAAAAAAAGCGTGAGCACTGACTTGTCTTCCTTTAAAAAAGTAGATGTGTGCATCTCTTCTGTTGTAGAAAGCTGTATCAAGTGGGCCAGAAACACCAGGGAAACCATCTGAGATCAGCCGGGGAAACGAGTGACCACTGGAGTCAGTGGAAAACACCTGATCATTTTCACGGTCATACTGCCAGAACTGCAGCCCTGAGATCAACAGAGATATTGTTATAAGCTGAATGCAAATAAAAGGATCCAAAGAAATAAATATATTATCTAAACTCTACAATATTCCAGATTTATATGCATAAGATAACAGCTATCTTTCGAATCTCCTCCATTCTTATCAAGTCTCACCTTTAAAGAAATAGACAGAATCACTCCGACGATTCCAAACATGCACATGTGCATCAACACCTCCTCCAGGAAGCCCATGCCAACCTCGCACCAGCGCAAGTGGGTCCCCATATCGCGTACGGTTCTTCCGATTCTCATAGAGCCAGTAACGCCCTCCTCGCATGAAGTAGGTATTGAACCGAAGCGATATCTCTCCGTAAGCAGTCCTTTCTCGCCGGATCCAGTCAAACACCACGCTGAAGCGCCCTGAACACACTCCTGAAGGAGAGCGAGTCTTTATAATGTTCATCTGGCCATTTCAATCCAACATTTGAAATAATAATTTATTTCTTTTTTTCAAATGATAGACTCTTTTATTGGCAAATCATGTTGTTTGAGTTATCTGCACTTACCGTGGAGGCTCTGAATGGCTTTGCGGTCAAGCCAGTCAATTTCAAAGCCATTATCTTGAGGAAGATAACTAGGCTGCATGATGGAGCCATGCCGGAAAATGTGAGGAAGCCCTAATACATGGCCAATCTCATGAACTGCCACCTGACACAAACACAGACAGAGATACAATAATTTTAAACTACATTGTTAGGAAATTAAATGTTCCATAACCAAACATCATACACCTTAATGAAAGGTACAGGTTTGTAAAAAAAGGACCGCTTAGCACATTAAAAGAGCACATTGTAATTTTAGCAATTGTAATATTTCAGCAAGTGCTTAGTGTTCCAATATGCAATACCTTGAGTAGACTGATGCCATTGCCAATGCTTGGAATTGTGAAATGTTCATCATCATCAAAGTGAATGTCCCCAAGGAACCAGGCATGAGCAAATTCTTGACCTGCACCATCAAATCTCTGAGAGCAGCCCAGATGACGACCTGAATTTGAAAAATTAATTACAAATAAAAGGTTAATCAGAAGTTAGAATTTTACAATACTGATTGAAAACTAAGCTTTGCATAAACAAGATCAAAAACAAGATATAGGTGGGCGCTGACCAGTGCCAAATCCAAGTCGTACATGGACCATCTCCAGGGGCGAATGCAGATCCTCCTCGAACTGAAGTGGTGAAACTTCACTCCACATCCGAAAAGCCAGACTGAATATGTATCGCTGCTCCTCTAGAGAGAGACGGCCACTGTACCCTTCATCCATCACACGCCACTTTAGGAGACGCCGGGAGAAGGATGGTCGACTCAGCTGAGATGGATTTCTCATTTCAGAAAGACCAAGTTTACTCACAAGAGGTGATAATTGACGCTTTCTTCTTCTGTGAGGTACTGAAGTTTTAGCTGCCTGTGTGTCAGTGTTGCCTTCAGCCTTAAAAGCAACTGAAGTCATTTCAGCATTAGTTCTGTTATGTGCAGCACTAGAAGCATCAGTAGTGTTTTCAACAACAGTTTGGTTATGCGAAGCTCTAGAAACGTCAGTGATGTTTTCAACAACAGTTTGGTTATATAAAGCACTAGAAGTATCAGTGGTGTTCTCAGGATCAGTGTCTCTGTGATCACTGTGGTTTTCATCAACCATTTGGTTAAGCAGTGCAGTATGAGTATAAGTTGTGTTCTCAGCATCAGTAATGCTTACAGGATCCATTTGGTTGTTCTCCACATTAGAAACATAGATGGATCTTGCAACATCTGTTTGGTTGTTCTCCACACTGGAGGAATCTGCAGAGATCTCAGAGTATGTTTGGTTGTTCTTCACTTTGGAAGCATCAGCAGGCTTCTCAGCAACTGTTTGGTTGTTCTTCACCTTGGAAGCATCAGCAGGGTTCTCAGCATCTGTTTGGTTGGTCTCCAGATTATAAGCACCAGCATAATTCTCAGCATCTGTTTGGTTGCTCTCCACACTACGAGCACCACCAGGGCTCTCGGTATCTGTTTGGTTGATCCTCACATTGGAAGCATAAGCAGGATTCTCAGCATCTGTTTGGTTTTTCTCAAGACTGGAAGTACCAGCAAGGTTCTCAGCATCTGTTTGATTGTTCACATTGGAAGCATTAGTTGGGTCCTCAGCATCTCTTTGGTTGTTCACACTTGAAGGATCAGCAGGGCTCTCAGTATATGCTTGGTTGTTCTTTACATTGGAAGCATTAGCAGGGTTATTAGCATCTTTTTGGATGTTCTCCACACTGGAAGGATCAGTAGAGTTCACAGCAACTTTTTGATTGTTCTTCATATTAGAAGCATCATCACAGTTCTTAGCATCTGTTTGGTTGCATGCAACTATACAACCATTACTGGTGTTTTCAGCATTACTGGAGTTTGAAGCATCAATTTGGTTGTTCTCCAACCTGGAAACATCATTAGGGGTCCCAGTATCTTTTTGGTTGTTCTCTACTTTGAATGAATCAGTGATGTTTAGAATTACACTTGAAGTGGTGTGCTCGGTATCTGTTTGAATATTCTCTACATTTGAAGCATCAGTGGTGTTCTCCACACCTGGTTGTTTGTTCTCCAAATTTAAAGCAATGGTGAGATTCTTCACATCAGTTTGGTTGCTCTCCAAATTCGAAGTATCAGTGGAGTTCTCTGCATCTGTTTGGTTGTTCTTCACTTTGGTGCTGTTATATGCAACACAAGAAGCATCACTGGGTTTTTTGGCATTGGTTTGGTTACATGTAATAGTAAAAGTATCACTAGTGTTCTCAGCGTCAGTGGGGATCACAGAACTTAATTGGTTGTCTGCGAAATTGGAAGCATCAGAGGCACTCTCAGCATCCATTTTGTTCTGCAAAATAAAATCAATGTGTCACTCTGAGTGAATGTGACTTTGGGCCCACAAGAACTAAACTTCTTTCCCACCTCCTGATGCTGATTTTGGTCTTCCTCCTGCTTCTGATTTTGGTCAGGAACCCCACATCTGGGTTTGTTCATGGCATTTCTGGTTGCCATGTCAAAGACTCCAGTGATGGCCAAGCCAGAAAGACGTTGGAACTCTTTCAGCGCTGAGATAAACTGCTGATCTATAGAGGAATCAGAAGTAAGATGATCTGGGGCAGAGGACCTGGCACTGAAATAAGATTCTGATTCAAGATGAACATGGTCAGCAGGAGTGGATTTGATGTCATTGTGATCAGATTTTTCAGATGTATATGTAAGGAAGAGTCTATGTTCAGAACTTGATCCAAAAGTGGATTCATCGTTTAAACGTTGCCTTGATTCTGATCCAGACTCATTTACATCTTGAGGGAAGCTCAGGTCCAAATCTTCTGACGCTTCCTCTGAAGGTAAATAAGGATCTGAGGGATCTGGTTGTTTTATGAAGCCATACTTCCACAGAAAATGCTGGAATAAATGAAAGAGAGTGAGAATTAAATAACAGTGGCAAGGGTGTAAAAGTCTACCTGCTTGTAAATAACATAGTAAACAAATGTGTGTGTTAGAATTAGAAGGTTGTGCATATTATGTTTCGGTGTATGCAAAAGGTATCAATCTATACGTCCAATTAATTATAAGTTCAATAAATTATACTTTCAAATGTGTGTGTAAAATTTGAGTAAGTCTTTTAAAAACAATTTTCACTTCAGTGTTAGCCATTGCTTTTCCAGAATATTTCAGGTATGATGCTGACAGAACTCTGCTCAGACAAAGGAAGGGATAAGAAGACGAGATATACAAGTTACATTTCTGATATACGCAGATACTCGTATTTGTAAGTTATTTTGTAAATAACACGTGTTTATATGTAATCTTGGAACATATCTTTATTGTGTATATAATTTGGTGAATATCATTTGCTCAAATAATATAGAATATGTCATGGACTTCTTGAAGGTATTTTACACATTTCTGCAATTAATTTGCTTGGACTTAGATGGTGTCAACTGGAGTTAATTTACACAGCACATTATTGATGTAAAGGAAAAAAGTCATATTAAAATGTTTGAGTAATGAATAGTAAATTCTAAAGTGTTTTGATCCATACTACAGAGCAGAATTAACTACTCATTTTAATAGAATGCTTCACCACCTTTTAGTACTAACTGTAGTAACCCAGTAAACTAATAAATATTGTGGTATACTAACATAAACTGTGGTGAGTTGTAGTTTAACCTCATTTTAATAAAATGTTCAGTATTTCATTGTATGTCAGTTGTATAATCACAGGTAATTGCCATAAAAAAATAAAAAAAATTTATTTTAAACCTACATTACAAGGGTGATCAACGTAATGTAAAGATGTATGGCATCTTAACAAAAACCTCTTGTAATTGATAACGTTTTTCAATGTCCATAAGGAGCGGTAAATGGGAGCAGATTATAATATAGAATGTACATGAAGATAAACATATATAACAAAGAAATGAAACAATCGCATGATGAACTCAGTGCGTACGGTCATAAAGAGAAACAAACACAGAACTGTAAAGCCACGTGATAGAGCCGGCGACATCATGGAAAAAAAATATTATATTATCCAGCTGTAGAGTACGGCATGTGCCTGACGTCACCGCGTTACAGACCGCAGCAAGGCCGTTCTATTGGATTTTCCTGCCTCGTAATTTTTTCCCTAACCCATCGAAAATTCCTTCCGCATTCTGCTGCATATATCAACGAATGATGTTGGTCTTTTTGTCCTTTTGGTTACGCTGAGAAGTTTTGAATTGGCAGACTGAAAACAGCGCGATTTCACGGACATGTTTAAAATGCAGTTAGTGTGATATCAGTGAAAAATATGAGTGGTAGTATAGTGAAAAACAGCCCGTGTGATTTAACTACCCTTATTAAACACTCAATACGAGAGACTTTCGAGTGATAATATAGTGAAAAACAGCCCGTTTGATTTAACTACCCTTATTAAACACTCAATACGAGAGACTTTCGAGTGATAATATAGTGAAAAAGAGCCCGTGTGATTTCATTACATTGCTTCTTGCACTTTGTGTACCAAGGCGGTTTATTTATTAAAGATTATAATTTTGGCGCACAGATCATAAAAATAAAAGTTCCTTAATTCAGTGGATGTTTCTGTTTTAACCGTGAATTAAGTATAATGTGTATGTATTCTTGTAAAGAAATAACAAAAAAAGAGATAAATAGTGGAAATCTCTTACCTTTCGGGTAGGGGAAAATAACGGGCGTACTCATAAGAATGACGAAGATAACGGAAAATGACGCTTTTCATGTGGTGCTCATGCGGCAATCGCGTTTCACGCAGAGCGAAAACTGACGGAACGCCAGTTTTTTAAGGGAGATAAGCTGTGTTTTTCTTTTCTTTTTTAACTCAAGATAATTGATGAACGATGATCAAGTGTACAAAACTGAAATAAAGACACAAAGTTGCACACAAAATAACACATTTTTGGAGACCTCCCGTTTTCAGGGGAGCCCCTCTCGTCACCGGCAGGTCGCACCCTGACCCCGGGAGCGGCGGACCCTCACCTGTGCTGTGTGCGTGTCGTGGACGGGCTCAGCCTGCTCCGGGAGCGTGTTCCTCCTCACATCCGAATGGTCTCTCCAGTGGAAGAGTTTCTCTCCTGAGTTAGAGAAGACCGCGCTCTGCAGGAGGAAGAAGATCAGCCGAATCCTGCTCAGCATCGTTAGGCTCGTGAACGCCAGTGCGCGAATGGAAGCGTGTTCCAGCTCTGATTGTTTTATACCTCTGCTGAGAGCCCCACGCTTGAGTGGGTGGGTTCGCCAATGCGCTAACACCTTTCACAACTCTAACAAACTAAAGAGAAATGCGTAAAACCTCTGAATAACCGTCCAGGTGCAGTCACGTGTCTCACACCTGGAGATACAGTACGCGAGCTGGGGTCACAAACCCTGAGCGCCCCTGTAAAGCTGCACAGATAACAATGCACTCATTATAGGTTATATAATATATAGCAACAGTTCTTTATAAGTTCTCGCTTCATCTAAAAAAAACAACAAAAGCAGATTATTTAAATCTTAACATATGTCCTTTGATCTTATCTGTTCATTTTCAAGTTTTCCCAAACTTTGTCAGTCCTCAAAAATGACATTTAAAATGTGAAATTATATATCTTATAAATTAAAAACTAGAAAGTTTACAAGATATTGAAGAGCAGTGGCATTTTTGTTTGCTTTTGCTCTATCCTCTATTTTACTGTCAAGACTCTGTCTGGACCAAGAAAAGTGATGGAAAGTAAAAAAAGAGATTTCTTCAGAACAAATTCAGGTCTGTACTCTAAAGTTTTCAATATTTAGATAGCCAATAACATCTCAATTCATGAACATGCAATATTCTTCCTCATAAGAGGAAGTAGGTGAAAAAAATCAAACAAAATCTCATGTCGTGATCATGAGACTCGATTATCTCTTCTATTAAGAAAAAAGAAAGCTATAATTTGACTATCTTTATTTACTTCCACGTTGTCACTACTTGATCTGTACAGGCTACCAAATCCATACTGTGTCTAAGTTCTCTTCTCAAATTTTCTGAATGAATGTGATTAATATATTGAATTCAGCCGAAAAATAACTAAAAACAAAGTATGCAGATTCTGACGTGCGCAGTGCGAATTGGCTAGCCAGAACACAAGCAAACGTATAGCACGGGTGTTTTACTGCTTTTGAATGAAGGATACTTATTTAGCTAAGATCAGTTCTTTATATTTTTACTAATAAGTTCTGGATCATCTGCAGATGTTTGAGCGGGTTTGCTGGAGTAGTACAGTCAGGATAGGACCAGAGCCTGAACCAGGAGTTGAGTTGCAAGCTCAGTTAAGGGCCTCAACAGATGACAGATGCATACAATTTGTTTACACCTTTAGTATGGCTTGTTAGAGCAGCCACCCTCATCTTAGAAATGTTTTTGTTGTTCAACATTAGTTTTCTCCAAGTTTTGCGGAACAGTGAGTATTTTCCACCTCCTTATGCTTATCAAGCACGATTCATTTTTGTAATTATGAAGCTTAGCACGATAAATCAGCACTTTTCTATTATTGTGTGAGTTTACTAGCCTTTATAAGTTCTAGCTGCAACTAAGAAATGCCAAAAGCAGAATGTTTAAATCTTAACATATGTCATTTGATCTTACCTGGTCATTTTCAAGTTTCCCCAAACTCTTTCAGGCCTCGAAAATTACATTTAAAAATGTGAATATATCTTATAAATTAGAAACTACAGCGTTTACAAGATAATGAAGAGCAGTGACCTTTTTTTGTTAGCTTTTCCTCTATTTTACTGTTAAGACTCTGTCTGGAACAAGAAAAGTCATGGAGTAAAGGAAAAAAGAAGTCTTTTAAAAAATAATTTATGAATCTTTCGTCAGAACAAATTCAGGCCTGTACTCTAAAGTTTCAATATTCAATATGAAAATAGTGAAAGATGAATTGACTGATCTACAGGTGCTCACAGCCTCCCATCCTGAAGCAGTCCTCTCTCTAAACAATAAAATATATGAAGACAGCAGAGTGTTATTGTTCAGGGGTCAGAGGGGATGAGAGATGTCTCAGGGGTCAGAGAGGGCTCGTGTGACGGCCTGAGCAACGTGGTGAGCCGTGGGCTTCTCTGCGCTGTAAGAGAGCTTCAGTCCTTTATCCTGGAGAGCCTCTGCTGTTGAGGGGCCGATCGAAACAAACTGAAAAGGAGAAATACAAAACTAAACTTCAATTAAAAACACCAACAAGAATTGTGAAGGTAAATAAAAAAATCTCTTAAAAACAACTAATTCTGAGTTTACACAGCATCTGCCACTTTTCCCACTACATCACTGTCTGGGGTAGCATTTAGTCATAGCTGTGTTCATACTGCATGATAGATCGGCATCAGGAGCTGCATGACTTTACAAGAAGCTTTGACAATGCTGTCCCAATCAAACCATGTCATGCATCAAAACAGCACAAGGTCATGTGAGCAAGACTAGAGTCACGTGAAAACAAGATTATGGATGAAGAAATGGTTAGGGAGATGTGCAGAGCAAGGCTACAAACTCTGTTGTCATGCTCGCAATTCAAACCAATAAATGATCAGACTGTTTCAGGAAGCTTGTATTAAAGCTAGATTTAATTTTTTTGGGCTTCAGTGTTGATATGAAAACAGTTAAAGATTGGACACAGTTAACTGTATGACAGTAAACGCATCCTGCTAGGTGATGATGGTGAATATGCTTACAATGCGTTTCATCCACCTTTCTTGAGGTGGATGTTGGAGGTGGGCATAGATTAATGTTATTAAATCTACAATAATCTCACTGTAATTTTGAAAGTAATCTAGATTAAAATGTCTCATTTGAATTCTGCCAAAAAACATTCTGAATATGTATCAAAAATACAGACTTGCTATTTTACGGTTAAGTAAGAGTGTATAAGTAATATAAGTTGATAAAAACAAGTACTTTCAGTTCATTTAAAGACAAAGATGTGAATTGTTTATATATGATTTTGGTGCAGGAAGTGGCGTCACACACAGGATCCTAAACAGATGTTACTAACAGCTGTGATGAATGGGACTCGAGACGTGCCTGATCCTAAAAATAAAAAAATAAATAAATAAAAAAAATTTATCCCCAAAATGCTTTTTATAAAGGCTGGTTACAGAGGGTACAGCCTAATACATTACATATATAAAAATATAATGTTTGTAAAAAAATAAATGATATGAATTTGAACACAAAACTATGAAAGAGGATTTCACACACTTTTATCTGATGCAGATGAGAACCTGAGAGTCTCCTCAGCAGCTCCAGAGCAAAGGAGACTCCAGAGGGACTGAAGAACACCACGCTAGCTGGGATGCCCTGAACACAGACACGGCTTCTTTAGTCACTATGTGAGGACAGTCTCCTTAACAGATAATGAATCCATGCTCACCTGCTGAGTGAAATGATCAGAGATGTTCTTCTCTAGATCTGGATGTGGAGATGTTTTATAGACCGTCAGAGTCTCTAGAGGAATGTCTAACACACAAACAAAATGGAACAAACAAACTTTAGTTCAGTCGCTGTGGGTATTTTGGCAATTAGGTGACCTGATTTAACATTTATTTAATAGACAGTCTGGCCTTAAAGCACAATTCCATGAGAAGACAGTCTAACCTTAAAGCTTGAGTCCATGAAAAAGTCCTGACTTAAAAGGAGTGACGCTTTTCTGATAAGGATACGCAACTAGAGACAAATATCTGCCTCGTGAAACTTATCTGCAAGGATAACGTTCTGTATATATGCCCCACCTATGGAGGGACAGGGAGGTACAGTTTTGAGAGTCGGTTCTGTAACCATCCTTGCTGCTTTTCAAAGATCTTATGCGGAGAAGTAAAGAGAAAATCGGACTGCAAGTCGTAGTCTGGCGTTATTGAAGTTATGTTCAAAAGTTTATTTAAATCGAGGGGTGAAAACCAACCACAGCGCTTCACACACTACATGATTATTTCAGTTTTTTTTAGAGACTTCATTTTGTTTATTTTCTGGTCAAATTAATCTGTGATTAAAAACCTAGATAATTAGGGGCAAAAGCACCTAAAGTATCCATTAAGGTTTTTATTGCCATTTGTTGGAATACTTTATATATTTGATATAGTCATTATTCATTTGTAACACAAATACTGAGAAACTAATCAAAGCTTTAGCTCATGTTGATGATTATTTTCCTGTCTGAACATTAGGGCACTGACCCTCTCACATATCTGCTGTACAAGGTGGCTTGTTTGTGAGATATTTGTATATCCAAACTCTGTAAATGTATTATTATTCGTTAAGAAAATGTGATTGGAAGCCCTTGTCTTTCGTTTTCATTTCAGCGAGATGCCTGAACCTGTATTTACCATCACAAGCGTTGCATTTACAGCTTCCTGGAGAACTCATCGAGTACAAAGAGTGGAACAGGCAGCTCAGGGCTGTCAGAGGAAACGAATAGTATTTCCTGCACCTAAAATGTTCTATTTCTTTGCAATGCCTATAAAGGGACATTCTTTTAATTTTCTTTTGATATTTTAGCAAAAATTGCTTAAATTATATTGACAAAATACTGTTTTGGGGCTTACGGGAACCTTGTGTTTAGGATGCTCATCAGATAATGCAACCATCTCTGATTCTGCTTTACTCCATGTAAGCATTACATTTACTCTCCTCATAAAGAAAGCATTCTGAAGAAATATGACATAAAGCAGCTAAACCTCCATTCCAATATTAGCCTCATAATGAAAATATGTTTTTAGAAATGTTTATTCTCACTTACGATTGTTTCTAAGGGCTTTGGGTAGAACCTCTCGCTTGATGGAACCACAGGGGAAGAACAGCGGGTCAATCTCTTGATTTTCTCCTTTAATAAAACAAACAAAGCTTAAATAAAATAGTATAGAATACAATGGAATAGAATCATGCTTTATTATGATGCACCCATAAAAATACACAAACATATAAATAATATGACATATGTCACAAGTGAGCACTTTCTAGAATATAACTCGGCTTATATAACACTGCTCATTTATTTATATCATTTACAGTTACACAACAGTCAGATCCCTTTGAAGATTCTAGCTACTTGTATTGCAACAAAAATGTGGAATAAAAAACATCAAATGATGTGCAATTAACAGTGGCATCTGAACCATATTGAGCTGTTGAGGGGGATGCAATAAATCAAGCAAATCATTTTAAGAGTGATTTGTAGAAGAGTTTGAGAGTTTTAAGAGTTTGTAGAAAAAATTTTGTTATCAAGCACATTTCTCAACTCAGAACCAGTCTAACTCATTTGCTATATTTGTTAATTAGAATAAAATAAGATAGTATAACCATTTTGTGTGCTGGCAACCAAACATTTGACCTTTGGTAAATTTACTATGCTGTCACACACCTAGACTAATTAAAATTTGCACGCTTGCTCTGATGGCAGGGGGCTTTTCATTAGCTTCACACCTCTGCTGTTAAATGTCGATGGAGTGACGCTCCTTGCCCTTGGATGCCACACACAGCCACATGGGAGGCAACTAGGGTTGGGTACCGAAACCTGGTTCCAATACGTGCAAATGCAGGCACAACTGTTACACAGCAGCACCTGGAAGCAGCTGGGGTGCTGTTAGTTTAGTTTGCTAAATGAAACACCTCGCTTTAAACTAAATGCCTGAAATGAAAGGTGGAAAGTGTGGCTACATTACACACACAAGATTTGACACCGCAATATGCTGCAAATGTTTCACAGTAGTTGCACGCAAAGGAGGAATCACATCAATTTTAATGATTGAATGATACACCATGTTCACGATTCAGCTGCTTACGAATAAAAAGTGGCGCTATCTGTGTGGATTATCATGTAAATTTAGTAGTTATTAACTAAATATCTGTCTTTAAAAGTAAGGTCACAACCCTCATCATTTTAAAATACAATTTGGTTATCAGTTTAAATATCTGCAATTAATATATAGTTACATGTTTGTTTGTTTAGATTTTTTTTTTTTAAAGTAAGCTAATTTATAAATTTATAATTTTTAAACACATTAACTATAAGCTCTGAGAGCAAAAATAACATCTATTTTAGTTGTCATGTAAATAAATGATTTATGTTTATGTGTACTACTGAAATGATTAATTGTTAATAATATTAATAAGTGACAGTCCAAGATTTTTTAAGACACCATGTCACTATTGGTATGAATGATGCTGAGTCTGTTGGTAAGAGATCAATTCCAATTTCTGCACAATCACCCAGCGCTGACCCCAGCCTCAGTCCTACTGATCACAAACAGGAGTCCGCTGATTATGATGATGATATAGTCTTCATTCAAGCAAGCAAAAGTCAAACAATTTGAACTGTTTCATTTGTTTTTCTTATATATATATATATATATATATATATATATATATATATATAGTAAACTTTAAATATATTGTTACATTTTAAGCATTACATTTTTTGTCATTTGGCTTAATTTTGTTTAGACAACAAAGCTTACTGCCGATAATCTCCTGCCCCTCAGACACTAACCACAAATGTTATGAGATAATAACATTTTTAAAAGCAAAGGGTGGGATAAAAATATTTTAACATAAATTTACAGAAGCAATAAGTATTTATAATAAACAAGAATGTAATAATAATAAAATAATGAGTTCTTACTCTGTTGAATAATAAGAGCGAGTTTTTCTGCGGTTCCTGAATCTTCACCTACTGGACTCAAACCCAAATCTACAACTGCACACAAAGACAAAGCATAAGAAAAATCTTCAGTTCAAAAGATATCATTTGTAAGCAAGTGAAAACCTTCATATATGTCAGAAGAATTTTTTTTCAGAAGACTATACACTAAAAAACTCAAAATATTAACCCAGCACCAAAAAAAAATAGAAATCAAAAACAGCAACTAAGTATGAAGACTATACTGTAATCAATTAGGTATTCACACAAATCAAAAGCTCCTTGATTAGTGGAAAAAAGATCAGTTTAACTCTACACACACTTCACAAACTGTGAGAATGAAGCACAGGTGTGTCGCACTCTCTTGCAGGTGTGAGCTGATCGACTCGGGCGCTCAGCAAACATACACTTTCTTCTTTACTACACAGAAGTGTGTGAATTTCAGCAATGTGTGTTCAGGTGTAGACCGACCCTCTGATGCGCTCAGAGCCTGCCCTCTCAAATCAATCTTTTAACTCTTCAGAATATTTCTTTTGTCTTCCGTGGTAGAATGAAATCTATAGATCTCTGAAGGTGACTGTAACGTGATAACACTGACCATAGAAACAGCATTTAATGAACAGTACAAAACAAAGAATGTATTACTTTCATTTTCATTACCCAAATGATGGAAATATTTCCTACCTAAAGATGCTGTTGCTTTTCCGACCACATAAACTGACTTTGAATTCCACTTGTCTTTCACTACATCCCACTCTGAAAAAACAAACATATTTAGTATATAATATATACAATATAAATGATCACAAATACATAGAAACAGAGGTATCATAAACAGTAGATTCTTCGAATGTTATTTTTGTAAAATAAAAAGTAAAAATATGAGAGTAGCCCCTTTTAAGAGAGACAAAAACTTGAAAAATATATATATTTTGACTTGTTAAAAATGTTGCAAATGATAAAAATATAAGATAAAAGATAGAAAAAGAATACTGTTGAATTGGGTCCTAGAAAAAAGAACTGGTCTGCCCTGATAAATTTGTAACAAAATAAAATTTAAAACGTGTGACAAAAAACTATTTATTATTTAGTAGCTCATTAGAATAAAAAACACTACAGCTTGAAAGAACAATTGAGAGCTGAGAAGATAAATGAACTGTCAAACGGTCTGAGGATGCAGCAATCCGGTGTTCTATCAGATTTTGCTACCCTGTGAGACTTGCCTACCACACATGCATAGACACAAACTTTAATTTATTTTTTTCCCACACTGTCATTCTTTGTGTTGTACGGTACTTTATGAAGGATTATTGTTTTAAACAATTTACAAATTTTATTTTATTTATTAAACATTTGCTCTCATTAAACTAACATTAATTTCGTCAGACCTGAATGAACCTGTATTTAACACAATAATAATAATAATAATAATAATAAAAATAAAATAAAGAAATGTGGTATTATGAGAAAAATAAATTTAAAAACACATTTAAATATCTAATTTTCTGTTTTCATATTTCAATATACAGCCATTTTCTAACAAATACTGAATCAAACTAATCTAATGTCTAGAAAAAAGCAATAACTTGAGTGATATAATCCAGAATATAAAAACAGTGCTGGAATGTGATGTCCATTATAATGGGCAGGTAGTCTCAATGGGTTAATAAAGGTCAAATTTAAATTGAGACCTATTAGCGGCGATTAGTTGACATTTTTAAGAAACATAGTATTCATTTTAAAGAGAGGGTAGGCAAATCTCACAGGGTATCAAAAAACACCAGTTTTAATCATAGTTGAGAGGGGGAACACAAAGAATCAGCAACTTCTGTGAGTGGATCAAAATGGGCTCTGCATGTAGGAAGAGAGGCTGGTGAGCTTGTTAAAACCTCCTCGCACAAGGCCACAACCCCAGTGGAGAATTGCTGCATGGCCTGCTCAAGCTGCGTTTAGCAGCTGGTTTAAACTGGCCTCAAACTGTTCACTGTCTACTATGTTCCAAAACACAGCTGGTCATGCTGGAGTGCCCACTAGGAAATACAATTTAGCGTTTACAATTTGAGTTGTGTCTGGTTTTTGTATTATCCTTTAATACTTTTTTTAACCCACAGTACAGTTAAAGTGTATGATTTGGCTCACTGCTTCTGAGATGCTGAGACTGGGAACACATCCTCACAGCTTCCACGGCCCTGGGACTCGTGAATATCAGACCTCCAAACCTCTCAGGCTCGAAGATCTATGCACAAAAGTACAGTTCCCAAACATTCTTTAAATTTGATTTCATGCAAACAAACGAGGTTAGAGAAATCTTTGTATTTTAGAATTCAAATATGCTAGAAATTCTGAATTTAGAGATTTTTCAAACCAACCCGCTGTGTGAGTTCATCTAGATCCACAAATGTGAAAGACAGGACTGGAATTAGAGTGGCTGAGAACCCGCACAATGCCAGTGCCTGAAACAAAGGTTTTTTTATTTATATCCAGTTCTGGATTTGCCATGGCACATCCTTAAATCCAACCAATCAATAAACTCTCTCCCTCCCTCCAGCTTTTAGTCATAGAATTAGCTGGTTTTACACCATCAGGAGTATCTTCCAGGCTTAAATCACACTTAAATGGGGCCAAAATGCAGTATTCTATGAATTCGAGGAAACCTCTCTGAGAAAGACAAGGCTGAAAGACTGGCAAAGCTAAGAGAAGGCGCTCACTAGAGACAGAGACTCCATGACAAGGGACTTATTCTTCATGCAAGTAAAGTTTAAAGAATAATTTCGAGTTTAGAATGGGTTTCATTTTAAAACTTCTCTTTCAAACAGCAGCTAGTTTAATATTAACAGAGCTGATGTGGACTCTGGTCGGGAAAAGAAGCAAAGACGTGAATGGATAAACATTGTATAAGGTGAGGAAAATGTTAAGGGTCATGATCTTGCTTAAGATGTTTTAGATATCGGAGCAGATTTAAATCAATAGTGAAAGGATATTTTTTCAGCTTTCATTACAGCATTAGTTACGACGTAGACAACAGTGGGAGATCAATGCTTAGGGTTTTTATTTATGTTAATTTAAACGTCTGTTATATGTATTTGTTGTAAATATGAGTACCATACATAATAAAATAGTTTAAACAAGACAAATTTGCCCTCTTACCTTTTGTGTCTTACTTTGTGTCGATTTTCATAAAGGTTTAGTCGTGTTTTTTTCTCATTTGTGACTTTTAATATTGTTTGTTTATTGCAAAAAAAAACAAGACTTTAAAAGATAAAGACTGTAAAGTTTATATAAGCATTAAATAAAAAAATCTTTCTCATTTTTAAATATTCTCTTTTTAACAATATGTTTGACCATTCTAAATTAATGTTGACTAAAAGGAGATTTTCCCGTGAGCTGGGCATTTGTTTGAGTCTACTCAATAAGAAGAAATGAATTTATTTAATCAAATGTGAATTAAACTTGCTCTGTATATTAATGGTGATTCACATTTTCCCCCAGCGCAAAGATTTGTTCTTTTTTAATTATCAGAAATTATTTTTTCGAAGAAGGATCAAATTTCTTAAAACTTACATCAGGGCTCTCCAAATCCAGTCCGAGAGGGTCGCAATCCTGCACATTTTTGACTCAACCATACAGAAACACACCTCATAAGCAATTAAGCTGCTAATTAAGGTCCTCTTGGCTTGTCTGAAGCTAGCTATGTGCTTACTAGAGCGAGGTTAAAACTAATAACTAACTGCGGCATTCCAAGATGAAACTTGGACACCTCCTTCCTGTGACTATAGTGACTGAATAAAGAACAGGTACAGACTAGCCAATGTGTAACACAATAATCTATATAATATATATATATATACACACACAAAGTAAAAAAATTGAGCTTATGACCACCTTAGACACCTTCGTTGGAAAAAATGCTTTTTTTTTTGTTGGAATTACCATAAACATTGTGAACTGAAAAATCCTGAAACCTGGAGTATATAGAACGAGACATTCTGGTGTTGTATTCAACTATGCAGATTATTTTATGCTTGATTTGAGTCTGTTATGAATTTTTTAAATCAGTTAGAGAATTTAATTTTTTAAACTACACATAAAGGAATTATATGATGTAGTAGTCAACGATGCGGTCACGGAAAAACATATTAATCAGATTCTTAAAAAAAATCTTTTAACAGCCATAGTATAAGACCCAGAAAATGATCTGTAACTTATATCGTTAGAAAAACCCACCCAATCTTCAATGCCTTTTTTAATTCATGGGGGAACTACAGATATTACACGATTGAATATAAAAAAAAATGATATTAAAGTAACCATAAGAACAAGGCATTTTAGAACTAACGTTAATTAATACAAAAATATGAATTAATTCACTATCCAAAAACTAGCCCTACCTTAATATACTGGTCTGGTTCACTTCCAGTCTCCCTGGGCTCTTTCAGAAGAAGCACCTTCATCTTGAGACAAACCGAGTTTGACCTAAAATTATTAACAAAAACGAAGCAAATTCAGCCCAAATGAGTTCCTGTCACAATGTGTAACATTATCAGATTGTTTGCTAATACACACCCACGAACGCACAGCTGTCAAAGACAGATAAAAGGGCAATTGGCATGAAATACTGAGGCAAAGAGTATAAGTAACGTTAAAATTAAATAAGTTATCAGTTAACATAACGTTAGTATCGTTACGTCATTTAACTTAATACAGAGGTCATTCAATTAACGTTATCATTATTTGATTAGTATATTAGTTATCTTTGCTGAATAAACTCCATAACAAACTTCCAACGTCAAGTCATTGAGGTAACGTTAATGTATTCATTTATGAAAAATATACTTGAGCTGAAGGAAGTTTCCAAAGGAAGGTCATTTATTTATTTTATCGTTTAACGTTACGGGGAAATCATAGAGTGAAGTATTTGAGCAACAGCATAAACAAATATGTCAGTCTTTTCAGAATAAAAGTCTTGGTTTTCCGCCCAAACTAAGACATGAAGAACACGCGTTGTTAATTTAAATTCGGGCCTAAATAAATATATCAGTAATTATATTTGGTAATTGCTATTGGCTCTTCGGGTATCATCTGCTTTTTACTTTCGGTGTCCTGGAATGTTAAGAAAGGCGACAGAAAAAAGATTGTCTGCTGTTCTGATTGGCCAAAACTACACTCATGGCTCCTCCCCCACGCTCATATCATTAAAAAGTTGAATTAAGGCGTGTGTCTGTCAGGTTATTTTATACATACCTTTTCCTGTTTCAGGCTCTCTTTTTCTCTAGGGAAACACCGATATTTTGACGTTCACGATGAGAGCTAACTGCACCTTTCACACTTTTGAGTTCGAGAGACAGTTTGATGAAAAAGGCGCTAACGAATGGTTTCAAAATAACAGGTTTGTCAACTCATTTAAGTTACACTGATATTGTCTTAAATGAGAAGTATGAAAGGAAGTAAAAATAGTTACTTTATATGTACATAACAAATGACTGCAACACGAAAGCGGTCCCATAAATTTTAATTGTAAAAACTGTTTGTAACTAAACGTTAGTTAAACAAGTTAAACATACGAAAACAAGTATAATAAAGAATACTTTATTGTAAATAATTTTTTTAACCATCGTTGATAAAACACTTTTTAAGAGCTTGAGAACTAGTTTGTCCAAACTTAATACATACGTTAGTTAAGAAATACCTCTGCAAATCTGTGGCGGAACGCCTAACGTTAGACGTATATTTTAGAGAATAAAATATTTCGATATTATACCCACACCAATGTTCGTTTTTGTTTTGCTAAGATCTTCAATTTATCGTGTCTAAATAGTTCACAATGCTGGAATGCAATCATGGAGAAATTATTACTTCTAATCCACATACACATTATCAAAGTTTAGTTGATTTTTAACTGGCTTATGAAATATATGAGGCCATATGTAAATTTGTTAGAACACTCCCTTCTTATTATTACACTCGAGCAGTAAAATCTTCAGTCAACTTTAACCTCATTTATGAAGGATAAAAGTTATTGGTTGTTTATTTCTTGTTAAGCCATAATTTGCACAATACAGTCCCTCACTAAAGAATGAATACGTTAAAAACAATCACCTTCCTGTAGAGGACAGTAGATTTTTATTTTGATTGTAAAATCTAAATAAACACTTGTCTTTCAGGGTTCAATGCAGAACAGAGATTTGAACAGATATAATTTAGGAAGTATTTTTATATTATGTAAGAAGCATGTTATTATTTATAGCTAGCAGTTCTGTTTTCTTGGATGAATGTAAATAGGTTTTATTAGTCTTCTGTTTGTGTCTTTCAGTTATCTACCTTTCGTTCTGTCTGCGGTTTATGCCATGGCTGTTTTTGTTGGACAGAAGTTTATGAAAAACAGAGACAAACTGGACCTGCGGACACCACTTACACTCTGGTCACTGAGTCTAGCCTTATTCAGGTGAGAATCCTGATCACAGCATATTACATAACAAAATAAAACAAATCTGCAGGTCAAAGACAGACCCATTATATAGTGGATAAGGAGATCGACTTGGGGTCTGAAGGTCGCAGGTTTGAACCCCAGATCCACCGAGTTGAAAGTGGTGTGAGGGATGAAACACTTGCTCTCCCATCTTCAACAACCACAGCTGTGGTGCCCTTGAGCAAGGTACCAGCATGGCTGCCCACTGCTCCGGGTGTGTGTTCACAGTGTGTTTGTTCACTGCTGTGTGTGTACACATGATGGGTTAAATGCAGAGCACAAATTCCAGATATGGGTCACTCCATATCTAGCCAACTGGTCACTTTCACTCTTTTTACTCTTCACTCTAATCAGCATGGAATCAGTTTTGGAGACACTTTGCGCAAATGCTGTGCACTTGAACACATTTTTTAACTATTGTTGTATTTTATAAGGTATCTTTTGGCATATGTATATCGGTCTATTCAAAGGGTCTGATCACTAAAAACATTTGAATTTTGAAATCATCAATCTTGTGTTTTCAGAATAAAAAATCTAAATAAAATAACAGATTTGAAACAGGATGATTGACTGGACTGGTTTTGGTTAAAGGACCTCTTTAACCTGAAGAACGTGATCACATTTTGATGCCTATCAGCTCTCGGAGAGTCTCGACGCATAGATAGCATCAGACTGCCTCTGATTAACAAAAGTTCTACAGACACCCATCCTCAGGGGCGAGTCCTGTCTTGATTTAATCTCAACATTAGGATCAGGTCCTATAGTTGATCAGCAGCGCTTCTTCAACTTTTTAGTACTTAAACTTTTTCTTAACAAGCGCTTCAGGCAGGCTTGGTTGAGAAACTGAAGGGGAATTATATTATTAGTTTTATATTAGTTTTATAGATTCAATCCCACTGTTTTTTGTGTTTATAATAAGCATACAATTTATCGATTTTATTTTATTGAACTATTTGCGGAACTATGTTGCGGAAGCATACAATACACGCTTTGAATGAAAATTCAATGTTTTGAGTGCAGGAAAAAAACAGATGTTGGATGCAGTAAAACAAATAACATGGCAACATTTAAATGTTTTGAAAAGCACCTGAGAGGGAACACAGTCAAAGCATTAGATTTTTTTTATCCAGTTGAAAGTTTGTGTTCTTTATTTCCATGAGCATCCCCCCCCTCCCTCTCTCTCTCTCTCTCTCTCGTTGTCTGTGTTTGTCCTTGGGTGTGCGTTTTTAACTGTTTGTCTCTTCTCAGCATCGTGGGTGGTCTCCGGATGGGCTGGTATCTATTGAATGTTCTGTCGTTTCATGGCTTTCGTCAGGCAGTATGTGACACTGAGTTTTACAGCGAACCCATCAGCAAGTTCTGGGCCTGCACTTTTGCACTCAGTAAAGCTCCTGAACTTGGTGAGACATTGTTTTTTCACAATGCAATGTTTCAATTTCTGCTAGGACTGAGTGAAGAGCACTTTATGGTTGCATGTCTGGTTTATCTGGAATCTTTAGCACTTCCTCTGCTTTGTGTTGTTTACTCAGAAATGTAAAGAATGAATCCATGACTTGATCCAAGAGAAAACAGGCCAGACAGAATGTAAATGTGCTGCTTAAGAAAAATTATACATGCAAGACATTTTGCAGATAGTTGATGTCATAGGGTGGGATGAAAAATACATGGTGTAAGAAGAGCTAAAAGAGAAGATTAATAGCTATAAGATTAAATGTGGACTGTTTAAAAATCCATGGTCAAAGAAATTAGTTACAAAAATGCATATCAGGATTTATCAATGTAAGTGTGTCAGTGTATGTGTGTGTTGGGGTTGGTTGGGTGGGTTATGGGCATCAGTTTGCTCTGGTGGATCAGAGTGGATGGAGGATGTCAGACTGGGTTTCAAATCTGCTGTAGAACTCATTAAGCTCATACACCAAAGTTTGATTGCCAAACAGGAGGGGGGAGGATTCTTGTAGTTGTTGATGGTCTTCAGGCCTCTCTACACTGTTGCAGGATCATTAGCAGAGAACTGGTTCTCCAGCTTCTTGGAGTAGCAATTTTTAGCTGCTCTGATCTCCTCATTCAGTGTGTTCCTGGGTTGATTGTACAGAACACAATCTCCACTCCTGAAGGCATCTCCTTTGGCCTGGCAAAGTGGTCTGACTTTTCCAGAGAATCACGGTTTATCATTATTTAATGTTATACAAGTCCGGGTGGGAACGCACAAGTCCTCACAAAACTGACGTATGATGACAACGAGTCAGTGAGCTCCTCCAAGTTTGAGACAGCAGATTCAAAAACACTCCAGTCCGTGCAGTCGAAGCAGGCTTGAAGATCAGACACCATACTCATTGTATCAGGCACAATACTCATTGTCATTAGTATGTTAAGGGAAAGTTTCTCAAATGTAACAGTTGAAGTAAAACACTAAGAATGTTCCCCAAAAATGAAAAGTTGTTTTACTGCCAGTTGTTTATTTTCTGAGATGTATATTCAAAGCTTAAAGAGAGCGTGGCCAGCCATACTAATCTTGCCAGTGCATCAGTTTCAGATAATTAAACATAAAAAAGTGTTGCTAAGGTGTGATGCCTGCTTTCCCCAATCAATCCCCAAAAACAAGCAAAACTCAGTACAGTTTTTAACAAGAGCATTACTCATCAACATTGGTAGGTTTTAAAACGACACAGGCTTATCATAAAATATTAAATTTTATTTATTTTAAATGAGTCTATTCACAAGTATACATAGTACATAAGTGCATCTTATAAAGGATGTCAATGAGAGACATTACTTTGGCAATAGATTGATTAGGTTTCTGCTTGTCTGCAGGTGACACACTCTTCATCATCCTTCGTAAGCAGCGTCTAATCTTCCTCCACTGGTACCATCACATCACAGTTCTCCTCTACTGTTGGTTCTCCTACCGGGACCGGGTTGCTGGAGGAATTTTCTTCATGAGCATGAACTTCATTGTCCATGCACTCATGTACTCATACTACACTGCACGGGCAGCTAGATTGCAAGTGCCAAAACCCCTTGCTCCACTCATCACAATCTCACAAATAATGCAGATGTGTGTGGGTCTGAGTGTGTTAGTCCTAGTCTTCAAATGGAGAGATGAAGAGCAATGCAAATCCACCAGCCAGAACATCTTCTGGGGATCATTGATGTACTTTAGCTACCTGCTGCTCTTTTGCAGCTTTTTCTACAGCTCCTACATTTCCAAGCCAAGACCAAAGAGAGACTGAGTGCAATTGAATAGTAATTATTATTATTTTGATAATACATCTGTGAATATAAATCACATACATTAACAAATATTGACTTTTTATTTTATATAGAGTTGAAGATGTGAATAACATCTTTAGTGAGCAAACCACATCTAGATGAAACAACAGTTTTTAAAGTGGGATTTAAAGCCTTGAATTAACAGTAGCAGTAGCACTGTACTGAAGAACAGGTGCAGATGGGAACATGATAGATTTAAAGACCAGCACCAGCCAACTCAAACAAGCACTAAGCTGATGACAAAAAAGAATTGATGCAGATTTTTTTTATTTATAAAGAATCAATTATTTTAATATTGCTTTAGAATGATTAATATGCACCTTTTTTATCTGCAGTTGTTAACTAACCTGTTTGCTGGAAATCAGGATGCACTGACGCTTCATGCATTGTGTGGCACTCAGGGGTAGTGATGTTTTGTTCACGAAAAGAACAAGTCTTCAAGATGCCTCATAACATCTCTTTTTGGATAGTAAATTGTTTTCTTTGTTGTGTGCGAATAACACTGAAGACCTCAATGAAAAACAACATGAGTGAAGAGCTGAAGAAGAAGCTGAAGGATATAAGCATTAGAAGCTTGTCTTGCTGGTGTATGACCATCAAGAGTTGTTTGACAAAAGAGTATAGTTCAAAGACTATAAAATGTCAGGGAGTGTCACTTTTGCACCCTGAGTAGTGATGGGAAGTTTCATTAATTTTGGATCTTTAGATTCTCATTCACTAAAAAGAATGAATCATTTGAACGTTAAATACAAGAATTAAATAAACTTGCTTACCTGTGTCTTCTGATTCTCAAATATAATCCACATGAACCAAAAAAACTATTCACTCCTCAAAAAGAGTTAGTAATGAAAAGAGGAGCCTCCCTGTATCAACGTTAAACAGCACAGGTGTGACGGTAGCAGAAAAGCCAACAGAACGATTGTGCCAATCTTAATTTATCTAGGTATGTGTAAACCGTGGACATTAAAATGATAAAACAGGTATTTTAAAATTATAACACATCCTGTCCTCACCCAGAAATGTGACGCCTGTCCCCATACAATGGTGTAAAAGGCAGATATATGTGATCTGGCTGTTCAGGTTGCATTGCAAAAACATGTATCGGATTCAGAAGCTCGTATGAAAGCAACGTGTCGGATTTTGAAAAAAAAAAAAAAAAAAATCAGTTGAGCTGTTTTTTAATGCATAGGCTCAATAACCTCAAAGCCAAAGTGCATCCTTTTTGGGAGCTTACAAAGAAAATGGCTGCTCTGACCAATATAACCCCATGTTCATGCAGATGTGAAGACACCTCATTTTGCTGTTTGTGTATAACATGGATGTGCGTGAAGTCACTTGTTGGTTTCAGCAGAAAGCAAATGAGGTTTAGGTAAATCGACCACTTCCTCCTTGACTACTACAAAAGAGTAAAAAAATTGGGGAAAAGATGTAATTTCATGGATCATAAAAAAAAACACAAAACTTTACATTTTAATATAACCAAAATAGGTATAATAAAGGTATAATAAAACTATTTACTCCTCAAAATCTTGAAGACCCAGGCTTTAAACATTATTTTTTAAGCTGTATAGCTGGCTATTTTAAACATTAGTGTCGACTGGAATCAACTCACTTCTGGTTTCAGCCAGTCGAGGAATTACAAGTTCAGTTACTTTACATTATGCATTGAGAGCATTGACTGTACATAACATAGATGTTTCATAAGAATAGTAAAGGAGGATCAGAACGTCATCATTAAAGTTCATCACTTCTTGGTAACCAAAAATGGGTCCAGACAGAACATGTAATATAGAAAAATGGGTCCAGACAGAAATGTAATATATCCTAAACAAACAAATTTATACCCTTCTCAGAGTGTTCATGAAGGCCAAATGAATGAGAATTGCTCGCTTCTGACCCCACCTCTTTTGGGGCCTGTCAAGATATTACAGTTTGGTCACTTCCTATTGCAGACAGGCAGGGAGACCAGGAGGTCGCTCCTAGATCGAGGCGTAAAGTGGGAGATTGTCCCTTGGTCTTGCCTCTAGACCCCCTAAAACTAATCTTTTTTCCTGTTTTGATACAGATCTGACTGAAATGCAAATCTGCCGACTTGAAAACAGCAAAGTCAGCTGCTGCCTGAGTTCAACTTCGTAGTTAACACAGCAACGTTGTTGTTTTTTTCCTGAACAGATACTAACATCTCAACTATTCTATACAACTTCTGTTATTCAGTTTGACCAATCTGACTATGATTTGGTTATTGGCAACTTGTCAATGAGGTCCACCATTGGTTTGTTGTTGTAAGTATTTCTAAATGCATTTAACGATCATCCCATTTGTCGGTTCCACCTTTTTATTTTCTTTGTCCTCGTTATGTACCCTCACAATTTTGGAAACAGGGTTTATATTAGCAAAAGTTACACCTTGATACTTTACGCATGTGTACCAAATTTCATCCGCCTACGACAAACTGGTTGCGCAACATCTGCAAAAACGCGTTAGGTGGCGCTATAGAGCCATTTTTAAAATTAATTTTTCGAAACACAATCATACGTAAATTTTCACCAGGTCTGAGGCGTGTGCAAAAATCTGGGACTTTTCGTTAATGTTCAGGCCCTCAAAAGTCCCCGGAAAGACGGAAAAGAATAATAGTAATTATAATTTTCGAGGAAAACAATAGGGTTCTTGGACCGTTGGTGCTCGACCACTAATTAAATGTTAAAACGGCTACCCATGTAGCCCCTTGGTAGCCTCTGTTTCGCTCCCATAATGCATAACCCTTGCAAACCCATCACAAACAGCTAGAGGGCTCTCGCGCGCTTCCATTGGTGACAGGGGGATGGGTTCCCATCAACCAATGCGCGCAAGGGCTCCTCGTTCTGGCCAGTTCTGGCTGAACTCTAGCAGTTGATCTGTGACGGGAAGGGGGCGTGACGCTGAAAGAAAAGCTTCAGTTCGGCTTCTTTTGCTTTCCTGATCAAAACGGTGTAACTTTTAATGAACCTCAAAAGCAGAGTTTGAATTCAGAGTTCTTCAGGTCTCTGGACAGCACAAGTACATCGTTTTGGAAGAAACACGCATTGCAATGAATTGCACCAGGTAAGAATACTGACTGCGTCATTAGGTAGCGTGAATCTTTTAACTCGACTCGGTTCATGATGGAAAGTTGTTTTGCGATTAGAAATCGACCTCAAGTAGTGCCTTTCTTGCGTTTTTAATTATACAAAGTGCCTGAAATCATCTATTATTCGCTTTATATAGTTTATATAAGTTACATTAACTATTTTAGGGTTCTAGTAACTTTCAAAACCATATAAAGTATAATAGTATAGCTTTGTATTGTTTACATTAATTTACCAGCTATCAAGCGACTTCAGATGACTATTGAAGTAGAGTAAAGTTATTTAAATTGTGCATTATTTGTTTTACAAATACATGTGGTTATTCTTTTTGGCAGTCTAGGATTCACTTTATATCTTTATTGCATCTTGGATTCAAATTTAGAGTTCAGATTTAAACCTACATCTGAAACCTTCTAATTATGCTAGGGGGGTGAAGAGTATCACACTCTTCTTTGCATTATAACACTACATTTAAAGTAATTCAGTAACAATTTATTGATGTGATTCAAAAACAGAACTTCCTCAGGAATGCCAGTAGGGCTGTTGCCAGGGTTAGGGTTACTATAGGGATTCTTGGCAGGAAGAGGTCAGTGGGCCCCGCTTCAACCCCCTAACTGCAACTCTTTTGTTTAAATAAATGCAGTACAAATATGTGAACATACATATACTCTCTCTGTGAAAGTGGAGAACATCTGCAATGAATTTTCAAATAACCATAAAGTAGAACATTAATAATAACTTTAATATGTACAGTTGGCAAATGATCATAGCATAAACTGCATAATACATCCTTAACAAAATTTACAAACTTCAGCATGACTTTTTTTTTTCTGGGTAGTAAAAGTAGGATGTAGACTAACTGATGAAAATAACTCAGTTTTTTTTTGTTTTACTCATTTATTGCAGCCCAAAAATTATTTATAACTTGATCGTGAGAGTGTTGGTAAATTGACATGATGTAAACTGGTTGATCAATGGTTAAGTGTGTGTCATGTACAGTTTATTAGTAATTGTATTACAGGAGACCTTAAATGGCAATTTAACACAAGTTAATTAGTTTTTTTTTGTGTGTGTATATATGTTAGGCGTATAGCAATTTAAGTTACATTTCTGATTGCTAACTAAAAGAGCAGACCAATCAGACCTTTGAGCAGACCAATCATTCTCATTCAAATACACCTCTTCGCACACTTCATTCTTTACTGCCACCTTTCAGTTCAAATAACCCCATCCCCCGTTTTGACTTTCATGAACGCTGAGAGAGTTGTGAATTATCTTTTTCATTTCTTCGTTTAGGATATATAAAATGTAAGCATTCAGCTAATCAGACATCTGTGCAGAGATCACGCCTCACTGGACCCATATTTGGTTACCGGAAGTGATGCACTTCCACAATGACGATAGTTGGCTACGCCCATTTTTCTTTCACAGATTTCTGGGTTTGAGTGCCTGTGTCACCATCTTTGAGTCGTCAAGTGTGGCCTTGGGAATTTGCCAGTGAGGGACGGTCATAAGAATGCAGAGATCCTGAAACCTAGTGTACGTGGGCAATAAGGTGCCATTAAAATAACTTGTTACATGGCAGTCCAGATCTTGAAGAGTAGAGCACATATAAGAGTTTATTCCTGGGCTGGCAGTGTCAGCATGTCTTTCCCGAGAGGAGCCTTGATAAGCACATAATACAGGTGGCACTGAGCATTCTCTGGCGAGGCTATGTGTGTCACGACATAGCAAATCTGTTGAACTGCCTGCACTAGTCTTAGGGACAAAGTTCACGTCTGACTCCAAAGGAGCATTCAACAGGTGATTGTGGGCAAGCAGGAGGATTCATTGATATAGGTTACCACTGCCATTCTAACCAACATGGGATCTGCAGAAAATGACACTTAGGTAAATCATCCACATCTCTTGGTAATTTTTTATGCCAGTGAGCCACAGTCTGGTTCCAGAAACCTGAGAGTTTTGAGAAGCATTTGTGATCACTACAGCATGGCTGGACTGTGCCCCAAAAGGGACCTAATGTCTGCCTAGCAACTCAAACCTGATTTATACTTCTGTGTCAATCCGACGAATTGCACGTTGCGGATGAGCCGCACTCACCCATTTTTAAACAAAGTATTTATAGTTGTGTCCTTTGTCTGTGCTGTCTACACTCAGTTCAATACAGGTTTGATGAGATAGCCAACTGCTAGCAAACCAAAACACAACACAGATATTAACAAAAGACAGGTTTTATTTACCTTATCATAAATCGTATAAATATATCTTCTTACATATGTCGGTTGCTGCTGTAAAATCACTGTCTCTAAACTGATCAATATCACAACTAGGCGTAATGACCATGCTAACTTCTAGCTAGGTAAAACTCAGCACAGATAACAAATGAAGGTTATTTACTTTATCGCCAAAGTTTTAATTCATAACTCAGAGTTTAACACAGAGCGCAAACCCAGAAAGAGAGAGGACTGCTCCACTTTGCCCAATCACGGCGCTCGGGGTATAGAAGGTCACGCGAAGCTACACGCCGAGCTTCGCAGAAGGGTCAGCCCAAGGTCTGCGTCAGTACGCAAACGATGCAGAGGGCAATTCATGTAATGAAAAATAATGTAATGTCGTGAAGAGAACACCCCACCATTCATTATTGAGAATAAGCAAACCAAGGCATTATATCAGAGTAAAGCGAGTTAAAGATTCTTTATGTCATGTATATGGTTCCATTACTATGCTGTTCCATAAATCTCCAGCTTCTGCAAAACTCTGTTGCTCTACCAATTCTGTCTCAACTGTTTCATGATATTTGTTGTACAGAGCAGAGGTTGCGATGCCTGAAAAATATTTACAAAGGGCACACAATAGCACTTGAATCAAGTGTTTGAATTCGTTAGTTTGTTTGTCTGCAGCTACTTTAAGATTAAACGACAATGTCTTTCCGTACAATTTCATACTATTGTATATGATTACATTTCAGGTGATTAAATACATTTGTGGTGTTCCCCTTTGCTACAGAAAAAAATTACATTTTACATTACATGCTTTATGTTTCTTGCAGTATATGGTTTGTTGATCATCATCTGGTTTGAAACCAAAGTAAACACACACTTCGGAATAAGATTGTTTTTTAGGTGTTAAAATGTCCTGGTTGTTAACAGACTTACTTGCACATTGTGCTGGCTCATTCTCTCTTTTTACTTTGTTTGTTTTTAAATCGACTGCCACCTGAAGGCCATCACATCATATCCGAATATTCGGTGTGAAGTTAAGTGCCTGAACATACCTTGATGGCAAAACCGCGGGCGCCAACTGCACATCACATATCTGTCCATTCGATTTGTGCACACGGACAATAGTTCAGCTCTGCCATAACAGATTCGGTTTTCACAAGAGAACAACCAATAAAAGCAGCTGTTTTGATTACATGAATGGGAGATGAAAGAGCCAATGGATGGCGCTTGATACTCATGCTAACTTTCATCTCAAGACAGAAAACTGCGCTGAAGAACAACAAGATAAACAGCCGAGGAAGAAACTGGGAAAAAGAGGAGAGTTTATACATTCAGACGCTTATCTTGCTGGTGTCCGATCATCAAGAGTTGTTCATTAAAGTCCACAAAGATTATGAAACAGCCGGCTTGTGCCTGTTGTCCCTTGAATAGTGATTGAAGTTTGTTAAACTTGGTGCTTCATTCTTTTGACTCTTGTTTATTTAAAAGAATGATTCATTTGAATTATTAATTTTTATCGTTTCTATTTGGAAAATATGTAATTGCGAAACTTTATGATAGACACACCATTACATAAGAGCGCCATCCATTGGCAAGGAGTGTCACTACATCCACTTTTAACACTAGCTTTCAAACGCACCCTGCAAAGATTCATCCAAATCTTATTTTGGAAAGATGTGTGATGGCCTTGACTGCACCACATGCACCTGGTAGCAAGCACATATGTATGAAAATGCATGTGGCTGTGCGTCACTTGTCATCACGCCCGCTATGACTGGTTATGTGTTATCTAGAGATCAGATGAGTTTGGCTCAATCGCATAAATGCTGGATTAAGATCGCGAGGGGGAAATCTAGATCACAGAGGGACCACCGACTAACTCTGTGAACTGCACTCAATGAAATGAACCAGAGCTTGGCCCTGTTTTTTTTAACGACAGCGCTATTCACAAGATAGTTCTATTAGTGTAGTAACATATATGTTGTAATAATAATCAGCTAGTTGTGACTACATTAAAAGGGTTAAGTATTTAGGGCACAAACCCAGATATGTGACTGTGATGTCTATCTCTGATTATCTTTATGAATGTTTCTGTGGCAGGGTTTTGCAGATACTGAACCCCAGTCCACTGGCAAGTCCAATAATACCTGTTGATGTGGCGATGCGACTCTGTCTGGCACAATCACCCCCGATTTGCAGCTTCCTCAGTTCCTATGAGGACTATACATCCAGGAAACTTGTGAATGAGTACAAACCTCTGCGATCATGTATCAGCTCCAAGACAAACATGGGCACACCCAGTATGAAATGGAAGGGTCTTAACTCTAAAGTTAAAAAGAAGGTGGTTTTTGCTGACACCAAAGGCATGCCTCTGACTGCAGTCCATGTCTTTAAGGAATTTGAAGAGGATCCCAGGCTAGACCTACAATTCGAGCTATCGGATCTTGAGGATGCCATTGTTGCCATGACTGCAGAAAAGGAGAAGAGCTGGATTTTGGGCTTTCTTCAACCTGCTTCAGACTACTTGGACTTCCGAAACCGTTTGAAGAAGAATCTAGTGTGTTTAGAAAACTGTGTCATCCAAGAAAATACACTGTCTGGTACTGTCAAAGTGAGCAACGTCAGCTTTGAAAAGGCTGTTCATGTGCGGATAACTTTTGACTCATGGAAAAGCTACGAGGATGTTCGTTGTGCGTACATGAATAATGTTTATGGATGTGAAGATGTTGACACCTTTTCATTTTCCATCGACCTTTCAGATTTTGTGGCTTCAGATCAGCTGGTGGAGCTGTGCATTTGCTTCAAAACCCATGATAATACATACTGGGACAATAATGATGGGAAAAATTACAAGTTGGTTCATGCAGAGAAGGAATCTAGCCAGGTCAATGTCTCCCAGAATATGTCAACTGATATTAAAACTCGAGGCAAACATCCAACAGAGATGGAATTCGACCAGTTTGGGAGTCCGAGAACATCGTCTGGATTCTTCCCTGAGTGGCAAAGCTGGGGTCGTATTGAGAACAACACCCCCTACTGGTGACAGTCAAATGCCTATTTCCACAATTTATGTGGGTGGAGCTTAGAGGGTAACCTGAGTTTCAGCTTCAAATAATGTAGATTTTAGATCTATGTTCCAAAAAGCCATTGAGAACATTTGATTGCAAGATAATTTTTAATTACTTTGAAAAAAGTAGAGTTTTTTAAACATGAATTGCTTACCTTTTTAAAATATTTTTTTAACACACCTTTTGTCAATGGAGCTTGATTTGTTTTGTTTGGGCTGTTATCAAGCTAAAAATATTACTCTTTAAGACAAATAACTAGATTAATTAAAAAAAACCTATTTGTTATAATCATAAAGAGACATTTCTATAAAATAAAAATTTGAACTTCAATCATTTATTTTATCTTCATGCCCTCTACATTCATTAACCATAGAATGTCCCTGCTAATTGTAATTTTGGGAGAATCCTGTTAAAATAGACAATTAAACAGAGTTTGAGTTTTAGGAGAACTACTCATATACTGCTCATAGTTTTAACTGATGGAAGTAGAGCGTTAGATTGCTTCATATTGAAGTTCGTGATTCTTATGATCTAACATGAGTTTATTGGGTCATTTTGTGACGGGAATTAGAATTATGGCATGAAAGGGAATTGTCCATGAGACACGTAAAAAGTGCTCAATTCAGGATTTTGCGCTTCAAGTTTTCAAGTCTTTATTCTACTTTTACAAATTTGCACTCTATGTATTTTACATTTCTTTCAATTTAAATTTTGCTGCTATATATACACGTGTCTGTGTTTGCCGATCAATGTGGGGAAACAGCAGGAATGCTGAAAGATTGAAATATTATAGTATTAAGAATGTAACTTGAAGAAGGCCTTCGTATGTGATGTAAGAGTGGTTGAGATTTTTACATTTTATACACGATTACCTACTCTACTGAAGATGATCTGGTGTTGCTGAGTTTGTGAAGAGGGGTCATGCAGGTTCAATGTAAACAGGCCTACACAACTGAAAGTGTACCTGTAGCTATATTTTTCTACTGCAAAGTAAGATGTTTGTTTGAAAGAAAAGTATTATACTTTATATTGAACCTTTTAGAAATAAATCCTAATGCTTATAGGATGAGTGATTTTTTTTTTCCTTGGGGAACTATTAGTATGATAGAGACCATTGTTTCTTAAACTATAAGATTGTAATGTTGTCGAGAGTAACAATTTGAATTAAGGATAACACGTCAATATGTATAATATACTTATTCATTATGTGAACTATGAAGAAAAGGTCAAACTTTTTAGAGGCTACTGACTGGGCAACTTGATTTAGGATTAGGATTGGAGCTTATCATGGCTTCCAGTGGTTTCCCATGATTTCATTCAATGAGAACACATGAAGATGTAAAGCAGAATGGATATTGCCGTTTCTACTGTATCAAAGAGCAACAATTCAGAGGAAGATCTTGATTAGTTGCTTACACTAACCATAATCTGCATTTCTTCGATTGATCCCTTGACAGAGAAAGGTGAGCAAATATTTATTTTATATTATCCTATGATTAGTACTCAAACTAAATCAGGATTCACAAAACTCTAAAAGGAAACATATTTTTTAAACGGCACCTTCCAAGCCTTCAAAATTGGTTGGAAAAGTAATTAAAACCATACAGTTTCAGTATGACTACATGGTTTCTGAAAGCACTCTGAAAGGTTTGATTCACTCTAAAGATTTAGGGAATATGTTTCCACAGTACATTATCATGAAGCTAGTTTTATTGAAAAATATGGTTATATTTTATTAAATAAACTGACGATTTGTTAATGTAATGCTATTTTTTAGTTTTAGAGCGCTCTTGTTTTCTTTTTATTATTGATTTTATTATTAATTAGAACTTGGAGGCGTAATTGATCATTTTTCAGGTTAGCACAGGGGTTTGTTGTTTATAAGATTATTATCACACTGGTGTTAATAATGCGAGTCTGTCATTATCAAAAATAGCTCTTAACTACACAGTAAAAAAAAAATGTAAATTACTACTGATTTATTATTTTTAATTGTTACATTTTTGACTGAGGGAACATTTTCTTATTGAGTTCAAATTCTCAGTGGCTGTTGTTTATTGGATAAAAAAAAAAAGTATGTTCCGTCAATCGTAAAAACCGAATAAAAAATGTTTCGAGTCATTTTTGGGAAGACAAATTTTACTCAATGTAAAATGTCTGTGCAACTTTTCACTGAATTGTACGTTGAACCACCTACCTTTTTAGTTTATAATTATATTTTTTATCTGTTCACCTAAAATTAGCCAAACATGATGCTTAGACTTTCCTCATTTAGCAGTTATACGTGTTTAGCAGTTGAATACTATTGGTCATATAGGAATTTGTGTTTGGTACATGGATTCGATGATCGCAGGCTCACACCAAATTCTGTAGCCCAAATGTTGTTAGAGACTGAAAAAAAAACTTTATGAAATGCGAATACAATTGGTTTTATTGAATTATCTTATTGAAATTCAGCCATCACCACAGCTTGCACTTACACCACACTTGCAGTAGTGTGTAGATAAATGGACAATTTAAAAGACAGCAAGATCAAACGATAAAGATAGGTCTTTAATCCAGTGAATAGGTAGCAGTGGTTTAAAGTGTTGAGTCACGTCCTTTCTCTCCCCTAAGCCTCTCTAGCTAACACCACACCACTTTTTTCTTACATAAGGAGATAGACCAGTCAGCTGTTGCGTAATAACAGTGGATAGGACAGGGGTGGGGGTGGAGGGGTAAAGTTGATTGCAGCCTGTGGAATCAGGCATGATTTTATTTTTATCTCTTACTTGTGACACCGTTTCAGCAGTTGTTAAATAACTGACTAGACACATGAATGCCTGATGAAGAACTACAATGAGTAAAGAGTGGGTCAGTGGAACCAGAGAAAACTAGCAACAGAGTCTGAAGATCTTTTTTTATCCATTCATTCAAACATTATTTTTTTGTCTATCAATGATCATTCACAAAACAGTTGTTTACAGCACCAAACTAGTTGAATCGTTAGATTATTTACCAAATTAAACATAAATGCAATTGTTAAGGAAAAACTCTGCATAGCAAGCTGTGAAACCCAAATGAAAACCTTTTTTTCTCCAAACAGTACTGATTCAACACTTTTAAATTTTAAATCTTAACTCTGAGAGTGTAGTTTTCGCTCTCCTGCATATTAAATGTCATTCTGATGGGTAGTACTTTGTCTATTGAAATTGTTTATAATTTCTTCTGTCATGGGTTATATAGATTTTTTTACAAGACACTTCTAATTTTAAAATACAAGGATTGAGTAGTCAACTCACAACAGTCAAAGTCTTACATTTAGCATTCTTTGTTTTTACTTCAACAAGTCATTATCTTTTAGGTAAAAATATAATTTGAACACCATATAAAGTCAAATAAATTATCAGTACAAACCTTGACAATGGCAATTATTTAATCTCACTACTTTTGCAGGAAACGCAAAATATTTTTTCTTAAAAAGTACAAAAACTTGCAGCAATATAAAGTCAGCTTTGGTATTGTTTGAGCAAGATCTGATCAAATCAGTTTTTGGAGAGATTCTAGACCTCAAAGACCTTAAAGCCGGAGGTCTGTGACAGCCAGTAGCAGAAGAGCTTGAAAATGTAATGGAGATTGAACAAACAAAACAGCCCAGATACAGGGCACCCTTCCAAAAGAGGGGGAGGGGACAGGCAGTACACACATGTAGCCTAGCACGAACACATCCCAGCACAAGCAGATCAGATTCAGCCCCCTCTCCTGCCCTTGAAACTTCACGAGAGCCATTTGTAGAATTTTCCAGCGCTTCAGTGCTTGTTACACGTCCTCTCTCATGTACTCTGCTTCAATTTCCAAAATGTCTCCTTCCTAAGATTACTTGTCATTTAGAAAATAAATATTTCAATAGACAACTATCTCAACATCATCAAAGCATTTGAAACAGTGGTGTGAAGTACTGGAAAAAGTGTTCTAAATGAGTGTTCTTATGTATTTTACTTTTGCTCACTACTCCACTACTATTTTTGATTGAATATTTGTACTCTACTCCAGGAAATTTACACAGATGCTAGCCTTACTCATTAAATTGGGATTAGCCATGACAAGTTGGTGTTTGACTGTTATGAATCATTTCTTGGGCAGATAACGCCATCTGCAGGGTCCATGGCTTTTCAACATGCAGAGGAACGGGGCCCTGATGGCTGGCCAACTTTAAATACAGTCATAACTCTTCTGTAATGACACAAGGGCATGACTCCCTAAATGACCCACACTCCCTATTAAAGAATGGAGGTTCTCAAAAGAACCATTCATGGCTTTCAACTGTTTTTAACAGTGAATTGGCAGAGAACAGAATCTTTGCATACCGTTGCCTGGTTTGGGATGCCAATCTGTCATTTGTGACGAGGGAGGTGAAAGTAATGTGTGCCTGTTATTTGTTATAATAATGTCTTCAATTTATACACTGCTTTTCTAGACACTCAAAGTTTCTATACAATGATCAGAGCATTATTCATTCACTCTACATCTAGTGGTGGTGAGCTACCTTGGTAGCTTATGAAGCAGTCTGACAGGGCATAGCTGCCAGCTGCTTTCGGGCACGTAAGGGGCTCCTAACCATCACCAAACAGACTCCATCAGTCTCACACATCCATACAGGGCAATGTGGGTGAAGGGCTTGCCCAGGCTGGAATGGTCCAGGCAAAATGAACTTAGTGGGGATCGAACCACCAATCCATTTGTTACAGATCGGCTGACTCCACAACTTCGATGTAATGCTGAAAATGTAGTTTCTCTGCTGGTCTGATGACGTGTTTGGTAACATGTACAAGGCCAGGGCGGACTCGATCGAGTGCATTATGAGGGAAATAACAACGTCACAGCCTGGGCCAGATGTTGTTGGAGTCTTCCAAACCAAATAAGAACCCTATCATAATAGGGGAATTTTAAAATTCCACCTCAAGCTTCACTATATGAAAGTCTAGTATCCACTACAGCCTGATGTCAATTGATCCAAGGATCAGTACCGGGGGTTGTATTTTTGTATGTAAAATGTGTGTTGTTTACAAGGTCGATCAGTTGATGACCTATAAGCAGTTTGTGATATAAAATGCAGAGCAATGTTGATTTACATGCTTATATCCATGACCAGTCCTTTTGGCGATCCGAATAATGGTTGCTTATTGTTTTAAAAATTTATTGTTGGTAAAAGTAATCTAAAAAAACACAAAAAAACTTCACTGCTGATCTCAGGATATGATTCCCAACACAAGACCATTATTCTAAAAGCACTGAAAAAGCAAAAGCAGTGAAGTGACTGACTTTTTTTTTAAAAGCAAATTTCAAGAGCAAAATTATGTTGACTTTTGCTTGTGCCCTTTTACAGTAGTTGCTATTCCACTACACATTTGAAAAAAAAATGGAATTTCAAAAAACGTTTGTGGAAAAAATTCATAATTTAATTGTTTTGATTAAATCCTAAATATGTGATTAAACACAAACCAAATCACAAGATCAGTCATTCAAAAACATTGGACTGATCGTCATGTGTCAACGGAGACATCTACATCTTCTCAGGCCATGGAGCAGCAAGCCCCATACTGGGAGTGGCTACGGATGAAGCGATTTTGGGAAAAAGTGGCTGGGGATTTTACAGAGGAGCTATGGATCCAAAATTTCCTCTTGAGACACTTAACTCAACTTTGCTGTATCAAAGGCAGCTACATGACTTGTTTATTTTGAAAAAACAAACAAACAAAGTTTTCACTGAAATTTTGATACACCTTAAATACCCCTCCTCCAATGCTCAAAAACTTTTTCTTTTTTTTTCTCGAAATTGTCATGTTTCCATTAGGAGAATTAATTATCGCAAATCCTATTTGTGCAATTCCATGGTCAATGGAAACACGACTAGTGAGATGCAATTAATTGTTGGATTTACTAAAGGAATGTAGTTGAAGGATGGGATCAGGGATTTTAATTTACTTCAAAACACGATTTTACCCTTTCTTTCCTCATTACTGCTGATACTCTTCCAGTTGAAAACTAGTGGCATAGTGGCAAGCCATTTATAGTATTTCAGTAAGTATATACTTATTTAAAGATATGCCATTTGCTTTTTTACTAGTGCAATTCAAATTGCAGATTTTTCTAACTGTCTAACTGTTTATATGACTGGTTAAAATATAGTTATTACTTATCAGAATAAAAGGATTATTCTTATAGTTAGACAGTTCACATGACTAAATGTAAAAGTGGTCTGCCATTGCAACTGTCAACGTCTTGGCTCCATCTTGTCTGGAACTGGACTAAAAACAGTCTATTCCTTAATGCCCTTGACCTTCACTTACCAGGTTCTGGAGAGCCCTAAATTTAATTCACATCAAGTGAAAAAAGCTTAATGGTGACTTTCAAGGTGAAGAAGATGAACAAAGCAGTCCAGTACTACCCTGCCAGGGAAATTCTCTCGACAGCTGAATGACATTGAAAACTAAATAAATTGTTTAAATGCATGCTTTGACATAAAATATTTTCTTCTGTGTTGTAAGACATTAACTCATAATGTACTTGTGCCATAAAAATGTTTAAAAAAATGCACATAAATTAAAAGTTTAATTTGAGGAAATAATAGCATTCTTTTAAAATTACATTAACCATTTTTACAGTTATTTTGTCAGATTTTTTTTATCCTACTCTATAAAACAGAGCTAGAAGGGACGCAGTAGAGCAGAATTTAGCCTAAACCTTCACACAACAAACCTAATTAAGCTCCTCTTGGCTGGTTTGAAAATACTCTAGTGTTTCTCGAAACGGGTTGAAACATCAACCAGCAGGGGCTGCAAGACTACAGAACTCTAGGAATGAATGTGCCAGCCCCTGGTATGAAGACTGATATGTAGTGGTTCTTGGGGCCTCTTGTTCCTTTGTGCCTAAGGCCCCAAGATTCCTCTGAATGAAGGAAAGCTGGAAGCTATTTACTTGTATATGCTAAACGAGTTGTCCATGTGAAACTGAATTAGCCAAATGCCCTTATTGTTTGTAGAAAGAGATAAAATAAGTTCCAAAAACATTAAGAACCAACTTCGGTTCAAGTTTAATTTTTGGAGAAAGATTTTACTTCTGTTCTATTTAAGTACTGGATTTTGACTAACTTGTTTGATCTATTTTGTTTTTAAATATTGAGTTGCAGTTTTTCCACATTTGTCCTCTTAGCCCACATTCAAAAAGCTATGATTTTTACTCTTTGAAATGATTGGCTTTCAGTGAGGACTCTTTAATTCTTCTCAAACATGATTTGCAGATACTCTTTACACCTTTAATTTGAAACACAAAACTATGAAATTCATTATTGAATGCTGTAATTGTAGATATATTTGAAAGCTATTCATTATATGGTTGAACATAATTTAATTAAAAAAAACATTAATAAACATAAGTTAAACTTTCAGGATCATGAAGAAGTCTGTTAGCAGGATGTTTTGATGTTCAGAAGACAGCATCCACTGAGACATATGCCGCGCTCACAATAGTTGGTCACTTTTGACTTGAATGGGTCGCAAACAATGCTGCAAAATCGGATGTAATAGGCTATGCTTGCAATTATTGATTCTGCTCAGCTAAAAGAATGTAAAGCTAAATTCAACTTTTACCTGTGATAAATGAATGAAGTGGCCATCTAAAACCACCGGGATGCTGAGGTGAGAGCATGGGCATACTGAAATCCTGTTTTAAAGCAAGATTTTATTTTTGAGGACTTCAGCGCTGATGTGACATGTATTAGAGTGAACCCTGTTGCCATTTGGAGTTTGGTGTTTTTTTTAACATGGCTCCTTGTGGACAGGGTCTTCTCTGCTGCACAGTCCTGGCGATGACCATCAGATTTCTCAAAAGCTAGTGTGACCGGCACTGTAGACTACAAAGGGTGCACCAGCAGTTTTTTTTTTAGGATATAAAGCCAGTCTAGGATTGGTTGGAGCTTCACATGTATTGATAAGCTTTGTGGAGATGCAGAATGTATCTCCCTGCAGTATTTGGTATCTGTGCAGAAAAGTAAAAGAATTTTCAGTGACTATGGAGTTCATTTCCGATTATTGATCACCTTGCCAGCAATCATATTAACCAGGGTTTCATTACTCCTGAGCAGTGCTACAGGCTGCTTACGAAGCTACACATTGTTTCAGTAAAGGTTTTTTTCAGTGCACAAAAATGAGCCTACTTTTCAGAAGTCCAGCATTTCTTAACAAAAATGTTTTTTTCATTATGGAATGTTATATTCATATCTTTGACACTTAATTGAAGTATCTAGCATTTAAAGCACAAAATTTGTGCTTTAAAGAAAGGCTTGAAATAGTTCATCAATTATTATTACTAGTGGGTTTCAGCCTGTATTTTTTTTTTGTTTTGAATCTAACGGACATGCAAAAGTTACAGCTAATGTGCGCCATCTGCTGGAATAATGAGTGTTCACTCATCACTACATTTCAAGTTTTATTTTACAACTGCCAATTACAATGCTGCCAATGGTTATACAAGTGAAGTAAAATACTGGAACATTCCATAATAGTTGATTAAATGTAATAGACAAAGCTAATGTAGTGTTTACAAATAATTATATGACCTTAACTTGAATAAATCAGTCAAATTTCTACTATTATATGAGAGATAAAATACACTTTATATTGTAAATCTAAGTTAAAAAGAATATAGATTTTATAAACCAAATGAAAAATGGATGGATATATTTTGTTTTTCATAGCATGGCTAGTTCTTAACTCTAATTCTAATTTGATTTGACTTACCAGAAAAAAACAGTGTTCCTGGCCCTTCTCTGATCCCTGAGATGGATTGGTACGGTTTAAAGCAGAACGGATCAATTTGAAAGCATAAACAAGTATCAAGAAGATAGCATATATTCTCCTCTCGCGTCATGATGACAGCAGACAGCCAGTGCTGTTCAGTGTTTAAATCAGTGTAGTAATCAGTCACATTATCATACCTTCACTTGTTTTAGGAGAAATTATATGGAAATGTTCTATATAAAAAATCTACCTTTGTCTACCACATAGAAAAATCAAACTGCACCCATACTCAGGGTGGTGATAATGGCGCGGAGAAATCAAGAAGCTGGTTGTGTGAGACATACCTGGTTTCAGCCTCAGAACTGTCTGATGGGTTTATTGCTTTTTAAAGGCAGGCACATCTGGAAGACGTGAGTGTCCAATCTATCCTTGTATCTTTGCATTATCTTTCTTTGTCAGTGACTATTTTTCAATGGCTAACTTGTTTCGAATCAGTCAGTTGTTGTGGTGACATTTTCATGCTCCACAACATGACGCTAAACAACATGGGAGTGGTTGTTTGAGAAATCTGTCAAGCGGCATCCTGGGCAGGTTTTAACCAAAGAGAGCAGTCAAATCTTCCCTGAAGATTATCCTGAGCAAGGGTCATCATGCCGACTGGAGCATCAGCATCAAAGCTAACAATGTGAAATGTTTAGTGCAAGTAAACCTGTTACTAAAAGGACTGCGCCCACTGCCACGTTTTCACATTGCTACAATTTCAAACATGTGCAAGACATGTACAATAAACTAGTTTTATTCTAGAGGATAGAGATCAAAGAATATCTGCAAAGAATGCAGAGCAAAGGCTGTACTTCCAGCGTCAGCTAATGCTGCTGACCCAGTTCTACTCAGTGGTCATCGAGTCTGTTCTGTGCACCTCCATCACTGTTTGGTTTAGCTCAGCATCTATATAGGACATCCAGAGACACCAGAGGACAGTTCGGAAAATCCTTGGAGTTCTCTTACCCTCCCTTCAAAAACTGTACTCCTCCAGAATATGAAAGAGGGCTCTCAAAATCACTCTGGATGCTGCTCACTCAGGCAACCACCTCTTCCAGCTTTTACCCTTAGACTGGCGCTTCAGATCCCCAAACACCAGGACAGCCGGCACAAACACAGCTTCATCCCTCAGGCCATTCGGCTCCTGAACCTATAACTTCCCAACCCACACTCCCATATATTTCCCTTAAATATTGCGCCAACATCAGGACTCTGATGTGGGCTCTCCACATTTCCAGGCGCTTTATATTCTGTTGTTATGCTGCTGCACTTTACTTTTACTTTATTCTTTGTTCTGCACATTACCTCCAAAGCACATCTCTTAAGCACCTTGGACTTCTATAGTTATAGTTCTATTACTTTATATTTTTACTAACTCTATTCTAGAATATTACTATATTCTATTTACTTTTAACTTGAGCAATTAAGTTATATAACCTGTGTTACTGTGCACCGTTATTGTGTCATTTTTTGTACCAACACTGGAGAGTATCCCTGTACAACAACAAATTCCTTGTGTGTGTGCTGCACACTTGCCAATAAACATCTTTCTGATTTCTGGACACAGAAATAATTTTAAAGGTGATTTATGAATTATTCATTTGTAATATAGATACTAAGAAACAAATCAAAGTTTTAGCTGATGTTGATGATTAATTTTCTTCATTGAACATTAAGGCATTAAACCCTCTCACAAATCTGATGTACATGTTGACTGGTTTATGACACACTGATATATCTGAATTGCTCTCTGATGATTCCATCTACTGAGACTGACAAGTCCTTCAGACGCCATCCTATCTTGTTTTGGCTAAAGCTAAGACCATAAATCAAGACCTGTCTGTGTGATCTGTCTCTTTCTGACTTTGTAACAGCTGAATTATTTTGTTATCGTGCATTTCTGTATCCTCCATCTTTTTACTCTCATTGAATAATAATAGGTAGTAAAGGTTGTTGACTAAAAATATGAAATAAAATTATCCTTTAGTTGGCTTTGTGTTGACAAGGTCCTTTCTCTAACAGCTTTTTTTCCAACAGCTGTAGAACCCTAATGATGTGGAAATAATTTCTTAGAACAGCCTTTAATTAGTTGTCTATTGCAGTTAATGTCAACATTCTGGAGTATTTTTTTCAATAATAATTTAACTAATAATGTTGATGTGTGACATTTTAAAGGAATGCTCAGTTTCTCATGTTGTCTTAGAACAATCGGAACTGTGAGACATCTTTAAAATGGCAGATCGTGCGGATCTTTTAAGCTAGTTAGCCTGATGAGGCAGTGCAGCAGTATAATAATGGTGGGGTATTTAGTGACTCTCTTTCAGCGTCATCATTGGCCTTTTCAGAAGTTGGGATGTGATTGGTCCCCTTTTATATTCACACACAGTAACAAAGTATATTGTATAAACGAACCATTGATGTTCATTTACAATGACAGACAGCAAGAGATGTTAGGCTGTGTAAGCTAAATTCCAAAAAAAGCTTCGTAGACCAATCACTATCTTTGGGGACTACAAAATTAAGAATTGAGTTTTATTCATCAGTAACATTGAGCTATTCTCTGTTTCTATTTGATATTTTGGGTTCCACTCACTTCAGGCCAGGAGTGAGCTGCTAAACGTCTAGCTCAGAAACATCTGTATCAATCATTCTAAATTATTTAAATTCTAGCGCCAATCGCTGCTTCCTTGAGAAACCTGTCATGCAAATTATTTCAGTTTGAATTTAATCTAATCATATGATACCTTGATTGATCATTTCACTCAAAGTTGTTAATCATTTAGTATTTTTATATGCTTAGATAACAGCTTTAGTGGAATATATCTATGGTATAGTCATTGCTCTAGGTGATGAAAGAACTGAAAGCTGCTTTTCATGTCTCTGGCATACAACAGAAAAAAGTGTCAGCTCAAGGTTCATATTTCAAGTTCTATAAATCGAAACACAGCCGTAGTGACAGGTTCACCACATGTGGCAATGAGGACATAAATCAAGCAGTGACTGAAATTCTGAGCAAAATATACATTTGATACAACAGCCAAAGGTACACTGCTCAGTATCTTATCTTTCATAACATATGTAAATGTGCAGATGAGTTGCCTGGAAAAAGCAACCATGCTCTTGTGTAAATAATCAGAGGAGTTCTCAATTAAAAGAAAATAATTATTTTACATGATGTGGTCTCTGCATTGATGAAAGCGTTTGACCAAATGTCCTTGCTAAGGCCGTAAAAAGGGATACATCGTGTGAGTCCAGAAATGGTAAAAGAATGTTTAGGTTATAGGTTATATTAAGTTACATATCATCTTTTACAAGCATTTTCATTACAGGCTTGAGGACAGAGGAAGCTCAAGTCCAAAGATTCATTTTACATGTCAGATATTGTAAACATGTTGATGCATATTTTAAAGTTAAAATGATTTTGTGATAGCCCTTATTAAAATGTTTTTTTTTTGTTTCTTACATAACCATCCTTCCTTAAATTGGAATTTTATGTTGTAACTTGAATTGCAAATGTCTCAAACTATAAATATGTCTTAGTATATAAACATCCCCTTTTATAAGGAAGTTTATCAACCCAGTATTTATCATATATTTAGGTGCCACACACAGAAATCTGTTCAACTATATACAGCATTGGACAAAAAGATGCTAATATCGGCAATATTTATTTTAAATTGTCAATGTTTCCAAAATCAAATGTTAATTTTCTGTTAAACAACACCAAATCTGACTTGGGGGATCTTGTTATATATTTTGCTTTAAGCTATTCAGTAAGATTAAAAGTTGCTTCTTGCACGAGCATAGATAAAAGGTCAGTTCCTCTTCCCTTTACATCTACTGATGTCACACATTAAGAGAAAAGGTTTTTACATCATTCCATTGAGATCTTGTGACTGAGAAGTCACATGGTGTATGTGGAATGAACTGTCTTGTCTTGTGTCTGGACCTATTATTATATCTACTGTTCCATGGTTATGATTTCATCTTAATCTTTCCATAATATATTTAATATCGACAGTTGTACTGCATCAAATATGTTTTTACAATCCTGCAGTTTCTCAGTTATTTTACAACCCCAGCAGTTTGACTCAATCATTTTTTATCAGATGTCATAAATCTACAATATCCCAGAAAGATTTTTCACAATTAATATCTCATTACTATAATAGAAAGATCTGGGATGCACAAGGAATCCACAGGGTAACTTACAATCTATTTTGTTGTTTTTTGGAGATATGCGTAATTTGAAGTGACAAACGAACATCTAGTTCAGGAAGACAGACAGTGCAGAGTAGAGTAGGAGACAGCAACATTAGATGATTTTTAGACAGCGGTGACAAATGGTAGATAATCAAGGGTGAACATGTAGGTATGCAACAGCTTTTCTTATAGATAATACAGAGAAACAGCAGAGTTTAGCAACAGGAAGTGTACACAAAACATGACTGGGAGGACACCAGCTGATGGACAGAGGGCTGATGGTATTTTAACAGTTACATCAACTGAGGTGATTGGATAACAAGTTGTCAAGGAAAAAACATTTAAGTGTGGAGAGAGAGAGAGAGAGAAACAGACGGTTTTCTTGCATAACCCATGCTTATCTGAATAGGGAATAAAGACGATTAATCTCCATGCACTTCAATAAACCAATGGGCACTCAGACCTATTGTTGCAAGAATTTGGCAACTTCCAGTATTAATAAAGAGATGATGGATACCTTCCACAATATTGCCAGCTGTAATCCAACCTCTGGGCAAAAAAAAACATACATCCAGCCAGAACAGCCAACCTCTACTCAATCTCATCGGCAGCCAGGACTGGCAACTCAACTTTCTCCCCATCGAGTGCCCTTTATTTTCACTCCCAAACATGACAACTCAGATCTCATTGATTCAAGAGCGGAATTGACTTACATGGAAATTGTATCTTCATTAGAGCCTTCTTTGCCCACTGATCTTTTTATTCACTAGTTTTCAGAGTGAGAGCTGAATGCCCTTGACCGGAAAAGGAGTTTAATTGAGTCTGAAATTGTGTTTTCTTATCATGCGCAGAAATAAAATTATGGTAATAGCTTTAGTAATACATTTCAACACAATTAATGTTATTATCAATATGCATTTCTCTAAAAACCTACAGGACAAACAAGTGAGCAAAAAAGTAAAATAAAATACAGATTTTAGCTAATCAAATCACTTCACTGAGCAGGTCTCTTCTAAAATTGATTAGATGGACATTTCTGTAACATCAACACAAGATGATGCCTCCCACTGTGTCGGAAAGCTTTTAGTCACAAGAGACTTTTCTTTCCCCAGAACACGAGGGGAGCTAGTAAAAAGCAGCTGTCAACCTAGTCAAGTCAACCCCTCTCATTTCTCTAGATGATTAATGGGTTCTTCAATTAAAAATAGCCACAGGGTGTGACAATTTTACCTGCTCTCGTAACAGAAAGAATGCAAGTGATCCTCAAAAGGATATGGCCTCTTAAATGAAGACAGCTCGGAGGATTATGATGTTGTATATCTCTATATAACTTCAGAAACTTTTGCCCACCATGTTTGAAAAATGGAATCCATGGTTTTCAATGATTTTCCAATAATTTTTCACTGTTATTTAGAAACTTTTCGCTAGCAACACATCAGCTTTATGGTTTTAATTCTATTCCTTGAAGTTTATTAAAAGGAATTTAACTTAAGCGGAGCAGCTTTTCACCCCGTCACAAAGAACCTGAGAGTGACGTGAGGCACCTCAGATGTAGGAGGAGTTGTTTACAAGTAACAGGGCCAGCTCCAGCTCTCACCAACATATAAGAGATGCTTTGCCAATAGACTCCAGGAATATTTGAGAAATAAAAGAATGGGAATCCCACATGTGGATGAGCTGGTAAGCACTTTAAAACGATTATCACCCTTTTGTCTATTTGAAGTTCTTGGTTTCAGTTCTCATGTTAAGCATGATGGCATGCATACACGTATGCATGTATTAGTACCGAAAGATTAGCCTAAATAGATTAAAAAAAATATTACAGAGAAACAGATTTATTATTTATTTATAATTTTTATTTGTAACTAAACACCACATTCAGTAGAGTGGCTTTGCATTAAAACGAAATGAACAAAACTGCTGCTTTTGAATCAACATTTACAAAACTTGAAGCTTTTCTTTTGAAAATGTATGGGTGATTATTTATAGGAAAGTGTCATGGATGTGAACTAAACATCCTTTTAAAGGATGTATATATGTAATGTGACATTACATAAATTCTTAAATTAGGATCAAAGGGTTTGCAAATTACTTTAGTCCAAGCATAAAAATGCTCTCTGTCCTTGGAACTAGTATTCAGAATGAAATAAATCTGCTTCAGACAAATCTAACTATTTGACAGTCAAAATGTTTAGTTTTTAGTTATTACCATCAAATAATAATGGCGTACTATTGAAAATATTGAGGATTCTGAAGAGGAGTTTGCTCTGAAGGGAGAAACATCACATGTGGCATGACACACATGCTTTTGAAGCAATTTAGTGATCCAGACATAACTTTTTTGGAGTAAATGTGTGTGTCTGGAAGACTCTGATATGTTGAGAATAATTAGGTTCCCTCAATTTTAAAATACAGGTAAAATAGGATGAATCTTTTTTCTTTACATTTTCAGGTTAAATGCTTAAATATTTTAAGGTAAATTGCTTTAAGGTACAATTGCTCATGTTCAATGCCATGTAGTTTCTTGAGAGATTTTTGAATGATCAGACATTTTGTGTAATTTTGTGCACAATTATTGTTCCTGCATGGCCTGCTGGGAGATTTGATCATGTTTGAAAGACTTTAAAATTAGAGCTAAAGGGTCACACCTCTTAACCCCACAATGCACCGTGCTAAACACCTCCACTGAAAATAGCAGAACAATCAATCATGTGACATTTTAACATAGCTGAAAAAGTATATTATAATTTAATTAGTGCTTCTGAAATCCAAACTTTGTAGTAGGTAATGAGTGACCCCTCGGGAGGTATAAAGTGATCAAATAAAGGACCTGCTTATGAAGTATGCAAATTTGAATTCTCCCAAAATGAAATGACCCATTTCAGCTCCTCTCGAAACTACAAGTGCTAAGATGGGATTTAATAACCCCCCTTCTTATGCTATGATTTTTCTTATACACATGCATTTTCTATCTGTGGGAAACTGGGAATCAATTAGATTCCTTTTTAATTTGAAAATTTCACAGCAGTCACTTCAGTACTTGACACTCAAAAATGTGCTAAGAAAAGTCAGATATTTTGTACTTTGCCTAGAACTGACATCGCATTAAACATATAGCCTAATATTCTCACATGCACACCACTGACCTCACAACATCATGGTCTTGAATGATGGTGGCAATTTATTAGTTTAATTTTATGGATGTACTTAATGGTATGTTGACTTTCCCATAGGTTCAAGACAACCAAGCTGAAAAAAACGAGCAGGGGGTTACTATGGCACACACGAGCACAGTTGATCTCAATCTCAAATCCAACAATCTTCAGGTCAAAAGTGAAGTCATCAAAAATAGCTTTAATGTGAGGATAACATTTGGTAAGCATAAAATTAATTTTTACCCCGAGCAACTATACTAAATAGCATTTCCTGGATAATCCAGACGGACAGCAGCAGTGACAACCTCCAAAATCTGCTAAAAGAAAGACTGCTGACTGAATCAACCAGAGCAACCTACATCCAACCTTTTGATTTTGAGACAGAGGTAAACAGCTTGCATCAATTCTCCCAATAAGTTTAAGTGCGTTCAGTTCTGTCATTTCCTCATAGAATGATTTTGTGGATGAGGATGACTTCCTGAAAGCAGCGCTGGAAAACAAACTACCAATGATCAAACGTTATCTTGCCAGAGGAGCGGACCTGGATGTCTATGACAATGTGAGTGCTTGCCACTGTATTTAAGACAGAAATAAAACTGATTCAAACTAAAGAGCTGAAATTTCCTCTAGTTCAACCGAACAGCTTTACACAAGGCATGCTCACAAGGAAATGTGGACATTGTCAATATTCTACTCAATGCTGGAGCATCAATAGGAAACAAAGACAAGGTACTAAATATCTTTAAAATGACTTAGAATGACTGGATCATTTAATCTCAATGCACTCTAGTTTTATAGTCAGTTCTGAGGGTTAGGGAAGACAGGAATCTGAGTTTATTCAGTGCCACTGAGGGCTTCTTTTAGAGATTCTTTTCTTTTCTTCTTTTAATAGTTTTTTAGAGATACATGTGATTTCCACTTTTCTATAAAAAGTAGTTCCATACAGAGAGTAATATATTTAAAAGCAACTTGGTTGAGCTAGCTGCTCTTACATAATGCAAAAAATTGACAATTTCCAGGCCTGATTAACATATATGATCATTGCTCTTTTTAATATTCAACCAGCTGCAAGCCACTGAGGTTCATTGGGCTTGTCGTAGTGGGAGTTTGCCAGTGCTAGAAGCACTCCTTAATCACGGGGCAAGACTGGATTCCAGAGATAAGGTAAAGGCAGTTGTGACAGCAAGTTTTTATATTTATACATTAGTTTATACACCATGCCTTTCTAAGCTTCGCAGCACTCCTCTTCATGTGGCCGTGCGGACAGGGCACTACGATTGCGCTGAACATCTCATTGGTTGTGGTGCAGACATCAACGCAAAAGACATTGTAAGTATTCTAAGATGCAGACTATTGGCTAAAGATACATATTCATTTATACTAAAACTGTCTGTATTTCAGGAGGGTGACACACCAATGCATGATGCAGTGAGACTGAATCGTTTCAAACTTATCCAGCTTCTTCTCATGCATGGAGGAGACTTGCAGAGCAAGAATTGTGTATGCATTTATAATGTATTTATCCTGATAAATATGTGCCAGGAGAAGAATGTCCACAAAAATAACAGAACTAAAGTGTCTAATGTTATCTATATTAATGCTTTAGGGGAGTTTGGTTTAACCAAACAGTCTGACACCAAATTGTTTTTGTGGTCAATCAGAAAGTGGTCAATATGAATGAGATGCTATTGAACTTTGGGTGTGATTTTAAACATCAATATCAAATCTGAGATTTTGTAAAACAGTAATGTGCTTTAGATAATCTTGAATGGGTCAAACTGCAGCCAGTATAAAAACAATATTTGTAGACAAACAGCAAGAGCTAACTAAATTTCGATGTAGTTATGGTAAGACAGTTTGGAGACTTTGAATTTCTTAATTGTGTCCCAGATTTTTCCCATACACCACCTTTAACCTAATGCTCACTGATATTTATGGATTTTCTTAACATTTAGGGCTAGAACACTAATATTGTGTTATTATTAAAAGTAGACCAACAAATGTTTAATCAAACATAGCTGACAGCGTTTGTTTCTCCCTCAAATTTGTAATGACATTACAGCTTTTTCTGCTTTATTTATTCTTCAGAAAGCATTTAGACAAGACATTTTTGTCCCTTACTATACATTAGTTACATAAATGTAATTGGAGTTGTGAATTGTAAATTTGCTAAACATGAGTTTTGTGTGTCTTCTACAGGAGGGAAAATCACCACAGGACATCATCTGTGAATGGCAGAATGGGGCCAAAACCATTTTTGACAATTTTAAACAGTAAAAACTAAAAATTGCTTTGCCATTTTAAATAGAGCAGGCAATTAGCAATGTATATGAATTTGTCAGCATGTTTGAACGTAATTTATAAAGAAAATAGATGATTTATAATCCAGGGCTGCATCAACTAATATACGTGAACGATTCTTGTTGACAATTCTATTCGTTGATGATACTCAGCATTATTAATTAGTCTACAAGTGATAAAGATAAAAATGTCCTAATAGCCACATTTGATAAGAATAGGCTTAAGAACAGCGATTATAATGATAAGCTTCTCATCAAAGTTCTTACGCAAAACGAGGCGTATTATAAATAAATCTACGAGGAGAGTTCATCCAGAGACCACGTCTGGTTACAGTAACTTCACAGACATGTGACAAGTGCTTACATAACATCACATGAAAGCCAAATACACACAAGACACATCGATTGTTATGGCTGATCATATGCAATGCATATATACTTCTAGTCCTGTAGGTTATGTTACACACGAGAAGGTTTGACAAAACTTATCTCGGTCATTTATAGCCCTGGGTTTCTTGTTTAAACTATGATGTAAACAAATAAATCTCCAAAACTTCCAGTATGTGAGATCTCCAGAGTGCACTGCTCTTTAAGTGAGTGTTCCTTAGAGAGCTATTTTTGCATATTCTTTCAAAATGTTCCTTGTTTACCCATTCATCTATTATGGATACTCATTAGATACAACTTTTCTACGATCCTAATATAACAAAATTGAAACACTGAAGAAACACAGGAGATTTTTTTTAAGTAATCCATTAATCATGATGATTGTACTAAAGTTAGATCCTAAATCACAGCAGCCTCTGCAATAGGATTATGACTATAATTTATGTAAAAATAGAAAAGTAACATTAATACAATTCATCTGTCATTTTTCCTTACAACTTATACATTTTAACTGAATATCATGTCTTTCAAGTTAAAATCAATAACAAAACATACAGCAAAACAGAAATTTGTAGATGAACAAAAATAAAAACTAAACTAAGCATTAAATGTATGGTACAATAGTAGTTAGTCTAGTTCCGTTTTAGCCTTTTTAGAAGCTGGAGCTTCCTCTTCTAGCTTCTGGGCAGTTTGTACTTTTCTTTCAGTGTGAATAACTCCTGATGCAGTAGCTCGCGTCTCTGTAAGAAGAGGTTCTTTCAATATTAAAGCATTGTTAAACACTTAAAAATCAACATAACAACGTGTTTCTTAACAAGAATAGCAATTACCAAAAACGAACATCTAAAAATGCAAGCCTTATACATGATTACTTGCTCTCATTTACCTGCATGGAGCACTACAGATCGACAGTTAGTAGAAACGGCAGCTTTGGCATCACCCTCAGACAGGCCGAAAACAAGCCCTCTGATGTCCCACTTAAGGAAAATGCCAGCAAAATCATGAACATGCTTACACGTGGATTAGAACAAGAGAACAATTAAAAATCCAACAGCGTAAGCGCAACTCAAATCAAACATGGAAATTCTTCTACCAGATGGAGAAACCAAGAATTTTGGGTGATTGAGATCAGTAGGCTCTCTTAGCTGCACAGAACCACCCAGATAATGAGATGGTTCCTCTAAAAATACTAATTTATTACTAAGATCAAATAATATCCCCATTAACCAGCAAGATTTCTGGCTTTCAAAGCTGTTCTACACATTATACCATCTTAGGCCATGTCTACAAGCACATGGTTATTTTGTAAACGCTCTTACCGATTGGCCAATATAACTTCAGAATTGAGGAGCCTGCTGCCCTTTACTGGATGGAGTCTTTACAGAGTTTTACCATTTTAGTGTGGGCAATTGTTCTAGTAAACTGGGTAAGAAAAACTATGTTTTAACAAATAACCAGGTACTTGCGGATATGAACATAGATTCTCTCTTGAACCGAGTATCTTTTTTACTGTATAAGCACTTGTCCACTCCACCACAGCCGAGCTGTCCAGGGATGAAATGACAAGAATGGGACACAATCTCTCCTGAACCCTGGATCCAACTACAAGAAAAGTTGTATCTCTGTGATGGGCATCAACAGAGGTTAAGATGCCATCTATTAAACTATGTTTTGTGAAGGAGAAAATATAAATTTCCCTCAAGTAAGTGCAAAAATCAGTTTAGAATTTCAATTAAATTTTTTTTTTTACTGTCTTTACAGTAAATAACTCGCACATTCAATGTATTTGATATTTATTAATTAAAAGGTATCTAAAAATACTCTAAAATTACGCACCATGAAACCCAAAACAACCAGGATGAACAGAGTTCCAGAATTCTCTGTTGTAATTCAAAAGGCCATTTTATGTCAAAACAGGACATTTGTGGATAAAATTTAGCCAGAAATCCCTGCAATCGAAATGGCAACTTTTCTCTAATTAACTTACTATTAGCTTGTGTATGGTGAGTGTTCTGGTGCAGAATAACAGCAGCCATGTCACTTAGGTTATGCTGCACTCAGGTGATAGGGCTTCTCAAGATGAGTGCTCTCTCTGTCTTTGGCATTTGATCATTTTAAAATGCAATGATGTCTAAGGTAGAAAAAAATGTTCTGGGACCCAACTTTTCTCTCATGCTTAGTTTAAACATAAACTGACTAACAGGTCTTTTTAAATTTCATTACCAGGAGAGACTCATCTGACAGATTCTGATTCTGATTCAAGGGATGTCTTCACTCAAAGAATTGTGACATTTACAGCTCTCTAGAATCCTGTCTGTTTACCAGTCCACTCTCACTATTGATTTCCCCTGGGCAACTAGTTTGTTTAGAATGGACCTCATCTAAATTCTGGTTTTAATGATCTGTAAGAGTAAAAACAAATCAAGATAAACGCACTAGAGTCACTCCCTCAAACTTGAAATGAGTGACATAATATAAAACTATTTAATGCTATTTCATTTACATGTACCTGTATGCACATTTGCACTTGTGAAAGGATACAAATTGGCGATGTCGTATGGGCCTCTCAACTCAAGAGCCTAAGGGTGAAAAGATGTAGTCATTTACAACTTCCCACAAATACAATCACATCACAGTGGATGCATTATTTCTAAAGAGTTTTTACCCTTTCAGCTCCACTCGACACGATGACATTCTGTGCAGAAAAAATTAAATCAACAAATCTGGTATACACTTTACAATGGTTCATGTGGATAAAGAAACATACTTTTCCTTTGCAGACTTCTATGAGGCTGATTGCATTGGCAATGGAGTATCTCCTCGTAATAGAGTCTCTTATTGATGCAGAATAACAGATCTCAAAGACAACCCCCCTTTCGATAGCCTAAAACAAACAAGTACACTATAAGATCTTTCCAAACATTGATAATTTTGATTATTGTTACAAATGTAAGTTAAGTGTAAAAACCCTGAACTATAGGTTGTTTGTAATTAAAGTTACATAGTTAAAAATGAATTCATACATTTTTTTGGTGCCTGGACTCCTTGTTTATTGCAAGGGAAAAATTAAACTTTTGGATTTCAGTGTACATAAAAAATTGTTTTCAGGCAGAAAAACTGTGTTTGTAACATAAAATCTTATGAAAACTCAAATGTAAACACAGAAAATGTAACGATCTCTCTTGTGTTTACACCCTGTTCAGGTGAGTCTTTCACACCTATTAATGAAATAAAAAATATTATATATATAAATGATAGTAAAAAAAATCTAGTGTGCACTCAACTAGATTTGTACAGTTATTCTAAAAAAAAATAACCAATAGGTCCAAGTGCCTTTATGAGTTGTAATTTCTTGAGGCATTAATTTGAGAGTTTTTAATGAGCAAAGACCAGAGCACTGTATCAAACATGTTTGGAGAGAATAGAAAACTTGTCGGTAGGCGTATCAAGTGTTTCTGGAAGCTACCATTAAGGACCCTTTCTATATAAATAACTGACAATAATAATAAATGATTTAAACCACATTATACTGTTAACAGTAGCTTTAGGAAACTTCATGAGCAGTGTGCATACGATTGGATGAGCATAATATTTTTCATGTGTCTGTAACTGGTGCTGCATTGACAACAGTATTGTTTTGAATAAAGGGATGCAGATGGAAATGTGACTACTCACCCCATTAACAGGAGGCCTTTTAAAATGGAAGGGTTGTTTTTCAGTCACAGATATGCAGATAATGTCAACTTCAAAAGTCATACAGGCAGCCTGTCTCAGATGATGAAACACACACAGGCATGAAAAGAGTTACAATCCTTGCTTGAAAGGAGAACGTTTCACACATTAAAAAACACTATGCTCACATATCTGTTTCCAAACAAACTGAAAAGATCAGCTCACTCACATGAAATAGTTTTTCTGTTTTAGGGTACACTGCCACAAGGTCAAACTGTTTGAATTCACTAGTTGGTCTCTGGTTAAAATAAATGCACAAACAGATAATCTATCTTTAAAAACACATCAATTACAGGAATATTCTTGTTTATTGCTTTCTGAACTCACAAAATGCGATGCATCGGATGCCAGAACTGTAAGACGATTTAGAACTTTGATTGGAGTAGATTTGCCCTGTGTAAAGATCAGAAATAAACATTATTTAAAAGAATAAGTGTTATGAAAACAAGATAAATGTATGTATGTATGTATATATATATATATATATATATATATATATATATATATATATATAATTAGAAAATCATAATATTGTTGTCAAATTGCATTCTTTCAAAATACATCTCTTACATTCTTTACAAAATACAGTACATAGCAGGTGGTTTTGTATAAAGACATTGCCTTAAAATAGACGTTGTCACTTTGTCAAAGAGTTGTTAACTTCAGAGCCACATTTCTAAGCTTGTTACCTTGTTTGTTTCAGTTCATTCAGAGAAAAACATTTGTCACACAAAAGCAGGAAATTTATCTGACCCTGTGCTCGGCTGCACTGTTGGATTTGATCAGAGCAAAGTGGAACTACTGAGTGACAGTGTCTCAGAATTTTCAAAAGCCCAAAAACAATTCCTGCTGAATGGCTTGACACCAAAACTGAGTTTTGAGTTGAGACTGGTGGTTGGTTCGGCAAATCAACTGCAAAAGGCTTTGCTTCTGTTCTGACTTCTGTAGCTAATTCCTACTTTCCACATGCCCCCAAAGACTTCCTTCCTCAAGCGTAGTCGTCATGGTTTAGCGCTTTATACACTGAAAATCCAGCTCAAATCCCATCATTTCAATCTGAGTGTCCAGGTCAAGAGTTTAATAGTCCAGTAGATGATGCAAATGCAATAGTAACACAGCATGGAAATAGGAGGGCTGACTTTAAACAGCTGAAACAGTCAAGCTTTATTATGAACACCATTTGAAGAAATATTTATCAAGCAGATTTGGACACTCAGGTTCCCGTGCTGTCCCCCTGGAAATCTTCCCTGGTCTCTAGCCATCAGTTAAAACAGCACACAGGCCACATTGTATTGGATTCTAGCATTTGACGGCAAGTTGGATTAAATATTGTATCAGACTACATCCGGCCTGTGTGCCATTGATTAACACATGATCTTTATGCCAATACCTTTAGTAAAATTAGTACTTAATTCCTTAACATCTCGACAAATTAGGACCATTTTATGATTACTTGTGGTTCATTTCTTACATATTGCACCTTTAAATTGTTAAAAATAAGTTAGACTACGTTTTAAATGAATTTTAAAACACATTAAGATGTCTACTTATTTTAAAAGGAAGAAAACAATTAACATTAAATTATTAACTTCAGATGCTTACCAGAAATTTGTGTTTTCTTAAGACATTTTATGCCTTATAAAATGGACCATTTTTGTTGATTCTGGTCTACATTTATCTTTAATAAAAAATTACCTGTACAATAGGAAATTCGTCAAGTATGTCCCCTGCACTGAGCGGTTTAGGAATTTCCTAGGGGAGCAGAAAATAAAACCAACATTACAGGAAACTTCTAGCTGTTCACTTTATGTCTCTTTATCAATATTATCTGTAACGTCAACTTACATGTTTCTTCTGATGCGGTTCAACAACGTAGTTTATTGCAACAGACGAGTAACCAACTGAAAAAAAGATTCAAAACAGATTAGGACGTCTCTTCATTGGGAACTATATCCACGAACGTTAAACATTGGTTTTTAAACTATGTTAATCTTACAACAAACGTCTTTTCCAACTCTACTCACAGTGCGCCGCGGTCTCTATGATGCTCTGAAGTCTTTTCTTATCATTGCTGTGGATGATGTTTAAATCCATGAACACAGACATGCTTCACCTCTTAACTGGATATGTGTCCCTAATAACAAAGTTATGTTCATTGAAAAACTCTCGTACCACGTGCATACACTACCAGCCGCATAGCCAGGTCAGCAAGCAACGTGAGATTCTGCCACTGATTGTAGGGTTTCTGCAGTCTAGTCTACTTCCGTGCAGAGCGCTAGATATACCAGAGTAATGTCAGCTGCAAGGGAGCATTAGGAAAAATGGCGGCGTTTTTTCACGCCTACTTCCGGGTAATGGAGGCGCGATTTCGTTTCAACTGAGCGACTCGTGCAGGATAGCCCTCGTGCTTCAGATACAGTTCTGTATGTGTTCGCTGAGCTTAGAAATAACATCTAATTTCACTTTTAGAGGAAGACATCGAGGCGTCAATGGAACTTAGCTCTGTGTAACGTTATCCATCACTATAAAAAGTTTAAAATTTGCAGTTACATTAAATATTACATATTTTATATTAGTTAAGTAATAAACATATTTTTCCCACCACTGATCCCCAGGACAGTGAATCTGGAAAATGTATTACATTGGTAATTAAATATATAAAACACTAAAAGAAAACAGCCAATAAATATAAAAAATATTAGTAGTTCTGAAGTGCTGAAGTAGAACATGATGCAAATGGGATGGGATTTTCACCAAACAGTAAGGATTCCAAATATAATCTAAAATCCCTCAAAAACGCCTTTAAACAAGGTTTGGAATTTGAAATTCTACATTTATGAATATGGAATTTTCCAAATAAAATGAGTAGGTTTAAAATATACTCAAATGGTACACTCTTAGACACAAAATACGCCACAATATTCTTAGCTGATAAGTCACAGCTATGCATAGTTTTCTCTTGAATGTAAGAATGTGTACATTTCTCCAAAACTATTTAACATAAACACACTCATAGAAAAGATGCACAAGTTTTTCTTGCTGACTTAAACAAAAGGAACAATTTTCCTTAGTATCTGTAAATTTAGATAGCATGTGATTACTTACGTAGATAATGTGAAGCATTTTCAAGTGTAGTTCTCTAAGTCTATTTGATATATAAAATCTAAAGGAAGCAGTCAAGCTTTCTTCCAAATTGTGTCAATAACATAAACCTTCCAGAAAAATTTACCCCGAGGCTGAACAACTCTTTTTGTAGAAAATAATTGTTGAATATATTTATTAGTGCAATTCTTACAACTAAAGTCTATCCCATTCAAGTTGAGCACAAGATCCGTCTTATTAATTCCTGATCCTGTGTTCGATGTATTATTGACGCTAGGTGGCGCCATAGGTGCCAGACACTTTTACGCCCCTATTGTACTGGAACCATCCAGTAGGGGTCTGGTTGTACTATACCCGATCAATAGAGAGAAAGGCATGTATATTGTTATATACATTCAATGATTATAACACATTTTTGAATTTCATACTTAGAATATATAGCAATTTTTACGTACATAATTTACAAAATGATTCATTCATTGTTTAATCATTATCGTGTATAACAAATGTATTTCACACTCAGGTGGGAAATCTAATGGTTACTTTCAACTCAAAATTTATATTGTAAAGGTCTTTAACTGGGAAGCTTACTTTAAAGCTATAATAACATAATATAATATTAAATATAACCTTATGATGCAAATTTGTGGACTAAATGCAACCTTAGTTACTATACATTTGATTGTACATGATATGAATTTTATGTTCAATTGTTGTAGAGTTTCTGATATGCAATAAAGACACTGTTCGTTTTTTTATTTAAGTTAGTATTTACAGGTAAAGTAATATGACAATATTCAAAAACATATATTTTTTATTAATTAACACTGATTTAATCTTTTTGTATTACATGTAAAGCCATTCAGTTCCAGTCTTCACCAAATGTTCCTTGATTTTCATGTTCGCTGTTGGAAAAAGATTGGAGACAGATTATCAATAATAATAATAATTACATTTCATAATAACAATATATATATTTAAACCTGTATAATTTTTTTTTACTAGAAATACTACCCCAGGTAATGATTGTAAATATAAATTAATGATATCAAAAGTAGGAAATAATGCAACAGAACAAATATTAAAACTATATAATAAAAAATTGCATACAGGTAAAATCCCAAAAGAGTGGAAAAACTCAGTTATAAAACCCATTTAAACCACTTAAAGAAAAGCAGACCTCAAACATTACAAACCAATATTGCCTTAATGTCACAACTAGGAAGTTATGCAAGAAAATGACATCAAACACAGTATATGTAGGAACTGAAACTAAAATCATATTGTATTAAAATGGATTCAAGAAACGGAGAAGCACAAGAGATGTCGTAGTTTAAACAAACTATTAAAAGAATGTCAGAGCAGTATTCTTTGAAGTAGAGAAAGCATATGATATATGTTATGGAAAGAAGAAATCCTAATAAAAAACATGGCTAAATGTAAACATAGAACATGTAAACAGAACAATTCAGGAGAAAGTACAGGCAACCAGCTGTCTGAACAGTAGTAAATAGAACCGCACTGACAGTGTAGCCACTATGTTATTTAATATAATGATAATCTATATATTTATAAAATGAGATCATATGGGAAAATCATTAAACATAGATGATGGAGCGATATGAATTATATGAGGAGAAATGTTAAATATATGGAACAGAAAACGCATGATGCAATAAATCTGATTGACAATTGGACAAAGGAGTGGGTTTTTAAATTATCATTAAGCAAAACTCAAATAATTTGTTTGGCAAAAAAAAGCATAAGCCAATTGTACAGAAAGAAATTAGAGCAAGTAACAGATTTCAAATATTTACCTTTAATTTGTGATGAAGAACGGAGTGCAGAGAATATATTATAAATTAATGCAAACATTTAAACCAATAAACTAAGAAATCTAGCTGAAAGACACTTGGGGAGGAAAAATAAGTGGATATATCAGCGATGGAGGTGCATTTAAACCAATTTAAAGAGTAAATGAAGGTACTTAGAATAAATTGAGGGGCGAATAAAAAATGGGATGTTAATCTGTAGACTGTACTAAACTACAGCACCGGACTTTACCGCTGGTGGCGGTAAATGGACTAAAAGCAAGGCTTGTAACCAGCCAAAAACATTAAAAGAAGAACACAATAAACTTCCGTTTTGGGGGTGGGGCTACGTCTGTAGCAAAGCCTCTGATTGGCCGGGTTTGAACAGAGCCGCGCAGCTAGAGAGGTAGGAATGACCCACACTAAACAAGAAAAAGAAAATAAAAACAAAACTTTTATTGGACAATGTGAGAAATCGGTAGACATCACACACACGATATTTAAAAAAACACAATCTCTTTTAATCACGATTGTTATTTTACATTCGAATTAACGACTTTTAGCACACAGTTTTTTGTTTTTATTTCTTCGTGACTGTTGTTGATTTCACGCTTGTATGTAATCACGAAATGTAATAATTCTCGTAGTTGCGCTATATGTTTTTTTTCTCGGGGATCGAGCTACACGTATCCTAAACGATTGAAAGAAAAACATGTAAGAACGCATTCAGTCATGCTTCGCAGGCTCAAGCATTCATTCGAGGAACCCATTGGCAATAAAGAACTTAATGTTATACACGTATTCTATGACAAAAAACTAAACATTTCTATGTGAATTCTTCTGAGAATCCCCCAAAAGTGATAATTTTATTGTTACTGACTTACTTTCGTGATTTTAAACGTTGGTATGCAGATTGTTCATTAGCTTAAATAACAGTCCTTTTAATAATCAACTGACGCAATACGATCTTTTACTGATCATGGGTGATATTTTATATTTCACAGATTTTTCTAACACATTTCCAAACTTGTAAAAAGAACCACAATCCAATGTAACAATCGCTATTCATAAACACATATTTTACAAGGGAAACAGGCAGGAGAGAGAATTTCAATGTTTTGTCCAATTTGTTGGGCTTGTTGAGGAGCAGGAATGACCAACTGTTGGTTTTCTTAACAGAATATGCATGTCTCTCACTTGTTTTTTTTTTTAATGTTTTTTTATTTTACTTACTGTGCTGTGCCAACCCATATTATTGTACATATGTTGTATTTAATTTGTCACGTGTTATTAAAAACGCATTTTCCCAACTGTAGATGTTTTTGTAGGTTTTCTAAAACAATGGAAGCGCGTTTAGACCAGGAGGTGAAGAGAGTTGGCGCAACAAACATTGAAGATCTCAGAAAAGACCTTTTCGATGACTTCACTAAATTATCGAGGGTATTTTTATACAAATTCTAGAATCTAATTTAATGCGGAGTCTGCTGTTTCATTTTGCTGAAATCTTTTTTTAAACAGGACTCTGTGTTGCTGGAAAAAGAGCACTTGCAGGTGTATCTTCGTGTAAGGCCATTAACTTCTGCAGAGCAAGCTGGAGAAGCACAGGTACAACACTTCTCTGAGGATTTTTAGATTCTGACTAATAAAGTGAATGTAAAGGTTAGTCATTGCTGCAGCCTGAAGGAACGTGATTGTTCAGAAGTTGATTGCAATGCAAAAATTTAGTGAAAAATTGTTTAATTAATTAACGTTTAGCATTCGCACAGTCCAATCAATCCAAGCAATTACAATTTATCTTATATTGGCATTAATATGCATATGCTTCAGTATAGTTATCTCTTATAAATAATCTCAATAGCAACAGTTTACTTAGTAAATGGGGTTCCTCTGAGAGATTCTCCAATAATATTAGCAGATGGATGAATAAATTTAATAAGCATTATTGAAAGGTGACTGAGCTCTTTGGTAAGAAACTCCCCTGAGTATTTTTTTAATTAACTGCTTTTTACTTTTTACTGAAGTAGTGGTACTATTCCTCGACTACAGAATTTGCATACTCGTTCCACCCATTTTAGTCGACTAATTGAGAAAATTATCATTGACTAACAATGGGAGTAATCTTTAGCTAAAGGCTGTCAGATTTCTTGTGCAATTTTACCCTACCCTAATTTGAGTCTGTGTAATGCTTTATGTCCTGGTGTTTATCTGGACGATCAGGAGTGTGTTGCCATCGAGGGTTCAGATTCTGTGCTTCTGAAGGCGCCCAGAGCATCTCTGAATGCCAGACATAGTGAGAGATTGGGGCCACAGCTGGCACAAAGGTTCCAGTTCTCACAGGTAAGCTCTAAAAATTACGTAATTTCTCTAGCTCTCTACAAAATAAAAGTTTTATTAACGTTTTTTATAATAAATAAAATAAGAGCAGAAGGTTGAGAAACATATGGATGAGCATGTTGGCTGTTTACTTCAACCAGGGGATTACTCTGAAAAAAAAAATAGGGCTACGTACAACCAAATCTGGTTCTTCCACCTTTAGTCATAGGGGAACCATTTTTTTCCCATTAAGCACCAGTCTCTAAAGATGCTATTTACAACCGTTTGGACTCTAATAATAGACATTACAATCAACATTGAACAGCATCTAGAACATCTGCACATGTAACATCTGCATGTCTTCAGGAGCTGAGTGTCAATCAGCATTCTAGGAAGGACAGCATCTCCACCAGGAGACTCAGACAGAGCCAGCAGCGCACCTGAGGTTACTCAGGAGTCGTGCAGGGGCACATCAACACAGCCTTGAAAAAAATTAACATGATGACAGTTATCTGTTTGGAAACACATGTTTGACAAAAACTAGAACTTCGTTATGTGTTTGCTAATGGGGTTTAGCTTTGGCTCTGTCTCTAAAAGTGGATGGTAAATCCCAAAGATAAAATACCAAATATATCAAATTTATAAACTTCATAAGGTCTCAAATAACACTTTTTTTCCATGAAATGTCAATTCTTCCGATCATGGTTGGTTCGAATTAGCATGTTTGAATGTCTGTTCTAAATGGTCTATGCTTAATACAAAAAAAAAAAAATTCCTCTAACATTACCAGCCAAAGAACCAGATTAAGCTGCACTGTCTATGCCATTTGGTTTAGAAACTCACCCCTACATTTAAAAAAAAAAATAGAACTTATTAATGTTCGTTTTACAACCGTTTTTGCCAACAGATTAAAAGAAAATAATGTTTATCATGGGAGAAAATCCTTCTTTTTAGATTATGAGAAAAATCAATTATCACAGCAAAACAAGAAAAAATTACTTAATGGATGACTTTTTAGTAATTCCATAACAGTGTTTGAGGTATAAAATTGACACAAAATCCAACATTCCAGGTTTATGGAGCCAGAACAACTCAGAGACAGATATTTGATGGAACAACCAAAGCTCTTGTGAAAGGCGTCTTGCAAGGAGGGAACTCTTTGATTTTTACGTACGGAGTTACCAATGCTGGGAAGACATTTACATTTCTGGGTAAGAAAGTTTATATCCAGTGTGAAGTGTGTATGTGTTCTTTTAGGAAGGCATAGCCATCTCTAAGTTTGTGTTGTTTTACTCTAAAGGTCCAGAATCTGATGGTGGAATCTTGCCTAGATCATTAAATGTGATCTTTAATAGCGTTGAGGGCAAGATTTATTCTCAGAATAACATCAAACCTCACCGTTGTGTAGATTTTACCAGACTCACTAAAGAGCAGCAGGATGAGGATGCCACTAACAAGAAAAACCTTCTGCGTCGGTTTAAAGAGGTACTATCTCGTTTGCATTATTTTCTTAATTATTTGGAGTGATAACAGTGTTTCTCATTTCTTTCTTGAACAGAATTATTCACAGAAAAGCCTGTCCAGCACATCCAGCTCAAGTTGTTCTTCATTTGACAGTAAACGTGTGGTTTTTCTCTCCTACATCTCACTCTCACCGCTGTGTCACTCACTTTGAGTTTCTTTCCTCAGGCTCCACATCTAATGATGTGAACGGTGATATTATCTGTTTAGATGAGACCACTAATGTTAAATACTCGATTTGGGTCTCATTTTGTGAAATTTACAACGAAAACATCCACGATTTGCTTGACCTTGTTCCTAATGGCTCTCTGCGAAGAACTGTTTTGAGACTAGCGCAAGACATCAAGGGCAATGCTTTCGTTAAAGGTAAATCACAATTAGTGTATGTAATCTTAACCAAAGTATTGTTGTCACCTCCCTTTAGCATGTGGATGCCGTTATACACACATCATGTTTGCTTTTTTCAGATTTAATGTGGGTGCAGACTACCAGTGCTGATGAAGCGTTAAAGATTGTGAAAATTGGAAGGAAGAATCAAAGTTTCTCCTCTACAAAGCTCAACAGCATCTCAAGTAGAAGGTATCGCTCAAAAGCAGTTCTCGTTTAGTCTTCTGTTTCACAACAGTGAATGATGAAAAAGTGATTTGTGTTTTCTCTGTAGCCACAGTATATTCTCCATTCGGGTACTGAGGATTGAAGATGTTGGTGTTCCTCGAGTTCAGACAATAAGCGAGTAAGTTGAAAATAATTTATTTTGAAATACTCTCTTCAGGTTGTATTTTGATCTTTGTAACAAATGTAACAGTTCAAATATGAGGTGTCTGACCTCATCGCTACAATCATTCAAGCAGTTTTTCCATCTATGAATGAGTTACTACTTGTAAATAACGGCTCTAAAGGTTGTCGCTGTGTGATCTGGCTGGATCTGAGCGATGCGCAAAGACTCAAAACCATGGAGAGCGACTGAAAGAAGCTGGAAATATCAACACTTCTCTGTTAACCCTGGGTAAATGCATCAATGCTCTGAGGGCCAACCAACTGCAACCAAAGTGAGAAATGACCCCCTGTAGATGCATCTATTTATCGTAGTTTCCTAAGTGATTAGTTGCATTCCTTTTCAAACTGGGCTTTTCACACAGGTTTCATCAGCATGTTCCCTTCAGAGAGAGCAAGCTCACGCATTATTTGCAGGGCTTTTTTTGTGGCCGTGGGAAGGCTTGCATGATCATCAACATTAACCCATGTACCTCTATGTTGGATGAAACTCTGAATGTCCTCAAGTTCTCCGCAGTGGCTCAAAAGGTCTTCAGAGCTTTTAAGTTGAAGAACAAGAAACAGTAATTCTCGTGCTGTTGATTTAATATATTTTTGTTCGTGAAGGTGGTGGTTCTCAACTCTAAACCCGCTCCTAGCATTGCACTCAAAAGATCTGCCAGAGACGTGTCCATGAGGATCAATAATGCTGACAGGAAAGACTTGAGCAGGAGAAGCTCTCTCATGGCCTGGGAGATGAGTCTAGAGGATGTGCAGGAGGATGAGGATGGTGAAGAAGTCGATGAGAGCCTTGACACAGATGACGAAAGCATGGGTGACAACACTGTTCTAGAGGCTGAGGAGGTTCAGGAGCTGTCTAAGGTAGATAAATTGGCACCCGTTTCCTTTTGTTTCTGAATGTAATGCAGACATCTTCAACAGCTTCAGAAGGAAATTGAAGAGCTTAGAGAGAAGCTGTCCAAAGAAGAGTCTGAAAAAGTAACAATGGAAGCTTGTATTCGTGAAGAAGTCACAGCAGAGTTTATGGAACTGTTTTCTAACATGGAAAAAGATTACAGGTGAGTTATTTTGCATTTGGTTTGGCATTTGATCATTCCAGTGTTTTTACTTTTATGTGAATGCAGCCTAAACAATTGAGCAATTTTTAAACATTTATGTCAAGACTATACAACAAGAATGTTCATTTTTAATAATTAAGTTGTCGAGAAGAAGCCGAGCACTTTTAAGGTAAGGGCACTTTTGGGCATATTTCAGCAGAAATCTTTCCTGGGTGTGCTCAACGATTCTTTCCTAATTTCCAAATAAGGAGTGCAGACGTGGTGAAAAAACTAAAAGCAAAAAAGGTTGGCCTCTGCCCTATCCAGCTGGTTCCGCACTCGACCAATGAAACTGGATATTTTGTTGAAGGGGGGGGGATGATGTTCCATGCACGACTTGACTGCACTCCTCACACACTCTTGACGAGCGTCCAGTAGCATTGAAGGAGGATTACGAGTGAAGTGAGCCGAGAAGGGAACAGTAAACCCGGAAGTAGGGCTGGGCAATAATTCGATATCGATAGTTATCATCAATACAAATTGAGATGCTTTTGATTGGTTTAGCTCGTTACCTTATTTCCTTTTTAGCCAATGGAGACATGCAGACAGTAGAAGAGAAATTTTTAATACTGACCAAACACTGACACCACTCTGTATATCTACCGCTCTGGAGGAGCTTTTAAAAGTCTTCTAAAAGAGATTTATTTTAAGTATAAACATGTTTTTTTGTGTACATTTATCAGCAGCATCTTCTATTGAGCTCAGATACAAATCTTTCTCATCATAAAGATATAGAAAATGTGACTTAAGTTCAGCTGGAAGTGAAACAATATTGACTTTAATAAATAAAACCGTTATTCCATATGTTTGAGTCTTAATAATATGAATAACTCTTTAATAAATAATTTCATAAATAATTAGGCAATGTCTGATATTTGTGCTATTTTTACAGGTTATGAACAATTTATCTGAAACTGTCTTCAAATAAAATATTTTTTTAATTGTAATGATTTATACAACTAAATATTTGCTAATATTTGAACATAAAAAAACTGTAAATTATCAAGTTTGTACAACTTTCACTTCCTAGCAAAAATATGCTTTTATTTGTACCAGAAATGAAAATGTGTGTGTGTATCCTGGTAATTATCGCTATAGACTTAAATAAAAAAAAAATTGCGATTTATATTTTAGTCATATCGCCCAGCTCTACTTTTTACTCATTGTTGCACTTATGGTTTTAATTTGACTATTTTTTACTACTTTTTTCTACTTTGTGATTTTTTTTTTTATTTTTTTAATTTCTACCATTTTACAGTCTATTGTACACTGTTGTGACTGTTTCATTATACCTTTGTATGGTCTGTGTCTAGAAAAATATTTTGTTATTCCAATAAATATAATTGAAATAGTGAATTTCTTTGGTTGGCTGTTTCACAAAGATTACATAAGTAATGATACAATATTTGTTTACTATTATTAAAATGTACCTGTTTCCTGGATGTAGAAACGTTATAAATAATCAATATTGTAGTAAAATTCACCTCACATTAAGTGCATTATGTGATAAAATGTCAGCAGTGACTTTTGCTAGTCAAAGTCATTAAAAATGATTTTACTACTTGTCGGTAATCAGATGAGTCTTATGCCTTGGTGTGTTGTAAGACATTTTAGGGTGCTATAAATTCAAGATATTTGCCTCATTGCAAATACTAACAGTGTTACTTAAATAAAAAAGTTGTTTTTTTGCAATTGTTAAAATATAAGAAAATAGGAAAATTGACTGGTTGGTGTAAAGAAATGCAGAGGATGTATGAAATACAGGTACTTTTAGATCCGTTCAGACAGGAAGTATGGCTTTCAAACAGTTCCTATGCAGTTTGCTACAGTTTCCAGGGAAACCCCTCAGCAAGTGCTTTAAGCAGTTGCAAGTTTGTCCTTGCATGCAAATTATGTGTTGGGCAGCATTTTAAATTCATTCATTTGGTTTAGTTTTCTAAAAAGCAATGAATATTTCAGGGCTCCCAAATGTTACTGACTCCATAGATTGTACCCATATTCTTTAAAAGCTCCTTCTGTCAATGAGGGAGAGGATGTTAATAAGAAATCTTTCCATGAAATCAATGTGCAGGTTATACACTGTTGATTTAATAATGGAGTTGGCAGTTTCACTAGCAAGCTCATCTATTACTGCTCAGAATTATTTGTTTCACAGTGCTTTCAGCACCAACTATTTAGTCAAATTTACAAATCAGTCAATACAGTGTCTACATAGTGAAATATCTATCCGTGGACCTCTACAAGAAAGATTTTTTTTAACATACATTTATATTTGTGTGTGTGTGTACACATTTATTAAGGTTGAATAATTTCTAAAGCTATTCTTTATTTCTCAAAATTCCAGTGAACGTCTCCTGAGAGAGAAAGAAATATTTGAGGAACGAGCAGAGAGGAGGCTGGAGATCTTAAAGAATCTTTTCAATAGAACCGTTGGGGAGAAAGCTTCTTCTGATGAGACTTCTGATGAGAGTTCAGCAAAGGTAAATGAGAAGAGATGCAGCAGACAAACACTAACCTTTTCATTACCTTCCTCAAACATGAACAAAGGGATTTTAACAATTAATGTTTTCTTTGCAATTTATGGATTTATTTTTTTTTTACAATATATGCTAAGCTATGCTGAACTTGTCATTAGAACCAGAGAATGGCTAAACAAACAGCAAAAAAAAAACCCTTATTAACTTTTGGGAGAGTTTGGAGTGGATTGTAGATGCAGAAAGAGTTGAAACTGGAAAGTAAAGGATTTCTAATTTGTCTCTTTGCAAAGTAAATGTATGTTTTTAAATGATTGACACTTTAGGAGATGAATGCTGAGCTTTTGGAAAACATGATGGAGGCGATGAGAACTGATCTAAGCAGAATAAAGGGACATGCAGAGGCCGTGCAGCTGTGCTTGACGAATGTTCCTGAATCACCCCTGCCAGACAATCATCTGAAGACAGAGATGGAGGAGCTGAGAGATGAGCTTCTAACGAGCAAACAGCAACTCTGTCAGAAAACTAAAGGTGTGCTTAATTTTGTTGTCGTGTCAGTAATGAGGATTGGCTCTGCTACCCAGTACTAGGGCGGGGAGATAATTCAATATTAATAATTATCACAATATAAATATATCAATAAGATGATATAGAGATGTTGATGGCTGCCTGAACAGTTTGTCAATAAATGTAATTTTTTGATTTCCTCTTATGGGATCATTTTCAGCTTGTTGGCATAAGCTCCAGCTTGTACTCAACCTTTCATCTTCCTGCATCTCTACTGCGACTAATACTCTACTGAGACTTCTGGTTACTTGATGTAATCTTCTTGAAGGCCAGTCAGAAGCTGGACTTCGTGAGGAAGCTGGAATCTCTTGCTTCTGACTGCAGAGGGCACTTTTCGAAACAATGCCGATGATCTTTAACCCTGATCAAAGACTGACACCACTCTGTATATCTACCCCTCTGGCGCTGGTTTTCTAAGACAATCACATAGCCCCATGGTTTACATCAGTGTTCATCTAAAAGAGCTTTATTTGAAGGCAAAATTGTTGAAAAACATAGTTTTTGTGTAAGTTATAGCACATTCTGTTGAACTTGGATACAGTTTTTACATCATGAAGAGGCAGAAAGCAAAAACGTCAGAAGACTGGCAATTTTTGTTTGGGGAGAATAAAGTTGAGCTGGGAGAGGGAAAATAATGACTTTAATGGATATAAACATTGGTCAATATGTTCCAATGTATGAATATTTTGAATATCATAAACTTTTTTAATAATAAATAATGTAATGTAATCTGTAAACAGTTTACAAATCATGTTTATTCTTAAAATAACTATGATTTTGTAATTATTTTGATTATACAATAATATTACCTTAAACTGTTAAAAAAAAAATTCCTATAAATATTTAAATATGGCTCAACTATTTATCTGACAGTTTTTTTTTTTTTTTTTAAACAATAGTTAATTGTCAGGTTCATACAACTTTTACTTCAGAACAAAAACTCACTTTTATTTATTCAAAAAAGTTATTATTAATATCAACAGTAAAAAAACTAGGATTTTACTAGTTATAGCTAGTAAAACTAGCTATAGTGTAAAATTAAAAGTTTAGATTTTTAAGCAGTATGAATTGTAAAAGCGTTGGCGTGCAAAAAAAGTTTTTTTTATCTTCATATATATGGAGATTGAAAAGTATGAAAAAGTCCTAATATAAAGATTTTAAAAAGGTTGAAATGTGGTTTAATTGTTAGTTTGATAATGTTGAATTTTACATTTATTTAAAAGTATGTCTATTTTTTTTAATACAGCTAAAGAACATAAAAGTGCACTTGACTGAAGAAACACCCTCAAATGCGTGAAACTCAGAAGCCATAAATACTTAAATGTAAATAAAAGCCCACTTTGGGAGCAATTTTGACCCAAATTTTCCCCAAGGGTCTTCAATGATTCCTTCTTAATTTCCAAATGATGTGCGCGGACACGGCCACTCAGATATGGACGAAAACTGAAAAAGGTTTTACTCTGCCATGTCTCGCTGGTCTTCCATGAGGTGAAGCTCCAAGCTGGACCAGGAATCTTTTATTGATGTATGAGGGGGTGCTAATGTTACACAAATACACAATTCTTCTAGATGCACTAGCTTAGAACGACAGTTGCCCGGAAAACTGGGGGTTGCCCCTTGGGTTTAAGAGTTTTTGTACCTCCCTGGTGCTATCAAATTACATGGAGCCCCACTATGTTTCATCCAGCCTGGGCGAACAGCAGGAAGACACAGACGAATATAGTTTGCCCTAATGTGGCCTTAACCTATAACTTTAATAGGCGTTTAAGAATGCGTAGTGAACTCTGAAGATGAAAAAGAGGGATTTCTGTGTATTCGAGGGTTTAAGAACTTCAGACACTGTCTTCGATGCAGCGTTGAAACAGTGGAACACGTCTTTAAAATTTTTGTCCCGTTTTTTTTTTATTTAGAGCTTGATGAAATGTCTGTTCAGACGCATGGATTAAATGATCAGCTTCTCCAGGCAAACAGGGTAATGTAATTGAAATCTATTTTCTTCTGAAATGATTTTAACGACATACTTTGCATGACCTAGATTGCTCCTGTTGTTGATTTATTTTAGGATTATGAACATCAGAAGTCGAGATATCAGGAACTCATGTCAATATGTCAAGAGAAAGATGCCATGGTGTCTACACTCCAATCCGCTCTTGAGCAAAATGTGGAGGCAGCAACTAAAGATGTAAGTTTGTAAACTATTCCATTTAAATAGTTTAGTTTGTTTGCTACATGTCAGGATACATGTATGTCTTTATTAGAAAACTTTTTCATTATGTGAAGTTGGTGCGTTGTTTGCTGCAATAAAGTCTCTCCGGTTTCAGAGAAGACAAGATGAGATGCTCAACATCTATATTCTCTTCTTTTCATTCTTCAGCTTCTTTTCTCTTTTTTTGGCTCTTGTTGTTCTTCGCTGTTCCCTGTCATGAGGTCACTTAGCTGATCTTTTATGTTCCAATAGCATTCTGAACAAGTGATTAAAAGAGCCACCTTTCATTGGTATAAATATCATATATAATATATAAATTAAGAAATAAAAAGTTGAAAAAAATTAGCTTTTCATAACAAATAGGAGCAGATATAGTTTTCTAGTTGTTTAAAGTCTGCTTTGAGTTTTAATTTATAAACTCAAGCTTTTAAATTAGAGCAAAAAATATCTGCTAGCAAAAGGGGTTATTCACAGAATCTCATGTACAACTGAATTTTTGGACGGTATCTGTTTACAGAATATATGTACACCTTGAGTTTAAGTTGTAATCTAAATACAACTTTTTCTTCTGTGTTTGCTTCAGAGGGTCTTAATTGACAGCATCAAAGAAGAGATGCTACATTTGAGAAACAGCTGTAAGTGCAAGCTGAACGAAGAACGCAAGGAACAAGTGGACGATACCTTGAAGGCAATGGCAAAGCTAAAGGCAGCACATGATGCCACTCTATCTCTGGAGAGAGCAGAAGTCCGTAGAGTCACAAATGAGAATGAGTCTCTGAACAACAAGCTCTTAGCATTTCAAAAAGCAGCCAATGAACAGAGCTTAAAGTCTGAAATGCTGCAGATAGAATTGAACACTGAAATACAGAAAGTCAAAGAGCTCTCAGAAAAGCTCAATGCAGCAAGACATCTGGTAAAAACATTTCAAGAAGAGTCTGCAAAGATTCAGTCCCTAACGATAGAGGTGGAGAAGTTACAGCAAGAGCTCAGTGACTCACAGCTTTCATTTGAAAGAAAACAAGCTGAATGTGAGAGAACGATTGAATTGTTTCAGGAAAGCAAGCACCAGATCAGCAACCTGGAGCAAGAGATCAGCCAAACCAGAGCAAACAAGTCCCGTCTGGAGACATTCTGCAATCAGCTAAAAAGTGAGCATGATGCTCAAGCACAAGAGTATCAACTTCTTCTGAAGAGTTCTGGAGAACGGACGTGTGGTGTCACCCAAATAAGAAGCAGCCCTGAAGTTCTGAAAGAGCTTGCTGCTCTGAATATTCAGCAGGGGGAGATGGAAGAACGTGACTCTGAGGATGATTGCTGGACAATTCTCCAAATCAAACTCATGCAAATGCTGAACAAACTCAGCCAGGATGAGAAAGTTCGGAGCATGGTGCACACTATCGTAGAAAGTGGAATTCTCAAGACAAGAGAAGAAGAGGAAAGGAGAGTAACTACCATAAAGAAAGATCTGGCCTTAAAAAACTTTGAGCTTGAAGCCAATGCTCAAGAGCTTCTAAAGTAAGTTCCAGATCATCTCACTCATCAAATCCAGTCCAATGTTATTTACCTCACTTATTTTACACCTTGGTTCCAAAGCTCTGCAAATAAAAGAAACATTTACAATCTCTAAAACACTAAACGGAATATCTAGCAAAAGCCTTAAAATATATATTATGAGAAAAAAACCTAGAAAAGCCTTAAAAGGCCTGATTCAGTTCTTGTCCGACAGAAAATATTTTAAAAAAATACAGGCTTGAAAGTCAAAGGGTTTTAAAGTAAGCTTCAAGTTGTGCAGCAGGAATTCAAAGATCATCTATATACTAAAATCTCAAAAACGTAAACGAATCAGACTGACATGGTTGGTGTGGTAAGGTATGTAAGCACTTTTGGATGGACCTTCATGCTCGTTCCGAATCTTCAAAAAAATCCAAATGAAACAAACTGAAAGTGCACAGTTGTAGATTAATAATGGAGAAAACAATTTAAAAAAAAACAACAACAGTTTTGTCACCTTACTGTCTGTTCAGTAGAGGTGTGCAATCTGGGATATGTTATCACATTTGTGTCCTCTTCTGAGAGTAGCAGAGAAACTGATCAAACTAAGCACCAACTCTATGGCTTCAGTCTTTACTGAAACCCATGTATCGGTTTCAATATTTTGGCAGTTGAAAAAGGCATAACTACATACTCCACATCTAACATTTAAATTTACTTTTAATGTTCCAATATCCCCCCGACCAATAAGAACTTTATTTTAATGAAGTTGGCTTAAAGAGGTGAACAATGTTAAGCCATGCATTCTACTGAGACTCAGGTGCTCCTTGGTCTCTCCTTGTGGGTTTCACTTGCTTGACTTGAAGATTTTTTTTTAATCCAAGTTTAATTCGAACACCAAGTTGTTGACTTTCCAAGTCAAGTCTTCTCAGGTAAATATGTTAGCAAAACTATAATGCCTCATTTAAATTTCTGAAAGTCTGAAATGGTCATTAACTGTTCAAGTTGAGTTTTGTCATTCTTTTTGGTTGGTTACATTAGCAGTTATCCGCATAAAAATGACTTCTTATACAGCAATGAAACAATGATTCCATAAAGAAAAAAAAAAACCTGAATGAATGATCAGAAGCTCTTATTTATTCAGGCTCTTGAAAGGGTAGCCTCTACAAAAAAAACGTCTTTTTTTTTTTATATAGCTTGAGAAGACTTGTGAATGACGGGCACAATATGTTGGAGAGTGTCCGCTGTGATTTGCAGCAGAAGGAGAGGGAGCAGTCAGATGTCAGAGACCAGCTTTGTGAGGCTAACTTGCAAAAGGAACGGTTGGAGAAACAGGTTGGTAAACTCCCTGTCTAGTTGTTTAATAGATATGTTGGTAGCTTCCGCTGTTCTCATACTGTTTGATTGCTGAAAGTCTTTTTAAAAAAAAGTCCTCGATCTGGTGCACATGCTGTCAATATTGGTGTAATTACTGTAAATCAGGAAGTGACCCGCTCTCATGCATGAGAACACTTGGAGATAGGGCTGTAAGTCCGCCATTGTTGAGTCCAAGTCCAGGACAGTCAAGACAGAGTCCAATGCAGTTCAGTCCAGTCTGAGTCTGAAACAGGCCTAAATCAACCTGCAACACCCTTTCCCTCCTGAAGACTTGAAGAAAATGACTGAACTGTTATTCCTCCACCACAGATTGCTTTTCTATTTGGTCTCCGTGACATGAGTAATTCAATAAATTCAATTGAGAAAGCTACATCATAGTGGATTATGTTTTAGATCTTAATAGCATTAAGTGTTTATAATGTTCATATGAAAAATACTTTAGTACTTCATAGTACATATTATAATGACATGTTTAATGTAATATCGTGACTTTAGAGGTAGCTCCATAGCAAATACAGCTTCTAATCTAGACAACCTAAACCTGATCAAATAATTTGCTCTTCATATTGTGCCATAATCAGCTATTGGTATAATTCGTTAATGCTGTAAAGATAGATCTTTAGTCAGATAGCTCATCACTTTACTAAAACATCAAATACTAAAGTTCTGACAAATTGTTTACATGTTTCAATAATTTAAAATATAGCATCAAAATCTTTAACAGTTTGAATATGAAAGTCTTTCAAACAGATGCGTTTTAAAATATATTGATTTATCATAATTTCTTCATAAAATTTAATTGTGACGGTTTGAAACGAGCTAATGTTAACATTATTTCAGTCAAGACACCACCAAAAGTTGTTTAATGTTAACTCTGTGTTGAAGACAGCATTGTCTTTTGATATGATCTTGAGTTTATAGTCAACTATATTTTAAAAATAGTTTGAACTGAACTAATAATACCTGAAGTTATTTATTTACATTTATTGATGAAATTCAGTAGGCATTTGCCACCACTTTCTTGCACCAACTTATACCCTTATTCTTCTTTACATGAGTGATGAAAGCTCAATGTAGCGTCAGCTCATAGGTTTATCTTGACCATTAACAGTATGATATTAACCACTAACTATATGATCTTAACTTACTTCTCTTTATGATGCCCCACAACAGAGTTTCAGATGATTCATGGATTGTTTTATATTTCCGCTTCCTTGCAGCACAGTCATGAAATTCTTGATGATTTTGTAAATCCGAATGTAGTGATGTAGTATATCCTCACATCGTGTTTGTGAATGAGTTTAATTTGTGAGGGAAAAAATTATTGAAGATGCAGCTCGCGTGTAGTGACAGAGAACAACTGGAAAGTTTTCTTTTTTCTGAAAACTCTGTTTGTAGATGTCTTATTGGAAAGCGGGAAAAGTGCACTCTTAAAGGAATAGTGTTAAGCTCCAGAACTGTTAGTGCGCATTTATTGTCAACAAATAAAAGCCTCTATAGTTCTCACACTGTGATTGCTTTGATCAATATTAATGTTTTAAAATTGCTGACTTCTAGCTAACCAAAATATAACACGGATGCTGACACAGAACAGGTTTTATTTACCTCATCATACATTGTATACAAATAGCTCCATACACACACATGCTGCTCTGTGTTTGCTCTGATCAATATTACAGCATGGCGTACTAACAATGCCGTCTTCTAATTTGCCAAAGTTTGCTTTCCTCCTTTGATTTTTCAAATCTTGTGAGATGCAGTATTCACTGAAGTTGCTTAACTGCTGAAACACATTAGAAGCTCCCTGGAAACGAAGGGCTGTTATGGATTATGGGTCTTCAACAACTATATTGTATATTGTAAAATCCATAAATGTAGCTATATAAATAGAATAAATACTTTTCAGTAATGGAATTTGTCCGCAAAGATTGTCATTTTTCCTATGGGTACAATTCAAGTATTTCAGAAGAGAAAATGGACATTAACTGGAAGAAAAGCTTTTTATTTGAGCAAACATGCACCACAATTTATCAAAATGTTTTCATGAGAGTTAATATAGAGGATCTGAAAACCTACAGCATCAGGAAAAGTAACACTGAACAGCTCAGTCTTTTGGATAGTCATCTGCTGTTGCATGATTCTGTTGGATAAGCTCTGAGTACAGGATGTGCTTTATTTTCTTCTATACCCTAAAAAGAAATAAACTGTGGTCCCACGATCTGACCACTTGCTGAGAAATGTAAAATGTGAAAAAATCTGATGGTCAACTCTGAAATAACAAAGAAAGTCACCACAAATTGAACCCTAGTTTCATTGCACCCAGAACAGACTGTCACTCTCGTGCAAAAAGAAGTGACCGTCTGAGCTGTAACTGTTAAAAGGGCCACTTGTCGCTTCATACCTTCATCAAAGTCCAGAAGGACACCTTGCTCAGGTTTAAAAAAACTACATGCCGCTCCAGACAGTCATGCAGATTCAAAGTGTCTATCAAAAGCGAGAGGAGTAGATCGGTCCTCATCTCTACTGCAGTGCCGGCTTGTTCACATTAGCTTCTCACCCAACCAGCAGTAAAGAGCTACACTCTTTTAGGGGAGGCGTACTGGGGTCACTAGAACCTGTCTCAAGAGCTCATTTGCTTTTTTTTAAAACCTAACATTGTTGAGCTATGAAACTGTTGTTTTTTTGTTGCTTCAACTCCTGTAGTTTAAAATATCCGGCACTTTTTTATTTTTTTCTCATGTCATTCTCCTTTTTTCTATCTCTGAAAGATGTCTGAATTATTATCAGAACATTCAAATAGCTAAATAAAGAACCGATCAACTCTTATACGGATAAGTTTTTTACTGTTTCCATAGGTCCTGATCTTGATTGAAGATAAGAAAAAGCTTCAACAAAGACTATGTAAAGCAAAGGAGAAGATTCGTCAGCCTGTAGACATAACAGAGCAAACAGTTGATCCGATGCGCTCTGTGAGCACCGTTTTTCCCTCTGCTTTCCCTCAGTTTGTGTTGCCATTAGGTCTTATGGGCTGTTTATTCTTTTTATTCACAGATGCAGTCTAACCATCTAATATACAGAGAAAATATACAGCCTTTCCGAACATCTTCCCAAGGTAATCTGTGGTTTTTATTTTGTCGTCTCCGTTTATTGACAAATTAGGTGTTTGCAAGGTCAGCTTCAAGGCCAGCACACAATGAGACAAATTTAGTTTTCTGTGTTATTTAGCTTCAGGATTAACCTTAAAGTGTGTACAGACATTTGGTCGAGGAATAGGTGCAAGCAAATTTGTGTAGCCAATCAAATGGGTTAAAAGAGGTGGGACATGGCCATAGAGAGATATCTGATTGTTTAACATAAATTAAATGTAAACTTTCTGCCAAAGTAATTTTGAAATAATTCCCCCTTCGGGGTGTTCATGAAGACAAAAACTAGGGATCTGAATAAAAAAAAACATCTTCACAGCACCAGGGGTGTAAACAAGTTTATTCAGCTCTAAATTTGGGCAGTTTTAACATTGGAGTGAATGACAACCTGCTCTCTTCTGACCCCACAGTCACCCCCTACTGCTAACCGGCAGGGAGAGCAGGAGTTTATTCTTGTGTAAACGGTCGTCTTTGCATTTAAAAGCAAGTGTCAGATGCAAACAGTGGTTTAACACCCTCTGTTGGGGGATATGTCACCATCGTCCCCTGAGCGCCATCCAAATGCAAGAAGGGTCACTTGAGATGACATGTGAACGACTTCTTCCTTTTTAGTGAAGTGAAAGTGACCCGTTGGACAGATATGGAGTGACCCATATCCTTTTTTGTGCTCTGCATTTAACCCATCCCAGTGTACACACACAGCAGTGAACACATACACCTTGATTTGATCAATGACGCACATAGTTGATTAAATAAATATGCTATTAATTAATTAAATAAAGTAAATAATTAAATATATACATGGTTTTTTCGATGTATAATAATGAATTCAAGAAAACATTTTCTTTTAGTAGAAATTATTTCTCTATTAAATTAATGCATGGCCCCCATGAAGGCAGTTTCAGAAGTTTATTTTATCTTTCAATCCCCCATCAAAGTCTGTTAGGCGGGGCTAAAGGGGATCTATTACCTGACTTTATGATTGACTGACAGATACAATAACAGATACATTTTAATAAAGAACATTTGTATTCAATGAATTAATTACACATGTATATATTGAATTATTTATTTGAATAAATTAATGGGGTTTTTATTTAATCAACTGTGGCAATTTTTGTCCACTGCAAAAGAATATAATGTAAATGACTCCACTTTTTTACTAGTTAAGTGTGTGTCAATTACTTCGTGATGAGCTCATTTTTCACATTTGCCTTGCTCTCAGGGCATAAAATACTTGCTGGCTCTGCTTTGCACTCTTTAAAAATCTCTCTTTCAGACAAAGACTTGCTGGCTTTTGCGAGTTTGACTGCCAGTAAATAACTTGTCTTCGTGCTTGCTTCTTGGATGGAAGTTGCTCGAATAAAGGTGTTTTGCTGAGCCTGTAAGCGAGCAACAAGCCTGTCAGAGGTAGCCGTACGTTCTTGTGTGGAAAGGTTGCTGGCGTAATTATCATGCTTGGTGGAAATATGACGGCTGATGTTGTATTCTTTTAAAACAGCAACGTTACTATTCAGTAAAATAGTATTAAGGCGTCCAGTCTTTCTTAAACACCTGACACTCACTGTCAACCTTTCTTTTTTTTGACATTGCTGTGGATGGGTTCGGATCTGACCAGTAACGTTAGAAGAAAAGCGATAATTAAAATAACACAAAACCAAGTCACTGTGTCACCTGGTGTTGAAATACCTGTCATTTCAGGTCAAAATTAATTGAATGTGTTAGTCCACATCAAACCTATAATCTGTACTAACCTTCGGCAGGCCAGATTATAAACCCCAACTTGTCGTATGTGACAACAGGGCAGGAAACTTGAAAGAGTTTGGTGATAAACATTGAAAATAATTTTTGCGAACAGAGAATCAGCTGTTCAGTAATGCTGGCACTGAAGGAAGCATGGTGAAGCAGAAGCGAGTGTTTCTCCTTTAAATTGAGGTGCAGAGCCCCAGATTTGCCTGTTCACAAAAAGTTTTTTTTTAACAGACAATCTAATCAGAGTATTCAGATTTAATTGAAACCTATGGATCAGATAGTTTTAATGATTGATATTACAGCTCCCTCCAGCATTCATCTCCATTAAGATAAGAGTGATAAGGAGTGGTATGTTACATTGCACTAAGCAATGCCATATCATTATTGTTTGTTACCATTTTATTGAATATTTGAAGATAGAGTGGTGAGTGCTGGACAGCGCCCCCTACAAGTTTTATTTGTCTCTAGCCATCATGTCAAAACTGCACATGGCGCACATTGCAATGGAATTTATGGCAGGCCAGATTAAATGTCAGAGCAGTTTTGGTCGGGTAACTTTTCAATTGACACATGCTCTAAAGGTGTGTTTGTTTCAGTGTTTTTAAATGTCGGCGCTAATATTCAACACTTTGAAACTGGAAACACCACAGGTAATACCACTGGTGAAGGATTGGTGGAGCAGGAGATCTTTCAGACAACCAGATCTGGTCTGTTTGCTGATGCAAAGTACGGAGCTAAAAGAGTGTCTGAAAGCCAAGAGGTAAGAATATGGATGCCTCTAAAAGCTTTTTACTTCACTCTTGGGTTTTACGGTCAATACAAGAGAATTCAGTGATTGTGTCAACAGTCTAACCAGGAACAATTTTTCAAAAAACTAATTTCAGCTACTATAATTAGATGGCTAAAGTACAGGATATATATTTTAAATCTAGAACTTTATTTATATATATATATATATATGTACACATTTATACACAAACATATAACAACTTTGCACTCTTTTAAATCTATTCTTTCACCTTGTTTTACATTACAAGCTTAATATTCTATGTTTTTTTTTTATCCTTTCTCACCAAAAATAGCTGTGTAGAACAAACGGATTTGCAGAGATCTTGGTTTGGGCTAGTTAATTGAAAAAGACCAACTAGTTACAGGTACAAGTTACTTTGCGCAAAAAGTCACTGTTACTTTGTTGACTATTTACACAATATATGATATGTATTACTGGTAGAGATATGTATGAACACATCTGCATTGTAGAACATGTCGATTCTGACCATTACTTTCAAGTTTTATAGTTTATCAGTCGTGAATATTTCCATGTCATTGATGTAAAGCTAGTCAACCTAATGAAGATTATCATTACCTATAGCTTTATACCTTCTCATGTAGACCAGGAAGGGCATAATGCCTTCAGACTCTATGGCTAATGCAAGCTTGATTGACTAAACCAGAGGTTCTCAAATAGTGGGGCGCGCCCTGGGGGAGTCATGGGGCTTCGTCAAAGGGGACGCGTTTGACCCCCCTTGACGATGGGAACATGCTTTTATATATATATATATATATATATATATATATAGAATAAAGTGCAACACCACATACCACTCATTAGGGGACAGAGGCGCTCTCATTGGCAGAGTATTAAGTGTAGACACGAAGTGTAATAGACAGGCGGAGAGAGAAGGAGATAGAGACAAATGAAATTTGAGGAAAAAACGAGGAAGTTTGACAACGCGTATGTAACGCTTGGCTTCACTGTGACTACCGTGGGAGACGAGGAAGGACAGGTGTGCTTACTGAGAGCGAGAAGTTTTTTTTCTTCCTAGGGGTGCGCGACAGAAAATAATTGAGAAACACTGGACTAAACCTACTGCTCAAGGGTTAACTTCACACGATTGTTTTACTGGGTGATCGGACCAAGACTGGAATTTGTGTGGTTTTAAGTAATTCTTGTGTCTATGGGTAGCTGCAATGTGGAGTCTGTGGTTTTAAGGTGAGAGGAGAGAAGAACACACAAGTATTGTCACCTGACAGGAAAACAGATAGCCATGGGTGCTTCTGGGCAGATGATGACTTTTCAATAAAACACCGATTTGACTTCTTCTAAAAGCTCTACTGAATGATTAAAAACCTAATAATTGTACGTCAGCAAAACTTCCATAATATCAATAAATTTGAAATGAGTATTTCTATATCAATTTTCTTTACTTTCACCGATAGCAGATAGCTTCACTCATTCTTATGAAATAAAATACGCACGTTTAATCTTCTTGTGTCATAGTGTTGTTGGCAGGAGAGAGCTTTTATTTCCGCTGTTTTGCCCAATGGCCTTGCTCCTTTCATGAACGCGTCCCATGCCATACTGCTTCAGGAAAAAAACATCAGGAGATGAACAAATGGAAATAGCTTATCCGATTAGTCGATTAATCTTGGAAGAATGCTAAAGTGGAAATGAAAGTTCCAGCAAACAAAAACAAAAATCTGTGCGGTCGTGTGAAAAAGATCCAATGTATCCAACAAAATTTGCTCAAATTAGTCAAGCTAATGGCAGGCATAAAGTTCATCAATGTGAACATACTGTTGCTGAAATGCAATCGATTGCAATTGGGCTTATTTCTGTTTAGTCTACAGTTAACCTGCAGTTTCTTTATGCAGCAGCAGGTGGCTCGCTCAGAAAAAAGAGAGCAGGGCTAAGTATTCAGGTGTGAGTGGCAGCTAGGCCTCTGGTGGTCTGCAGCTGGTACTTTAATTTTAAAGATACAAGTTGCCAACTTGCATGTAGAGTTGGCTCTTAAAACCATTACAATACAAACTTTACAATAGGACAAACATTTAAAAATATTATATCAGGAAGGGGTAAATACACTCACAACTTGTTTAATGTAAATGATCACATTTTAACATCTGTTAATTCTGGGTACAGGTGATACCCAAAAAGCAGCTGGGTGAGAACCAGGAGATAAATAAAAAACTTGGTTCTAAGAAAGAGGACCGTCTCAGAAAGCCTTCAAATATGAAGACTGAGATGAATGGAGAATATTCTTTCACGGTGATGCAAGAGGTCAGTGGAGGGCTGTGGATGTGTTGATAGTGCAAGCAGCATGCCATATTTCTGCATAGTTCCTGACCTTAGATTCAAGATTCAAGAAGTTTTATTGTCAAATGCACAGCACTTTACAGTTACACTGAACAATGAAATTCTTACTTTGCGAGTTCCCTTCATATGACTTTCTACAAAAAAACTAAATTAAACAAGTAGACTTTGGCATAAGAATAAATAAAAATACAAATACAAAAATACAATAGAGCAAAAGGAAGAATAAAGTGAAATAAGCAAAAAGTGCAGTTCTATGTGCATAAATAATGAACATAAATAAATGTTCAGTCAGTGGTTCAGCAGCCTGATGTCCTGTGGATAGAAACTGTTTTTTTAGTCTGGGAAACTATTTTTTAGTCTGGAAAATGATTTGTTCATTTATGACAGATGGCCGTGCTGGAGTCCTCTGTGGTCAGAACGAACAGTTTTAATGAGGAGCGCTTTCCTAAGCCTGAGCTGGAGATCAGCTTTACTCCACTAAAACCTGACCGACTGAATGTTAGGAAACCAGGAGAAGAAGAGTCTGTCACAATTAAACTGCGCCGTACAGCCAGAAAAAGAAAGAGCCCAGTGATACAAGTAAGCTTTGCCAGTTTTAACTCTCCTGAACAACTCCTTTTTAAAATTCAATATTTAATTTTTGTTTACAATTTAAGATGGTATCTTTAGATTAAATGGTTAAATATTTTATATGTTTTTTTATTTTTAACATATAACATCTTTCTTGTTCGCTGTATTTCTGCTGATTTTGAATAGTTTCCTTAGTAATTTCCTTATCAGAAAATTTAATTGACCATCCAACAACTGGGATCACGACAGTTTCGTTGATTTTGATTGAGTTGTAACTGAAACAATTCCTATTAGCCATTGTCAAAAAGGGGGTTCTAGACATTTAAAAAGCAAAGAAGGCTTATGATTAGTCAAGATGTACTACACTAAGTTATAAAGTTATAGTACGTGATAGTTTTTTTACACAATAGAATTCAGTATGCAATATAAAAGACAGAATGAGCAGTGGTGTTAATGCCATTGAAACTCTGAAGGATGAAGTCATGACTCCATGGATTGTTATGATGTGATGTAACCGCTTTCTGTATGTTGGCTTTTTCCAGGACTCTGTGGAGTCTAAGAATAGGAAAAACCGTAAAGTCACTGAGGCAAGCTTCTATTTGACAAGCTATATTTATCTATACCTTTGTCTCAATTTCAATGACACAAGCAAGTACTCTCTGGTTTCTCCATTAGCAGCTTTCCACAGCAGAAGGGAAAAAGGAGACTGGGTTTAGGGAAATCAACTCTCCCGAAAACCTAAAGAAGAAAAAAGGCAGAGCTCTGCAGAAGATCGAAGAGTTCATTCAAGGCTCCCCAACTCTTTTTGGGAGCAAAGGTTAGATCGGGTTTTTCATTCGATGTTATTAACTGTAGCAAAATCAGTTATTCAGCTATTGTTTATGTTATAATAAATGTAAGCGCTAGATCATAATATGTTGGCCTAAGTAGCCAAGTCTGTTTATAACATAGATGTGTCTGTCACATCACCCAATGGTTTCTGGCAAAGATAAAAAAGGATAAGTGTGGGAATGGCTATTAATCAAAAATGTCTTTCACAGTCACGGGACATGGTCATAGTGAAACCATTTCATTGGTTGAAGGTTTAAATCATAAATTATTTTAAAAAAGCATCTTTAAAAAATAATTCACTCTCAGATCATTATTGAAGGTCAAAACTAGCAATCTTAATCAACAAATATAATGGAGCACGGGGTGGAAACATGTTTTTAATCAGCCTTAAAGTTTTAACATGGGAGTCAGCGACAAGCGGCCGGTAGAGGAGCTGCAGTTCAGTCACGCTTCGAGAAGGAAAGCAGGAGGTTGTCTGTTGGCTTAAATATAATATGCTAACATGTTTCTTTCAGCTATTACTTCTAATCTGTTTGACAGCCAGCAAACTTTCAAACGATTACCCAACTAGTTAAACACACAATTTTGCCTAAAATTGGCAAAAAAAAACATGTTTTGAATAGTAAAGTCCTCATGCACACTAAGATTTTGTTGTTTCAGTTTTTTTTTTTTTTTTTACTTTTTGTAGCTTTTGAAATAAATTATACATGAAAGCAGTAGAGATTACTGTTTTCTTAATACAGTTTTTTTTAACTAGCATGTAAAGTTACTGATGTAATTTATTAATCTAAAACTCAACACAGTGTTTAGAAGGCTCTCAAAAACATTTAATAGTATTTGTGAACAGAATTGAGGGAACCGAACTTAGGGGAGCACGTATTCCTACAGATGTCCTGACAATTGCTATATTCTGGTGTATATAATGTTGTAAATATATTTTAAACTGCATATGGACACTGTTGTGAACCCAGTTCTTTAAACTCTGAACTTCCTCTAGCTAAGAAGATCATGAGCTTGGTCAAATCTCCTGATCTGGAGCTTGCTTCTGAAAACAACAAACCCAAGAGGACAAAACGCAAGCTATTCAAGACTCAGGTTTCCTCTCCAATGGACATACCCACTCACACTGTAAGTCCCATCTCATCTTTCCTGCTTCTCAGTGTTTTAGATTTTTTTTCTCCTTTTTCTTCTAAGTGAGAAACATGCCCTTCTACATTTTAATCTCTTAATGGTATTGTATAAACACAGTTTTGCTCTCCAAAAATGATCTGATCAAGGTGGGCTTTTTTACAGTTTTGTCTTTTAAATGGTAATGATCCATTTCTCTGGCCTGCCAATTCCAGAACTACACGTGGTCCAGATCGCGGTTAGTTTTTCACCGTTCTCGGAGCGGACGTCCTTACGCTAGTCACGCAAGTGCACCCCAGATTTGAAAGCTATCAGATAGGTGCGGGAGACGCGTTCTGTCCGTGTGTTTAGCACTTGGTCTGAACACCCTGTAAGAGGTGCCTTCCAAGTTTGGGCTTGTTCCCGAAGCACGTCAGGGAAGAACGGGAAAGGAGGCAGCTGCGGGGTATCATCCCGGGGGAACCCCACAAACCATGTGTCCAACCTGGAGATTTCGGGTACAAGGGGCTGAGCCACCTACAACCCAATTTCTCTGGCAGCCCGGGTAAGCAACTCGGCCATCTCCTCTGCAGCACAATCTGCCGTCACCCCAGAGGGGGAGAGCGATGTACCGTCACCTTCGGGAGATGCGCTGTCTCTCTCCGATGCAGCAGTTGAGATTGCATCATCAGGTGCACAGGAGTCCTCAGAAGATGCAAGAAGCGAATCATCCGATAACTCACCGTGGCGGATAGTGGACGCACCAGGGGAGTGGGAAGTGTGTGGGAGACCCTGCTCAGTTCCTCTGGACGCTGGAGACATGCACTTGTCGGCCCTTGCGGGCTGGAGCTACAAAGCCTCCGATGGTTGCCTGAAAGTATGCCAAGCTTGTTTGGAACATGCTACAAACAGTTGACTGACAAACAAGAGCTCTACTAAAAGGAGGAGTCTTGTTTGTGGAATATTTATGCAGTGCAGATGGCTTCCACTAGCCAGTGGGCCACACTGCTTGGAGACAGCTATTCTGATCTTCTAACCTCCAAAGCTTACGAAAGCTAATAACAGATGTCACTTGCTGATGTCTCAAATCAAATGCTGTGCTCTCTAGACCAGGGGTGTCAAACTGAATCCCCAGAGAGTCAGCAGATTTGTGTTTTAACCATTCTTCGATAGACAGAACTTAGGCTTTGAACCAAGCCTTTGATTATCAGGTTTATTAATCAAGGTTACAGTGAAACTGTGCAGGGTGTTAGTCTAGAGCAGAGGTGTCAAACAGAATCCCTAGAGGGCTATCACTGAACCCTTAATAACCTTCAAAAGGCAATATTTATCATAAACATTGCTTTTAAATTTCCTCAAATGGTTGTGCTCTGCAAAACTGTGCCATGTTCCCACTGTTGCTTCCACCATGGCCCCTTCTGGTTTTGGCTTGTTGGTACAAAGAAAGTCCACCAATTTCCCACGAATACAATCATCTTTGGTGCCAAAAAAAACACTTTTTCTTCTGGGTCAATCAGAGTGTATGTTCTTCATTGTGATGTGATGCTTCATCTGATTGGTGAGTTTGTGATGCTTAGGTTAGTGGGCATAACTATGGCCAACAAGACATTTTGAGCTCCCAAAAAAAGAAACAATACTAAAACATTAAATATTATGTAAAGTCAAGTTTATATGATGCGGACCCTTTAAAAAAAATAAAATAAAAACATTTGAGGACCTTTTTGGCCTTTGGTCTTAAGCCTAATTATTGTGCAAACTAGACCAGGGTTGCAAGTTGCAACTAAATAGTTTTGCTTTATAAATTATTGTTTTTGTGCAACACAATGATGGTCAAGTTCACTAGTTTTATTGCCAATTCTCTCTGCACTCAACCAGTGTTGTTTTTGACGTTTTAGTCAATGTAAATTAATATTTATTTTAATAAGTGAATTTAACACTTTAGATATTATGCATTACGTATTTAAATTTTTATCAAATTGTGAGATTTTTGAATGATCAACTAAGGCTTATGCAAAATAGTGTAACCACAAGATAATCTATCTTCTTACTTTAAAAAGCAAAGAAAAAAAAACATTCTTGATTTGACAATTGTGGCTTTATTTATTATTATTGTTACTTTTTTACAATTACCTAAAGTGCAATAAACCCATTTATGCCCAAAATATGAGCGCTGGAGGTAGCTGTTTTAACAGAACACCGGCAAATTTTATTTACGCTGCTAAGAAGTCAATTCTGCTGTTCCTCTACACACCCAAGGAACAGAAAACTGGCCTATATAACACTGCGTTTGCATCTGTGTTTCAGTCAGCCAATCATAGCTGTGGTAATAACACACACGGAAGCTAATAGACCATAGACTGCAACGGATGTTAGCTAGTGAAGTCAGGAGCCTATTCTGGGCTGGAATTTGGTGCAAAACTTTCAGCTTGCCATGAATTCTTCTCGTTAATTCTCACATAACAAGAAAATTCTCGTACATATCACTGTCCCTGGGAGCGCAGAGTGCCTTCTCAGTGTGCACAGCAGGAGGAGGGCGTGACCAAACCAGAATGTCATGCGGCGGTAGATACTTTATATTTCGAATGACCACGAATCATAAAAAGCAGAAATGTTATTCTTTTAGAATGTGTAACCGTCAACTCATTATAATTTTTATTCACTCCTGTGTTCATTAATGAAAAATCGTGTGCTAAGTTTTTGTCAAAACAAAGACATATTTAGCTAGATTGGTTATCATCATAATTGATGAAAACACTACACCCTATCTGAGTAAGGATGAAGGTGAAGAAAAGGTTATAGTCTGCCCAATCAGATTGAGTTCCTGGAACTCTGAACAGCTTATGAGAGTCCCTCCATGGCTATTTTTAATGAAATAAAACAATTGAAACAAGGAAATCCAAATAATCTGTGAAAAAGCCTGTTAAATTAATTAAATCTTTTCACAGATTGTCGGAGGAAGTGATGATGACAAGGAGAGTGATCATCTCATAATCAAGAGAAAACTCCGAACAAGAACTTCCAAGAGATGATGGGTATAAAGCTGGTGGTTGGGTATAAATAAAATTCTATTTTTTTACCATTGTACTCATTTCTAAAAATTTTTCTTTAACATATTTGGGAGTTTTGTAAAATATTTTGAAAATGCACAAAAATGTTAACATCAATATAGTCATGATTGATTTTTTTTTGTGTTTATCAAGGCATGCCAAGTTTAATGTTAAATTATCTTTTAAAGTTTCTTTTGGGCTAATTTTTATTTTGTCGCTTTGACCAAACAAGCAAAAAATAAAAGTTTAGCCACTTATCCTGGTTTTTTTCTTGTTGTGTATTTTATTCATGTTTACATTTCAACTTATGTCCTTCAGCAACCAATGTGAAGTAAATTTGATGTCACTGTCAATTTGAAAACGAGGTAATCATGTGGATCTCCAAAAATCAACTGCAGTTACACAAACATGTTATGCATGTTAAACATGTGTAGTCATTGGCTGTATATAACATGGATGTGTCCGTGACGACACCCATAGGTTAAGAGGCTCAGAGTGGGAGTAGCCAGTAAAAAAGTTAATCTGGAAGGCTGATGGTTTAAATTTTAATATATATGAGAGGGTAAATTATTTTTACATCTGTTTAAGAGTGCAGCCTGAATAAAAAAACATAATGGAGCCAGGATTGAAACATGTTTTTTCAGCTTCAAAGTTGGGTTTTTACTTTGGACTGTAGGAGAACATGCTCACTTAGGGGGTCAGCCTCAAGTGGCCGGTAGAGGAACTTCAGTCACTTCCTATTATGCACCAAGAGTGAAAGCAGACCAGCACTCCCAGACCAGTAACGCACACTTGACAATTATGGAAACTATTCCAAAAGATTACTCAAATGGATTCAATACTGATCTGTTTTTGTCACTTAAATGCATCGAGTGTTTAATTTCAAAACGCCTTACACTTACTTTTCCACAGCATTTTCATTTATTGTGATGTACATGTAGGCTTACCCCTTTTGGTTAAGCATAATGAAATGTTTTAGCAAGTACATACCAAAGAACATAGTCTTAGAGCTACATTTATAGCGGATGGCTAATTTAAGATCTCCTTACCCACCAGACAACAACTAGTGGTTTATATATATATATATATATATATATATATATATATATATATATATATATATATATATATATATATATATATATATATAAAGATATTTGAAGAACAAACGGCTTATATGTCAACCACTCGAGACATTTTAATACGTTTCAACATGTGGCGCTAGATGGGGCTGTCATCGTTAAAAACATTACAGATTTCAGTAGAAACCGTTTTAAACAAAAGCTCTTGCCAGGAAGTACAACAATAAAATAAAAAGATGATGCGGACAAGTGTAGGCGGTTCTGAAAAAGTGACGTCTAACAGAGGAAGTCGGTGCTTTTTCTTAAGTGACGTCACATTCACTCTGAATCAGCAATAACAGCAGGACAAGAATGATCTTTAATAACCTCGATTAAGACTTTCTTCACCTCTAGACATAATTGTCTTTATTTAGAGATCTGAATGAGGAAACTAGTCACGTAAACTAGTAATTAATATTCTCTCCAGGCGACGCGTCGATACCCATCGCATTTGTTGAGTAAAAAAATGGAAAATTCAGACCCATCGGATCTAAACGGAACCGGGTTCTGTAAGCACGGGCAAGTGAACGGCTTTCACAGCTCACAGGCCGGAAACGAGGGCTCCGTGTCGGTGAAGGCAAAAGAACATCTCCCTCATCTTCATCAGGATGAGCACAACAATAGCTCGCCTGCGAAGCGCTGCAGACTCCGAAGACGCTTGGATTCCGGGAAGAAGAACAGGCCTCGTAAGTCTTTGTTTTTATTTCAAACCAACATTTGTGTTTCTTTAAATGCTGGCAGAAAATTTTAACATGGATTATTTATACTGGCGAAGGCTCTGCGAGTTTCCAGAATTTTCTTTCTTGTAATGGAGCAAATATCGAGGCTTTAAATATTCAATGTTTTTTCCAGTGTGCTTACTTTTTTACGAGAGATTCTTGTATCTTGGACATATTTTCTTGCTGTTTTTACGAATCCGTTTTCCAGTAATTAGTTGTAGGATGAGGTGCTTGTAACTAAATCCCGGAAGTAATAAAGATATAATTTTTTTTTGTATTAATCAAAAGATTTTAAGACTTTTACGTGGGCAGTCAAAAACAGCGCAGAAATGTGATGGCCTCGGCTAAAATGTTTTTATTTTTTTTACATAAATCATTATTCCTATCACCTATTCTATCCCAAGATGTGTATGGCCAAGCCGAACTAGGCGTTTCTGTAGTTTGGGAGTATGCTGAGGTGTTTTAGCTTCCTGGTTTGGGGTAGGGGTCAATGAGTTGACCTGACTGGAGTGTGCCCTGAGGTTGATTATTAGGGCGGGTCTTGATGTGGGGTTAGGGTTACGGTAGTCTCCACCCCAGACATCACTCCAGTGGAACACTAGCTTAACATCTGATGTGTTTAGTACAGAAAGTTCTAAACACTTCCACAGAATCCTTAAGTCAAGGTTTGATTGGTTAAACTTTTCCAGATTTCTGGTTGAAGCGAGTGTCTCAATTATTTTCGTTCTGCCCCGAAACAACGTGGAGGCGTACGATTGAGAACTTGAATATCCATTGTCTGTATTTAAAATGTGTGAATAACTACATATTGATTTTGACATAGTATACAAAAGGGTGTTGGTCAGTTGTGGTAACATTTCCGCACCCTAAACATGACTCTATGTCAACCACATGGGATTGGTTGTTTGTCCTGTCAGTCAAACGGGCATTTACCAAAAAAAGTAGCAAAGGCAACTATGCTAGACTAGGGTTTGAGGTGCTGTTGTAATATTAATACTGCCTTAAATTGATATAGCACTTTTCTAGACCCTTAAAGAAGCTTTACAATTTTGAGGACAGGACGTGGCTACCATTCTGCGCCTACGGCCTCCAGCCCACCACCAGTCACATAGAGGTCAATGCAGGTGAAGTGGCTTGCCCAGGGCCGCAACTGCAGAATGGACCTGATGGGGGATCGAACCGCCAACCTTCCGGTCACAGGACAACCAACTCCACCACTGCACCATCTTTCCGCCTTTCTATTTGTTGTGTTCAAACTGAAAAGCAGTTCACTTTCTTCACTGGGACTGCGTTGTGACAGCAACTGTGCACCAAAACAGGCTAGTGCATGAAGGAGCTTCAGTCTTCGTTCTCTGTAGTTGAAGTGTTTGCAGAAAGAATTGAAAAAAAAAAAAAATCCAGACACACAGCAACTAGTCTGCAGCCCAATGTAGGATTTGCACCGCACCACAGGAACTTAGTATCTGTGCAGCTATTCTTGGCTTTCTTTTGCAATCGCTTCTTCTCATGGACTTGACATTTAAAACATCCACTTTTTCACACGAATTGGTGTGAACTTGACTTAAGCATGGGGTTCTGAATTTGACATTTGAATTTCCATAACAAACATGACTCGAGAACCGTAGCACCTTTTCTGTCTTCTGAAAGCACCTACCAATTGATGAGGTGTTGATGAGAATTGATTGACTTCTTTTTGGTACTCGCTCAGTCAGTCTCATCATCACAGCTCAGTATCATCACATATTCCAACTCTAAGGTTTTTGTAAGGGTCGCTCTCCCACAATGTTCTGTTAGGAACTTCAGTGTCTAATCACAACAAAGGCAAAGACCATCCTAAAAATAATATAAAGAAAATGTCTATTTTAAATAAAATGTCTGGAAATAAACCACCTTAAATACAAACTGTCAGGTTTTTTAACCTTTCAGTATTCAAGTCTCAGTATTATATCTGTTACTTTATTGTTACTGTATGTTCACAACAAAAACAGATGACATGTGAATCTGAGTGATTTACAAATTAACTTCTCAACATGACCTTGCATTGTTAATAATGAGTTGTTGATAATGTGTTTACATGTTCAAAACCAGCAACAATTAGCTGAAGTTAAAATATTTAAGTTTTTTTTTATTGCGGACAAGCGAGTCATAGCATATTTCTGTATTATACTGCTGTGACACACTGTTGACAGTAGGTGTCATCACATACTAAACCATATGAATGATGTTGATAATGACAATGAATTGGCATGAAAACACCCTAAGCACTTTTATCTAGCTCACTTTCTTTTGCTCATACTGAGGCTTAACACGCCTGTAAAATTCAGTCAAAACTAGATTAATGTTCCTGCATTCCTGGATCAAACTTGTTATGTAAGGTATTAGGATGCAAATATAAATAGTGGTGTTGCGCTGCTCATTAAAATGTGTCCAGGTGGTTGATGAGATTTCATTGAAGTTTACTTGATCACAATTTCACAATTTAGCTAAATTTCCGAACAAAATATGCTAAATCTTTCCTCAAATTGTTTGCCCAGTTGACTCAATTCTCTTTCATTTAGAAACTGAGGTTTTCCTTCTTCCAATTTTCTGTGAAAACTGTGTGTGAATGTGTGTTTTTTTTTTTTAATCTCTAATTTTGTTTATAATTATTACAACTCCATCAATATAGTTTTTTTTAACAGTGCAGTGTTGTTTTAAGACAAAGAAGAACACTTCTGAATATTCATCAAATGTCAGTGTCAGTTTATCAATAACAAAAAAATGGATCAGAATCCGACCAGAACTGATGGTATAACCAAATACAGCTGAAACACAGGACATATGTCTTTATCCAATGAGAGGCAAGGATCAAGCAACTGGGTGGAATCTTGCTCTGGATGAACGTCTCCTCGTGTTCGTCTGGAATTATCATAAAAGGCAGAAATTCCACCTGCCAGGTGTGGCAACATGAACTCTGTATTCCTCTTCAGTAGACAACACTGCTTGCTGTTGTCACATATCTGACGCATTTGAAAGTATGAAGCTTATCATGAGGAAGCCAGGTGAGCTTTAAAGAATGATTTGAAATCAATTTGAACGTAGTTTTAAAACCGTGGAGTTTCTAAATCAAACATTTTCATGTTTAGAATGTGATGTTTTGATAAATTGTTTTATAATAACATACTTCAGATTCCCTGAATGTACGTAATGTAAAAAAAAAATTTAAGTATTGAAAAGAAATCCTTTTTTTAACTGGAATGTTGAAGAGTGTTAATGTCAGTGTGCTCCTGGTGGTACTTTGCACTCTTCAGAGATACATACACCTTTCACCCAGATGCATTACAATCAACACATAATCTCTAAACCAATTCCCCACAGAGATCTACCTCAACCCAGTACTGGGATTTTATTTAAAGAAAATGTAATCAATTATAGATATTGTCTATTAAACTGCACACATCTTTTTAAATATGTTTTACAATGTCAGGTTTTTGTTATAATAAAAGTGTCATTGTTTGGCGTGTGATGGACATGCGTTTAAATTAAGACTGTAGACTTCGTTTTGTGGGTTATTTTTAGAGTTAAATTAGAGTTTTGTGGCTTGTTTAGTTTGTGATGTAGATAGTATCCGGATTTTCTGTTTCTGGTTACTGTTGGTGTTTCAACTATACTGCAAGTTGTCATTGAGTGGCTTGGAAGGTCCTGGCAGATAATTATTATTATTATTTATTATTGGCCAAGCTCTGAAAACATTAATCTGGTTTAATTTTAATTAATTTCTCTTTTTTCAGTTTCAGTAACTCTGTGTGGGAACCTTTGTGTGAGTGTTGGGAAAAAAGATAAATGGCTTTCTGAACTATTTATTGCAACATTTGACAGAATTTAATTTTTCTGGAAAAGCTACTTTTTATTTATTTATCTATTTTTTTTAACCTCTTTCAAGGTTGTTTTTTCGCCAAATTGCTTCATCAGATTATTTTCTGACCATGAATGTCAAATGAGTACAATTAAAAAAAAATCTCTTCAATGGTTCATTGTTTTGAGACCATGCCACAGACTGTATACAACCAGAGAATAAAAAAACTGGGCAAAAAGATATGGTCAGAAATTACTAAATCAAAATCTCATTGCTTGGAGAGTGGTCATTATGAAGGTCAAAAACATGATGGAGCAAGGGGTTGGTTTTTAGCTTTACATGTTGTACAATAATGGGAACCTGCTCACTTCTGGAGTTAGTCTCAAGCAGTCAGAAGACTAACAGCACTATGTAGCACAGATGCAGATTGCCCTTCGGACCACATTTAGTGTGTAGAAGTTTCTCCTAGTGGCCTGGAGAAAAGGAGATTAGTTTTATTATTACTCAATTCAAAAATCCTAATATTCTGAATCTTATCATATTGTCCTAGACTGCTTTCGTTCCAATTGTTTAGCCCACATCAATAATTCAATGTAAATATTAAATATAAGTTTAATCCATGTATGCTGTTAGCCCTGTGGGACCCTTTTTCTGTTTTCATCAAAGGAAAAATGATGCAAGCAATTATTATATTAACCCGAGATTCACTGGCCTTGGCTCATTTTCTGTGAAAAACATATGAAGAACACATTTTTTTATGACCCCACAATGTATAACCCCCTACACATTTATACGACACGCAAGGTGTTCAGGGCTACTGGACCCAGGGCATGTAAACGTGTGAGAATTGTAGATTCTTTACCTTTATTTTGTCTTCCCACACAAACATAATTCACACATAAATTTACAATTTTAGTATAAAATTCTATGATTGTGTGAATTAAAAGGGCCAAAATGCAATGGGTCTAGCAGACCCGCCTTCCCTGCCAAAGCAAAAATAATGAGAACACCACGCATGGTTTAAATCCTAATGTAAAGAAATGAGGAAAAACAAATTTGCTGTTGAAATCAAATCTTGATTTGGATTAAAAGTCAATGGGTCCACCAGACCTGAAAATATCGCCTGAGTAACAATATTATGAACACCACACAAGGGTTAAACAGTGAAGTTACATTTGACAAGATACATTTGAGGTTTAGCATGTCTCCAGAACAATGTTTGCCCAAGGTTTCTAATGAAACATTACACTCTGCATCTTTTCCAGCCTTCCCATGGTTTGGGATGGACATTGGAGGCACCCTGGTTAAGCTTGTTTACTTTGAGCCCAAGGACATAACTGCTGAGGAAGAGCTGGAGGAAGTGGAGAGCCTGAAGAGCATCCGCTGGTACTTAACCTCAAACGTGGCCTATGGAAACACTGGAATCAGAGACGTTCACCTGGAACTGAAGAACCTCACCATGTGTGGTCGCAAAGGCAACCTGCACTTCATACGCTTTCCATCGCAAGACATGCACCGCTTCATCCAAATGGGCCGAGATAAGAACTTCTCCAGCCTTCACACCACGCTTTGTGCCACCGGTGGGGGTGCCTACAAATTTGAAGAAGATTTCCGAATGGTATGTTACAGCATACATCATGGATACATTTAACCTAGAGGGCCTTTTTGTCATTCTATGTTCTGTTATTTTACATTAAAATAAGTTTCTGGAGAAATTTGAAGCTTTTTTCACACCAACAAACAGAAAGGCAAGCATGATCAATGAGAAAACTTGATAATACTGGAAAAGCTTTTTACAACATAAGACTCAAACAGATCTTCTCTGAGGGGTGTCAAGGAAGAGTTCTGTGATATAATTATGTCAAAAATGACGTAAAAAGATTTCATGAGATCGTAAATCATTTTAACAGTTTAATATCTGATTTTATCCTAAAAGATATGGACTGTGGCAAAATAAGTTACAGCTAAAATCATGAGAAAGTTTTGGAGTTGGACCGATGAAGCTACAGACGACTGATATCACTTCACAATGATCAACGGTGAACGTTTTTTAACTCTTTCAAACATAATTTCTCTCTTGTTATAAAACTCACCTGTTCTTATTACACAGTAAACGCTGTGTTATTTGTGTTACAGGCCGCTTCTGAAGATAAAATCATTGTTCATAGAACAGAAACCAATTTTTTGTTTAAAAATCACTCATTTAAAGCAGTCACATGGCTGAGATCATATTAGATTGCTGTAGTTTTATGTGTAAATGAGTGGTTATATTGCAGTAGGTTATAATTAAGTGATTAATAAGACATGTTCAGATGTCAAGAACAAAAACACACGATTCAAGATTGTTTTATTAATAAATAAAATGAGAGAATACACAAAATATTTGTTCTAATGCATGTCTTCAACTGGTTTCAATTCTAGTACATGAAATGCTTATCTTGCTAGATTCTTCTTCTTCCCTGGAAAATAAAGAACATACAGAAGGGTTCCAGGTGTGTACACATCACAGGATAAACCAGTCTATAAATACTTTTATGAAGCATTTTAATAAATAATTGATTGTTTGGTTGTATTTGCCAGTGTTTCATTTGAGCATTATTAATGACAGATTTACTGGTAGTATTTAATAGTCTAATCGATAATAAATGATATTATGAAGATGCATTAAAACATTCACATTTTAGTGATGGTTCATGAAGTTACCTGTGAGATCAGTTTTCGTTAAGATAGAGGTTTGTGGTGGTTTTCCAGTGACCATGTTATGTGAGTCTGAGTAAATGTTTTAACCATTACTTTAGAACAAACAGATAACTGCAGCAACGGCTCTAGATAATAAAACCAACTTTTGTGATTCATAGAACATCACATACTCTCGCGAACACGAGACAATTATTACATTTCTCATTCCCTTCAGAGGGCTCCTGGTGTTCACAGGTCAGTTGTCACAGCCATACTAACTCCTTGCGCTGGGTCCGTCCGCGTACGTTTTATGATGCAGGAGCTCAAATTCTCTCTGCCCAATCAGTGGTCTCGGAAGGCTTCTCACGTCATGCTTGCTCTGGCCAATCAGCGAGAATGGGGTAGGTTACGGTTTTAGTCGGTTTTGGAACCAGCTCAAAATAACCAGGACATAGTGGAAAAGCACAAAATACAGTGCAGAACCGTAAAGGAACTGTGCCATGCCGTGTAATGGAAAAGCAACATTAAGGAAACTTGGTTAAAGGAGAGGAAAATAAAGACTGCTCCATGCACCCACCTGTTTTGGCACACTGACTCCGATGATTTTTATTAGCAAATGAAAGCTGGTGTTTTTAGGTCACCTCTGCTTGTTATTAGCAGTTTTCTGCATTTTGGTATGCACAAAGCTTCAGTCGATTTTGTGATTTTGATCATTTAATTTTATACCCTCAAAATATAACATTTTGAAACTGAAACTCTGGTTTAAAAAAAAAAGGTTAACGGGTATGAAAAACGGCATAAAACATGTTTTGCACTCAATTAATATATATATATATATATATATATATATATATATATATATATATATATATATATATATATGTGTGTGTGTGTGTATATATATATGTGTGTGTGTATATATGTAAACACACCACCACATCTCATCCTCAAGTGTGTTTCTGTATTTATGCTCTATCTGCATTATTTCCCTGCAGCTGCTGATCAATGTATCTAGAACACCAGTTTTCCAGCTATAGCTTACCAAATACAGTAGTGTGGATAATATTGTAGATGACTGCTCCATACAGGACATAAACAAAACTTTCTGCATAGCGATGTTTTCTCTAGTCTGTTTGGTAACATTATGCACTTGATTTTTCTTTCAATATATACTCACAAATTCTTCTTGATTCAGATCATTTTTTCTCTCTGCTTCATAAAAGTTTGCCCTGCTCAGAAAAGGGGAATGGAACAATGTAAAGCGAGATCAGAGCCAGAGAGCTGGAACATTGAGATAGGCGTCTGCTCAGTAGCCAATACTTTCAGGGACTTAAAGGCTAGAAGCAGTATCTTATAGTCAATTCAATATTTTAGAGCCAACAAAAAGAAGACCCAACCGGCATAATGTGTTCATATTTTCTGTTTTTATGAGAACTCTCATTGCTGTGTTCTGAACTAACTATAAATTATGTAACAGAGTCTTGGTAGCTGACTATTCAGGAGCTCATGAAATCATGAACAAATTTTTCTCCGTCTGCAGTAGACAGCATGTTCTGTAGTTTAGCAATGTTCTGATTATTAAATACAAAATTTCAATGATTATTAAAACATTTTGAGACACATTAAATTTTGATAGCTCGTTTTTGAAAATGACAGGAAACTCCAATGGATCATTTTAAAATTAGGGATACTCTAAACTAGGGGTGCACCAATGCCACATTTCTTCAGCATGAGTACAAGTACGAGTACTTTCATATGAGTACTTGATGATACCAACACGAGTACCTAATAACACCAGTACATTTTCTCCTTTATTACACTTTTATTTCTATGACAAAAATGTATTGTCATCACTTTTTGTATTCTCAAAAGAAAAGCATTCTCTTTTCTCATTTTAAGAAACAACTTAGCCAAATGATTACCTGAATGATGGTGAAAAACACAACCTTTAAACTCCATAGAATGTGAAACATTTCAATGAGTTTATTCATCAAATAAACTCAAATGCAACACATTTTAGTTAATGAAAAACAAAGCTTTTGCATTAGCAGTGTTTAGTTTGTTTCAGAGCTTTTTCAACCAAATGCTCCAGCACACAGCACACTTCTGTGACAGAAGCCCATTACTAACATGGTAGTGACACACCGCAACATTATTCAGGGGTCATATCAAGTTTTTCGCATCGTCATAAATGACATGAACAGAACATTTAGGGATTCTCATCATTGAAAGCATGTTCTCAGATCTTGGCTAGTGAGTAAGCCACAAAATTGATTCTGATCGCAGGATGCGCCCCTCACTATCCAGAAACACCAGGCTCCAATTACTCATCCTAGTTTCAGTCATGAAAATCTAAAAATAATTTTTTGAAATCTAAAAGAAATTTGAAGGCTGTGAATTTGTATGTGTGGAAGTGGTGCTTCCCTACTCTCAACCCCACTCTTCATGTAGAATAAACTGATTGAAGTGACGCAGAGTTTAAACTGATATTTTCCTATAACCAATGTAATTTTTTGATTTAGGTTCTGGTATATGATTCTAAGCTCAGTCTGATTCTCTGTCTGCTGTAAATGATCTGTTTACACTCCCCTTGATACGCAGCATTGGTTCTTATGATACAGTGCTCAGTTGAATGAGCTCCAATTCCAGAAAAACGTTTCAGATTCCTATCTTTTCACCCTAAATTGCCACTGCTTGGCTTTGTTTCTTCTATTTGTATCTGTATTTATTCTTAAGCTCACTTTTGTTTGAACAGTATAGAACATAGTTCATGTTTGTTCATGCATTCCATGACTGGCTGGTTGAGAATCCTCGGCTTACATCATCTAGCAGCACAAGGCCATCATCATTCAGCAGACGTAATCGATTGCACTATTCTGCAGGGTTAAAATAGTATAGTTCACCTATGTAGATGACTCATTATGGGCCGGAGCAAACAATTTATAAGTCACACTAAATGTGCAGATTGTGAAAGTCTTGTAGATGATCAAAAACATATATTAATGTCTGTATTTATTTATAATGGTGGAGTTGAAAAAATGTGTTTGTTTTCAACATCTGAAGTGAAAAACATGTTGGTCTATAGCAGTCTTGTGATTTGATATGTTATCTACTTGCTACTATAAATCAGTACTGTTATCAGAGCAAGAAACAGCTTGCATCAAACACTAGCAGGACAGAAGATGACAATTCTGGTCACACAGGCTTTTGGGAGATCTAACTCTCTTTATATGGTCATACTCCACAAAATACCTTGCCCACAAAACTTCAAAATGGCTATGGGGTTAACTCTAATCTACTTGACATAAATCCAGTTAAAACTTCCCTAAATATGAGGTTTGAGTAGGTTTGTGCTCTCAGTTTTCCTATCGAGTGGTTTTAGTCACGCCATGTGACTGAAGTTGCAACTGAGTTCCACTTTGACCTAAGCCGAGATTGGCCATGAGTTCTGAAGGTTCTCAGAAGTACTCCTGAGTTCTTGTGTACTAGGACAGGAATTTTTAACCAGATAGCCTCACAGCCCTTTGAGCTTATGGAATAAACAAACATTAATCTTCTATCACTTTGCTAATATCACACTTGTTTTGCATGTATAGTGGTTCTAAGAGCAAGGCTGATGATCTGAAATCACTTTTTTTTTATCGTGTTTATAATCCCTATACAAGTACTTGTAAATGCTGAGACTGACTGCTGTTTAGGGATGCAATGATATGTGTTGGTTGTGCGATTTATAGTTGTGGGATAACTATGGTTGATAATGATTATTATGCTTTCATTAATTTGATTGAATTTATTTAACATACTTTATTAGTAAAAAAAAAAAAACATGAAAACTCCTTATGTTTTAAAGTCTTTGTTATTGCTGAACAGTGTCCAAATAATACACCATTAAATAATTATAAAAACAAATAATAATTGATTTCTCTGAATATGTATCTTCTGGCTGGTCACATTTTGACGCGACGCTTGTTGCAGTGGTTGAAGAAATGCACATGCATAAGGATTTTGAATTACTACAAAACCAGACAGTTTTGTTCGATGCAACAGAAACACAGTGTTAAGAAGCCTTTTTGATTAATTAACCGTGACCAATTTTAGTGACATTATTGGGTGAAATTGGTGAATCATTGCATCCTTACTCTCCTCAATGCTAAATATTAAGGAATTTAGAATTGAGACAGCTGCGTTTTATAAAAACATTGACTGCTTATAACATGAACATTTCAACAGAAAGCAAATTAGTCATAGTAATCAGACTGTGCTTGACAAGGCATCACTAACGGAAGGACAAAAGGGGCAAAACCTTCTACTTTCCCTCTTGATGCATAGGAAGTGACTTTTAAAAATGAGATCTGAGTAAAGTTTTCATGTAAAAATCTTTTTGATTAGAATTGTATATTGTAACTTTACTTTATCCTAACCCAGGTTGTCTGATTATGTAATAACTCTTACCTGCAGGTGGCTGCTTTGGAGTTGCAGAAGTTGGATGAACTCGACTGTCTGATTCAAGGTCTGCTGTATGTTGACTCAGTGGGGTTCAATGGCCATCCCGAGTGTTATTTTTTCCAAAATCCCTCTGACCCCGAAAACTGTGTCAAGAAGCCTTTTAGCCTGGAGAACCCCTTCCCCATGTTGCTAGTAAACATTGGCTCTGGTGTTAGCATCCTGGCTGTCTATTCCAAGGAAGATTACAAGCGGGTCACTGGAACCAGGTGAATTCTAAAACCCTTTTCAATTGAGAGCTCAAAATTAATTTGTGGTTTTGGCATTTTTTCTTTAACCATCCATGTTACATAAACCAGCAACAAAGAAAACTGCTATGATTGCAGCAAAGATGCTTTATTTGTCACCACTTATAACTAATGTGTTAAAACAGAATCGGTATTTTGGCATGGATGAAGAATTGATCGATACAGTATGTTTTGATTCTCTACCTAGAAGAGAGGAAAATATTTTATTTGTTCAGATGAGCTGCTATATCTCATGTGGCTCACTGCAAGAGAACTAGCAAGGAGTAAATAGAACAAACCTAATTTACACTTCATACATCAGAAGCAGGTTTTTACCAATAGCCGCAGATGGAGGTGTTTTGAACCTGAATAGCAAAAGAGGCACGAAAGAAAAGGAGGCAGGAAAGCTGCAGCCACTACTGGCTTTTGTTCCAACCTTTTTAAAGAGACACATGTGTACCTTTAAGCAAGTTATAAGGAGCTTAATCAGTGGAATCAGGTTAGTTAATGTTGACCCAAAACGATGCAGGGCTGCGTCCCTCGAAGAAGTGAGTTTGTCATCCCTGATCGAAGCCATCCCGAATATACAGGTTAAGCCCCAGTCGAATCTCACATCAAGTTTAATTTCAAAGAAGTGATGATGCTGTAATTGCAGAATAAACACAACATTTCCAACAGTCTGGTTATTTAACTCAGGCAGATTGCAGTATTACCTCAGTGGCTGAATGGCTAATCAGCAGTCAGACAACATAAGAATCAGAATCATAAAGATCTTTATTGACAAGTGTGCATGTGCATAAGCTTAGGACATTTCCTCCTCCCTTACTTCTGATTGGTTTAGCTCTTTTATTGACCGCTATCAGCAACTTTTATAAAATATCTGTTATTTATCCTTAATGTTTACCTGATAATACAGTAGTTAATTTATTTAACTTGTTAACTAAACTTCAAACCCTCTACTTTATCCACATTTGGATGGACTTTTAATAGAGTGTGTATTTTATTAAATTAAAATTAAGGGCCTTCTCTTGTCAGAGGATAAGAAAAGTCATCCCATAATCATCCATGAGCCCATGACCACAAATCATGACTGAATGTCTAGAAAAGTGATTCATCAGTAAGTGAAACCTGAAGGTTAAATATCGAAAATAAAAAGTAAAAAATTAACTTTTTTCCCCTCAATGAAAACTAAAAGACTAAAATGGCCTAATGATATTTAACACACTCAAATCTCATACAGTCTTAGTTTGTTTCTTGATTATTTGCCTTCTCTCGTAAACCCCCCAGTATCTGACACTGCAGTCTTCCAATGTGTGTGATTCAGTTTAGGGGGTGGAACGTTCCTTGGCCTTTGCTGCTTGCTGACGGGCTGTGAGACATTCGAGGAAGCTCTCGAGATGGCAGCTAAAGGTGACAGCACCAATGCAGACAAACTAGTGAAGGACATTTACGGTGGCGATTATGAACGATTTGGTCTTCAGGGCTCTGCTGTTGCATCTAGGTACAGATATTTTTCCAGCATTTGAAATTAAAAACTGTTATGTTCTTATGGCTTTTTCTGCCTTTTTTCAGCTTTGGGCATATGATGAGCAAGGAGAAGCGGGACAGTATTAGTAAAGAGGACCTGGCTCGAGCTACGCTTGTCACCATTACAAACAACATTGGCTCCATCGCACGCATGTGTGCGGTGAACGAGGTTTGCTGGCTTTGTTTATTGAACAGAAACGTAGATTATTGATAGCTGGGCATGAACTCGGTGTACTCTGAGCTTCTTTACAGTGTTGTCTTGTGGAATGGAGATCAAGCAGCATTGTACAGGGCTATCAGAGGGCATCACACATCTACAAGTTGAACATTTGAGTTGTTTCTTTGAAAACCGTTTCTTTAGGAAATGTTTTTTTTTCTGAATTCCTTGTTTCACTCTCCTCCAGAGCATCAATAGAGTGGTCTTTGTTGGAAATTTCCTTCGAATTAACACAATTTCAACTAAACTGCTAGCGTATGCAATGGACTTCTGGTCTAATGGACAACTGAAGGCTCTTTTCTTGGAACATGAAGTAGGTACCTTAATCTTTATTCTGCAATGTGTATATTTTACCATAGTTCTCCATACAACCCCATCATTTTATTTCATGATAAAAAAGCAGAAGAACAAATCGTTGCATTAATACTCCGTATTGCGCTGTAAATTGGCTTTCACAAACATCAACAGCTACACTATTCTGCACACACATTTAACAAGTTAAAACAGTATTAACAGAATGATATATCCCATCCCCAGATTCAAAAATATATATATATAAATGTGCGTGGCTTGCAAGTGTTTGTTTAGTAGTTACCTCTTGCACTTTTATCCCACAGGGTTACTTTGGAGCGGTTGGTGCCTTCTTAGAGCTTCTGAAGATGACCGAAGACTCCTGAAATAAAGAGGAAAACTCAACGTTTAAACAAGAAGCTACTGTAACATTTCAGGAAAATCACATTCCTGAAAAGTGAAATTACTAATGTAAGAAGATCTCGTTTCATTTGACACTCAAGCATTGGCACTTTGCTCCTGTCGAGGTCACAGCAGAAGGAAACATGGGATGTTGTGGAGCAAAGGCTCAGTGTTTCAGTTACTGTAGCTAACCCTTTCTTTTGCTGCTGAAGCTACAAAGTCAACATCGCCTTGCCTTTGTCATATGATGAGAGGATGTTATCCCCAATCCCAACATCCCATTTTTGGAAGCCTTGTGAAATTACTTGAAATTTTGATATGGGTCTTAGAAGTATATCTATTAGTTCACTATTAAGTTCATAGCAGATATTTGTTCATAACACAGATATTTGTAATAATTTACTTTTGATTTAATTTTAAACATTCATTTGAATACTGACGTTATCAGTCAAGATACATTACTCTTTTTTTATCTTTTTTTTAATAATACAGCAAGAACAGTTAAGAGTGGCTTCCATTCATAGTAAATTAATGGTGTTATCTTTATTTGATCTTCTCTGATGAGTGTTTGTAAAACACCTGTCTGTGGAACAGAATATGCTTTTAAACTGCTACTGATGGTACTGGAAAATCAGAATCTTCTTTAGGAGCGTTCTGTCAGCTTACTACATTTATGTTTGCATAAACGCTTCAGGTAGTTTTGATGGAATATATGCACAGATCATCTCCTGTCGTAATGCAGTGAAGTCAATGTGTTCTCTTGAGACTCCTAACCAAATGTCCTCCCATGTTTTAAACTTCAACGTTGTCTTTAATTATAAATGTTTTGCCTTTTCTCCATGAGAATTACTCATTTTTAACCTTTTACAGTATGCTAATGTTGAACTCTGTGAATGTTTGGTGGAGGCTCTTGTTTTTTCAGGTTTGCTTACAACTGTTACTACAATAGTTTTACTTTAGTTTTCTCATTATTTAATTAGTCTTTAAAACAATTTTGTTTTGCGTGCCTTTGTTTTATTGGAATTAATAAAGGAAATATAGAGCAGAAATATATATATATATATATATATATATATATATATATATATATATATATATATATATATATATATTTCTTAATTAAGAAATGACCAGTTTTATTCTTAGGAGTAAATGCACATTTATTTATGTGAAGAGCATTTTAGACATGTGAGTTGAATGGCCTTTCAGCTGCTCTGACATCAGTTGCAGCTCAAACATGGCTTCCCTTTTCAAGCTTGTTCACGTCTTTTCATCCCATTGCTGTGTTGTTAATCCAGATGTAAAAGACAAATGGGCATTCCCTCGTTCAGGGTTATGTTCCACGGCTCTCCAACTTCTCCCTGTGCCACAGAATCTTTTGCCGAACACTGTTTTGTCTGTTGCTAATGCAAAAACCAGCAGATGGCACTCAAGATATGACCATCAGTATGCTTGGGGAATTTGTTTTATTAAAGTGGCAGAACTTGAATGCATGAGGCAGTATGTTGTTATTGACTTAAGCCTATTTTAATACAGGACAGCCATGGTACCAATGCATTTTGCCTTTTGCTTTGTTCTTGTAAATCAGTTTAAAATGAGCACATGTTATTATTTGTGCACAGTGTTAAATAAGTCCTACCTTTTATTGCTCTGTTCTAAAACACAGACACGTGTCCTAAATTTGATCATGTTAAAAACTGTACATGGACTATCATTAGAGTTTGCAGCTGAATACTGTTCAATTATCAGACAATAAAAAAATAACCCTTTGATGATTGGCTGGAGTTCTTCTTTTGTTTTCAGATCACCTATGTCAGGTCAAGCTCTAGGAATGAGGAACAATGCATAAAATACAAATTTTGAACAAATTCTATACACAAGCACCTGTTAAATTTGTAGCATAGAACTAAGAGTTAACTAAAAATATTCTCACATCATACTAAACAAAAGTTATAACAGACACAATCTGTTAATAATAAAAAATAAACTGGAGATGAGGCAAGCTCAAGAGCAAGGTTGTCTTGATTTGACTCCAGCCCTGCCCCAGCCTGAGTGATGAGATCTCTCTTACCTACATCTTTAATACAGTACTTAACATGGTTTTTCTTGTTACATTAAGTTCAAATTGTTCTCTAAATGCATCCTGAAACTCTTTAATTATCTGCAGTTCATCAATTCATCCAGTGATTCTGGGAAAAATAATTTAGGAGCACTTAAAACTTAAAAAACAACAACTATGGTGCTGTAGGGTCCCGGTGCTTAGCCTAGAACTGAAGGCTGGTCTGTTCTGTTTTGAAACAGTGCTAAAAGTATTTTTAATAATTCACAGACATTTGTATATCTGACTCCATAATTGATTTATAAAGATTTTGTCTTTAACATTATTCTTGATCTTAACCAAACAAATGAGAATGTTAATAATTAATGATGATGTTTTAACTCGCGCAATGATCTTACACTTAATGTTAATATTCTTCTTAACCCCTAAACTTGTTTCAGTAAAAGAAGAACAAACGAAAAGTTTCAAACATTTATGGTCATTGATGTGTAGTAAGTAGGTAATAAATTAGATTCAACCAACAGACAACTTATGAAATAAGAACCAAGAGTAAATAGTTAATCTACATTTAATTTGGAATTGATCATTCAAAAATAAAGACATTAAATTTAACATAACAATTAAGAGCTCTTTAACGCTTTCACAGGCCATTTTCGAAAAACAAAAGCAAAAGTGCCCTTGCCTTTTTCAGCCTTTGAAAGCTTCTTCAGACCAGTCTCCTCCCAGAGAGGAGTGACCTAACCAGAGATACGAATCAGAGATCACCAGTCAAAGCTGTTGGGAGTTTTAGAGATTTAAGGCATAAATGATTGGCTCTCTCAGAGAAAAGTGTAGCTCATAGAGGGACAAAGCTGCTGAGATTTAGGTGTGAAAGACAACCTCAGGGTTAGTCCCATGGGCCTTTGATACTCAAATACACTCACATGCAGATTCAGAAAACACAGTGGGCGCATATCACTCTGACACTCAGCTGTTATGCATGTGAAAAGCAGACCTTGTTGGTTCCTGTGTTCACTGCAACTAGCTAGATCTTCTCAAGCAGATCACAAAAAGGCATAGTTCAGTTTCTTTTGTTGATTGGTAGGCAGTGGCTTTTAACTCATTTTGATATTAGAAATCAGTCAATCAAACAAACACACTATTTAGACCAATAGGGCGGCATCCTCATTCTGACACCCCCCACTGATTGCGTACAAGTTTGCTTTACTTCTAACAAACCTTGGCTCAAAAATCACCACATATGCATATTTTCTTTAAAGAAATGGTACACCTGTTTTTGGAAAAAAGTTTATTCGGCAACTCTCCCTCTAAAATGTATCCTACCAGAAATATTTGATCACAACCCTTAAAAAATACTGATGAAGAAAAATTAAAAGAAATATAAAGTTTATGTATTACTATTTTATTGATTTTTATAGTCAATAAATATTAAATATACTTTTTATGTTAATATTTTAATATAGTATATTTACTGTACTTTACTATATTCATTTACATTGATCAGATTTTGTTTGCCACCTGCATTTGTCTGAAATGCTTTGAATGATGTAATAAAAGTGCTTTTCCTGTGTTCATCAACAGGTGCATTGATCCACAGATACTGCGCTTCTCACTTCTGTCCTCAAAGGGCACATGGAACACACGTGTCTGCGCACATGCACTTTTCTTTAAAAAGGGATTTTAGGTACATGCGGTTCCTCCACAAAAACAACCTAGAACAGGGGGCAGCATTCTTACACAAGATACAGCGCCATCTACAGTTATCATGAAATGGCATTCCCATTCCACCAACTGAAAAAGTCTTTATTTTCGTGATTCAACCTGAGTGCTTCCAACCTAGCTTTTTATTTATTGTTTTTTTTTAAAGAGAATGTGTATGATGTTTAGCAGAATAAATAACCAGAGTGATGGAAAACAGATGGTCCCCAGAAGAGGAATGTGAAATATGCTGACGTAAAGTTATCGTCGCAACAGAGAACAGTTAAATGTAAACGATTATGCCATTTTTGCATGCTAGTCAGGATTTGCAAGCCATGCATATAAAGTTGCTACTTTTTGAAATTGTAGTTTACGGAGTTTCGTTCTGTTTCTTGTCTGGAAAAGCTCTGTAACATACGAAAACAAACCAGACCCTGGCTATGTATAAAAACTGTTTGGAATATCATGTCACACCTGACTAATTCGTTAAAAGTCTGGTGAACCCCTCTCAAACAACTGAAATTAAGCCTGAGACAGTAGGATTTTCTCACGATACAAACTTGCATAATATTCTCTTCACGTGTTGGGGGGAGTGGAGTGAGTGAGTGAAGAAAGAGGTAAATAGGTTCACCGCCCTCACGCTTAAACACGTTAAAAAAGTCCGTAGAAATGTCTACACAGCTGTAAAGTCGAAGCTGGTTCCCTGAGGGCAGCCGCGCGGATGGCCATGACTCCCGAACATGAGCACAAACTCGCGGGTAGAAGAGAAGCCTAGCAGGTCTTCAGCGCGGGCATGGACATGTCTGAATCGGGTTAGCAGTTGCCCTCAAACAGGGTAAGTGTCTCCGTTCAAACACCTTACCTACTTCCTCAAAAGAGATGCATCTATACAACTTTTTCTTGTATTACCATCTTTCTCGTTGGGCTCCGGTTGTTTGTTGTGTAAATGTAATCCACAGACCATCTTTTTTGAGTACTGTAACTAATGTTTAGTTATTATTATTATTATTTATTTATTTATTGCTTTGTTTATTTGGGACTTGCGGTTTAATGTGTTTTATCAGTTCTGCATCTCTCCGTCCCGCATATTGTTTGCCCAAGTGAAAAACGTCTTTGCCTGAAAGGATTTCTGTTCGTCTACTGCCAAACTTAAGTTAACGTTATAATAATCAGCTATTGTAAAATCAGCGTTGCTAAGTTTAAAATCAAAATACCAGTCACAAATTAGATTTTGTTTTGCTTTACTGTTCATGAATGTTTACCTATAACTGTTTGTAAACAAAATATTTTAAAGGTAATTTTTAAGCACTCTTGAAAAAAGAGGTGGGGGTTCACAATTTTAACACTTTACATATAATTTACATATAATATTACAATAGAATGAAAGACTATAGCGTTTTTGACCTAATAATTATCAACATTACAACTCTCTATGGGAAAGAGGACCACTATGGTCCGGAAGTTGAAAGGTGACGTCTCAACTTGCTCCCCCATTCTGTTTAATAGAGGTTTATTTTTTTATGAAGGTTTGAAGGGTAAAACGCATGGTACTTAGAATCTTGAGATTTTGAGATAAAAAAAAGTTCAGTTAAAATATATCAAATGTATCATTCTACTTCCTTTTATAATGTTTCCATTGGCTGTCACTGGAGCATACAGAGAAACATTTCTAGACTACTAACATCTGGAATCCTCTATAATAAGATATCCAGAAATTGCTTACACGGAGCAAGCCGTTGTGTACTCAAGCCGAACACTGCAAACTTATAAAAAATACAATACATATTGTTCCAGCTGTCAGTGAGATCCCCAGCATTACAGTCTGTGAAGAATTTGATTTCTGGCCTCCAGGAACCATCACAAATGTTCAAAAAAAGCTCAGATTCTATAATCTTTCCCATAAAGCTGAAGCAGTTTTTCCTCCTTGTTTGATAGACGTGATTTCCTGAGTTTGCCCTGGAGATAACTGCAGCTACGCAGGAAGCTCCAGTTGCATCATATAAAGGCAGGGCTTATAACAAATGGCTCAAGAAATAGATCATATGGGAGTCACTGAACAATCACTGAACAGTCAGGTTAAATGCACCGGGAAAATGGCAACGCTTAAAAGATTATTAAAAGACAACAAAACTGTTTATTGAATTGGATGCCTGATGACCTGTTGTTGGAGACTACCAAAACCAAATAATGAGTCTTTCAAAATGACAATAGGGCACTTTAAAATTCCACGGAGCTTCCACTTTGAAGGTTCAGGAGCCACCACTGGCAAATACTGACTTTTTTTCTCCACGTAAAGTGATAAATTTCAGCTTAATAAGCATGCCCAGCCCTACCATAGAGAGGAAACATAGAGGAAGCCGCCTTCTGGCTTGTGTGGACACCAGCTTAGAACTGTACTTTAGTAAACAACCAAGGGGCTGGGGTTAATCACTGCCAGAGGAGGAGAAAAGGTTGCATTGATGTAGATCTGTAACCTGGAATCTGTAATTGTTCAAATTACAAGATAAAGTTACCAAGTGGAAGGGTGAACAAGATCGCGATCAAAGACGCTAAACAGAAGATCAGTGGAGGAAAAGAGGAGGCACACTCAGTTCAGTAGAGACTGATGAGACGCCACGGCACAACAATAGATAAAGAGTTTAGCTAAAAGCACTATCAGTGTAAGTCAGTGACTGTAATTAACCAATAATGAGAGAAAAAAACAGATATCTTAAATAGGAGCCAGTGACAAATTAACATAACAGAGGGGGGAGACTTTGGGTGAGAAAGATATAGACGACAGAAATCGATGATGAATTTTTTTTTTTTCTTCAATTCATGAACCCTTTTAGTGGACATATTCATATTTTCAGATGGATAATATTTCTAACATTAAATAGCATCTAAAAATCTGCTTTTGCAAAACATGACATATGTGTCCTGTGGAGGTTATGTATGATAGAAGGCAAGAGAAGACTTTATTTTTCATTTGACAGTCTTTCGTGTCACAGATAGATTTGAGGTTCATTTGGACACACTTAATGCTCTGTCACTATTTATGTTAGTTCATTCTCTCATGGGACCTCCAGAAAAGCAACAATTAAACATGGCACATTTCATAGAAACCCTTTAGTTTGATTGGTTAGTTTCGGGGAATTCATGTAGAACTGGGTTTGTTGCCTGTCTTTTGAGAATTAATAACTGTTGAAGTATAGAATCAGCTGCATAATGAGGTGCTTCATCTTAGCATGTGATCATGTACTGATACCATGTTAGCAACTTCAAAGGAAGTCCCAAGAAAAAAATGTCCAGTTGCCCAATTAGTTTGTTTCCAACATATAAACTTATCATGTTTTTTTACATATGCAATCAGTAAAAAAAAAAAAAAAAAAAAACATTAAAACAGCATTACATTATTGGAGATTCTTGGGTTAGCTATATTTTGGAATCCTGAAATGATATGCAAAGACAATATCCAAATCGGACTAGAATGTCATATATGAGAATTGTGTGCTTCTATATGAGAGAGAAAGAGAGTAGAGTTAACTATGTTAATCTTAGTTCAGTTTTTTTGGAAACACAAACAAGTTGATTTGCAAAGAAGGCAAAGTCTCTCAAATAACAGCTCAGCATTTTAATTGGGTCAAAAAGGTCAGACGGGTCTGAAAGCTGGACTTCAGAGTCTCAAGTTAACATAGCAACCCATAAGCCAAATGGGTTTCCTCTCACAAACACTTCCATTGAAACCAGTCAAACGTCAAAATGTTTTTCACTGTCAATCATTTTTTAGCGTAAACAGTAACTGTAAACTTGTGAGATTTCACACGCTCTGAGAATGGACGTGTTAAAGTGGCCATCTTACCTGTAGATAATTTCAGTTTTAGTTGTTCCCATATTTCTGTGTTGCTGCACACATGTAAGCATGTGGGGGAGGTGGGGGCTTTGCATTTACGTGTGTGTGATCTTGTGCTCAGCAAAGTCACTGACCGGGCCTCACATCTGCAGAGAAAATTCCATGAGCTGTGAGTGTGGCAGCAGAGAGGTGCAGTGGCTGTTTGGGACCGAAAGTGTTGGAGCTCAAGGGACACAACAGTGGTCTGAAAAGCACCATCCATGGCTCAGGAAAAGAAAAAAGGAGGGGTCCTTCCTCCGGATGGAGGGTGGGGATGGATGATCGTGGTGGGCTGCTTTGTGGTGACCGTTTGCACACGAGCAGTTACAAGGTACGTTTTTAAAGAAAGGATTTTGGTGTCAGCTAGTTTTATCACATCAACTGAAAAAATGTTTCAATCATATTAGGTTAGTTTTGTGTTTATTAGGGTTCTGTTCTGCTTCATAATTAGTTGTTGGTTCTCCTTAAATTGTCAGACACTGTGGATAAAGGTGCCTGCTGAATATGTACATGTAACAGCAGTCATTATGGGAATGGAGGCCCTTTGTCTGTATGTTCTGCATTTACGCAAACTCTGCTTCAGATTTTTTTGTTTTGTTTTGTAAAATTTTTCTGAAAACAATGGATTCTTTCATTTGTATTGAAATGGATATTAGGAACCTTCCATTAGATGAAAAAATCCTCATCTGTGAGGTGATTTGGATGACTGCAACTGCAAGTGTATATGTAAATAGTCAATACTTTTCTACAGTACATGGGGTTATATTTAGTTCATTCCATGCTGAGAATTACCTAGAATGAGTCATTGGTTTACAAAGTGACAAGTGTGAACTGGCGTTTCTGCTGCAGCCTTTGAGCTCAAGTTACATTTGAGAACCGTGTAAACAACCGAAAGGACTTCACCCATGAATATGGAGATCTGAATCAAGCTTTTCTGGTTGGTTTTGCTTCATGTATTTGCTGTTTGTATTACAGGGAGGTGAAGTCTTCCTGGACATACTGTTCCATTTGGCAGTTTGCTCTTCTCCCTGAGGCAGTGAATGTGCAATGCCATCCTTTAATTATCTCTTTGTTAAATTTAAAGTACATCTCCATTTAGAGACATACAATCATGTGAAAAATGAGAACCAGAAAAACGTGTCTCTCGAGACATGAATGACGTTTGAATCTCAAGTGGGATGGTTAGAAAAACACAATTCATCTGACCTCTCACCTCTGAAAAAAGCCCTATAAGATAAGCGCTAATAATCAACCAGGGGGTTGCTTGATGATGAAACTCTTTTTCAGCATAAAGTGCAGTTGTTGGTCTTCACATGTGAATTTTAACCTATACTTATCTGTCGTCTTTGGCCTTAACTTGGAATTCTTATCGTCATGGCATGTGCTTGTTCTAACCCTTGAGTCAGCTAAACCAGCAGTGATTTCTCACAGGTTGTTAAGCACAGACTTTTGTACGATAGCAGACAGGCTCAGTGGCTTTAGACGTGATCGTTGCTGCCTGTCAGTTTCTTACTGAGTGCAGGGCTCTGACCCGAAAGACCCACCTGCTGATCCAGTTTTGTTTGTTCAGCTGCAGAATAGCCGCCGCTGGTGCGTCTATGCAGTGTGGTTCTAGCCGCTTGAGGGCTGCGGGATTACACATCTGCCACAGTTTTCACTTAAAAAGGCATTTGATGCATGAGCTGAGTTTTGAGAATAAAAATTGTGCTACGTACACAGCTCTCCGCTACTCTATAAATGGCACAGTGCTACAATAATTTCATTTAATTAATGATGAGGCTGCTACATTCTGATTGGTTGGATTGACTTGATTAAAGGACATGTTTTTAATGAAAATATTAAGAAAGTGAAGAAACACCTGACGTAAAATTGTTCTTTCGTAAGCGAAAATTGTTTTCGTAAGCAAACTTCTATGGATAAGTGACTGGTGATATCTAGTGGAGCTGCCGAGCATTCAAGCTGAAAAAAGCAGCTACATTTCTTAAACAAATGTGTCTAACATGACTTGTAAATCACAACTTATAACAAAAAGGCACAAAAATGCCTGTCAATTTCACAAAAAACAATTGAACCCAATGCTGCAGAATAAACAAAGAACAGCATTATTTGGGAGAGAAAATGCTTCACTGTTGTTGTGAATTTGTTAACAATAAATAAGAATGTATCACAGTAAAGAATTTCTTCCTAAACCCTTGAGCCTAGCTACAAAAATGGAGTTGTTTTTCATGTCTCCACCTCCCCTATAATAATGGAGATTTCTCTTTCAGGGAAATTCGCCCTTTTCTTCTTTTTTCAACCTTCACCAAAATTCACTAGATGCAGATGAAAATGTATTAGCTGATTAGCATTGACTACATATGGTGTAAACGAGGCATGCAAGAGGCGTAAACCCAGAGACAAATGAGTGGACACACTTTTGATTTATAAAAGGAAGACTGCATGCAGGTCTCTGCACTAATTTAGCTTTTTTGAAGTTTTGGTTAAGATTCAACACACATCATTTTAAATGAGACCCCTGGAGGGCTGAACAATTAATCACATTTGCAAATAAGTCCCAATAAATAATGAATAAAGACGATTTTCAAAAGGCAGAAAGTGTAATAACCAAGTCAATGAAATTGCTAGATGATGTGTTTGCTGGTGCCTAATCCATTTATTCATGGGTGTGTTTTTTCTGATTCGATTTTTTTGTTCTGATTTTCTCTTCCACAGATGCATCTCAATCTTCTTTGTGGAGTTTCAGATGCATTTTGGCACCGAATACTCTGGGACTGCTTGGATTCACTCACTAGTGGACTGCACAACGATGCTGTGTGGTAGGTAATCTATTATCCTTGCTACAGATGACCCTATTCCAACACATTCACTCATTTCCATTAGTCACTCTCTTTTGTCATGCGGCAGTATTCTGTTATAATGACCAGTAATACCTCTTTAACCCCCTTTTATTAATACATTTACAAAACATAGTGGATCTTGTTAGAGGACCACAGTATCTCATCTCTGCTTTTGGATGTCTTGTTGGCTCCCTCAAGCCAGAACCTATCGAAGGTCCTGGATTCGTTTGCAGCCGAGAAGTTTGAAGCCATATTGTCCTCAACTAGAAAACTTGTAGTAGAGCATGAAGAGGAGCCATCTGAGGTGGCTCAGGCATCTGTTTTATATCTTCAGATTGGCCTAAGAATGCCTCTGTGTTCCCTTGAGAGCCCCAGGAAATGTCAGCAGAGGCGCATTAGGTGGGGCTTCAGTAAAATGCAAGTCAACTTTGCATGTTAGGCTCATTACAATAGAAGAGGGAACCTGTCTATAAATACAACCCCAAACTATTCGTTATCTGGTAAACAAATCATTTATAGCAGCAGCTCTAGATCCCCAAGCTCCGTTTCTTTTTTTTTTCTTTGTATTGTGCAATGTGTGTTTTTTTAATCTGAAAGAGAAGAGAAAATAATAAAGAAGATCAAGCTTCTCTCCTTGCCGCTAGATGGAGTGTGAGTGGACTGATTGGAACTCAGCCCTTTCACGCTGCTTTTTAACATCTCATCCTATATTAGTAATGGAACCCAATAACACACAAAACGAGAAATGTATGCGGTGTGTTTCATATATTCATTTATATATTTAAGATTTAAGATTTTATGTCTCTGTAGATTTGCCGTACAAGCCAGCAGACAACACTTTTCTCATTACATTCAAAGTGATCATTCATTGTACACAACAATTCTTTATAATTTAATGAAACACGACAACACACAAAACAATAAAGCTGTGTATTTCAGAGTTTATTCTGTTTATGACTGACTGATTGCTCCTCTCATGAACATAGACACAGGTGCACTTCTGTCTTTTTTCTGTTTGTTGTCATATTAAGTGAGCAGTGTGTGTCATTAGTGCCATCAAGTGGCGAGTCAGGTAACTTCAGTGAAGGGAATAAGGGAACCAGTCATAGAAGTTTGATGCAACAAAAAAAAAAAAGACATGCTATGTTTCCTGAAAACGGAAGCATTGAAGCACTCTGTTTTTTTCAACTAGTGTGTAAGTTTACGTTAGTGCTCATGTACTTAAAGTAAACATCCACTGCAATGTGTGTAGACAGCTTTGATATAAATATCATCTAACATTTCTAAAGATTCTAACATAAGCAGTTCTCATAACATAACTTTTCTATTCTTGAATAGAACATACAGTACGAGTGTTGCAAGATTACTTACTTTTTATACACCAATGTGATTCCTAAAGGATGACATTTCTCTGGGAAGGCTATCTTTAGACTTCTTTCATGTAAACAATCAATGGAAAAAAATCGGGTTATTTTGAGAATCTCAAATTTCAAATTGTGCTCTGTTGATTAATGTTCTTTGAAAACCCACAGTTGCAGATCTCACATTTTTTTATGTACTCAAAGTTCACTTAATTTAGGAAATTATTTCATACCAATTAAGGAACATCCTGTGTTCAAGGCGATAAAATAACTGCTTTTAAATAAAATATTAGTATTATAATTAACTACTAATTAACCCATAATCTCTTCATTTTCTGAAAATGTCTTTCTGTGAATAGACATAAAAATTGAATTTACGTATTTCCACATTTGCATATTTTAATGAACAAACACTGTTGAAAGTATTAAACAATAACATTATATGGTTCATATTAGTTCATGAACTCAAACGTCTACTAGGAATGTATTTAGTAATACATGTATTGCTTCCTGAATTTCTCTTGACTTTTCCAATATGTGTTTTTGGATTTGCACAACATGAGTTGTTGATTCTTTTTGCAGCACCTCTTGGAAGTCTGATTGGGAACCGGCTGTCATGTCGTGTTGCTGTAATACTAGGAGGATTCCTGGCGTCTGTTGGACTAGTACTCAGTTCCTTCGCCACCAGCCTAGAATATCTTTACGCTACGCTGGGGCTTTTAACGGGTAAGAGGCATAAGATTAAAGCTCTGACCTACAGACCTATATTCCACATTTGGTGTCAAGTAAATTCAGCATTTTCTTTTTAGGACTAGGCTTCTCCCTTTGCTATACTCCAGCCATTGCCATGGTTGGCATCTATTTCTGTGAGAGAAAAGCTCTGGCCTATGGTATCGCCATGTCTGGGAGTGGAATTGGAACCTTCATTCTGGCACCAGTTGTGCAGCTACTAATTGAACACTATTCATGGCGAGGGGCACTTCTCATCTTAGGGGGCTTTGTGTCCAACCTATGTGTATGTGGAGCTCTGTTACGACCTATGGTTTTAAAAGAAGAGGAGGCCTGTCCCCTTCCAGTGGACTCAGAAATGGGCTACAGTGAAAGGTCACCCACCTTTAGCAGTGAGGCTCCCATGAATGCTGCTTGCCTCGCTAAACAACGATGCCTTCAGTCTATGCAAGAATACCACTTCCTGCTCATGGCTGATTTCATGGTTCTCTCAGGATCTTTCCTGCTGCTGGCCAGTGGCTGCAGTCTTCCCTTCGTTTACCTGGTCCCGTATGCTCTGGATGTTGGTGTCAGTCATCATCATGCAGCCTTCCTCATGTCCATATTAGGGATTATTGACATAGTCGGTAACATCACGTTTGGCTGGCTAACTGACAGGAGGTTTGTTGAGTTTTCTTTTTTCAAATGCAGTTAAAAAGTGACCTTACGTACTTTAGACCAGCTACTCTGAGCTCAGAGCAAAAGTCTTAAACATAAAAAGGGTTTTATTACAATTACTTATGGGTCTTTTACATTAATGGACCTCTCTGAGTTGAGTTTGCATGTTTTCACATGATTGTACTGGTTTTTGATAACCTGGCATGGGAGAACTGTTGTTTACAATCTAACGCCTGTAAGAAATGTGTTATTTAAAAGAAAAAGTAACTACCAAATGATTTACATGAAAAACATACTCAAGCAGTAGTTACTAGTTACTTCTGAACTGAACGATAGAAGAAAATATTGTTATCTCTCCTCAAAAGTAACTTTGTTCTGCTTTTATGAAATTCAGGTGTAGGTACACAAAAAGTTAATTCTAATAATCCAAACACTAAAATCCATCCCAGAAGTTTCTATTACTATCAACTTTTTATTTAGTCCTATAATTGCGGTTAACTGTTTAGTGAAATGAAATGTCGATTTAAATAACTGTAATCTTATTATCTTAATTTTCAATCTTAATTTAGAATTTAGTATATTTACGTAGGAAAGCAGCTTAAAACATTTAACCAGAATGCAACCAAGGGGTAAAATAAAAGAACAGATATATCACACAAAAAAAATACTAAAGTAAAAGTACACATTTTAAAAATACTTCACAAATTTTCTCAATTAAATGTTATTAGTTGAATTACTTTCCACCTCTGCTCTTAAACAACTGATATATATGCATGTGTATGAATGACAAGATCAGAATGAAAAATATCAGTTTTTAAAAGAACCAGGTTTGTGTGTTTAGAACCAGGTCTGTGTCTTAGTCTGCATTTGCAAAGAGTAGAAGATGAGAGCTATTGTGATGCAGACGCAGTTTAGAGATTATAGATTAAACCCCTGCAGCTTTATAGCACAAGTCTCCAAATATCTATTGCAACATTTACATTTTTACATTTTAAATTAAATGAGCTATTCAAATATTACTCTTTACAATAACTCTATTTTTATACTATTTATAAACCTGTATATAGTATGTAGTTTTGAACAAATGCAATTGCTAACAGAAGGTATTTATGATATTTGTTATTGTGGTTATTTGAAGGTTTATACAGGACACAAGATATATTTGACAGAAAAGAAGCAAAAAGACCCAGATCTCAGATCAGCTGTTCTGTTGGATTAGAGCCGTGAGGAGTTTTTGCTGTTTACAATAAGCTAGTTCATACTGAGAGCACCTGAGAAGCTCAAACTGAATCTTTAAATTAATTATTGAGAAGATTTTCTGTAACTGTTCTAGAAGCTATTCTTCTGAAATGAGTCTGTTTGTAACAACTCTGATTTAATTAGTTCTCTCATCCCTAAATACGATTCTCCAGTTTTCATTTAACAAATGCCCAAACAGCTTTAGCTGGGTGCCTTGACACTATAATTTCTGTATGTGACAAGAGCACCAGCATTGCTATCAAAACTACAATATCCACTGTCACTTCAGCGAAAAGTAAATCAAGAAAGGTCATTCCATAGACCCCAGAGAGGCTGAAGCCAATGTTTCATCCAATGAACTTCAGTGTTTATCAGTAAACATCAGTTAGGTTTATTTCTCTCTTTTCTTCCTCCTTTATAATCATTAGGGGCATGCTTATGTTTCTTTTGCTTCATCTCTCTCAGGTGTCTGAAAAAATACAGGAGCTTCTGCTATATGTTTGCTGTGGGGATGGAGGGGCTGTGTTGCCTATTTATCCCGCTCTTGAGGACTTTTATCTCGCTGGTCCCCTTTTCTGTACTCTATGGGTACTTCGATGGAGCCTATGTTGCCCTTATTCCTGTCGTAACCTCAGATGTTGTAGGCACAGCATACCTTTCTTCAGCTCTTGGGGTTGTGTACTTCCTCCACGCTGTGCCTTACCTCATCAGCCCACCCATAGGAGGTAAGCATCTCAGTAACTGGTTAATTTTTAAACTTAAACCCCGTTTACAAAAAACATTACGTCTACACGAGCATTTGTAGAAAAAAACTGAGTCCACATGAAACCGGACTCTGAACATTGCAGAGATTATGCCAACAGACTCTTCCTTCATTAAGGTTAAATCAACCAATCATAAGCTACTTCCTTTTAATGGCTGGGAAATACAGCACTTACAAAGATAAGAATAACATCTTTTATAAATGAAAATCATCTTGCCGGTCTTTACAAACACCCCTTTCACGCCTAAAACTTCATTTATCTGAGGCTCAAATGGTTCTTTTTCAAAACTGCCGCTTTTTGCGTCTGTACGAAGTGACAAGTGTACGAATGTATTTAACATTATTAAATATGCTATGAGCTTGTGTAGTTCTGTACATCCCAGAAGATCTGCTTTAGCACAGAGAGTCAGAGCGCAAACCCTCGCGCTTACTCCATTAACCATTTGGAGCGCTGAGCAAATGCTGCTGCATCAGTTAAAGAGCTCATATAACTCCTTCAAACTCCACCTGAATCAGAATTTGTGCTGTCATCATGTCCATATGGAAACAAATCATTCATTCATTCATCTTCATGTCAGCTTTCTTCCCTTTCGGGGTCGCCACAGCGGAATGAACCGCCAACTCTCTGGCATATGTTTTTACGCGGCGGATGCCCTTCCAGCCGCAACCCATCGCTGGGAAAGGAAACAAATCAGTAGTGTTTAAAAAAAATATCTTTGGGTGGTGTTTTCAAATGAACTCGGTTACAGTGATGCACTTTGTAACCGAGTTAAAAAAGCACAGTTATAAAATAACTGTGTACATGTGGACAGGGCCTCAGACTATATACAAGCTTTCACTGTAAAGTATTCACTGGCAGTTTGAAGTTCTTTTTAGAGATGCCCAAGCATCACAATAATTAGTATTAGCATCCCAAAACAAGACAGAACTATTCGAACGTTTGATTTCGCATCCTACCTAAAAACCTCCAAATGATCATGTTCATGTTTGCTTTCAATTTAGTTCTTTTTCCATGCATAATACTGTATATGGTAATTTTTTTGTCAGCACAAATATGGTTTCATTTTCACCATAGAAAGAACTTTAGGGTTTAGGGTTTTGCTTTAAGGGTCTAAAATAATAATAATAATGATAAAAAATAACTTTCTGCTAAAATACCAGGTAAAACCCTCCACTGCATGTCTCCCCCTGTTTTGGGCAACAGTGAATAAGTCTGATTCATCTGACCAGTCAGTCTGATTGACTAAATGCTTAAATCTTAATACATCTTAAACAAACTTAGTTTAAAATACTTCACCCCCTTAGAGTGTTCATGAGAATCAAAACTAACGAGCAAACTTAATGGAGCCAGGGGTGGAAACATGTTTCTTTTTTTCAGCTCCAAAGTTGGTCAGTTTTAACAGGAGTGAATTAGAACTGCTCCCTCCTGCCTCCTGTACTACAGTATTGTCAATTACTATCACATATCAGCGAGGAGTGCAGGGGGTTGTCACTTGTATATACCACAGTTTAAGTAGATATTTGTATTTTTAATCACATAAAAATTTTAAAAATGTGTTTATGATTTTGGTAGGTTGGCTGGTTGACACCACAGGGACCTACACAGCAACATTCTTTCTGAGCGGTTTCGCCCTCATCTCCAGCTCTCTCCTGCTCTTCTTTGTGGCTGCCATTCAACATTTCCAGAGAAAACAAAAGAAGAGCCTAAACAAAAACCCAAATCTGATGTCATGTGAAAGCAAGCACGTGGACTATTATTCTCCAAAAAAGAAAGGCTTGATGATTATCATACCAAACACCTCATAGTATTTGGAAACAAATGGACATTTTTAGTTTCTCTTTGTTTTTTGTTTTTTACAATTGTTCTGCAATGTTTTTAGCGTGTATTAAACCATTGGTAATGACCAAAGAACTGTTTCTCGTGTGCACCAAAGCATCAAATTCTCATGTACAATCACAAGGTCTAAATGTGAATGACTTGAACGATTTCTGTCTAGTTTATTTACATTTTCATGAGCCATTACAGGTGCTAAGCTTTTTCCTCCGCAAACATGAATAATGTCTTGTAAATACACAATTTTCTCTCTTAAACAGGTGTACTTTGAATTTAAAAAAGTAAATAAAAACTATTTACACTTCTGATTGTTTGGCAACTGTAAATAAGCAATGTATATAAGGAAGTCATCAATATTTTTGCATGTTTAAAAAAGAAATAAGTATTTGACGTCGGTATTAATAAGATAGATTTTTGGCTGCTCTTAAGGGGATTATCTGTGTCAAACACTTTTTACAAATGTGATATTCACTTCAGATGATTCGCTTGATTAAGAGTGCAAAATTAATCTCATGAACATTTACTCAAGCAGTTAGTTACTACAGGATCTGAACGATACAAAGTAAAAACTGATTACCAAACTGCTAGAAGAGCATCCCGTTATCTCTCCTGAAAAGTAACATTTTGTTCTGCTTTTAGTATATATAAGTTTAGGTAAAAGTGATAGGAAGTTAAGGAGCACAAACACTACAGAACCTGACATTAAAAAAAAACTTTTTCAAGTCATAATTGTCGTTATGAAATTATAAAGTGAAGTGTGAAGGAATTTAAGCCTGTGATGAAATGATAATATAACATAGAAATAGATCACATAGAAATCCAGGGGAGCATTACATCGGCTTTGTGTTAATCCATCGTGGCCTCTGATGAACTAACAACCTACAAATTATCTGTTTATGATGAAGAATTCACATTTGACTCCCTTACAGAACAGAGAATGATCTGAGAGACAAATCTTGCATTTTATGTTTCAGTAGACTTGAAAAACAAGAGTATTGTCAACATAGATAATAACAAACTGATGGAGATAGTTGCTGAAAAGTTATCATGTATGATGGAAACAAATACTAAGATGAGTGATAAAAGGTACACTATTAGTATGAAACAACAACCAAAAAAAACAACAACACAGAAATTAAATCAGTTACAATGTCTTTCAACGCGTACGGTAAACCCATCATGAATATTGAAACAGAAACAGATGATATTGCATCACGTCAAATTCTATTACATCACTAGAAGTTTCCTTGTAAAACAGGAAAAGCAATTCATTTCACAATATTTAGCCTTTTGAGATAAATCTATACAAAGGTGGTTTACTGCTCTGTTTTTTTTTTCAGTAATACTTTTCCCCTTTCAAAGAAGCTATAGCCACATTGCTGCAAAAACATATACATTCGGAAAGAAATGGATTACTCTTACTGTGACGCTTTGGAGCTGGAACTCACTCCTCACAGCATCCAGAGACTTGGACCACCAGGTTGCGATAGGGCAAATTGCCAGTGTTATCTATAAACAAGCTAATATTCCAATAAGTTCAGCTGATCCTATTTTTGAAACAGTGATTAACACCTCATCAGTTTCTCAATTGTTCCAGAGCATCGGTCAAAAAGGTAGGACAGGAGTAATATATGAGCAATATATAAAGGGAGATATTATTTATTGTTTAAAAAGGGACTTGGCTTCTGTCCTCCACATCTTTTACTAGGAAAAAAAACATTTTATTAATCTAAGTAATAAATGTAAGTCGCTTTGAACAAGAGCATCTGCCAAATGCATAAATGTAACGTACATGTAGATATATAAATTCAATTTAGTTATAATTGTGAATAAACTTAAGACTTTAAATAGAAAATCGGTGGGTTTTTGAATATTTTACTCCAACACTGATGGATGGATATGTTTGTAACTGAAAAAGGACAAAGCGAAGACACTTTAAAAGGGGAAATCAAGTCCAGACAACCCCTGCGTTTGGTCTAGAAAGCTCAGTCTGCCTCCAGGCAAATGGCAGAACATAGGTGAAATGTTTTATCCTGCTCTCTCCAACACAAGACGCTACACTGAGAGATCGAGACAGAGAAGATGGGTATTTTCGGACAAAAAAATACTGGGATAGAGGTAACTGAGGGACAAAGAGGTAAAAAATAAACAAATAAACCTTAAAACGTATGGAGAATGAACAGTGCGCCCAATCAGGGCACCATCAGCAGGATGTGGGATGAGAGGCAGGTGACGAGAGGGGGAAACAGCTAGTGATGATACAAGACCATCACAAATACATTCAAAAGATATTCAATCTACTATTTCTTCAATGAAGATGAAAAGTTCTTACATGATTAAAAATGTATTTTACAATTATTTAAAGTGTGATCAGGTATATTTTAAAAGGATAATAAATATTCTGTAAAATTGTTGACAGAATCATTAAACTTATTTGACAGCAGGCTATATAAAAATATAATCACAATTGCATCCTTTTTAACATCTGTTCAAAAACATGATTTAAGGTAACTAATTATGTAAAAGTAAACAAATGGATAACAAATTATATAGATTTGCAATTAATAAATTAACAATTAAATGTATTCATGCGTATGATTTTTTTTTCTTAAAGGGCCAATTTTATTGTGTAAATATAATAAGAGGTGAAAGTGAACTTCTGGCCCTCCTATATGTATCAAGCAAAATTTTAGTTCAAAATTTATTTTTTAGTAAACTTAAAAAAATTTAAATAAACTTAATAAATTTGCTGTGAAACATGAGCGAGAGGACATTCAGAAATGTTGATGAAACCTACTAACCAATAATTTGAAGCGCTAATGCAGCTCATCTCAATGAAGATCGTACGCATTGACTCTGTAAGAGTAGTAGATACATGTCATACATGAACGGTGGGAGGAACAGAATGTACATGACTCGTTTTGTCCAGCACAACTATTTGAAGAGGTTTCAAAGACATTGTTACAATAAATAGAGCCTTTTTATTAATGGTCCAGTGATAGTCTAGAGGGGTAGAATTTATTGTTAATTATTTAAAAAGGGCTACATTTTCTTTAATAAATAAGGCTCTAAATGTATTCATTGAGCCCCCGTAAAATCATCAAGAGGTCATGGTTCAGTACCAAAAAAAATACCCAAAAATTACACTAAATATAAATGTTTATTCTGAAAATTATCAAACAAAATGGCAACAAAAATATCAGCAAATGTTACTCTTGAGGGAAAAATAATTGGTTTCAATTTAACCGTAGCAATCCAAAATCAGCAATCTTGAAGACCTGCACATTTTACCCTTAAAATCCTTCAACATTAAGAATTTAACTAAACCTGACAATAAGAAATGATTTCATACCTTAATTTGGACAGAATAAAGCATCAAACCTAAAATTACTATAATTTCAGCAGCCTAGCTCCAAAACCCTGACTCAAATGTATCTAACAAATTACAGTAGGTCCTTCATTTTGAACAACAACAACTAATTCCTCTCATTTTTTTCATTTAATTCAGAATCCAAACCGGCAACCAGTCAGATGTTTTATTCATGAGATCAACAGCAGGTGGTGCAGTTTGCTTGGTAGACCATACACTGAACAAAACAATGGTTTACCCCAGTTGCTGTTGTTTGAGACACACCAATAAACTTGAACACTGAAATAAAATCTTAAACATCAGATGTCAATTTAAAGGAATTATATGTCAACTTTTTTACAACTTATTTATTTATAGTCAATAATACATACAGAGTTTAGTTGAAATTATACCTACTACATTTTAAATAAAAGACAATATAAAGTCAACAATATATTCAGAAAGGAGAACCATCATTTAATTACCTTGTTATTTACTGTCATTGACTTTTACTAGATACTGCATGTATTTAAAACCTTACATACCCTATTTAGATTCAGAATAAAAATCTTCCCAAAACCTATGTTAAATTGATGTTTAATCATCATGTAAGCCTGTAGTAGGTTATTACATGCATTTCTTAAAAAATAGCTGATTTAAACACAGGTGTCTACAAAAGTATTTTTTTTATTGCTTATACCTATCAGTTAGGTTTTGTTCTTCTTATCTTCTTTAATGTTAAATTTTAATGTATTTAAAGAAACTAGTTTTAAAACGGTATCATACTTTATAGTTTGTATATCTGCTGTTGATAAATGATGAAGAGATTTCGTGTCAAATGGAAAATGAAAGGAGAAAGTTTCGCCTACACACCCTCTTCCGGGAAAGTCCTCAAATTTCCAATTTTGAGAACCAAATTAGGCAACTGATGCAAGAGGAAGAGGTGTGTCTACAGGGAGATGATTGTATAAGTGTCAAAGCCATTAAACACTGAAATCAGAATCAAAATGATTGGACTACAACACTTTTGGGACTGCATTCTGGTGTACGAGGCTCAACTAAAGTCTCCTTTTTTTCCAGTCCTTTTTTCCATTTCAGTCTACCTATTCTTCTGCCTGCCTTTCATCATTCTGGATGCCCTGTCTCCAAGAGTAGCGCTGATAAGAAAATACAAGATTCACCAGAAAAGTGTGGTGTCTTCGACCACTATGTGGAGTTGCCTCTTACTTACTCTCTACAACCACTTTGTGTACATCTTCCCACTGACTGTTCTGCACTGGTTCTGGAGACCTGTCATCTATACAGCAGTGGCCCCAGGTGTCCATCAACTCCTCCGGGACATTGTGGGCTGCCTACTTCTCTTTGACTTCCAATACTTTGTGTGGCATTTACTACATCACAAAGTTCCCACACTTTACAAAGTGTTCCACAAGGTCCATCACAAAAACACAAGTGTTTTTGCTCTGGCCACAGAGTACTCTGGGGTGTGGGAGACTCTGTCATTGGGTTTCTTTGCTGCTGTCAATCCACTGTTACTCAAGGTTCATCCCATGACAGAAATGATGTTCCATGTGCTGAACATGTGGTTGTCTGTTGAGGATCACTGTGGTTATGACCTGCCATTTGCAACACACCGACTGGTGCCTTTTGGACTTTATGGAGGATCTCAGCATCATAATGTCCATCATCAGAAGTTTACAGCCAACTACGCTCCCTACTTCACCCACTGGGACAAGCTGTTTGGGACACTGCACACTGAAAGAAGTGATTAAGCGGACCAAGCTCAGTGAATTGTTGAAGAATTATTCTTCATATCAAAAATGACTGTATCGGACACTTAAAGTGCACTAAAGTGTTTTTTTACATGTGTTTTATGGCCATGACTATTTATTGAATGTATGTATTTAAGCGGAAACGTAGTGAGACTGTTTGTGAAAGGAATATTTAAGGTTTTTTGTTATTAGCAGTGTTTGATTGCTACATGTAAATGTGTGAACTTTAAGAAAATCAAACACAACCAACAAAATAAAATTTTGACATAGGAATTACAGAGTCACATTGTTATATGTGTACTGTTTTACATACATACATATGTTTTACATATTTATCATAAACCTCTCTTCTGGGCATGACTACTACTACTTGAAAGATGCATTGATTGTTCAAGCAAAAATGTGAATTTCATGCAAAAGGCTACTCTCAAATATCTGATCATTTAAAAAGCTGCTTAATCACATTTATAGATGGATCAAGAAACGACTTTAAAATGGGTCTTGTAAATGTGACTAATATAATAAATAGCCACTTTTATGGGTTTTAGAAAATTACCTTTCCTGTGAAATATAGCTTTAAGTTGAGGAACACTCAATTAGTTTTACATGTGAAAGTACTCTGTTTATATTATTATTGTCTTTAGTAAGAAAGAATGAACTCAGAGTCACTGAAACGAGTTCTTTGAAAGTAAAACTTTCATCCTGGATACCCTGGGACTTATACTTTGTAAGTAGGTACTTTGTTTGATCAAGTAAACACCAACAGCTCATCCAGCACCTACTATATATTATGGCTTTGAGTAGCACAATTTAGTTTAAAACATAGTTTATCAGTCATGTTAAATTGTGACATGGCTGCCAGTTCCACTATTTTCACTACTGGTATTTCGCAATAACAATAATTTGATTCATAAGACAATAAATAAACATTCGGATACAGTAGCTGTCTTGGCATCTTAGTTATAAAAAAAACCTAAGCAGCTGGTTGTCATTAGTTAGCCCTTTTTACTTAAATGTTTAAATCCAATAAATTACTTACCCTCAAATAGAACCATTTCTCTTTTTTTAATCTCTACATCAATCAAATCCACTGACACAGTGCTTAGCTTTAGTGATACTTTCGCTCTTGCTTTGTTTTAGTTTTTTTGTTTTTTTTTTTGTCTATTATTCTGCTGCTGTGGTCAATCCCTCCTTGGAAGGCCTCCACTGGGATCATCATAGGCCAGCTCCATTGCCCTTAGGAGGTTCTCTTTAGTGTATGGTTGTCTGTCATAAACCTTCCATCTCCATGATGAGAAGAACTCCTCTATAGGGTTCAGGAAAGGGGAGTAGGTTGGCAGACAAACGTTTAAAAAATGGTCACTGTTGGTGGTGAACCACTCTGTGACTTGGTTCGTTCTGTGGAAGTGGACATTATCTGTGTTGCACAGAATTGCGCACAAAGGGAACCCTATAGGCCTGTTTCATCTGCATCTTTTAGCGCCGGAGAACTTGGTCTATTGTGGCCAAGCTGACATTAAGCTCTCAAAGTTGACATTATTGGCAATGACTTTGTCTCTGAACTCCCGGAGTCTGATGAGATTGTTCTCTCAAACCTTATCCACAAAGAGGGTTTCTTGTGCCACTGTAAATATGGCAACCCTCCAACCTCTATGTGACAACTATGTCAACCCGAAAGAAACATGTGTTGTCAATTTACATATTTGACAATAACAACATTTGAAACCAATGAACTACTTTCATATTCTTGTAAAACTATATTGTGACAAAGAAAGTAAACTCTTAGTCCTGCTTCAGCCTTTCTCATGCAATGGACAAAGACATAGTCAATGATTGTTGCTTGCATCTCGTCCATAATGATGGTACGAGGTTGTCTTGCTCTCCCTCCTGGACCTGCTGCTCTCACTCCTGGACCTTCTCCTCTCCCATGTTGGCCTCCTCTCTTCCTGCTCCTCTTCTTCCATGGCCAGCTCTTCTTCCTCCCCAGACTTGAATTCTTCTACCTCTAACTTCATCCATGTTTGTTTGGAGTCTTCTGAGTCAATCTGAACTTGCTTTTATACATGTGGTCACATCATTAGCAACAACTGTCTTCAATTTTGAGTCGTTGTGTGTAATAAATGATGCCTGGTGTGTTCATTGTGTTCACATGAGCTTTCATTTGAGAATATTAGCAGAGTTCTTTTGCAACTTGTGTTTTAGAAATGAAAAATTTGTTTAGATTTATGAGAATGGAGGATTGTGTTTTGTGAATTGTGTCTTCATATGAAATGTGTTTTTGGTATTGGTAAAAGATTGCTAGATTTAGTAAATGTGTTCAGACAGCTGGTCATTTGGTTTAGAGGATACACTTTTGTGTTTTAGCATTTGAGGAAAAACTATAACATCACTGCTGCACGAGTTTGACTTGCAGCATCAGCTTAAGTGAAAGCTTAACTTTTTCAATCAATCATAGCAGCTAGCAGAGATGGGATTGCTTCACTCGTTTCCTGTGGTAAAAACACACTCTTGCCTGCATCTTTAGCATGTGAGCACCATGTGAGTATGTCAGTAGAAACATTAAGAAACAGCTCATTGTTAAAATGAACCATACTTTCAAAATGTATTCTTGTTTTTTCATGCCTACTTCAAACTGCTGTTGCTTGATATAATTTGGGGACTTGTCTGGACTATTAATTTCAGTTTCAGTCTCTTATTTGTACTACCAGATTAAATAATTTACAAAGCTTTGCAACCTCATATTAAATTAAAAATTTGTTTTGTTGCATTTTAAAAAGTTTTCATGTATAGTTTTTAACTGATTATAAGTTCATTATCCATTGTTCATTGTTCCTTCGATTGCCAATAAAACTGTTAACGGGATGTTAACTTTTAACATGTTAACAGTTTTCTTTAAGAAAATTCCTCTTATTTACTGTACATTTTTAATTTATAGCATATAAGGTTAAATAGTTTTGCAATGCAATACTCACTATTCATGAGTACTTTTAGAAGGGCTACTTTTTATGCATACCCTGAGTAGTATTTAGAACAGATACTTTTACTGTACTTTCTTTACTTTTTTGGCAAGTAATGGTTCTTTTACTTGAGTATGATTTTTCACCACGCATTCCACCTCTGCTAAGCTGACAAGAAGATGGATGGAGGGATGGAACTTTGTTATGTTTTTTTCAGCTTTAGCTCTGTGCTTATGCTAGTAGTCGCTTAGTCCTTGTGTGGTCTTGTGTTGTGCTTATAGTTACACTTTTTGAATTATCGTTTTGTGCTTCTCTCTGCCCTCATCTACAGCCCGCAGATCTTCTCCTTGCGACCTGCCCACTGGCTCACTCGGTGCTGCCTGGCTGAACTCGGTTCTTTCTCCTCTGGCGAGTTCTCTCTCTAGTTTTATGTTGAAGATCATTTAATCCTCTTGTGATGAGTTAATGTTGTCTTTTGACTCTTTTAGTTTTGTGCTCTTGTGCTATCGAGCAGCAGTTTTCTTTTATTGGAAGTAAATAAAGACTGTCTGAATCTGATTCCTTACTTCTGGATGCATTCTCTCAAGCATCATTACAGTAGCACCACACTTAAGTAGGCAATTCTAAGTGAGGAATCTTCTCACTTCTGGGACAAAAAAGAGGAGGAGGATGAAATGAATTTATTTCTATTTAAAATAAGATAAAGAGAAAGCAGTAGGGGAAAACAAACCACAACACAGCCACAGGAGGTAAGCAGATGTGCATTAAGTGTTGTTTTGCTTGAGTCTGATTAATACATTTCAGAAAAACTACAGGAGCCTCTTTTTGCCTTGGGGCCCAAATTGTTAAATCCACCACTGGGGTCAGCATGGAGTTATGTAGACATGCAGGCATTGCAAGCTTCAATTTGTCAACACTCAAGTATAAATTGGCCTTAAGTTAGCAGATAAATTCAAATCTAAAAGGATGTTCTATTTCAAAACAGTCATTTAGCAATTCGAAAGCATTGTTTGTTCTTATGTGTTAAATAAAAATTTAATAATGCATGTAAAAACCTCTTCTACCTTCAGCTCAGCTCTGTGTAGGAATATTCTCTTAATAACAAATACAGTGATTGGAGTCAGAAGTATTTCCAAACGTTTAAACAAAGCAGTAAAACTCACATTGCGTATTTCTAGGTAAGGCCTAGACATTTGCAAGGATGACAAACAAATCTTTACCGCTGCACATTTCTATTATATTGGTCAGTTTGCATTTTCAAACCCACCCTTCAGAGGAGTCCGTTCTTCCCTCACATGCCTCTGAACTGCACTGGACTGCCAAGACTCTTCTTACTTACAGAACAGCTCCTTTTTTGGCATGATAGGCAGCAGACGCAGCTGAGGGGGAAAGGAGAGAGCGAATGCTTGAGTGAACAGAAAATGGCCTAAAAAGACAAACAGACACATCCTGTATGCTGCTTTAAAGGGAACAGCAGATTTTTTTTATTGGGTATGCCTTGTATCACCTTCTTCTTTCATTTATTTAAACTACCATGCCTGTCAGTTTTTTTATGTGAAATTTCATTTTGTCTATGACACCTTCACTAACTGTGAATGAATACAGTCAGTACATTCATTTTATTTTCTGGAAAAAAGTTTTTTTGCCCATTAGGCCATTTACAGTTAACTAGAGTTGAAAAAGTAAAACAATATCTATATGCTAAATAGATGCCTTTGAAATATAACTGTGGTGTCACAGTAAACAGTTGGGTAAATATGCAGCACCTCAGTTCTTTGATTTATATTAGTTTTTGTTTAATAAATGAATGACTAGTTGGTATCTAACCATTTGTTCAGCTGTAGGACTATTAAAAAGTTTTTACTTTGTACAGTTCATGGATACAGACATAGTTTTAGAGACATACATACGGACATATTTAGGTATATACATTTATATTTACATTTATGCATTTGGCAGACGCTTTTGTCCAAAGCGACTTACATTAGGGGAGAGACAATATGCAATCTGTTACACCGTCAAAGTCTATCTCAGCTTGTCATAATAGAAATTGTATCAACTGATCAATAAAACAAAGCAGTGAGGGAGTAGAAGAAGAAGATAAAGACAGAGGAGGAAAAAAGAAAGTAGTTTTTATGTAGTAGGTGTTCCCTGAAGAGAAGAGTTTTCTGTTGCTTTTTGAAAGCTGTTAGTGTTGCTGCTTTCCTGACTGGATCAGGGAGTTTGTTCCACCAGCCAGGGACAGTGAAAGAGAAGGTTCTGCTGAGAGATCTTCTGCCCTTGTGGAACGAAACCACGAGTCGCTGTTCCTTCTCTGAGCGCAGGCTTCTGGAGGGCATGTAGGACTGTATGAGCTCATGGAGGTAGACAGGGGCTGATCTGGAGATAGTTTTTTATGCCAGCGTTAGCGATTTGAATTTAACCCGAGCTGCAATGGGGAGCCAATGAAGAGTGATGAAGAGAGGAGTAACATGAGCTCGTTTCGGTTCCTTGAAGATAAGACGAGTTCTGGATCATCTGCAGAGATTCGTGCACATTTGCTGGGTCCTGCTAGGAGAACGTTGCAGTAGTCCAGACGTGAGAGGACCAGAGCCTGAACCAGGAGTTAAGTTGCATGTTCAGTTAAAAAGTTCCAGATCTTTCGAATGTTGTGCAGTGCAAATCTACACGCTCGAGTTGTCTTTGTGATGTGGTCTTTGAAAGACAGCTGTTCATCCAAAATCGCTCCAAGATTCCTGACTGAAGAAGGGGTGACTGTAAAGGATTGCAGCTGGATGGTGAGGTCGTGATGCACAGAGGGATGGGCCGGGATTACCAGAATTTCTGCCTTGGCCATGTTGAGCTGTAGATGATGGTTCTTCATCCAAGTAGAGATATCATTCAGGCAGTCCGTTATGCGGGTAGTTACTGACAGGCCATCAGGGGGGAACGACATATAGAGTTGAGTGTCGTCAGCGTACCAGTGGTAGGAGAATCCGTGTCTGAGGATGATAGGGCCCAGGGAGGTGGTGTAGATGGAGAAGAGAAGGGGGCCAAGGACTGAAGCCTGGGGAACCCCGGTGAGTAATTTATGAGTGTTTGAGACCTCACCCCCCCACCCCACACTGAAAGATCTACCAGTGAGATAGGACTCAAGCCAATCGAGTACAGTTCCAGTGATGCCCATCGCAGAGAGAGTGGAGAGAAGGATCTGATTGTTGACTGTGTCAAACGCTGCAGAGAGGTCTAGTAGGAAGAGGACAGATGATCTGTGGTTAGCCCTGGCCCCTCGCAGCACTTCTGATACAGACAACAAAGCTGTTTCAGTTGAGTGTCCTTTCTTGAAGCCTGATTGGTTGTCATCAAGCTTGAGTCAGGAAGGTAGAGAGTTGACTGAAGACGACCCCCTCAATGACTTTTGCAGTGTAAGGCAGCAAAGAGACAGGTCTGTAATTTCCACCAGGGATGTGTTGCATGTAGATTTCTTGAGAAGCAGGGTGACTCTGGCCACCTTGAAGATGTTAGGGAAAATGGAGACTATGGAGGCCATTTGAGTACAGTGTACTCTTTGTCATGTTCAAGAAACCAGTCAAGAGGATTGACCCTTTGTGACATGAAGTGTCAGAAGATGGGGACACTGTGGTCATAAAGCGATGGAGATGGTCAGCAGCAATACTCAGACACGCTGTGGCCTGACTACTAATGGGCCCAAAGTGTGCTGAGAAATAACCATTAAACCACCTGCCTGAACCATGGACACAAGGTAGAATGGGTCCATGCATTCATTTGGTTGATACGAAATTCTGTCCCTACCTTTCAAATGTTGCAGCAGAAACAAAGACTCATCTGAGAAGGCAACGTTTTTTCTGATCTTTGTAGTTCAATTTTTGTGAGCCTGTGTGAATTGTAGCCTCAGTTTCCGTTTCTTAGCTGACAGGAGTGGCACCTGGTGTAATGTTTTGCTGCTGTGGCCCACCCTCCTCAAGTTTCAAAGTGTTATGCATTTAGAGATGCTTTTCTGCATACCTCAGTTGTAGCAAATGGTTATTTTAGTTATTGCTGCCTTTCTATCATCTTGAACCAGTCTGTCCATTCTCTTCTGACCTCTGGCATCAACAAGACATTTGTGCCCACAGAATTGCCGCTCACTGAATATTTTATCTTTTCTGACTATTTTCTGTAAACCCTAGAGAGGATTGTGCTTAAAAGTCAATTTAATTACCTTACTTTTTAATCACCTTACTCATTTTGAGTAAATGCGACAGATAGTTTGCAGATCATTGATTAATGAGCGTTGCGGCTGGAAGGGCATCCGCTGCGTAAAACATATGCCAGAGAGTTGGCGGTTCATTCCGCTGTGGCGATCCCGAAAGGGAAGAAAGCCGACATGAAGATGAATGAATGAATGAACGATTAATGAGCGGTTGGACAGGCATACCTAATAAAGCGGAAGGTTTACGTGTGTGCGTGTACGTGCGTGTGTGGAGGTGTGGGTGTGTGTATATATCTATGTATCTCCTCATTATTGCTTCCACTTTATAATCTTCTTTTACTTTTCTGTTCCTTGTGGGTACATTAACCATGCGCTGTTCATGTGGAGGTGTTGCATGCTGTCGTAGTGAGTTTTTTTTTATTACTTATCGTCAGTTCTTTAGTTTGAGAGTTGTAATTGTTTTCTCCATTGTGGGTTTTGATTTGTATGCTCTCCTGTCTTCCCAGGGGGCATTATTTCTTTCTTTTAACAAATAGTACATTTTTTACTGGTATTGAGGTCTGCAATTTTCTCCAGCCCAGTCAACAAAAATTGAGTCAACTAACTTTTTTTCCCCCAGTGTAGTAGCTAAATTACATTTAGTAACTTTTTAGTTGATAAATTTATATTCTTATTTTTACTGCCCCCCATAGATTTTTGTTATTATAACTTCTCGTGTCTATGTCACGTCTGCCTTTGCAGCTAAAAGTCGAAATTGTCTCCAGCACTGAATGAAAAGGGAATGTTGTCTGGCAATTAATTTAAAAATGTTGATAAAAAAAATGGAAATGGAAATTGATTCAAACATTTGTTGGCATTACTAAATATATAAACACAAATAATTTAGTAATTTGCTAGTTTAACTTGCCTACCTATGCAAACTAATTAGTCAATAAAAAGCATATCATGATCCACTAACCACAAAAAAAGCACATAAAAGTATTTGTTTTATATATAGTAGTAAGGTAAATTCATTTTAAAGAGCAAACCAAAACAATTAACATTTTGTTCAAGATGTACAGCAAAAATGATACCAACAGAATTTGTTAGGATTGCATGTTGATTGTTTATTGTAATAGTTATACATGCCGGGACCCCAAAAATCTACAAGAGAAAAACTAAAAGAACCAATGGAATGCTCAGAATGAGGAGGCTGAGGACACCCATTTGGAACTGTTTTGTCCCAGTCGTCCCTATAAGGCTTTAGTGGATTGAAGCACATCTGAGAGTAGTCCAGGCTCCATGTTTGGGATGGAAGGTGTGGTGAGCCCAGATGGAATGCCATAAGTACACCACAAGAAAGTGAGGAGTACACCATCCCAAAGAGGCTAAACCCTCCACGGTCCAGCGCTGGCAGAGTAGGGTAAGTTTCTATCTCTCATTCTACGCATGCTGAGGCTTATGATCTCTTGAAACGTGCTCAGCTTGATTGTAATTCTCAGGAGCAATCTGTGGGTATTTGCCTACATTTGATAGTACTTTTATTCTTGTGTTGTTAATTAACTTACTATATATACATGTATATATATATACATATATATAGTTTAAATATGTAAAGCAATATTTAGTTTTTGCTATTTGAGTTATTTGAATTCATCGTGATATTCATTGTGGAAGCCTTCATGAGGTTTAGTATTTTTTTAAGAGGTCCATTTAATTTGGTATGTTTATGACTAAATATGGTTATTCTGGGCCACTGATCCTTCCCTCTTCTCTCTCTCTCTCTCTTCTCTCCTCTCTCTTTTCTCTCTCTCCCCCCTCTCTCTCAGACAATGAGAAGCTGAGAGGGAGAGTCCAAATAGAGACGTTTCTTCCAGATCGTTTCCACATTAGGAAGTTTTTCCTCAATTTTATGCTAAGGGCTGTCAAAATTTTTAGCAGAATGTAGACATTGCTAGGACTACACTTCCTTTGTTTAAAAACATTATTACGTTCACCCCTAGTAAATTATTGTTTCCTTAAAAAATTTTGATTGTATATAGAAAACTTAGACTGTCCTCTCTTTTATATTCCAGAAATCTTATGCTCCTTTATGATCTTTGGTATGAATTCTTAAATCTCAAAGTTAAGTGGAGGTTCAAGTGTTGAATTTTAAGAAGGACAGCCATATCGGTAACTATGAAATTTTGGAGCAAGGTGGATTTTATGACCATTTCATGAATGAGCAGTCTGTGATTCTAACTGGTATTCCAGCTAACAAATCAGTGATTAAATCTTAATTATAACACAAATGAAAAGATTTTCCCATCTGAATGAGAAAATGTCTTTTTCAACAAAAAAACCCCTCTTGTTTCACAATAGGAAAACAATTTTCTTGTGTGACTTATGCAGTGAGGGTGAAGTAGCATCATACTGGGATTTTTTTTTGTTGCAGTTGTCTCCTGTTTGAGTAGGAAAGAAATCCAGGTTAAAATGTGTGACGATGAAGAAAGCACAGCCCTGGTGTGTGATAATGGCTCAGGACTGTGTAAAGCAGGCTTCGCCGGAGATGATGCCCCCAGAGCTGTTTTTCCCTCTATAGTGGGACGTCCCAGACACCAGGTAAGTGTCCTGCGACACAGCTCTAGAAGCATTCAACAGCACAAGCCCTCAGTGTTTAGAGCAGTGTAAAACTCCTGGATCAATACGCACTTTCAGCACAGACAGCTTTAGATAAGCCTGAAGGACTGCATTAACAGCATCAAGTACATTTCATTGGGTTGTGCAGAGTTGTGGCCACACAGGAATAAATATTGATAGATTAGGCTTAAAATTAAAATGTACTCATATAATAAATGATTTTTCTCAGATATAGTTCCCTCAGATGGAGACATTATTTTATCTGGGATGAAGATATAAGAGTGAGACTAATGCAAATTTTGCTCAAATATTTTGATGCCTGGCGTGTGTCAAGCTTCTCAGATTGAATTTTAATAAACAATGCTTTACGATGAGAAATAACCTTGACGTGTGTTGTTAAACCAGAGAGAAAACTCAGGAGAAACTTCCAATAAAACAACATCTGCTGGATCTTGTAGGCTGTCCCTTCTCAGCAATCTTCAAAGTATCTTTTATCACCCAACTAATAAAACAGTTGGGGGTAGAGCATCAGCTGCTATTCCTTTTTAGCTAAAGGAATAAGATTGTCTGAAGAATGACAAGATTTCATTATTTTTCATATTATAGGGAATTTTTATGTAACACAGTCCAAACATTATCTGGAACATTTCATCTTACGCCAGAGTTTTTGTATGATATAAACGAATGATTGAACTGGAGCTTATGCCTGCTTACTGTTTTTATTCACAGGGAGTGATGGTAGGAATGGGTCAGAAAGATAGTTACGTTGGTGACGAGGCTCAAAGCAAGAGAGGAATCCTGACCCTAAAATATCCCATCGAGCATGGAATCATCACAAACTGGGACGACATGGAAAAAGTGAGCCACTGACATCAAGCACGCAAGTCAAAGGATAACAAACTCTAGTAAACTAAAACTGTACTACTGAATGGTTTTCAATGGTCCAGAGTACGTGTGCTACGATGCTACAATGATCAGCTTCCAATCTCCATCTAAAAGAAAGACAGATCAGCGCTATATGTTAATGTATTATGTTAACCGTTGTTTTAAAAATAGTGTATTACTTTGTAAAAGGACTGCCAATAAACAGAAAATAAAACAAAATAAAAGTGTGAAAGGTGTTTTAAACACACACAAGTGAGCAAAATGTTACAATGGTTTAAATTCAACTGTAAAATAGCATAAACATGTCCAAGCATATGTAAACTTGTGGTTGATTAAGTACTGTAATTTCTTTCCACAACTTTTTAAATTATAAAATAACTCTGAGAAAGTCACTGCATGCCCTTGGTCCTCTCAAAGTTTACCAAAAAAAAATTATGTTTTTTTAGTTTATTGAATTATTTTTTAGCAAAATAAACACAAATCTCTTGTTTGCACTTCCTGTGGTGCAGATTAGTGTAAAATAAAATTTTGAGGCTTGATTAAAGACGCATAAAAATATAACCATCTGTACTATTTTGAACAATGATAAGCTCCAACTTCAACACCATCCACTCAGCTTCAAGCATCAGTGTTTTCTTGAGCTACACACTTGGACAATCTATTGACTGAAATAGTATTTATAATGCTGACACCTGCACCACATTGTCTTGTTTTCTTTCTTTACTTTTCTGATCACATCTTCCAAAAGAAGAGAGCTACAGTACACACAAAGATATGCTAACAAACTGTGTGCTTGCAACTGGCTGATTCAAGACTGAACTGTATTCTGCTTTTAATCCGAATCCAAAGTTTAACACAAAGTTATTCAGAGGAATCTTTTGAAATTGGTACCCTTAATTTACCTTCACTTTCACGAGTGGTAAACATCTATTTTATGTTTTCCTCCACCCATTTTCATCTCAGGTCTAAATATCCAGTTATGCCAACGTATTGAAAGTATTTAAAATAAATCGTGTTACATTTTTTGTTTGTTCATGTGATTCATTGGAATAATTTTAGCTTTACAAGTAAGGTTTTTTATGCATATTTTACAAATATAAACATTCAGTTTTCTAGTCAGAGTAGAATTATTACAAATAAAAACATCAATCTTTGATTAATATTCATTATTTGACCAAGCCATAGATGTCCTAATAGAATTTTTTTTTTATTTGCTAATTCTATTTTCATTGAATCTGGGAAGAGTCATGTATCAATGAAAAAAGATAACTCAAAAAATCTAACAAAAACCACAGACACACAAGTAAACTCCCCAATTTTACATATCTTGAGGTTAAAGTATCTGCAAAGACTGATTTTCAGTTCTGGAATTTTGCATTGGATAGATTTCATTTTACCTGATAAATAAATCATAATTTTTGCTAGATGTAGTATTTGAATCAGAAAATAACTTTATACAGTCATTGTATTGAACAGAAGAATCGCATTTTCTGTTACTTTATGCTCTGCTCAAGCAGCTTTAGTGTAAATCTAGATTGTTCTAAATTGTGCTTTTCTTTATTGTTGGGTAAAAAAGCTGACCATTAAAATGAGTCAAATGTGAGGGCTCCAAATACAATAAATTGTGGATGTTAAACCCTCAACATCATTTTGACCAAAAATAAAGACACTAGCAAGGGTTTTTGCTTTTAAGTCAAGGAAAACTAAAAATTCCACTTTCAACTCTTGGCATCTTCAGTCTCAGAGGGAGTAGAGTCTTATTAAAGTTGACATTTACCAAACTGTTTATTATTATGGCTAGACTTTATGCTTTGAATTCCCCATTACTTTGTAAGAATGACAGTATAATTCATCCCTTTTCATTTGAGCTTAGTACATGCCAAACCCCAGCTTTCTTTGCCTTCAAAACACCTCTGTACTCACTGGAGGGGTTAGGATCAGAAGAGAAGCTCTCTGTCTCTTTGACAGTGCCAAGCTCCTGTTGTAATCTAAAGAAAAATCATTTTGAATGAACACTGACATATTTGGTTTAAAAGTAAAAAGGCCATAACTTCACCAATCCTAAAATAATCACATGTGATTACGCATAGTGTCACAGGTGAAAGCATGTTGTTTTTGTCCTCTAGATCTGGCATCACTCTTTCTACAATGAGCTACGTGTGGCCCCAGAGGAACATGCCACTCTGCTGACAGAGGCCCCGCTCAACCCGAAAGCCAATCGGGAGAAGATGACGCAGGTGAGAGCTTGACTGTTGCATGAGAAACATGAATAGTGGTGTCTAAAACAAGATCAGCTGGGTAGAAAGACATTAAACACTCATAAGCCCAAGGGGTATTGAGATCTTCCATCTGATACGCCTACGTTAGTTTCAACCTCAGCTAAAAACATGGACATTTACTGAACAGGAATTGAGAAATGCTGAGAATTTCAAGAATGTGAACATAAAATAACATAAAATTTAAACAAAATGTTAAAATATTTTTTTTCCAAGCAACTATTTATGATGTCTGGATGTAAAAAACATGTCTATACACGACTTTATGTGTTTAATTAGAGAAATATTTGGACATAATGGATGTAGCAAAAAAGGACACGTTTCTAAGAAAACGTTCTAAAATTCTGTGAACTTAATTGTAGAATATTTGCTGAACACATGGAACATAAGTGACATTAAAAAAAGTTTGCATAAATTAGTAAAAACATTCTTATTGATGTAACAGATTTAAAAGATTATACCTTGTTTGACTAAATTTGCTTTTTGTTTGTTTTCTCACATGTCTTTAATAACGTCATTTTAAAAGTGTTAGTCTACTTTAATTTATAATCATTTATTGTCTTATGTCTAACAAACTAAATAAATCATACATACTGAATTGAAAATGTGTAATTCAAGAATAAAACGAAAGTGTCAACACAAATAATTCCCTTATAAGGATCTAATGCTCTAAATATTGACTAAATAAGGGGGGACATATTGTCCTCACTGTTCCTGAGGGAGGAACTACATTAGGAAGTAGACAGTCCTCTTAAACATTTGCGCATGTCTCGTGCTCTACTAGATACAGTTTAATTACTACCACTTGTGATCTGTAAATATTAATTATATTCTTTGTATATCATTATAAATGCACTATAAGTGTTTGAGAAGCCATATTTGTTTTCGCAATCGGCCAACTTACCTTGCTTCTGTTTTCCTCGGGTACACCACAGTCTCATCAATATTTTACATTATTCTGGATGCAAGCCACTGAACACAGATAGGTTATAACTTCTATTATAGCTTATAGTTATAAATAATGCCTCAGAAGTAACAAACATTATCCTCAGAAAACCACTAAACACAATGAAGTTACCACATAGTTCTCAAGTAACTACTTAAAATTTATTATTATACATTAATAGATATTGCATTCTTCTCAGTGTACTGTTAGCTCATTGTTTTCAGGTAATTATAGAAGTCTCTAAAAATAAAAGGATAAATATCTGGCAGCTGCCGAACGTTTTTCTGGCAGCTGATTCTTTTGTTTGCACAAAATTCAGTAACAATGATTTTGTGCAAAAATATTACATTATAAAGGTACTTGTATAAAACGTTTATAAAGTTTGCACAGAAAAATAATACATTTTTACAGACTGTTGCACTCCTTTGCAACACCTCAAATATCAAATATAATTCATAATTTGAGCATAGGATCAGTAGGTATCTTCTTTGTATAATCCTTACCATTGCTTGACTTAATCCCCTCCAAACAGAGATTTCAATTTAGAAGATACCTTTTAAGCATATTGTGTCATGTTCTACTGAAGTTGATGAAAACTACAAATTAAAGAGCTGCTCACCTACATAGAGGTTACTTGCACAATTATTACACAGAAACAAATGAAATAAATTATTGAAAGCTCTGCACAACTGCTCCCATGATACATTACTTCCACCTACTGGTCGGAAGTAAGAATACATTTTCCTGACAACTTTAAGACAAATAATAGTATGTTTCATTTGTACATAGGTTTGAATAAATTAATATAACTATTAAAATATTAAACTACAAGCATAAGAATACATGGTAATTCAAACATATGTTTATGAAATAAAGTGAATGATAGTGAATGGTGACGATGAAAAAGAAAAAGTAAATTTTGAGACATTATTATTACACGATTATGTTTGAAACATTGTTCAAACATCTACGGAAGTCATACGAGGACATGGATGAAGAATGATGCGGATGAGAATTATTCATGATTATTCAGCCCAAATAATGCACCCACAACCTCTTGTTATTTCCCATGAAAATCTAATGATAAAACCATCTTTAGTCTATTCATATATTCAAGAATATATTATATTCTTAATATAAGCTACGAATGAAGATTGAAAATTAAAGTATAACAATACTAAGTTTGTTTTTGGATTTATTTGAATATTCACCACATGCCGCTGGCTTGTTTTGGAACTAATTTGGCCCTCCATGAACCATGTGATGCCCTGGCAGGAAAAACTAATACAGTGATTCCTCAAGATACGAAATTATCTTTTGCATGCTAACAGCATTCTAGCAGACTTTTGCATGCTGGATTTGTATATGTCAAAGCAAGTTTTACATGTAAAATGCCTAATTCGCTCCAAACCACACAGACACAACACTAAAAATTGAAAATAACATAGAAAACCTGAGAAAAATAATTTAGGACTCTTCAATCCTTAAATGTATACATTATAAATCTATAATGAAAACAGAATAAAATAAATGAAAAATAATAACCCTTACCTTTCCAGTGAGGCAATGTGGCGAAATGCCGGGGGGGGATAGGGGAGGAAAACCGATAGTAGCGGAGGAGAGCCATTGCCAGAAAAATACAAAAAAGCAACACGAAAACATGCACGAATTTAAGACACCAACACAAAACTGAAAGCGGGCATGAAAGCAGGGAGAGCTCTTCAGGGGAAACATCGTGGGGCATCAGACGACCAATAGGAAAGCAGAGCACATAGCATCAGGACTGGAACTCACCAATTTCTGACCAACTGAATTTTTTTTTTCATATCTTGAAGCAAAATATTGTTTACGTGGCCTTTCATATCTTGAATTTCCCGTAACGTGAAGCAATCATATCTGGAGCTACCACTTTACTGACACCACTCTGTATATACGGAACTTTTATGCCTGTGTCACCACACCTCTTTGGGTTTTTAGCACATTTCTACACAAGATCTTCTAATGTGTAAAATTCAAGGGGCAATCTTCTGCTTTCTCTCTTGATGCATGATAGGAAGTGGCTGTACAGAATATGAAGCGGCCGCTTGAGGCTGACTCCAAAAGGGAGCAAGTTCTCATTCACTCCAATTTTAAAACTGATCAACTGTATAACTGAAAATATCTTGTTTCCCCCCTGGCTCCATTAGGTTTCTTGATTCGGAACACTCTTATAGTTGAGAATTATATAGTAATTTCATTAAGTGTTTAGTGGTTCTCTGAGGATAATGTGTTTGCTACTTCTGAGAAATAATTTATAACTATAAGCTAAAATTCAATGTTCAATTGCTTGCATCCAGAATAATGTGAAATAATGAAAGACTGTGGTGTACCTGAGGAAAACAGAAACAAGGCAAGTTGGCTGATTGCGATAACAAAAATAAGCTAAGAATGTCTTAGACATGTCTGTGACAATGAAACATCACTTTTTGAGATTTAATTTGAACCTCCGTTCAAAACCACAGAACTACAGTATATCAAAATAACGAAGCTATCAATTATTTTAGTACTTTTTTTCTGTCAAATAGTGTCATTGATGAAAGAGGACTATCAATTGACAGGATAATTGACAAAGAGAATGCAATGAATTTAACAATATTATCATTTTGTCAACCAGTAATCATCAGTAATGCTGTTATTTAGATAAGGGGCATTACTTAGAATACTTCCTGAGTCCATTCATTATTTATTGAAAGTTGGGCAGTTGCAAATTGTTGTAATTACCACAGCAGTTAGTAGTTACTAAAATCAGTTAAGAGTAACTACAAGTTAACTAACTGTAGTAACTACATAGATAATGGATAGTTACCTGCAGGATAAACTTCTGTGCAACTTTTATATATTATTATTGTTTTGTTTATGCAGACAATTAAAGGATGTACATCAGATTTTTTGTGACAAATTTCTTGTGTACGCGATGACATCATCACTACGTCAAAAAAGTATCTTCTGCAGCAGATATAAGATATCTCTAAATTAAAAACCATTTAACATGGTGGGAAAAAACTATAGGAACCATCTTCAAGGTCTGCCCTTGAAGTCCACAAGTCTAGTGAATGCCATTTCCAGAGTCAGCAAGGGCTTGTAATGTGACCTATGGCAGTAAATAGTTTAGTTTTTGGATTGTTCATCGTGTGTTTTTTCATTGTTTTTTTCTTATATGAGTTGAATACTCTGTTATAAATGTTGTACTTTAGTTCTGTGGTTGTTTCTTCAAATTTTTTGTGTTAGTGCAGTTCTTGTATCTATCATCATTAAGAGTAGTTTTTTTATTGTTATCAAACATTTTACAGCATTTAGTATACACTAATATGTTGATACCGAGCCTTAACTAGCTAAGACCCCTTTCAGACTGGCATCAATATCAGTACGTAAGCGAAATTTCTTAGCTTTATAAGACAGCTGCTACTTCTAAAAACAATTTGTTTTTTTGTGCTCTCTTTGCAGATCATGTTTGAGACTTTTAATGTTCCAGCAATGTATGTAGCTATCCAAGCAGTTCTGTCTCTTTATGCTTCTGGACGCACCACAGGTAAGCTCTCAGAATTAACAGAGCATGGTTGAACGGTAAATCCTGCACAGTCTAAGTCCTTTTCTTTCACAGGCATCGTTCTTGACTCAGGGGATGGTGTCACTCATAATGTGCCTATTTATGAGGGCTACGCTCTTCCTCACGCCATCATGCGTTTGGACCTAGCTGGTCGTGATCTTACAGACTATCTCATGAAGATCCTAACAGAGCGAGGGTACTCATTTGTTACCACTGGTCAGTCCGGACTCATGCTATTCTTTTACTCCTGCTTAGTTATGCATAACTGATTGGAGAACCAGAGAGGGGAAAGACTATGATTTCTTGTGCTTCATTTCTTCCACACTGTGCCTTTAACAGATGTATAACCAGCATTCATTTCATAGAAATAGGAGCATTAAACGAAATTGTAATAACGAGTCGCAACTATTAATACATCAATAACATTTTGAATGCATCATATCCTCTGTCTTTTAAAGCTGAAAGAGAAATTGTTCGCGACATCAAGGAGAAGCTGTGCTACGTGGCATTGGACTTTGAAAATGAGATGGCAACCGCAGCTTCATCCTCCTCACTGGAGAAGAGCTATGAGCTTCCAGATGGACAGGTCATCACCATTGGAAACGAGAGGTTCCGCTGCCCAGAGACCCTCTTCCAGCCCTCCTTCATTGGTGAGCATCTTCTCAATACTGCATGAATTTTCTGTGGCTCCTGGAAGCTGAGATTGCTGCACAGGCTAGCTCTTAGCTTTTGACCACTATAGCTCATACATCTGCTTGTCTTATTTTGTCAGATTGGGTATTTAACCTATAGCCTTACTTCTTACCTATAACCTTACTAGGAACTCTGCTTTATTTCTTTTCAGTACTAGTTTTCACAGTGCTGTTTAACACAAAATGGCAAATTATTGCTTTGAGACGACTATATGGTGTATGTCTCCAAAAACAGCATCAAATCAGGAAGTATAATTTCCCCAGTTCAGTCAATAAGGGAAAGTTCAAAAGTATAAAGAAAGACTTGATTTCAACTATTTGACCATTAATCACCAACTTATTATAACAGCCTGGCTTTACACAGAGTGTTGGTAAATTAAATAGCGTGTGAGGTAAAACGTAGAATTTGAGTTAAGCTGTTTAGGCTAAAAATCAGTTTTGGCTAATTTGCATCTGTTAGATTGATTTTTGTTTAAGATATATTTAATAAAGTCTAAATTATATTTTTGTACTGAGTCTGCAGATTTTCGACTTTATAAGATTAGCCATTGTATCTAAAAGAAGGGGTTGGTTATTTGGTTTATTTATATTAATTTGTGGTTAATGTTATATTATTAATTTGTGTGTTAATGTGGTCTATATTTATTAGAAACAGAAATCAGAATGTGATCTTTATTGCCAAGTGTGCAGCACACACAGAAGAATTGTGGTGCAGGGGTACTCCCCAGTGTTGGTACAAAAACAACAACACAATATCGTGGCACAGTAACACAGGTCATATAAGTAATTTGCTCAAGTTAAAAGGAAATAGAATATAGTAATATTCTAGAAATAGAGGTTGTAAAATATAAAGTAATATAAATATAACTATAGAACTATATAAGTCCAAGGTGCTTAAGAGATGTGCATTGGAGGTAATGACCACACCAAAGCATAAAGTAAAAGTATAAAGTGCAGCAACAGAACAATAGAATGTGGGGGTTTTAGGAATTTAGACATGCTTTCCTTACAGCCAATGAAAACACTTTTAATCTAGTTCTTTCCATTAATGTTTCTAGCAAAAGATCTTTTACCAACAACACACCGTAATGTTTTTACTAAATTTACCTTACAGTAACTTTAGGCCAAATGTAATGTTTTAAATAAATTACCATTGAAAAAAGATTTGTTGTTTTGAAAGTGCAAATGCTCTTTATGTAAAGATCTCAAACTCATTGACTCATTAGGAATGGAATCTGCGGGCATACATGAAACCACCTACAACAGCATCATGAAATGTGACATAGACATTCGGAAGGACCTGTATGCCAACAATGTGCTGTCTGGTGGCACCACCATGTACCCAGGAATTGCAGATCGAATGCAGAAGGAGATTACAGCCTTGGCCCCCAGCACCATGAAGATTAAGGTTAGCACTGAATTAAACATTCATATTTGCGCTAAAAGAAAATATTGTTGTATTTAATGAACATGTGTCCTACTTTTTGAAGTGTTTTTAAAGATGTATATTACCTTACCTTAGATTTGATTGACAGCAAGCTCTTCTCTGTTTTTAAATTTGAACTCTTCACTTGATATATATATACGACAATCAGGGAATGAAGACGTTGATATTTTGAGTGACTTGACGATTGGAATATTTGACTATATATAGCCAGTGGGAACTCACTTGAAGATGTCACAGCTTTGGTCCTTTCAACACCAACTAAATGCCACCGAGCACTCAAGTCATAATACTAGGGTGGGACCTCCGTTTTGCAAGGTGATAGACCTAATTGTGTTTGTGGTATTACCTGAAGGGTGTTCACTGGGAATGCACTGAAACGAAAGTTGGACAAAGCCCTCCACCCTTTACAGTTTTCTTCTGGTTGTATAGCCAAATGTTTTGTTGACTAGTTTGTACTGATTTTAACAAAACGTGCATAAAAAAGTTTATGACATCACAAAAAAAGAATAATCGTCCTAAACAGCACTCTTTACGAAAAACTGCCATCTTCTTCTTATTGACAAATTGCTTTTCTGCTTTTTCACAAGAGGCAACTTAGTGAAACCCACAAATCCAGGCCTGAGCCAGACTAAATTGGATTTCTAGAAGTCTAAGTTCTATGCCTGTACCTACATCCCTGAAGTGAGAATCACAATGAATCTGATTTAAGGTATCCACATTTATTACGAACAAAGATTCACAGGAACCTAAAAAAAAGAAAAAGAAAAAAGACACTGCCTGTGCCCAAACCACTTATCTAATAAAAATGCATGTACGCTGTCTCAAATCCTCTCTAGTGTTTTTACTAAATAGAAACTGTGAATGGTGGGAAAAACACAGATCGCAATTCAGTGTCATTCCTCAGTATTGCTGCTGTCAGGTGTGATCTGGAAGAGGCGCTTGTGCATTGAAGCAGCAGAAGGAGGTGGTAGCCTGACTGCCATTAGGTACTGAGATGAGATCCTCAGACCCAGGGTGAGACCATATGTTGTTGTGGTAGGCCCTGGGTTTCTCCGAATGCAAGACAACGCTGGACCATGTAGTTGGAGTGTGAATCTCATCTTGAAAATTTGTTTGAAACCTGAATCTAATTGAGTACATCTGGGATACAATGTCTCGCTCCATCCACCAATGTGGACCACACCCTGAAAAATGATAGACAATCCAGTGCAGGTCTGGGAGGAGATCCCTCAGGAGACCATACCATTTAAGCAGTTTATTTAGTAAAAAAGGAAGTAACTTAAATGTGTTGTATGCAATCTGTATGCAATATTTGCAATCTAATGTTGATAAATGCAATCATCAAAACAAATATTCCCCTAGCCCAGTAGTTGTTATCTATGTTTGTAGTTCCAGCATATTGGCATACCTTTGAGTAACTAGTTACACATATTTAACTAAATATGCAAAGACTTGAGTTTAACAGATGCTTTCAAGCATTTAAACAAATACTTTCATTTTCTGCCATCAGATCATTGCTCCACCGGAGAGAAAATACTCTGTATGGATTGGCGGCTCCATTCTGGCTTCCCTCTCCACCTTCCAACAGATGTGGATCAGCAAACAGGAGTATGACGAGGCTGGTCCTTCAATTGTGCATCGTAAATGCTTCTAAATTTTCTGTATTTTGCTTTAAGCCTGTAAGATGGAAGTGCTATTCATTTGCTATCTTTATTGCACTGCCCACATTTGTTTTAATAAGAATTGAAAATTGTAGTGATTATTCAGTCTATTGTGTACTCATACAAGTAGTTCCACGATGAATCAAGGTACACGACTGGCAAAGTCTTAATGTTTCAGTGCCCATGTCTTGAGTGCCACATTTACAACCATATCACCTCTGCCTGACTCAGGTTGTGTTTGGCCCATACGGCAAATGCCCATTGCAAGAAAATTTGGCCATGTTTTGTTTGCTGACTGCGATGTCTGCTTCAGATGTTTTGTTTGGTGGATACACTAATGATGAAATAAAGCTCTGCAACATCAGTAACATAACTTAAAGGTTGAACAATGATATTTATATATACTTGGGTATTAGGTTAATCACTTTTTTGCATGCTCTACTATCTTCTAAAATGTTATCTGCTAAAATGTTTATTATGCATTTATCACAGCTAATAAAACTTTTTTTTTATTAAGCTTAGCAAGTTGGCTTTTCCATGTCATGGATGTTTTTGTATCAATGTATTCCTTCATTTAGAAACAGAGCAGTTGTAATATAAAACATTTTCAAAGAGTCAATCAGAAATTACAAATGTAAAACTATATAGCAAGTGCTATACTTAAACATCTGAAAATACAAATAAAACGAGTATTAGGACACATGTTTGAGCAAAAATGAACACAATTTGTATATTAATGTGTTAAATAATATGAATAATTTACAACCATATTTTATACATTGCCTTTCAAACTATGCTTCCAATAGCACTTAACAGGAAAACAGGGAAGTACATGAAGCAAAAATACATGTAACGAACAAAACAAGGTAAATTTAGACAAGCAAATTAAAATCAAGGGGTAAAGTTAATTAAGAAAAAATAACATTTTAAAAGGTATAAGCCAGTTTACAAAAGCGTTTTAAGATGAAATTAAAATATGGTGTAACATGAATGTGCAATAATCTAATTATTCTAATTTACGTACGTGGTACAAACAACAGCTTAGACCGTGAGGAACGGAGTCCATGAAATTTTTTATATGTGAGGGTGAACATTAAACATTAAAATCTACACAGAATCCAGTGCAGCAACTTAAAAATAGGCGTGATATGCTCAGGTCAAGACACAAGCTGCTGAATTCTGAACATACTGCGACCTGTTTGGAGTAGAATTAGAAATATTCAGTGTACAAAAAATGTGGTCCTAAAATATGCTCTGATCTTCATCAAACTGTCAACTATAGAAAAACAAAGTCTGCTTAAAATAATAATACTCAAAAATATGTTTTCATGTTTGTATTGAACATAACATGTAAAGCTTCACAGTAATGGGTGGGAAATATATACGAACCTTTGCACTAATGGGTTTTTAATAATTTGTAATAATGGGTTGCAGCAATAACCTCAACCAAACATATCAAGTAGTTGCAGATTAAACCTGCACATCGATATGAAGCAATTTTGGACCACTCCTCTTCACAAAACTGTTTCAGTGTAGCTATATTCTTGGGAAGTCTGGTGTGAATTGCTCTCTTTAGGTCATGCCACAGCATTTTAATTTGGTTGAGGTCAGGACTCTGACTGGGTCACTTTTGTTTTGTTGAAGCCATTCTTTTGTTGGTTTACTTGTAAGCTTTGGGTCATTGTCCTGTGGCTGCAATCATACTCTGCAAAGCTGCAGTTGGTGCACAGATGGTCTTGTGTTTTCCAACAAATCAAATGTCTTGATATATTTGGGATTTTTTTTTCCATCAATGACAACAGTGCATCCAGGCCCAGAAGCATCAAAGCAGCCCCAAACCATGATGCCCTCTCTGCCATGTTTTGCAGTGGGGATGAGGTTATAATATTGGAGTGAAGTGTCTTTTTTCTCCACGCATAGTGTTGTGTGTTTTCTCCAAACAACAATAATACCCAGCTGCAGCTGCACCACTCTAAGAACACCAGTGTAAGACTGGTGGGCGGGGCCAGGGCAGACCATATGACACCGTCAGCATCAGCAGGACATGTGACCATACCGCTCTCTTGACATAAGCCCACAAAACACCGGAATGCTGGCAGACGATTTAGAGGCTACCACTCAACTTATTGTTATTATTGACAACTTATTGACAATTTATTTCAGAAACTGCCCATTTTAGTCGCTAGACTTTTTATTATCATTATACGCGTTTATTAATGTATAAACATGACATATTCTGCAAACGTCATACTTGTTTTTTACATTACACATATGCACAAAAACACTGAAACTACATAATGTTGTATTTACAAAATTATCCAAATGCAAACACGAATAACAACATGTAATAACACCCTTCCACAAACACATGAATATGTACATACACACATAATATATTTACAATAACAATGTATCAAATAAAGTTGTAACATTAATATTCATAATTGTGCTGATCTGCAACTGCATCAACCAATTTAAACAGTAGCATAAATATATTGATTTAAAATATGAAAACAATCTTGATGAGTATAAAATATTTTTGATCAATAGGAGAGAAAAAAAGATAACCAAAATACATATAATCAACTTCAAAGTATTTCCTAGGCATGACACAATTTACAATTTCAATTTTAAGCTTAAATTTGAATACAACACACCAGGCCTTCTGACATTCTTGTTCTGTATTTTTTAATAGCGGTGAACTCCCCCAACAGGGATAGTCTTCTTCGTTTTTATGTTTCTCAGTGCAAACGGAGGATTATCTCCTCCTAATATAACAGTCGTATTTGACTCCGCCCCACCAGTCTCAAGCTGGCATTCTGAGAGTGGTGAGCTGCAGCTGGGTATGTCTCCCAAAAACTATTTTGGTGTCACCTGTCCACAGACTATTTTGCCAGTAAATCTGTGGAATATGTAGGTGCTTTTTTAGCAAGTTTAAAATGTGCTGCGATATTCTATTTAGACAGCATTGGCATGGTGTCCTCCCTTATACTACAATCTTGTTTAATGTTCTCCTTTTTGTAGATGTGTGAACAAAAATGTTAGCATGTGCCAGAGATTTCAGTAACTCTTTAGCAGACACTATATGATTCTTCTTAACCTCGTTAACCATTCTACGCTGTGGACTTGCAGTCCTCTTCACAGAGCTACAACACCTAGGAAGAGTAGGAACTGAACTTTCTCCATTTGTAGACAGTCGGTCTTACCGCAGTCAAATGAACATGCAGAGTTTTGGAGACACTTTTGTAACCCTTTCCAGCTTGATGCAAGTCAACAATTCTTGATTGTAGATCTTTGGAGAGCTCTTATCTCCAAGGCATGGTTCACTTCAGGCAGTGCTTCATAAAACTAGTAAACCCAAAGCTGATGTGTGTTTTTAAAGGGTATGACAGCTTTCAGCAACACATCAGCAACATTTCTGGCTCCAATTAGCTCATTAGCCTAGGGTTCACAAATTTATTCCACCTTGTACTGTGAATTTTGGCATGTTATCTTCAATAAAAACATGAAAACATATTATTTTTGTGTATTATTATTTTAAGCACACATTTTTTTTTCTACAGTTGTTTTGAAGTACAGTTTGATGAAAATCACTGGAAATTCTATGACCAATTAATGCAAATCTACTTGTAATCCTAAAGGGTTCACATATTTTTTCTTGAAACTGTATGTACCTCTTGCGCCGCAACAAGTCAGCGTCCCAACATATTTCATAAATGTCTTTGGGCAGTTTAAGGCTACGTTCCATTTCTCTACTTGGCCCTAACCCTTAGCCTTCCCCTTTCTCTTGATAATAAAAAATTAATAACAAAAAGTAACACAACTTCATAACTGAAATTCCATAAGCAACTTCAACAAATAAGTCACTCAGTTATCACAGCAGTAACACGGAGTCAATGTGCAGATAAGCTCCAATAATAGAATTTTTTTTTTGTTCTTAAAGAGCTACCCAATGCAACAACCAGTGTAAAACGTAACATATGTAACATTAAAGATGGCAAAAAATTCAGGAGTAGATTATGATTTTCATTCCACTGCAGCAGAGATACAGAAAGCCAACATTATCCTTAATAGGATAAGTTTTGCTGTTTGATGACCCCTAATGTTTGTATAACGACTACTTGATGCAGTTTATTAAATTACAATGTGTTTGATCATATTATGAAATATTACACACATTGGATAGACGTGTAGAAATCGTGTATCGTACAAATTATGAATAAAACAATAGGATTGAATAAATAAAAAGCATAGGAATAGCTTGTGTTTATATCAGCGTGCTGTTTTTAAGCCTAGTCAATTCTAGTTGCTCTAGTTGTAGTAGTGGCTTGGTGTGCCCAGATCTTTACAAGAATCACAAACAACTGTTCCGGACCAGTCAAACCATTTCTCGCATCAAAACATCACAAGGTCATGTGCCCAAGACCAGAGTCACACGAGACTGGGGTTATCAACAATAATTAGTTTGTCTTACAAATTGCATGTATGCTCATTTTCAGTAAAAATAAGAAAAAGAGAAGAAATTATAGATGAGGAAATGGTATGAGAAATTTGAGGGCCAAATATTGTGTTTTACAGAGAGTTGGAAGAAAATAAATAATTTAGCAATGTGTTGCAGTTTGTTCTTCGTTTCTGCTTATTATACCTCTTATTTTGTTACAAATTATCCTTGATTAATGTGGTACAAACTTTTTTGTTATGCTCGCCACCATTCAAATCAATGGATGATCAGACTGGTTCAGAAAGCTGCTACATAACAGGGGGCAGAGGAGTTCAATATTTTGCTAAATTTCAGTCAGTTTTTTTCACACTGCATGACTCTGAGTTGGTAACAGGTCCAGATATTTAGCATGTCAAATACTTCGCTGTTGTCTGTCATTTATTTAAATCGTATTTTTGACAGTTCACTCTGTATAGTGTCACTCCTGTGCAAGAGCATCGAGTTGCCTGGGATCTCAGGCATTTGTCTGCAATTTCTCAAAGCCTGTCATTGAGTCAAAACCGGAGCTAAATACATGCAGTCTGAACTCCGCATATGTAGCAAACACACATCAGAGGATAACCTTCAAAAGGTCAACATAAGTTGTCTCTCCTGATTTTCAGTTATAAACTGCACACACAAACATTTTTTGTTTGAACATTTGGCAAATTGTGTTGATTCTAATGGATAGTTATCAGTTACAGGTTTTTTTCCTGGTGTGAGAGAAACTGACTACTTATGCCATAATAAAGATTTAGAATTCATTCCACCATGATCCCGTTCAATTTGAGTCTAGCTCTGTGTGTCTACGATAAAGGGTGTAGGACTAGATTTATGCAGAAGTTTTGGTCTAGAAGTATCTACAATATTTCGCCTGCTGTATAGAAATAAAGACGCTTTGCAAGCTTTTTATAGGTTTAAAAGCAACAGTTGTATTGTTTTTCAAACTAATATAACTAGATTTTTAAGTTAACACGACTTATACTTTTCTTTTTAATATTTATAATTACATTAATCTACATTTTAAGTCTGAACATAAAGCCAACTCTGTGGTGAGAAAAGTAACAAGATTCACATGATTCAGTCATTCGTTCTGGCGTCTGCATTCCAGTTTTCCTGTCTCTGTCCCTTATTTCAAGTAACCCAGATAATTCACACTATATAAGATATGATTTGATGCATGCCCCAATGCAAACAAATAGTAAAGAAACACGTCGAGTTTAAAAAAAAACTGTTGCCATTTTATTATCGAATGTAGTTTTATTTATTAATTTATTCAATATGTATGTTTCCAAAATACATATTTGCGTTTTTTATATCTATGAGTAATTAGTTATAGCATAGAAAGTTTATATAATACTATTTTTTGTAAAATAAAAAAAGCATTATTCCATTATTACCTGTTCCTAATGGTGAGGTTTTCATGAATATTCATTAGTTTTTCTTTCTTGTATGTGGTTTCACACTATGGTCTGTCATCATCCCTGCTCAGGACATAACAGGAACTATTGGAAGCTGAATTTATTGCAAAATTGGTGTTCATATGTCCTGACACCAGGTTGTTAACTAATGCTACAGCTTTCTTTTGAGGATCACGGTTTTTGCAGAAGTACGTTAATATAACACGTCGTGTGCTCTGTCAGAGTTTGAAAGATGGAAAATAGAACAAGGATGGCGCAGAGAAAAAGAGGACTTCTCTGGAAACAGATGCATCCATATGTTCCAAAATTGACTTTTACCTCCAAATCTAGACCTGGAGGGTCATGACCTACGCATTTTTACTAATGCCTTCAATTTATGCAGCGCTTTTCTAGACACTCAAAGATGCTTTACAATTGTCAGAGCATTATTCATTCACTCACAGGTGGTGATAAGCTACCTTGGTAGCCCTCAGCTCCCCTGGGGCCGTCTGACAGGATGTGGCGGCCATATTGCAGCTACGACCTCCTGCCCACCACCAAGCACACCCCACCAGTCACACACATCCATACTGGGCAACGTGGGTAAAGTGGCTTGCTTAGGGCAACATTGGCAAAATGGACTTAACAGGATAGTACCACCAACCTTCCACTTACAGAACAACCAACTCTACCACCGCACCATCTCCCCCCCCCTATCTTTGTTTCAACCATCATGAAACACACCTGGTGTTCTAATTAAGGTCCTCTCTGATTATCTGACGCTTGACCTAGTATGCATTCTAGAGCAAAGATGCATCAAAAATGTGCAGGGCTCCGGACCTCCACGACCGAATTGGTGGAACCCTGCTTTAGACAAACTATGATAAAGAGGGTAAGGCAACCTGTTGAACATTGACTGCAAACTACCATTTGAGTTATCTATAAAATACGATAACATAATCGTTAGAAAGCTGTGATACTGTGTTCTCCTATTTGTGAAATCTTCATATATAGATTATAATATTATTAGAAATAAACTTGTCAGCTTTTTTATACAATTTTTAAAAATTTTATAAAATACGATAACATAATCGTTAGAAAGCTGTGATACTGTGTTCTCCTATTTGTGAAATCTTCATATATAGATTATAATATTATTAGAAATAAACTTGTCAGCTTTTTTATTAAATTTTTAAAAATATGTTCTACAGTTTTGTTTTTACGGTTTGGGGATCTGAACACAAACAGAATAGATTCTTATTTTTGAACAGCAACAATGGTGCAAATGTGCACTCAAGTTTAAATAAATCTACATTGTCTAAATCTACAAGAAACCCTTACGTGAAGTTAATTGACAAGTAATTTGCTTTACAGACAAGTGTGCTATTAGACTGAACAGATAAGGTTATAATTACAAGAACTTAATAATAATAATAGTTTGTGATCTTAAATGAGCCGGTCTGAGGTATGAAATCCGGCCTTGGCTCCCACTCTCTGGCTAAAGAAAATTTTCTTTACTTCATAATATGTCCATCCATCTTTTAATCCAGCTACTTTTCCGAATAGCTGAGCCTTTGTATGTTCTACTTTTCATATTAGGTGCACAATAGGGGTTCAATATAACCTAATACTAACAATATATTTCGTAGCTTGCATCCCACCTTCCAAACGGAGCCAATACGCCTCACAAACCTCACATCAGCCTGCTCACAATACACAATTGCTACAATCGATATTTGTGCACAGGCTGTCAACCTTTTCTTGGGTTTGATTTCTTGTTAGACATATCTATTCAGCATCCTTCCATACATCTCTTCCTTTCCTTTAAGATTAGAAGCTTCTTTGAGTCGAGATGAATTTTTTGTCAGATGAAACCTTGAGCGCCCCCCCTCTCTCTCTCTCTTTCGAAAATGAGAAAGGGAGGAGCTTCTGTTTCCGCCAACACCGTCATTTTCTCTCTCTTCTCCACCCAGCAAAGTGATGCTTGCGCCTCCTCGTTCCTCCATCCTTCCACCTCACCATCTTTCGGATATACGGATAAACAGAGACGGAGCATGAGCACCAGAGCCTTCGCCGAACTTTAGCCGCGTAGAGAGTCACGTTCCTAGGACAAGCAGTTTCAGGTGAGCCGCTGATTTGAGACTGCTGGAGGATCATTTTATGTAGAAATGTCAATGCAATAAAAAGAAAAACGGCAGACGCTCGACATTTGTGTGTTGTGCGCGCACGCGTTTTCGTGATGCTGAGTCAACTCGCATCCTGAATGTCAATCAGAGCACAAAGCAGAATGAACGAAAGTCTCATCACTATTAATGGCACCAACGAATCCTTTTACAACGCCTCAACTCATGCGATGGAGCTGTTCTGTTTTATACAGGTGAACGTGAATTCTTGCTGCATCTGCAAAGTCAATAGTCATTGCAGCATAAAGGATTTTAGCCAGCTCTAGTTGGAGATTTTGGATGGTAAACAGCATGACAATGAGATGCACACATTGCTATTGAGAATGCGTAAAAAGCTTTCATCTGTTAAAAAGCTGGTGCAAATGTGGAGATGTGTCGAGGACATCGGTGTAAGCTGGTATTTGTGTGCATGTGTGTGGTTCTGAAGATTTACTGCTGGGGGAGCTCGTGCACTTTCAGAGTTTGATGTCAAATTTGACTTTGAAGCTTTTGGTAATTGAGTGATTATGATGGACACAGCAGCTCAGGCTCCTACCAAGACTTCTTTTTTTCTGGGATGCATCCCATTACTGGTGCAGTGAATCAAACCTGGTCGATATGCACTTTTCAAATATGACTGTGTATTATGCAAAATTATGATGTTGGTCCATTTTTTAATGATTGCTCTCTATACTGAAGGGTAATAATTATGTAATTGAGAGATAAAAAAGCAAATTATTAAAAAAAAAGATACATATATATACATGTTGTAGAGTTATTAAAAAACAACCAGTTTGCATGAAAAACTATGTACCATGTAAATGTTTTTTGATTTTTTTTTTTACTGTGACAAAACAAAAGCTGTCGTGTAATGGTTGAAACAACACACATGATTTATTCACAGTCTTAACTTTATAAATGCAGATTTATTGGAAGCAATGAAGTGGTTTACTGTGGCTGCAAATTTGTACTAAAATAGAAGGAATGCAATATTGGGTTTTCTTTCATAGATCTGATTAATTTCTCACACACTGATGTGTTCAGCTGAGGCAAAGACCTGTGACTCCACCCCTTGAGCCAGACCTACAGAACATTAACCGTGTGAGTGGTTTTTTTTTTAGCTTTGCACCTGCTTGACACAGAATTCTGTTGTATCAGAGATGTGATTTTTTAAAAAGCTTTGCAAAACACCTCTAAAATCAATAACCAATCAAAAAAGGGCATACAACAAATCTAAACACCCCCCACAGCAGCTCAAAGACCATTAAAAAAAACTCATAGTTAAATATATTTTTGAAATGTATAGCCTGAATCACAAATACTACATAAAGTAATTAGAAATCATTCAACCAGGCAATCTACACAGCATTATTCTGGGCAGAAAACAAAAACAAGCAAAACTATATTCATGAAAACACTATAAATTTGCACTAAATTGTACGAACCAATACTTAATCTTAAATTTTAAACATTCATTTGTTAAATAATTGGGTGTGTAAGTAGAGAGACATATGATACAAATGTAAGCTATTTTTGACCTGAACAAACTAAAGACATTAAATAAAAATTAAGAATGAGGCGGAAAGGTGGTGCAGTGGTGGAGTTGATCTACCTATAACCAGAAGGTTGGCGGTTCGATCTCCGCCAGGTGCATTCTGCCGTTGTGCCCCGGGCAACCCACTTACCCACATTGCCCTGTATGGATGTGTGTGACTGGTGGGGTGTGTTTGGTGGTGGTCAGGAAGCCATAGGCTTGGAATGGCAGCCACGTCCTGTCAAAATGTCCCGTGGCAGCTGAGGGCTACCAAGGTAGCTTATCACCACCAGTGTGTGAATGTCTAGAAAAGTTCTATATAAATTGAAGGCATTATTATTATTACATTCTCATTTTTAAATCTAGGTCTTTGATTTGGCTTTGAGTTTTCTCCCTAAGTTTTCAAGTTTTGAAAAGTAAAAAAAAACTGTTTTCACCTTCATTTCGTAAAGTATTGATGGCCACTTGGTTTTCTTTATTTAGCTGCATTTTTCTTTCTTAATACAAATTCTAACAATCTATTCAGTGGGACTATCAGCTGTGTATCCATGTGATGATGCTCTTCAGTGCCCTATCTCCAGAGACTCGTTACTCCGCCCACATCGAGATAGTTACATGGCGGCGACCCCTATAAATGGTCCTTCCAAATTAGGGAAGCGAGAGGAGGAGTGTATTTAAGATGTTCTCGGGCAGTAAAGAAAGAAAGGGTGGCCCAGTGTAACCTGCGAGATGAGCAGGTATCGAGAAAGTATTAGAGTGATCAAAGCTGCATGGATCCGAGTTTCAATGGTTGCAGTGCAGACTCCGGGCAGAGCATAAAGCCGCCGCCCGCTACACACTGTTGAGTGAGACTGATTCCTGGCTAGCTAAAGCCAGAGGAAGTACTGAGCACTTTTTCTTTAGTTTTTTTTTGCTATCAAGCAAACATTTGGTTTCCCGTTTTTCCCACTGTAGCAGTTGTTTATGTTTGGTCCATGGTGCTTGTTAATAAACTTATCCCGTGAGGAATATTTCTTGCCTTCATCTCATACTACCGGGGAACCCCCTGACCCTCGCATCACAGTACGACAATCCACCTGACTTCTGCACAACACAACTGATGGTTCCGACTCCATCTATAAGGGAAGAAATTCCATTTATTAAACGTGACAGGGCACACCTGTGAAGTGAACACCATTTCAGGAGACTACTTCGAAGAAGATAGAATGACATATTTTCAGCTGTTTCACACTTTTTTTTGTTATGTATACAATTTCACACGTGTTAATTAATAGTTTTTATGCCTTCATTGTGAATCTACCATTTTCAATTTTCATAGTCATGAAAAAAAAGAAAACGTTTTGAATGAGGTGTAACCAAAATTTTGGTTTGTACTATTCCTATATGTATACATATATTAGTGCTGTCGATTGAAAAAAGTTAACTATTTCATTGCACAATTTTTCAAAATTAATCACGTTTCATCGCAATGACAAAACTGAATTTTTAAAAAATCTATAAATTAATTAATGTAAATTGAAGACATAGAGACTATTTAAATATATATTAAAAATATGTATGTTTATTGAATTTTTTGTTTAACTCGTAACACAGGTTTTGTCATGTAAACAACATAGCTGCAATAAATCATCAATTTCCTCCAAATTAACTTTTTGCTTCTCTTCTTTGGTGGCTGTTAGTTTGTGGTCTCTTTAGACTCTTTTTTTCCAGGACTCTCTGCCATTAACCGCAGCATAGTGAAGCCTCATTCCTTTCATCTTTTGGAAGAAACTAGGTCTTTAAACCTTGGAACAATTGCAGTAGCGATCTTCATGTGTGTGTTATTAGTGCTGTCTTTCCTTTTAGATAGGTCTGAGGTAAAATCATGTTTGAATTTATCTATATTCTGATCATCCTCTGTTGACTACGTTACTCAACACCATATTTATTACTTCTTCAACTTAAAAAAATAGCTTTACACACATGCATGCACAAAACAGACAAGAGACAGAGCTGTTCCATTAGTTCGTGAGCGTTGAAGGTTCTCATGAAAGTAACGTTAATCTCGTGGCAGCAAACATGTTACGGTATATATATATATATATATATATATATATATATATATATATATATATATATATATATATATATATATATATATATGTAACGAAAAACAACGGTGTAACCCTCTGCACAGAAGAGTAGCCCGGGGATAACGTGAAACAAATAGTACAATCTACATTCATTTTTGGTCCAAAGTTTCACATGTGCAAATACATTTCTTGGTAATCTGGCAATCGATCGCTATTTGGTGACATGTTCACAGTGCTGTTCAGACACAAAAGAGCAGCTGTGTGAGATTCGACACACTCTCGCTTCAACCTCACAACAGGAAACCGCGACAAAGAACAATGTGAAGAAGAGATGAAGAAGAAATTGTGGAAGAGATGAATATATTGACGTTTACAAACTCGTCATGTTAATTCCTGATCAAGAGTTGTTCAACAAAGCCGATAAAGACTGCTTATTCCTGTCATGGTTTACCCCCAAGCATTATTGGAAAGCTTCATTTGTAATCATTTTTTAAAACTGTTATTCACTGAAATTAATGAATAATTTCAATTATTAATTTAAATCGTTTATTTGTAAAAATCTGATCTACTTGCTTACACTGTTATGACAAAGACTCCAAAATACAAGAATTTGGGTAAATTAAGTTGCTTACCTGTGTCTACTGATTATCAACAGTGTAATCCCCACTCACTCTTATGAGTTTTTGCTCATAAGTCATTTTAAGGATTCATTCTTTTCACAAATGGCACATCACTATTCCTCCTGAGCTCCATCCAAGGGCAGAGAGAGGGTGAGTGAATGAGTGAGTGAGTGAGTGAGTGAGTGAGAGAGCATGACGGCTCCTTAACAGCTTGTGCAATATGAAGCACAAATTAATTTTCCGCTATGCATATGCTGGTATAATATTTTCATGTCGCAATAAATTGATTAATCTTTTATCAAGTACGTTTAAGGGTCTTCAATGTTGTTCCTGTAACACCTCAGTGCTGAACTCTTTTTTTGCATCCCTGCAAGTTATGCTGGTTTCAGACAAGGCAAGATTACCTTAATCAGTGCGATTATGACTGTTTTATGATGTTGAATCTAACCTATGCAATGTGTCCCTCAAGGATTCTTCTGTTGTATGGATTTATCATTGTATTTAAAAAAAGGATCATATTTCTTACTCCTGGTATGATAGGCATGCATAAGAAAGCCTGACACTGGGAGAGACTTTGAACAGATTGTCATGATTTGGTACATGCATTGGAACTATAGAGAGGAAAAATTACACACTGCAGAAAGTATGAAAATTTACAGTCACAGCATTTACTGAATATTGGAGCATGTTTACTAGCTTCAGAAGCGCATTCGCTGGTTCAAGAACTTTGCACCGTGTCAACAGCTTACATCCAAAGCAACATAAAATCTTAAGATACTAACAAGACTGCTGGGACTTCAAGCATTGTAGTTGCAGATAAATACAATAAAACTGAATGTAATAATAATTTAAAACATTCATAATAAACCAGTTAGGGCGTCATGGTGGTGCAGTGGGTTGCACAGCCGTCACACAGCAAGAAGGTCACTGGTTTGAGCCTCGGCCGGATCAGTTGGCATTTCATTGTGGAGTTTCGATGTTCTCCCCGTGATCGCGTGTGTTTACTCCGGGTGCTCCAGTTTCCCCCACAAGTCCAAAGACATGCGGCACAGGTTAATTGGGTAAAAGCAATTGTTCATAGTGTATGAATGTGGATGTTTCCCGGTGGGTTGCTGCATCCACTTCATAAAACATATGCCAGGGGAGTTGGGGGTTCATTATGCTGTTGCGATCCCGAAAAGGACAAAGCCAACAAGAGGACGAATGCATGGATAAAAACCAGTTAAAATGACAAGAATGAGGTCAAAAGGTATTCTTGGGGTTTAGTTTTGGCTGTAAAGGAGTAAATGTGAAATTCTTCCAGGGTTGATCTAACTGAAACTAGGCAGCTTGTTGTGTATTTACCAGATGATGCAAATATTTTTTTAAGCACAACCATCTGGATATTTTGTGAAACAGACATAACTGAAAATGTTCAAATAACAGTAAAATCCTGAGGTGCCCGTCTTCCTAAATCTGACACTGCTCTGCTCAGCACTAGTGTGCATCTGTTATTCAAGAGACTTTAGGCTCTGATCTGTCCATGCATCAAATTTAGTGAATTAGAGCTTACAAATTCAACCCCTTGTTCAAACAAAGCTGTAAGAAAACCAGAGTTGTACAACAAATATGTCAGCAGTTGTTTTGTGCAGAAGCTTAATATTTGTCTATTCAATTAAAGGTTTAATTATCTTTTTAACCTTCACCTATTCAGCTCAGTTTATTGTTTTTGTCAGGGCTTTGCCTCTAGTTGCTTTCAGTATGCCTGGTTCAATTTAGCTTCAGAAAATGAAAATAAACTTCTGTGGGAAAAAGGACTTTAAAAATAATAACTCAAGGCCTTATCTATATTTGTTAAGGTGTGTTGAGTTTATGAAAACTATGTAGAAGTGAAAGGTGAATGTGGAGTCTTTGCTCTCACCCATTCTACACCATATATATAACACATTTTAGAGTTTGGTGGGTGGGATACTTTGAAGGTTGGTTTTTGAGGCATCGAGGAAGTGTAATGTCCAGGACTGTTTGTATTCATGAAATGTGTGCGCTTAAAATTGACCATATTGTCTGGTTTGTCAGAAGACATTCAGAGAGGATTTGGAGGCAGTCTCCCGGTCAGGACAGGAATATCAATGACTAAGGAAAGAATCAGCTCTGTCTCAGGTTGGCAGAGATGCTTTGCTTTTCTTTTGCCTTCTGAAAGTCTGCAGCTGGCAATTTACTGGCATCCACATTTACAAAAGGCTCTACTCAATTTTGTGATAGAATACATTTACTTATAGAAATATTGAGTAAATCAGAAAAATTCAAAATCCTTTAGATTTAAACTAAATGGTTTCAGTACAAGGCAGTAAAAATTAAGTGGAACCAAACAACTATTTTCAGTCGATTGACATGCAAATGTGAACATGTTTAGTTTGACATTAGAAGTAATGATAACTAGTCCAGCTCTAAATTGGCCATAACTATCTCTGTCATAAGAAGCTATTACCAAAATGCTTTCTTATATAAAACATTTCATAAATAAATAAATCTGTAAACAAATTGTAAATATTCCTAAAAAAGGCCAAACGTTTCATAATGCTGAAGTACAAAAGAGCACAAGATAATAACAATGACGTGAAATATATTTTACCCAGTTTTGGACTCTAATCACATATTTACATTTTAATATACATAATTTACTTAATAGTAATAATGATCATAATCATTTGTAGTTTAAATAATAATAATTTTTATTATTTGCAGTTTAAAAAATTATCTAAAAATGGAATTCATAAATCAATATGTTTGAAGTTATAAAAGCATTTGTTTAGAATTTTATAGCTTAAAGGTAGAGTGTGCGACCATTGAATCCCCAAAAGAAGCACTCCCCTAGGAGTAATTCCACTTTGTGTTGTTATGCTTGATGTTTTCAAAGTGTCAGCGTTTCTAAAACTCACACATCCCACCTTTAAGTCATAATGTTAAATTAACTACAATTTTACAAGCAATTATTTTGTTTGCTCAATAGAAATCATTTCAAATAAAATTGGAATAAAGCAATTAGTTTCAGTGTTATATACAATGCCATTATTTCATTTTTAGAGTATATTCATTTACATGGTTCCAAATTTATATAAAACACAAATGAATATGCTGTCATCTCCAATTGGAAATTAATCTATTGTTCAATCATTCTCAGAAATGTTCATTACAACGATCCTTTTTAAAGTTGTATCCAAAGGGGCTGAGTTGCCCTGATCCTTTGGTGAAAGGATCCACCTAAAAAAAGAGATGCACAGTATGGACATAAATAAATCACGAATGGGTAAAATTAGCTGCCTAGTATGATGCACGTTCTAAATCCTTCCTTCCATACATACATATTTCATAGTTCATATTTTAGTTGGTTTGAGTGAATCCTTTTTAAGCACCTTTTGGAAGTTGCTAATGTCTGTGCTGGGTTTGGCTCTGTATTAATGAAAGTTAAAGGAATGTGACAACTGACCAATCGGCAGATTTTGATGGAAGTGTATTGGTACATCTGTAGTATGTCTATGATTTTTTGAACGTGTGTTGGATGAGTTTCGTTGGATGAGAGTGTTGATCCAAAATATTTATGGTGCTAAATAATAAGTAACCATTGAAATTTGTAATATTTTTTGCTACACTGAGACTTTCTTCTTTTTTATCAAACAGATGTTTTCATTTGTAAACTGTCTTAAGATGTATTCTGATTTAAAGGATCACTTCTGAAACAAAAATGACAACATCAGGTTTAAGCATTAAGGTGTTTTACAAACTAAGTAAATCATCTCTACAAATCACAATGAAAAAAGGACAGGATATGGACATGTCAAAAGCAAGTATTCTATAATATGTCTATTCTATCTATAAAATCACAACTGTAGTTTGTGTGTAGGGGACTTTGTGAGCCAATTACAGAAGACTCTCAAAATATATTCTAAAATGAAATAATCTTAAGCTGCGAATGTTTGTCACCAGGATGCTACTTACTGTGCACTGCCTGGGCCAAAGTAAATGTAATGTGTAGCAGAGTTCTGTTTTATCTACCAAATAGTCTATTATTATTTGGATGTAAGGATTTTAATGAGTGGACTTGGGCATGCCGAAAGGTGATAGAGGGCATGTCAGGAGGTTTGGGTTAAGATGGAGGTTTGTGTTTGACACACCTCAAGCAACGACCCAAAGTGCCAATTTGCTTTCTGGTGTTTTTTTTTTCTTTTGCATCAAGAAGAAGGAATTAATAATTTTACCTCTAAAACTCAGGTGTTGCCTTGAAAACTTTTCCTTTGAAATCATGTTAAACATTCCATCAGAAACAAGCAAGTTCCACGCTCGGGCAGATGTTACGTCAATAATGACAGGAGTAGTCCAAATATTCATATTAGAAAAACGTTAGTCTTAAAAATAATTTCTTTATAAACAATAATTATTCATGCAACAGCAAGACTTTAGAAACCATACAATTGGAATCCTGTAGTCTGGATAGAAGGGGAAGTGAATCCAGCCTTCAAAGGAGAATTTTTGTGATTTCAGTACCAGTTTTGGATTATACAAATATGACCAAAATATAATGTATCTATGAAGAAAAATAATAAACTAATATATAACAAAACACCCACACAAATACTATATATTTAATTGTGAAGCATTGTAATAAAAATAATTGACTCTTAACATTTAATTTAATAATAAATAACATAAGGTAACAGAACTGGTGGTAACTGTTTAATGATGTGACCCTATCACTAGCTCAAGTGTACTATATTTTCAAGAAATAAAATACCTTCTCATCAGTTTTACCTTTTGTAGTAGGCTCAGACTGGGATATATTCTCTCCTCATCTCACCTCTGTATGATCTTCCATATTTCTCTGAACTGTAGCTATGCAGATTTTCAAAATGATAGCTCACCAAAAAGCACTTCAACATTAATTTCCTTATCATCTTGGCTCATGCTGGGACTTTCATTAATCTTGTGAGCCCAACTGAAGATATATGAATTCTAGCATACGATATTTCCTCCTCTCAAGAGGGAAACATATTAGCACTTAAAGGATTTCATTCATTTCAAAGAAGAGAAGATTAACCTCTATAGTCACATGAACTGTTCCAACAGTTTTGATCTAATTTTATGAACATCAAAGTGACCTTAGAGTCGAAGCTGCAACATTTGATGACATCTTCAGTTGGTTTTTATTAATTTTTTTTAAATAAATTTTTTAGCGTTACATATTTGTGTTGTGTTTGTGGAGGGAATTCAGAACATGCAATGAATTGTTCGGACGTGATTCATTCACATAAAACCTCTCTATAATGCTTTTGTATTAATTGAAATATGCCTTCTGTTTTGCTAAAAGACGGGCTTAATGCAGCAATGGCTGTCAGGACCACGTACTACATTAACTGCTAGGATGTAGTAGTGGAGCATGATGGGAAATGTAGGCTCTTTAGAACATATACACTACAAAGCAGAATCATAATGAGAATGGAGCAGATGATACGGAAAGTTTTTTGTAGTAAAGAAAGCTAAAACAAAAACCTAAACCAATCAGAAGCAAGAGTTGGCAGATTTCACATAAAGCCTGGTTCAGATTGGTCTTCCAGAAGATTATTTAACATGAAGTCTCTACAGTGGAGATAAGGAAAGATGACAAATGGATCATATATAGATTTTTTGGGGGGGGTGAAAACACTATCGATCTCTATATATACACTTACCTAAAGGATTATTAGGAACACCATACTAATACGGTGTTTGACCCCCTTTCACCTTGAGAACTGCCTTAATTCTACGTGGCATTGACTCAAAAAGTTGCTGAAACCATTCTTCAGAAATGTTGGCCCATATTGATATTGACATTATCCTGCTGGAAGTAGCCATCAGAGGATGGGTACATGGAGGTCATAATAGGATGGACATGGTCAGAAACAATGCTCAGGTAGGCTGTGGCATTGAAACGATACCCAATTGGCACTAAGGGACCTAAACTGTGCCAAGAAAACACCCCCACCCCTCTACACAACCACCACCAGCCTGCACAATGGTAACAAGGCACGATGGATCCATGTTCTCATCCTCTTTTTCCTATTTGTAGTGGAGATGAGTGGTGCCCGGTGGGGTCTTCTGCTGTTGTAGCCCATTCGCCTCAAGGTTGTGCGTGTTGTGGCTTCACAAATGCTTTGCTGCATACCTTGGTTGTAACGAGTGGTTACTTCAGTCAAAGTTGCTCTTCTATCAGCTCAAATCCGTCAGCCCATTGTCCTCTGACCTCTAGCATCAACAAGGCATTTTCACCCACAGGACTGCCACATACTGGATATTTTCCCTTTTCACACCATTCTTTGTAAACCCTAGAAATGGCTGTGCGTGAAAATCCCAGTAATTGAGCAGACTGGCCAGTCTGGCATCAATAACCATGCCATGCTCAAAATTGCTTAAATTACCTTTCTTTCCTATTCTGACATTCAGTTTAGAGTTCAGGAGATCGTCTTGACCAGGACCACACCCCTAAATGCATTGAAGCCACTGCCATGTGATAAATGCATTAATGAGAAATTGGACAGGTATTCCTGATAATCCTGTAGGTGAGTGTATATCGTCTTATTGGGACAAATGTATATCATGGCAATTACCAGCACTGAATTATCACTCAGCAATACTTTTAGTTAATAACTTCAAATTTATATGAATTATTTGGAAAGATATTTGCTACAATGGATAGGTTTATTGGAGGTATTGGTATTCCAGTATTGGTTACAGGTGTAAACACTTATAGAAACATGTGCATATTGAATGTTATTAGGATTAGGAACATTCATTTTTCCTTTCCACAGAAAAAATAAAGGAATTAGAAAAGTGAAAAGCTTTTGAATATTTTAATCAATAGGAGTCAGGGTGGGTTTAGATCTTTTTTCAATTCTTTGTCATTAATCTTCTTGCTTGGAAATGGCCCTTGGACATAATGAAAATAGTTTGCACAAAGACAAAAGTCCCTTTCCCCCTAGGGGACACTTTATGGAATTAGAGAAAAAGCATCACGGAGAGACCATACACTTGATTGAAAAGGAACGAGCTATAGATTTAAATTTTTCCTCTTTTAGGTATTAGGGATTATTTCTTTGCACACAGAAATGTGAATTGTAATATTAAACTCAGCATATAGTGGGTTGGATTACAGTGTCTCAAATAAAATAATATACAGTATGGTTTGATAAAATGCTGTCGTCAAAGAATGCATTATATTTTTTTATTATATTTTTTATTTTAGTTATTTCACAAAATGCAAAAAGAGCCAGAAAAAGAAAAATTGAACCAGTATGTGGTGTTGCTACCATTTGCCTTCCAACCAGCACCAATTCTTATAGATACAGTTGCTCAAAGTCTGGGATTTTGTAGGGTTATAGTGAGGTGTATGAGTCAATCAATTATACCAAGTGGTGCTAATGATTGGCTTGAAATCCTGCTCTAATGGCTTCTTTCTTCTTGCTGTTTTTGTAAACCCTGCTTTCCTTGAAACCATCTGCAAAATGCCAGATCTTACAAGCCAGATCTCAAGTGCTTTCAATAGCATGATTTACCTATAAAACATCTTTAAAAATGACTGACAAATTCAACAAGGCAAATTTCCCACAAAAAAATCTATTTTCCTCAACCATTTTTACAAAGCAACATTTTCCTCCAACCATTTTTTAAAAAGCTGTATTTGTCCTCCAAATAGTCTTCAAAAAAACACTTTTAAAAAGAATAAGGATTAATTAAAAATAACGATTTTCTACCAAATTATCTACCAAAAAACAGATTTTCAACCAAATCAACTACAAAAAGCCACATTTTCCCCAAAACTTTTTTTTAACATCCATAGTTTTCTGAAATAATTTTTATAAAGCCTGATATTCATGTGTGCTTCTGATATGTTGTCCATTAAGTGAAGTTCCTTAAACACATTTTCGTGAGGAGTGATTAGATAATTAGCGAACAACAGGTGTTTTAGATCCTTCTACACGCTCCCAGATATAAAACTGTAACCACTCCACTTCTAATTTGACGATGACACTCCAAACTCCCACCGCCGCCCTTGTCTCCACAGGTCAAAGTAAGGGTTCTCGGGCCCGGATCGCTTCTCGGCCCGAGGCCCTACCACCGACAGCTCGTCCAGTAAGCTTGTCTTAATCTAGATTTCTTCAAATAGTTGCATTTTTCTCCAAGACATCCCAGTTTTCCCAAACAATCTTTATAAAGCCTAATTTTCCTCCAATCATTTTCAAAAAGCCTTGTGTTTCTCCCAAACTCTCTTCAAAATAACAGATTTTTTTTTCGCAAATCATATGTATAAAACCTGATTTTCCGCTTAAATCATCTTCAAAAAGTTTCAGAAACCTGTTTCATATTAACAAGTAGGAGGAACAATAATCACAGCAATTCATTGTGAGCAAACAAATTTCACAGGAGTCCATCCATTTATACATCTACTTATAGTAAACACACTGTCAAGGCAAACAAATCTTCAAGAGAACATCCCAGTCCTGCCTCTATCAGATATGCCCTTCATCAAACTCCTTTCATCTGGATTAAAACTGAAAGAACTCAGTTTCAGGTCTCCATAAAAGGGATGATAATTTGTGAAAGAACCAAGTCTTTGAGTAAAGGTTTATAGTGGACTCTGGATATTGGTCCAACACAGTTCGAAAGATTAAAAATATCTTTATCAAAAAAAGATGCTTCAAACTAGACACAAAATGTATGCCACACAATTGTTGTATATATAAACCGGTTAGTAAAAAAGTAGTGTATATCGTATTAAAAACCTCAAGAAACAAAGCCTTTTAAATTTGTTTTTAAAAACCTTCTGTACAAGGCATATGTAATTCCTTTTTCTAGTAAACTCAAGTCATGATTCAGAGCATTAGCAAATTGGTTTCTATTTGAAGCAGACACTGACCATGCTGCACTGATTGGGGTGAAACATGCATTGCATTGGACTGGGATTGAGGGAGAGACTGAGTAACTGCAGTTTGAGAATTAAGGCAATGAAAAAGTAACTTTGGGTGCCCAAATACATGACGGAACAATGTTTATATAGTATAAGGAAAGACAGAGCGATTGGACATGCAGCAAATATGTCAGCCACTAAGTCCACATAGTGATACCTCAGGGTATCAAAAAAAATATTTTGGCATAGTGAAATAAATAAGACTTTCTTTTTCTAATGCAGTCAGATTAATTTATTTTCTCAACCAAATGTAAAGGTCTGCTTTTGTCTCTAGTATTTTGAGATGGCTTACATTCTGAATCAAACAACTGCAAAAGTCAAAGAAACCAAATGATAGCGTGGGACACAGCACCATCATCCTCAGAATTAGTTAAGCGCAGTATATTTCTCTAGAAGAAGCTGCTTTAAGTCAGTCAGACATGTCCAAGTTGGGTCTCATTTTAATGTAGGAATTGGATGTTTGGAAGTAGAATAAAGCCAATATGGAATAAATAATTTGCTTCCAACTTTGTTAGCCATCTTTTATAGCTAATTTATTACAATCTAGCTAATATATTGACTCCGTAAAGATGTTTTTTTCTCAAAATGGGCTGATATATATTATAAAACAGTTCTCTTCAACCAATTTGCCTCTCTGGCACATACACGAGTGCAGAATAAAATGATACAAGGTGATGTGTTCAGTTCTGGGCCCTGATTATCTGCAAACAATCTTTTACCATGTTTTGAATAGGAAAAGATCTGAAGCTGGCTCTCTGCAAATAATTGACAAGCACTAAATGTGAATGAAATATAGTGGCATATAAGCATCAATCTCCAAAAACAAATGCATGTTGTGTCCGATGGTAGCGACATTAAGGCACACACAGGACCCAATGCATTGGCTAATGGCATTATGCTGAGCGCGAAGAGAACTTGAACTCCCACCACCAAGTCTTCCGTCTGCAAGGTGTATGCAGTGGTGCATGTGACCTCACAAATGGAGTCTGACTGAAATAATCTTGTACTAAAATCCTCACCCCCATGAAGGACCTCTGTATAGCACCTGAAAAAACACTAGAACAGCAAGCAAGAGAGTTAGAACAACAGGCTATTTATGTCAATAAAATAGTGTTTAAAAATGATGGGGGTTATATAAATGTCCATTGAAACATATTTTAACATTAAGTTTGTGTATTGCTCAGGCACGTTAAAGGTTTTTGACAAACACCAAGATCAAATTATTGGAATAATTAATTTAACAGATGGGTTTTTCATTTAGTTTAAACCCTTTGAGTGTAGCTGAATTTCATGGTAGTCATTTGTATGATTAATTGATTTTACCAAACAGGTACTAATGATGCTAAATGTCACACATACTCACCGGTTATTAGGTATTAGATACATTTGCTAGTATCGGATTTGACCACTTTTGCCTTCAGAACTGCCTGAGTCCTTCGTGACAAAGATTCAACGAGACACTGAGAGCATTTCTCAGTGAGTGTGCTCCATATTGACATGATAGCATCCCAGTTGCAGCAGATCTCCCATCATACCCCAAAGATGCTATACTGATTTGAGATCTGGTGACTGTGGAGACTGTTTGAGTACAGTGAACACATTGTCATGTTCAAGAAACCAACCCGAGAGGATTCAGTTTCCTGTTCTTAGCTGTCAGGAGTGGCACCCGGTTATTTCTGCTGCTGTAGCCCATCCTTCTCAAGTTTTGAAGTGTTGGGATGCTCTTCTGCATAACTTGTAATGAGTGGTTGTTTGAGTTTTTCCTCTTTTTTGGATAATTATTTTTCTATAGATGGTTGCACATGAAAATGAGCAGTTTTTTAAATACTCAGACCAGCTATCTGGCACCAACGACAATGCCACATTTTTTTCTCCATTCTGATGCTCAGTTTAAACTGCAGTAGATAGTCTTGACCATGTCTACATGCAAACATGCTGATTAGAAATGAATAGTAGTTAATTAGGTGTACCTAATAAAGCTTATCCTATTACAAAATAGTCATTAAAGAATTACTATCAAATGAAAAGTGAAATCAAATTAAATTGTAAATAGAGCTGTTATTAACTAGGTTATATTGTCAATAAAATACTCCGAACCGAACTGACCATTGTATAATCGTATAAACGCTTCACAACCCTTAGATTCACATCCAGGCCTGAATTCACTCTCCCAGCAGTGGTTCAAAGGGATATGTTCTGTGTTCTGTGAATGGTGATTTGAGAACAAAGCCAAACTGTGGACTTCAGCATCTCTGAGGAGTTTGTAGGCGGAAACGCTTGTATCCTTTCACACAAAGCAAGAATCTCAATCCACCAGCTCTCTGGAGATGAAGAACAAATAGAGAACAAGCCTTGGTCCCCGTGAAGTGTCATGAACAAAGCCCCACTCACACACTATGAAGGGAAACAGCATTGATTGAGTCCAGACGAGAACGGCATAGGAATGAGAATTCTGAACAACAGTGGGGAGACAGTAATGCTGGAAGTGAATGAGAGCCTTGGATATAAAGGGGAAAAGAACAAGGATTATCTGAAAGCCTTGTGAAAATTAAACATGGTTTTACTACAATAGACCCGTCAAAGTGCTTTGTCGCTCTGCATGCTTTTCATTAATCAAACCTAAATACATATTTAGAATCTAGATAAATTGAGATGAATCTTAAGTATTTTTTATTATAGTACAGTAAAAATTTCTTTTAATGTTTAATTGTAGAATCCTGTTTGTCCAAACGAAAGAATTTCCCACAGCTTTGCTGCTAAGAGGCACTATTGCCCTAAACGCTAATCAAGAAGATGAATGTCACAGTCATTAAAATAGTATACTGGGTCGGGAAAAACATTGACCCATGGATTGCAGGGTAGAGTGTGTTTGATTAAAAACAAAATCTGTCAGATTAAATTCACTGTGTTTAAAAAATAGTTTCTAAAACAGTTAAGTATGACAATTGTGTTTTTGTGTTTTATTATTGTCAGATGCTGATAAGACATACAGTAGACTTCAATAACCTCACTCAGCTTTTAAATAAATAAAGTAGTGATTTCTAGTGTTTTAAGTAGCTTTAAGTGTTTTGTGTTACCACTGCTCTTGGCTCAATATTTTCACTTCCTATTTGGCTCTCATTTTTAATTCAAAAGTAGATATCTGTAAAGTTTTTTTTATTATTATTATACATTATTAGCCTTCTGAGCTTTGCTAGTGCTGCATGAACTATATTTTTAAGCAAGTAATTGGGGCTATGACAAAAATAGTGTGTGTTTTTTGTTAGTTACTGATAAGACATACTGTAGGCTTCAATAACCTCACACAAACCACAGTAGTAACACAACCATAGAGAAGTGAGTGTTTTAATAATCCAGAGTTTGATTTATTAGGTCTCTGCACACTCTTATTTAATATTCAAAGTTACAGCTCCACCATTTTCTCTCAAAGACTGAGAGGAGCACCATTTTTGCTTTGTCATAACAGTCATGGACTCGTATGTGTTTCCAGTACCCATGAATATTTTAACACTCACACTTTTGTTGGTTTGAGAAGTCGTGTCAATTTTAGCATCACGCAATTGACCAATGAGCAGCCAGAGAGACATTTTCACTTCTCTTTCTTCTGATCGGCAGAACTCTTTTATTGACAGCTAATATTTTCCTTGGGTTAATGAAGCTTTCAAGAGTGGTTTTAAAGTCTAACTTAAACACTGTTTTTCCATGGACTGATTCAATGTGGTTATGGTTAAGGAATTAGTAGAATGTTCTCTTTTGAGTGAACTAAGCTGGTTTATTTGGGTGATTTCATTTATTTCAATCAGTATGCTGTGTTGTACATATTCTGTTCGCCACGTTCAATTTTCTCATTAGTTTAAGTGAGCAGATGAATAAATGATGTCTGCAGCTTTGGAGACGATGTGGCTCTTTGTGTTCCATAAAAATAAATTAACCTGTGCATTGCTTTATTTTGAGAGACTTTAAATGTATGTTTAAATCAATTGAATGCTTATACAATTTATTAGGCTTTTGTGTTTTCCAGAAGCGGGGGCTTCCCAAGTGCAGGGGAAGAAATATCAATTTCCAGACAGCATTTATCACTGTGAAGCAATGTCAGTAATGTACAGTCAAGACCTATGATTTGGAAACTAGTCATTATATAAGACGACGGGGTGGGTAAGATGCTTCAACCAAACAAAAAAAGGGTTTTATTTCCAATTTCAGAATGTAACACAGGAAATCTTAAAGTAGTGCATTTATATGGTGTCCTTTAAAGAACAGCATGTAGATTTTAATGTGAACTATAACAAACCTCAGTTTCCCTGTTGATGCAAATCTGAGCTTACAGTATATCATGAATTATACAACACTCATCTTGTCATGTGGTGCACACTCTCCCGATTAACACGACCATGCCTCAGGCCAAAGATTGCATTTATAATTAAGGCAAACTTACATTGGGGTTGAAATAAGTAAATAAACTTTTAATAATAACCTGCTGGGTTTTCAAAAAGTTTAATGATTTGAACAATGTGATGCTGCAATTAGGGGGGTATAATCTTGGCAAATGAACATTATTTTCTCATTACACTTGTTTTCAAGAAAATATCATTAACTCACTCAGTTTCAATAATAAGAAAACATAATTTGAGAGAATAGTTAGTTTCTACAGCTACTTATTTTAAATGTACTCAGTCAAAAATCAAGAATGCTTGCAGAAAATAATGAATTCATCTGATTTTTTAGTTCATTTTTGATTACATTAACAACTCATTTACAGATATACAATTTATATTTATTTGAATACAAATACCTTGACACTTATTGTGCATGCATTTTATTTGTTATTATTGTAAAAACTGATTTAGTTGGATTTGGATGGAATTCAGTGTTATTTTAGTTCTTGATACATACAATAAAAGCATTTAAAGATTTAAAAGAAACAGTGAACCAAAGACTGAGAGAAATGGTCAATATATTACAAAATAAACAAATTCCTCAATAATGTTGATGGAGTTTAAACATCTATGATAGGCTACACCGATATTGAAATGAAGGCGCGTGATCATGACTCATGATAACTAGTAGTGCTAGCAGGCAATACATATAATTTTGCCCTTGTCTTCTGATCTGCATTAAATACTTTACCACCTCTGGCAGATTCAGACAATATGCCAGTGCTAGATGAATGTCTATATTTGCCAGAGAAATGGCAAAGTTGGAGCATATTCTTCATGAATAGGGTAAGCCAAGAACTTGACTTACTTATTTATAATATTACTTTTACTGTTCTCTTTCTGAACCAGATGAATTCCCTCTGTCCTTATTGATGTGGACAGAACCCTTCTGGAGGTCTGAATGATTGAAAATCTGTATCCTAAAGCTGGTACTGTATGTTAAAACGATGTGTTAATGAGCCACTTTGGGGTATTGTATACAATTGAGTCCTGAAACCTTTTCCACACATATGTCTGATTGCTGGCACTCATTGTATTGTGACCTGATGAAACATCATGACATTAAAATAACTGAAGAAATACCAAAGTCTCTGAAAAATGATGAATTGTTTCCTGCTAATATCGCTTGAATCTCTTAACAGCTCGATTATAGGAAAAACTAATGTTGTGATTGTTTATGCAGCCCGGTGCACTGGATGGCAAATAAAAGAAAAGCATTGACAAATAAATATATTTTGGGGGTTTTATTCTGACTGCTGTACTGAAAAGTGGCAGCAGTCGAAAGGAACAAGAGATCTTTAGAAAAGGGTTACAAAAAGAAGGACTAATCAGTTACTCTTTAGTTGTTACACTAACTTTTTGATGTTTACAATGCAGCAATATACTAATACTTTACAACAAAATAACAAACAAAAAAATTCCTTAAGTTCATTCATTCATTCATCTTCATGTCGGCTTTCTTCCCTTTCGGGGTCGCCACAGCAGAATGAACCACAAACTCTCTGGAATATGTTTTACGCGGCGGATGCCCTTCCAGCCGCAACCCATCGCTGGGAAACATTCCTTAAGTTTTCCAAAGGAAATTGAACTCCTCAAATAAATGCTCCAAATGTGTAATTATGAATGAACTCTGTAAACTGTCAAAAGAAATCAAATCTAAATTCTAAACTTAAGAAATACAGCAGTGGCACAAGTGGTCGCCATTACACGTGCAATCATCCGGTTACCTCACAGCAGCATTCATCATTAATTATCATGAAATTCCAGGAATATGATCCGACAGCTGTCCCTGTTTACCTGTCCCTTGCTACACAGGCTCTCAAAACTGGTGCGTATATCCCGAGTCTTGCGAGAATACTAGTGTGTTCTCTTCAAGTGGCCATGGTGTTTTCAGAGTTCGCTTGGCTTAAATGGAAACTTAATTAATATTTAAAATCATGATTAATTTGAATGATTTTTTTTGTAAATATACTGCATTACTAGTTATTATACTACATTATTAGTTTACAGGTAGTGTCCAGATATTTTTACTTTATTAATCTCTTTCTATAAATAAAACACAAGAGGAAAAAATACTATTTACTTTTTAATGAGTGTTTATTTAGTTTTTAAAATATTTAATCCTAAGTAAATATTAAAAATAACTGATCTAACTGGATCTAATGTCTACTTTATTAATCTCTTTCTATAAATAAAACACAAGAGGAAAAAATACAATTTAGTTTTTAATGAGTGTTTATTTAGTTTCTAAAATGTTTAATCCTAAGTAAATTTGTATTAATATGTTAATTAATACGAACACATGAATTAAATAAGAAAGGCATTTTCATGTTTACACAGAAGAACAGAGATTATATTCATTTCATCAGGTAGACTTGTATTTTTCACAAAATATCTATTGTTTTTATTATTTACTCTCTCAGATGTATAGTGCTTGAGTTCTCGTACAGCCAGAATCAAAACATGCAAACGATATAATAAACATATGTATTCTATAGTTATGTTATTGAATATAAAATATATATTCTATATTCATGTTTTCTGAGCACCATAAACATATATTAAGCATAAAGAAGAGTTTATCTGAGCCTCAAGGATTCATGTGTACATTCTGAAGAACTTGTCAAGCAAGTAATAATACAAAACAATCTAGACTAGAGAGTCCTGCTGCACCTAAAGTTTTCTTTATGTCCTGTATGGAGTAGCATCACCGTTATTACCCCATTACAGTGTTCAGTAACATATAACTAAACAACAGGTGTTCAACATGCATCTAGCTGCTCCTGCAGGGAAATATTGTAAGTGCAAATTTTAGAATTAATGTTGATGCAAGAAGGGCTCCGTCTGAAAAGGCTTCAGCGGTTTGTTAATTCACATACGCAAAAAATAAAATACAAAAAAACATAATAATTGCTTTTCACAATTATATTGTTTTTATGATTGCACATTTCCAGTCAATACATATTCTGTTGTTATGCTGCTACAAAGAGTCCACGTCAGAGTCCTGTTGCTTAGTGCAATATTTAGATGAAATATGTGGGAGTGTTGGTGGGGGAAGTTGTGTTTGTGCTGTGCTGTTCTGGTGTTTGGGGCTTTGAAGCGTCGGCCGGAGAGTAAGAGCTGGAAGAGGTGGTTGCTTGGTTGAGCAGGTTCCAGTGTGTTTTTGAGAGCTCTCTCTGGATATATTATTTAGATTCTGAGCTAAACCAAACCACATGTGCACAGAACAGACTCGATTACCGATTAGTAGAACTGGGTCCCGCTCTCCTTCACTAGTTCTTCTTTTTACAGTTCTCACAAGAGGTTTAGCTGCTTTGAGCTGTTGCTTATATGATGGAAGAAGGTAGATCAGTCAGTGGTCAGAGAGCCCTAAAGCTAAGCGGGGATGACAGGTTTAGCGTCCTTGATTATGGTACACTGGTAATCCAGAGTATTCCCCTTTCTGGTGGGGCACTTGATGTGCTGCTTGAACTTAACCAGTTCGCGGTTCAAATGTTCTATTGAAATCCCACAGTATAATAAAAACATAATCCGGGTCCAGCTGCTCTGAGTTTGTTATCCATTCAGCTACGCAGCTATGCAACGCACGCGTGTAGTGGAATAAGCGCGTGGTAAGTAAAAAGGCTTACAGTTGATGAAAGGCGTCTCCAAATTGGGAGAGCAGATTGATATCCCGGTGGCTTCCATGTCTGATCAGCTGGAAACCGGGCAAATCAAGCTCGTTGTCCAAGCAAATGAAGTGCGCTTGACTCAGCAGATTTTTGTCCATTTTGTTGGGTTTGTTCAGCTCGTTTCCCCCTTCAACGTCTCCGAAGAAGAGCAGCAGCTCCACTGACCAAAACAGGTGACAAAACATCAGATAGCTCAAAAATTTGTGGGACATAGTTTTGAGAGTGCTCTCTCCTTTAAGAGTGCTCTCTCTGTGTTTAAAAGTTCCTCTCAAGTAAAGCTGATGAGGTTGGCAGTACAGAAAACCAGACAATAAAATAAAAACAAAAATGGCGGAGAGAGTCTGACAGTGGCAGTCATCCTCGACACCATCTTGGATATATTGTTCTTGGATATTTAACAAATAAATGATCTCACAGTTAATTTCCTAGCTTAAGGGAATCCAATGGATCCGTGCCTGTCTGTAAATGTATTCTTGGTGTTAATTAGCTAGAGAAAATTTGCCATGTCCTCCTCCACACACCAATCTGCCACAATAAATAGTAAAATCAATTATCATATCCATATCCTCACTCATGTCACTTTCACTGACAAAAAAACCCCTCACAGATTAGTCACATAAATTTAAACACAAACACATGTAGAAAAGATAAAAAAAAAAAATTCTCTGCTCTACCAGCTCTTGAAAAAACACAACCCCATGCCACAATTCCCCAAACTTTACACTTGATGCAATGCTGTCAGAGAAGAATCTCCAAACCCAGACTTGTCCATTAGAGTGGCAGATGGAAAAGAAAGATTAATCACTCCACAGAGAACGTGTCTCCAGTGCTCTAGAGTCCAGCCGTAGCATGCTTTACACCACTGCATCTGACACATTGCTTTGAACTTGTTGATGTATGGCGTAAATGCAGCTGCTCAGCCATGGGAACCCATTCCATGAAGCTTTCTGCATACCGTTCTTGAGATACCATTCAAGGCCACTTGAAGTTTGAAGTGAGTGGTGACCTCTTTGCACCTAACCCTTTTCTTGTTTTTGTTTGTTTGTTGTTGTTGTTTTGAGCCCAGTTTTTAATGGCCTATTGCTCTGTGATTACTGCAGTCGTTCACTTACATTTTCAGTTGACTATGGAAGAGTGAGAAAATGTCATAGATTTGACACTGTGCATGTCTTGGTGTTTGATTCAATATATTTGTTGCAGATGGATGAGCAAATAATTGACAATATAGTATTAATTAGCCTTTTTACACCTTTAAACATTTAGATTTAAGTATGTGATCAACTAGTACCAGTACTAGTATCTAAATAGACTTAACTGATTATTTGGATTCAATAAGAGCTTGGATTGACACCAATTGTGTTACACTAATTAGGATTCTAAGACAATTGCATTTTGAAAACCATTTGATAACCACTGAAAGGTGTTTTTTACAATCAAAATTTAAAACACTTCTTGTGCAGTGAAAACAGTTGTTGAAGATGGGAGAGCAAGTGTGAGTGATTAAACACTTGCTCTTTATCTTCAACAATCACAGCTGTAGTGCCCTCGAGCAAGACACCAGTTTCCCGACTGCTCCCCCATGCTCTCAGTATTGTGCAATGCACAGAATTAAGATTGTAGTAGTTTGTTATACTATTTTTTGGTAAGGTGGTCACCTAATTGCCTAGCAACAACACGCTCAAGTATTTTAGCCATAAATGGCAAATTAGAACTAGATCTAAAACTGTTAAGATTGTCCAGAGTAGCATTATCTTGCTTAAATACAACAGCAACAGATTTAAATAATGCTGGGATGTTACCTTTATGTTCACAGTGCTGAATATTAGAAGTAATAGCATGTCAAAGTAGGACTTTAAAAGAGCTGAAGGGACTGGGTCAAGCACAGAAGTGCTTATTTTCATGCCTGAAATCAGTGTTTTGAGGGTCTGATTATTCAGTGGTGCAAAAGACATCAAGTAAGAAAATAGCTATGGAAGGGGAGAATGATGTATAGACCTGATTTGCTTATGGACAGTGTCTGCTCACAGTTTGAAATATCTGTCTGGGGTTCTCGATATGATGATAAAAATAAGATTCGGCAAGGAAGTCCTTCCATGCACAGTAATAAACATTTAGACCTGTGTTACCCCATTTGTGCTCCATTTTTCTGCAAGAAGCCTTCAAAGAGTGCAGAGTATCAGAATACCAAAGAATATATATCGAACAAAATTGACACAATGAGCCATTAGAGATGCAAATAAATGTACATTTCTTTCAAAAACACTATTTAAAGTGGGAAACAGAGTCCATAATGTTAAAATATGAGAGCAAAGAGTTTGAAAAGTGATTGGGTTGATAGTTTTCCACTTTCTAAATAGCACTGAATAGGTCACAATCTCTCACGAGTTCAACATTGTCATTCGTCTTTTTAAGAGTCATTGCACAATTTTTCTTTTTTTTTTGTAAAAAAAAAAGGACAATAGTGAGAGAAATTATTTAGCTCCCATACAATCAGTCTGGTCAACAGTCATTGCCGAAAGTGTGGACACCCCAGAAATATTTTCAGAAAATCAAGTATTTCTCACAGGAAAAGCATTGCATTAACATATGCTTTGCTATATACTAGCTATACTATTTGACATAATGTCACACAAAACCACAAATATGGGCTGGACAAAATTATTGGCACCCTTTTAAAATTGTGGATCAATAACATTGTTTCAAGCATGTGATTCTCCTTTAAACTCACCTGGAGCAAGTAACAGATGTGGGCAATATAAAAATCACACCTGAAAGCAGTTAAAAAGGATAGAAGTTGACTTAGCATTGTGTGTTTGTGTGTTCCACACTACGCATGGATAACAGAAAAAGGAGAGAGAGCTGTCTGAGGACTTCAGAACCAAAATTGTGGAAAAATATCAAAAATTTCAAAGATACAAGTCCGTCTTCTGAGACCTAGATTTGCCTTTGTCCACAGTGTGTAACATTATCAAGAAGTTTGCAACCCATGGCACTGTAGCTAATCTCCCTGGGCATGGATGGAAAAGAAAAATTGATGAAAGGTTGCAACGCAGGATTGTCCAAATGGTGGATAATCAGCCTCAAACAAGTTTCAAAGACATTCAAGCTGTCCTGTAGGCTCAGGGTGCCTCAGTGTCAGTGCGAACTATCCGTCTACATTTGAATGAAAAGAGATGCTATGGCAGGAGACCCAGTAGGACCCCACTGCTAACACAGAGACATAAAAAAAACTAAAGTTTGCCAAAATGTGCAAGGCATCATGAAATTTGAGGATTACCAAAGGATTTTGGGTCGCAATGTAGGGTCAAGTGACAGAAAGCTGGGTTTGCATTCAAGATCTTGGGTCTTCCAGCAGGACAATGACCCCAAACATACGTCAAAAAGCACCCATGCATGGACGGCAACAAAGTGCTGGAGAGTTTTAAAGTGGCCAGCAATGAGTCCCGATCTAAATCCCATAGAACACCTGTGGAGAGATCTTAAAACGACTGTTGGGAAAAGTCGCCCTTCCAATATAAAAGACTTGGAGCAGTTTGCAAATGAAGAGTGGTCCAAAATTTAGAGTGAGAGGTGTAAGAAACTTTTTGATGGTTATAGGACGCGACTAAGTTCAGATATTTTTTTCCAAAGAGTGTGCAACAAAATATTAAATTAAAGGTGCCAATAATTTTATCCAGACAATATTTGCAGTTTTGTGTGACATTATGTCAAATCTGCTTATTTACTGCTTTTTTTTGTTTCGCTCCAAAACACACAAAGGGGATAAATTTATATATAGCAAAACATGTGTTAATGTAATGCTTTTCCTGTGAGAAATACTTAGTTTTCTGAAAATATTTCTGGGGTGCCAACACTTTTGGCCATGACTGCATATTAAAATCACTAGTAATGACAATTTGTTGATATTCCATTTCAGCGTTCACCAAAGATCATCAAACTGGGGTTGTGTTTGGCGTAGGTTGCTTTTAAAATGACATTAAATAAAGTAGCAGACAGAACTAAGACCACATATTCAAATGAGAAGAACTTTGGGATGGCTTGAACTTTTTTCTTTCTTCTCTTATTTTTCAGCCTCCACAGAATGGAGCGAGAATGAGAAGAGTACGGCCGAGAGGAAAGCATGAACTGGAGGCTCATTGAAGTCACTTATTTCCTGTTTTTATGGGACCATATAACAGTTCAGTCTTCCCGCCAAGAGTCCTCGGCCAATGAGCATCATGCTAGCAAGCAGTTCGATTGGCTCATATCAGACCGTGGCCCATTCCACCATGCCAAGGGTTATGTGTCCTTCATGGAGAGATTTCGACAAGGATTCACCACCCGGTATAAAATTTATAGGTAAGCACAGATTTATTTTTGTATCAATTATTTATCTTTGTTATTTCCTGGTCCGAGTGGATCTTAATTGGAATGATTATTTATTGTCTGGGCACCCAGTACCGTTTATCCATATTTATCAATTGCATGAAAACTTTTTAATAAATTAAAAACACACCTAATCAGGCCTTTTCAATCTTGCACAAAAACACAACATTGTCTTTTGTCCCTTTTTACAGACACTGTAATCTGTAATCCCTAATTAGTGCACCATAGTTATACCATTATTGAAAAACACTAAACAGTTAGAAATGTCTTTTCTAATGTGTTATTAACACACAATTTAAATTTATAGTGCGAGTACAAGTCCGGTAAGTACATTATAATAGTCAGATTCTGGTTGTCAGATGTCTCACACTATGTCTCTCTTAAGTTGGTCAATAGATCTTCTGGTTTCTTCAGTTCATCTTAAATTGAGCAAGGTTATTCCTGGTGTTAAACTAATCCATACAAGGTCTCAAACCTGGTAGTAGTAGACGGGGGGCTGCCTCCTTGGAGAAACATCCTGCAATGCCATATACACAGATGGGATCTCGGATTCAAGGGGTTAGACACCCAACCATATGCACTTGTGGAGGATAATAATTAATCAATTTAGTGCTCCCAGTTGAAATGACTGCATTGGGTCGGCCCAGACCCAGTGCTTTCCATTTAATGGTCCCTTTGTAAAAGTTGGATGAGTTATGGAAGGGATGCTCATGGCTTGGAGGCATGCTTTACTAATGAAGTTCCTAGAGAAACCTGAATCGATAAGAGCAAATACATCACAGGAATAAGATTCATAAGATATCTTGTTGTGTCTCTTGGTTATTTGAGTGATGTTAATAATGTTATTCACGCTGGGATGAGAACTGGGCACAATTGGATGGTATTCCCTGGTTGACCCATCAGGAGACACTGTTGCTCTTGATGGGACAATTGCTGCATGTGTAATTGCAATTGCAAGCCTGGAAACTAACATGTTAAGTATGTGAAGGGGGAGATGCAGGGTTATGTCTAGTGAATGGAGTGGGTACTGCTAATTATAAGATATGTGATTTGGCTTCTGAAATAGGAGTTCCACATCTACAAAATTCATTGATAAGAGCAAGAGGCTCAAGAGCAAGAGAAACACAAATAAAACTGGGTTACCTTCCCCAACTTTGGGGGATGCAACTTTAGCTTTTTCAGTCGATAATGTATTGACATTCATTTCTAAAATAAAATTGATCTGCTTCAGGAACTCTTTACAAATACCGACTTTCTCTGACTGTACCCTCCATGGGACTATCATCATTTGAGGTAGGCATCTGAAGGTTAATCCAAGATTCAAGGTTAGCATATGGGGTGTGTTTCGGGGCATTAAAAGCTGTGTCGTGATAAATGGCAAGCAAAGGTGAAAAGAGACTTCCAGGGACTAACAAACATGAGGAGTAGAGATTTACACACTATGATAAGGACACAGGGTTTAGAAGGCTGATATCACTCAAGTGTGTAGAATATACTTCTTTTCCACGACAGGTGTTTCAGGCCCACCAAGACGGAATGAAAGAGTAGTTAAGTTTATTGAAAATGAGTACATAAACAAAGAATCACACACTCACACATGCATGCACACGCACACACACACGCACACTCGCAAACACACGCACGCACGTGCACACACATACTTCCTTTCCAGGACTCAGGTTTACCTCTAGGAGCACAGGAGACATTTCAATTGGGTTTCCACTGCCAGGTGACTCAGAAATAAGAGAACATGTAGGTGGAATTATGTTTAAAGTCCATAGGTTCTGGAGGAGATCGGAGTAAGTGGAGGAGCACAGGTGAGTATGGGTAAGTAAGTACTAGGGATATGGTGTTCCCAGGTGGATAAACAATGGAGATCAGGTCGATATTGAATGCGGGAATCCAGATAAGTATTCAGCAAGGGAGTTCAGGTTGGTACTAGATTAAGCAGAGGAGACACATAAAATTCACAGCAATAGAGTATAATAGAGAATGTAGAGTATAAAAGTTCCTTCAGGTGAGAGCTTGAGAATCCCACTTCCACCTCCACTCAAGTTTAATGATAATTGGTAGGCCTCTCTCAAGATGCCTGACCAGCTTTGATCTGTAGATGAGAGAAAAGACATCTCTTAACAGAAAGAGAGAAGGGGTCACCCACCACCTACAGCAGGGGTCTCAAAATCCAGTCCTGGGTGGCCGGAGCGCTGCACATTTTTAATTCAACCATCATGAAATACACTTGCAGCCCTGAGCAAGGTCCTGTTTGATTGTTTTAACCTAGAGTAAAGCATAGTAAAGGAGGGTTTCAACTAAATTGTGCAGGGCTAAACAACCCCCCAGGACCAGATTTGTGGATCTTTGACCTACAATCTTCTTGTGGTCTACTGCCTGTCAAAACAGCTCTACAAAGGGGAATAATACTGGTAGTTAATAGAAGCACTGTCAAGCATAACAGGTTCAGACGAGAGGGGAAGAGATTGAAGTTTCTTGAACATGACCATGAGTTCATGGTACTAAAATGGCCCCCACAGTCACCAGATCTCAACCCAATAGAGCATCTTTGAGATGTGGTGGAACGGAAGCTTCGTGCCCTGGATGTGCATCCCACAAATCTCCATCAAATGCAAGATGCTATCCTATCAAAATGGGCCAAAATTTCTAAAGAATGCTTTCAGCACCTTGTTGAATCAATGCCACGTAGAATTAAGGCAGTTCTGAAGGTGAAAGGGGGTCAAACACCGTATTAGTATGGTGTTCCTATAATTCTTTATATATATATATATATACATACATATAGGTCAGAGAAAGCATTTACTTTTCCTATTCTTCAGACATTCAGAGAGAGACAAACAGTTGTATGCATTGAATACATTGATCTTTTTATTTGATTTGACTAAAACATTGCCTATAAAGAAACCAACACATTTATCTACATTGAATTCCATCACTCAATTTAATGGTTTTCGTAATTAGTCTTATACTCCATTTACAGATGGTTTAAGAAAACTAAAAATACATGTAATTTTACAGATATAACTGAGGCTGTAGCCTACGCATATATTTCTTCAATATAAATACTTGTTTCAACTATACCCTGTGAAGCTGATCAAATGCAATGTTGCCTACCATTGTTTTTTATTATTATTTTCTTGTGATTAGTAAAAATGTTGTTTTGCTTTTTTTTAGATTTCTGTGGACACTGGGTATTTTACAAAATATATCTAAATGAAATAAACATGTATCTTGTTGTTAAACAATAAATATAAAATAACACACTAAAATGCATAATTTTGTCTTTACATTTTTTTGTTGGCTTCTCTTGTTCTGATTAAATATGCATACATTTTCTTAAAATAATACTCCATAAATCACATTCACTTTCAGTAAAATCAAACAGTGACAAAGGAACTGGAGTGAAATTTTCCAGAATATAAAACAATAAGGCCTGGTGTTTTTTTGTAACTATATTAATTCACATTAGGACTTTGTAAAGCTGCTTTAAAGAAAACAATGCTAAATAAATACTTTTTGATTAAATTATTGTTATGTCCATTTTAATAAAGGTACAGATGCAGAGTGGGTCTGAAGCGAGCCTTTGGGGTTCTTGTAGCTACTGGAGACACAGAGGGAGAAGAGAGAAAAGGAGAGATTAAAAACTAGGAAGATTTGCATTCTAAATGTAACTTCTAAATGTAAAAGCACATACTGTAAAGGTGTTGGACTAAGACATATTAATCAACAGAAACCTATTTATAAAATAACCAAAACGGAAGCAACTACTAACACCAGAAGAATGTTTGTGTTCGCTATATCTCCTGAGTGAAACGGGGACATTTAATAAAATAATTATCTTCAGTTTACTTTAAACATTTAAAATAACAATGGCTTTTGAGATTTTGTAACATAATCAAAGTCTGTTTAGACTGAGGAGACATTACAAAAGTTGACATACGTCTCTCGATAAAGATAAACTATCGCTAGTGTTTGTAATTATTTGTTAAAAAAATTCTAAAAATGTATTTTTGCATTTGTATTTTATTTGCGCTTTCTCAAAACTTTGTTTCTTATTTGCAACCTTTTGACCCCCATTTTATTCAGTAGATGGGGCGAAGAGATGCTGGTGAGTTGGATTGTGAAGAGATTAATGTTGGATTAATGTTAGCTTTGGGTGAATCACACACATAGAGCACAACTAGACAGAACCTTTTTTAGATAGTCCAAGTGAAAGTTCTTTACCGTAAAGTAAGAGGGTGTTATGTGGGTAACCATGAAAACTCAGGAACTTAAGGGAGCACTGTTATAGTTACATTACAATTATAGTTTCATAATAATTAGTAAATTGCCATCAAAGTAAGCTGCCCATTGTTTACATGACTTTTGAAAACATGATTTCAAAAGGGACTAACTTTGGTAGCCTGAAGTCATTACAAGCATTAATACTAGACACAAAGCTTTTTACATTGTCTTTTTTGGTCTTTATTTTTTTAGGTATTATTTGTTTGAAGCACAATGCAGTCTGAAGCTTGACATGTTTCGACTTTCGGTGGTATAAATGATGGCGACTGAAATGGATTGGATTGAGTTGAAGTTGGAGCTTATTAACATAAAAAAACAGTACAAAGGACTATATTTCCTTCGATCACTCACGCTGAGATGTTGGCCTTTGGGTTTAATTTGATCACAGTCAAAAGTATGACCTTGCAGGCCCTGCTTGGGTTAACATAAAGTCAATTTATCTTCAATATGCAGTCTAAAGTAGAGCCTTACTCAGGGGTAACTTTTAATTGCTGTGAACATACTGTGATCACGTGCAGCCTTTATTTACAAGCATAACTGTCCTTACGTGCCAGTGCAAGCATTGCTTGAGTGATTTAATGAGAAATAATGAGTTTCACTGGAGTGGTTCACCTTAAACAGAAAGAAAAAGAAAAAGCTCAGATTACATTGTACCAAATGAACCAGATGGTGGTTTAAAAAAATAATCTAATAAAGATTGTATTCACTTGTCTTGAACCTAGCAAAAAAACATAGGTTTTACTTAAAAATGTACATTTAGTAGACTCACTCTAATCATGAACAATTAAGAGATACTGTTTGTACACTGTATGAGAAATGTCCTGCAGTGTTAGTCTTGATGAGATGATGTAAATGTGACATGACAGACAGTTAATGAGCTCTTAACACTAAGTATTTACAGCTGTGCTAACCAAATGATGCTAATGAGCAACCTCTTCTCTTAACAGATATTTAAGCATTTAGGGAAATTCTAAAAAATTCTTCTGATTTAATTCTGAAGGATGAAATACATATAGACCTGGTAATTGTATCTGCTGTCTGAAATCCTGATTGGCCAGCATGAGGCACTTCTATAGGACAAGAGTATTTTTCCATTCACTTTGCATATTTTGCTGTCTTAAAAACATGCGCCATCAGTTAATGCAGATGCAGCTGAATCGCCAAAATAAAAGGGCTTTATTCTCAGATGCTGTAAAGACATACTTTATGATACAGTAAAATACAGTCATGTGTAATTTGCTGCAAGATTTGCTTGTAAAAAAAAAACTGCATGCTCATTGTATTTTATTAGAATTAGTTAATACATGTAACCAAACGTATTGGTCCCGTACAGCCTACATACAGTGCTTTTAAAAGGACATCAATCAAACAACTGTTGCTTGTAAAGTCATAAGCACACATTTTTTTATAAAATAAAAAATATTTTATATAGATGTATATAGATTTCTATTTTGTATCAAATAATATAGAGCAACAATTCAGACTATTTAAATTCAGTTTCAAGGTATACTAAATCACACTGCTCTTTAACACTGCAATAAATTATCTTAGCACAAAAAAGGTACCTAAGGTATCCTTTTCTCTTAAAATGTAACAATCTGTCTGTCACAGGAGGAGAACGATTGCTGATACAGATGAGGAAGTGAAATGTGTGAGCACTTTATAATGCTGGCCTTTTTTCTTTGCTGATATAAAACCTTCTGGCATGAAAACTTCCCTGTCTATATCAGTGACACTTACATAAATCACCTCAATATCTGAGAGCCGGTGTGTGTCCGTGTGTGTGCGTGTGTGTGCATGCGTGTGTGTGTGTGTGAGAGAGAGAGAGACCCACTTTTTGTGGTCTGAAGGTTTTTAAAGTGTTTAGAATGTGTGTGGTTATTTTTCAGGGTGAAAAATAAACCATTTTGAACTGAAACAATCAATCTAAAACGTCTTCTCCATATATTAACTCCAAATACAAGCTGAAAATGCCAACAAATTGCTATGACTGTGTAACCAACTACACTGTAAAAAGTAACTTGTTAGGTTTACTTAATTAAAATGTGCAAATCTCGTGCATTAATTCAATTAAGTAATTGCAACTTTTTTTACATCAAGTAATATTTATTAATAAAAAACATTAACATTCTTTAGGATCGTATCTGGCCATGTTCGTAGATATGCATACATAGATGGCTTTTCAATGCTGCCATCCAATCTTGAGTCATGTATAGTCTTCGTACTTCATATGTCAACAGAGGAAGAGATACATCATGATTTTAAGCCTTTTGGTTTTATTATAAATGTCAGACACACTTATGACACAACATTCACATATTTGTTGATTTATTTATTATCATATACACCATCATATGCTTAGACACTTACCCACATGCATTCTGAATTGGTTCTATAAAACATCGAGAAATGGTAAAAATACTGCTGATAGCACAATTATATTTTATTAATGTAGCATCTGAGGATTCTACAAGAGAACCTGATATTCTCTTCATACAAAATTCAAACCTAAGCTACTAATATCTTTAACACCACAACACTGTACAACTTCTTTCTGCTGCTGTTATTCTGCTTTTGATGAAGATTATATGTTGGTTTTTTCATCATGGTTTTTCCAAACCAAAGTGCACCAAAGATGTTCTTTTTTATATGAAGTTTTAGTTTGGAGAAACATTTAAGACAGTGAAAGAAACAAAGCAAGGGAGGGAAGGATTTGAAGGGAACGACTACAAGCTCAAACTTGGAATAATAATGTACGCTACTGCAGCTACACTTTACATCAAACTGAATACAAATGTATTTTCAATCAGTCAATCAACACTTTTTGGTCAGCACTTTATTTACAGCATGATGGTTAGTCCAAAGTGCTCTTTATAGACATTTAACAAATTAAAACAACATTATTTACATAGGGAACAAGAAACAATAAGCTCAAACAGGAAAACATTCACATTAGCCATACTGCAAAATAGCTGTCAGTACATATCCATGAAACAAATGGCTTTCTGGAAAAAGATACATTTTCAGCTTACCTTCAAAAATGCATCACTTGCTCCTTATACTGTACTTCACATTACTATAGTGCTCCAGAAGACAACTTCATGGACTGTTTTATAATGCAAACGTTAGGCCACATTGTCTGATGTTGAGAAGTTTTTTTTGTATACTTTGGATTCTCCAGCAGATTACATTTTAGTTTTTAGTGAAAAAACACAAAGATATCTCAATTTAGGTTTAAACCTGATCCCTGAATTTGGGAATCAATATTGCATGATTTATTTGACAGGGACGGCGACAGTGTGTCTCAGTTTGTTCCCTTGTCTCTTCCATAGAAGGAAGCATCAAATTCAGCCACTGATGCAGGATATCGACTTGCCCATGACAAGACAATTAAATCCTCCATTGATACCAAGTTCAATTCACTGGCTTCTTATTTAAAATGTAATCGAAAAATCGACACACATCTGTCTGACATCTGCACTGCTGTCACATCAGTTGGGAAGGCTCATCAATCAAATCTGAGTAATCTGAAGTTTCTTTTTGCGCTTTTTACATTCAATCATGTGAGTCGCTCAAGCTGACGTATTCTGTTATGTGCTGAATTGGATCATTTAATCTAATCCAATGTTCTTTTCAAGCCTGCAAAAGTGAGGATAAATAAATGCTGTTTTTGTTGCACAATGCACTGAGTTTGAGCAAACTCATTTGTACAAGAATCAGAAAGTAATCTAAAAGGCTCCAACTCTGCTTTGATGAGTTGATCCTGATAAAGCTTTAAAAGCATGGGCTAAAGGGGTTGGGGACTTTGTATCAGTTCTCCTTGAACTCTTAATTTGTCATTGCTGCAGTTGCGGTAAGCACAAAAAAACATTATAAAAACATAAAATCACACACACAAAACAAAAACATCCTTTAAAACTCTTTATAAAGGCTCGTTAGCTGAGGACAAAGCTTGGGATCGAGTAGTTGAGGTTGTTGGTATTTGTGTTTTTAGCTGTTAATTAAAGCTCGAGGAAACTCCAAGTTAACTTTATATAAAGTTATAACCGATGTTGTTTTTTAAATATGTTGTTATTGATGAATATAATATTCATTACAGCCTATCAGACTCTGTTGGGAACATTGCATATCAAAAGTAAAGTGATTTACACTTTTATATGCTGATTTTTTTTTACAATGTAACGTTAGAAGATGTATTTTCATTTTTTATGGACACAAATATTGTATTTGTGTTTACTTTCATGCGTTTACAACAATGACCACGGTATGCTATAATGGGTGTAATGAATGGAAAATAACAGATTAAATTAATAATAAAAAACTATAAAATTTGTTAAAGCTTTAAACAAAGAAATAACTTGTTTTACATGTTTAATCGAGAAATTATTTGTGGAGCATGCTCTATATGAAATTGAGGTTTTGCATTGTATGCACTCAGCTAATGTTCTATTTATTTGATTTTGCCAAGTTTCACTTATTTTACGATTGCTAATACTTTGCTTACGATTGCTAATCAATACTAAACACTTGATACACACAATAGCTTTCTAAACATAAATAAAGCAATAACATGCTTCAAACACCTCTGCTAGAGATCCAAACTAAAGCAGGGATTTAAATTCAGTTAATTTTGGATTTAATTTTCCAGTTAATATTGCATTTAAAAGACACAAACTTAGATACAAACTTAATGATACAAACATTAAGTTTGTATCTTTAAGCTCTAATTTACCACAGTTTTACAAACACAAAAATGATCATATACAAAGAAAACTAAACATCGTTACCACACTGCAACAGGAAAGACAAATGGCTCGTTCATTCAATAGAAAGAGCCGACTCAAAGGAACTGTTTCATTCGTGACCGACTCATCACTAAAACCCTGTGCCTAACTTTGAAAATAGAGTAACGGCAATAATTTTTATTAATGGCTGTTAACATCCCACCACTGGCTGAAGTCAACGCTCACCGAAACAAGTCGTTATGAAAGAGAATCTTTTAGTTCAGATCGTACTATGGCCCTCCCACTTGCGTCATTAATTTATGCCGAACTCCTCCCCCAAATGTCAACATAACAGCTCTCCACTGGGGATTAGTGTTACATCATGCTGGAAGGATTGGTTTTTGGAAGTGTTTACAGCTTTATTTTTTATGAAGCTTTGAGAAGTCAGTGCAAAATTTAAATTTTTTTTACAGACACCACCAGAACCTTACAACGCCAACTTATTGCTCTGTTACTTCTGTTCTCTGTTTGCTAATGCTATTTTTGGAAAATCTGTATGCGTACAAGTTGGACTTGCTAAATGTGTTTTATTGTAAATGGAACAGTTCACCCTTACCTCACAACCTGTAATGTAAAGATTATAAGAATGTCTCTTTAAAGACATTCTCTTTCTTTAAAGATTATAAGAATGTTCAGGTTCTGTGTTTCTTAATGCATTAAAAAATAATCTAGGCCCCGGCCAATGCATATCAAGGTATTCAAGCTTTTTGTTTGTTAGTTCACCCAAGGGCTGTTTGCTAATTTCACTGATAAGTGAATAAAGCACTATAAATGTATTCCTCAATGAGCTTGAAGTATGTAGCATTACATGTGGGGTGGAAAGGTAGCGCAGTAGTGGAGTTGGTTGTCCTGTAATAGGAGGGTTTGTGGTTTGATCCCTGCCAGGTTCATTCTCCCATTGTGGCCTTGGGAGAGTCCCTTCATCCACATTGCCCTGTTTGGGTGTGTGTGTGGTCAGGAGGCCGTAGGTGCAGAATGGCAGGCCCGTCCTGTTAGACTGCCCCAGGGCAGCTGAGGGCTGCCAAAGTAGCTTATCACCACCAGTGACTGAATGTAGAGTGAACCAATAATGCTATTTGAGCTTGAGTGTCTGGAAAAGCGCAATATAAATTGAAGGCATTATTATTACTATAACCACATAATGACTACAGCATTATATTTTAATTATATTAACTGCAAAAGCGTTAAAAATCATATTGTGTGTACAAATACAGACTTTCCCCCCAAATTTTCTGGTGGTGCCTGTGTTAAAGTGTTAAACATAGGGATTTAAATGAGCGGGATAGCATTCTGGAGAGGTGTTATAATTGTACTTGTGATACCCTCAAATACTCTCAGACTGAAATCATTTAAGAGAGCTGCAATAATTTACTAGCTTGCCTCTTTTTTGCTTGGTCTATTAAAATATTGTCTGACATGCTATTCATTATGTGCTTTTTAAAGTTTTTGTTTCACACAAAAAAAATCCTTGTTGTTCTACATAAGATATCGAGAGAGACACACCATAAAATAATTAATCTATACACCTAAGCTACATATTTGAAAATTAAAAAGAAATGGTGAAATGCTGGGTTGGGCCTGAAATTTGAATCTTTCTTTATTTAATCATAATCCAATCAGCATGAGATAAAATTGGATGTGTTGCATTTGGTCCCTAAGCATATCATTCTAATAGTCAGTTTGTTAGTTGCCTGGAAACACGGAGGGCTCCAAGAAAATGGTTGACAACAAATGAAATATCAATGCAAGTGTTCCTTGAGGTCGGCTTAAGATCAGATGATTCTCTGGCTGAGCTTCTCCCTCTGTACATCTTTATTCAGAGTGAGATTCAAAGCCATCTTAACAAATTTAATTAAAAAGCAATGAGAAATATATTAATCGCTGGTAAGCTGATGGCTGCCAAGGTTAAATTTGATGACAATCTAGTAAATCGGCGGCTGTGAACAATTGAATTATTGGTATTTTTGAGACACATTTACATTTTTTTTTAATCATTGACTTTTTCAGTTAAAAAATCAGCTGTGTGTATAGATTAAAAATAGAAATGCTGAGTTTTTTCCACTATACATGTTTATATTAAGAAGCTTTATTTTATAATACAATATATGGTTTAGAAGCAGTTATATGGTTAGTTAGACAAAATTTTTACATTTTTCAAAGGGTACTTTTGCTTGGGTAGAATTTCACTGAAGTAACTGTACAGGTGCTGGTCATATAATGAGAATAACAGTCTATGCACTTAGAGCGAGCCGGTGGTCGTCTTGAAAAACAATAAAAACAGTAAAAAGTTAAGAACGACAGCAAGAGCCAAATGACAATGAGCAGAAAATATGCTGACACACATCGAAGATCTTAATCAACACTCTGGTTAAAAGATTTAGAAGGTCAGATAAATCAAATGCTAAAGAATTTCTAATGTTGTAGGCATTCTTAGTGTCCGCAGATATAGAAAAGTGATCTCATGTTTTTTTCAGAGTGAGTTTCCTGATGTTTTGCTGAAAATATAGCTTCCAAAAATAAGTGGGAATTGTGTGAGCTATAGTGTGAAGGTGTGAAAATGCTAATTTACCCTTGTCTGACTGACATGTGACTCATTCAACTTAGTTTATAACAGGCCAATAATTACTGTGCTAAGGCCATTATTTCAACTCTTTACATCTGCAAACTCCACTTGATTTTAAATGAAATTGTACGTAGTACGATCTGAATTCATACTATGGTATTTATTCTTAGAAATTTGAGATATGTACAGTTAGATAAAAGAGAAAGTTACTTAATGATGTAGAGAGGCAAGTAGTTTGAAAAGCAAACTAGCTGTTTCAATTGAAAAAACAATTAAACAAACATACAAAAGGTGGAATTTTAAAGTGTCTCTATTGTGATTTTGAAAAGGTCACTATTTGGCTTTAGGGATCTCCAAAAACAAGTTGACAGGCATTCAAGGAAAAAAACTTTAATTGTCTTTGAATATGCATTTGAACAGATGGATGTTTGGATTGATAAAAAAAAAGGTTTACATGATGATGGATAGGTGAGTGGCACTTTTCAATATACAACAATAATCATAAATATGTAATGAATAATAGAGTTAGCTACTGAAAAATAAGTTTCCTATTCCTTAATTTTATTTTTAAGCTGATTATACACCCTCCTAATGAAAACCAACACCAGCATGACGGCAACTTTATTTTGCACTTCTCATCTAAGTAAACACTGAAATTGTTCTCTATTGAAGCTGGAAGAGCTAATCGTAAAAGGAGAGAAGAAAGGAAAGCCGGAAAGAGAGTGTGAAAGTCTCCGAGCACCTTAATTTATGCCCTCCCAAGGGACGGGCCCATCACTGCCCGGAGACTCCGCCTACTCCACCAGTCACCTCCCTCACAGGCAGGCAGGGACCTTAGACACACATTCAATATGTTTAATGAAATGCTAAAAAAAAAACTCATTATTACTAATGCCCAATATAACGATTTAAAATTTCTATCACAATAAACAGAAATGTATACAGTAAAAATGGTTTCTTAAATGTATAGGTTTTTATACTCACAAATATATATTTGCCTTGATTTAAAAAGTTTCTTCAGCATTTGCAAATCTTGTCCTGTGCATTTGTGGAATTTGGCACAGATCTATTGACAATATTCAATCAAGTTTTTTTAATAGTGCTTTTTAGAACTTGCTTTCAAAGCGACTTCACAAAGTCCTAGTGTGGATCAGGTAGAGTAAATAGGAATTCCCTCTGTGAGGTCCTTGGGAGCCTCGCTGACTGAGGAAGGTGCTAGTCAGCTCCCCAGCAAAAAAAAATATACATAGTTCCATCAATGAAAAGTTCGTTGGACTCCACCTGAAATATTTAAATATATAAGACAAAACAGAAACTAACTAACGAAAAACAATTGTTAGGAAAATGTAAGACAACAAACAGGTGATCAGCATCAGCTCCAGGATGAGTGATAAATGATGAGGATAGGTTAGAAAGGCACATTGAACCACTCAGTTTTTTATTTCAACAGTTTGTATGTTTATAGCGCTCAGACACCATGTGTGTTTTGACAATAACAAGGAGCCAATTATTTAAATGCTAGATTAAACAGATATGTTTTTAATTTAATTTTGAACTCTGTGAGCGTAGCTGAGCTCCGGAGTTTGTTCCAGAGCTACGGGGCTATACATGACAACACTCTTCCTCCTCTGGTGAATTTACTAATCTTTGGAATAATCAATAGTCCTACATCTTGTGATCGAAGTGAGCAAGCTGGAGTATATCGTGATAGGCCGGAACCAAGCCATTCAGTGCCTTAAAGCATGTAGATTGACAGTAGGGTGGGTCCCAGAACAGATCATTGAGGAACTCCATACTCTACTTCTATTGTGACTGATGAGTTTACATTTACATGAACAAACTGACTCGGGTCAGAGAGGTAAGAGTTAAACCATCATAGAGCCTGGCCCTGGATGCCTGCATTGTTCTCTAGTCTCTCGAGGAGAATCCTGTGATCTATCGCATCGAATGCTGCAATGAGATCTAGCAGAAATAGAAGAGAGATATTTTATTGATCTCATTGAAGTAAAAGATCGTTTGACATTTTAACCAGCACAGTTTCTGTGCTGTGATGTGTTCTGAATCCAGTTTGAATATCTTCATAAAAGCTGTTCTTATGTAAGAAGGAGCTGAGCTGTGCTATTACAACTTTCTCTATTATTTTGACAAGAGCTGAAGGTTAGAGATTGGCCTATAGTTGAATAACTCTGGAGGATCCAGGTGCGTTTTCTTGATTAGGGGTTTAATTACTGCATTTTTAAGCTGTTTAGGAATGTAACCTAGCAATATAGATGAGTTTATAATATTCAGAAACGGTTCTTGAAATATTTGTAGCAATTCTTTCAGTAATTTTGTTTCTAAAGGCTAGAGAGAGCATGTAGTTGATTTAGATGCTGTGATTATTTTCAGCAGTTCTTTCAGGTCAATATTTGAACAATTTTGCAGCGAGTGAGGCAAAGGCATAGAAATTTGAGTTAAGCTGTATAGATTGGATATGAGTTTTAGTGATTTTGCATGTAGTAGATGTACTTTTATTTGAGAAACAATAAAATCAATGCTGCTAAATTTTACAACTGCAAATTGAATCTGTCAACGTTTGACTGTTTAGTAAATTAGCCATTGTTTCAAATAGAAGGTGTGGATTATTTTAATTTGTTTTTAATGATTTGTGATAGTAGTTAGTTCTTGCAGTTTTTAACGCTAGTCATATAGAAATGCTCTCTTTCCAGGCACTTTTGAATTCCTCCAATCAAGCTTTTTTCCATTTACGCTCATAGTTTCTGGTTTGTCTTTTTAGCACCTTTGTATTATCATCTGATGGCCTGTCTATCTTTGACTTGATTTAATTTAAGCGGGGCTACAGTGTCTAGGCTGCTAGCGAGAATATTATTTCAATATAATAATCCAAGCTTGTTATGAAGAATTCATTTTAAATAAACATCCTCGCATAATCAGGGGGGTGGCGGGTTGTGTTAATCGTTTTGTGCTTGTGGTCGTATTTAAATAAAAGACGAGCTTTAAAGCATTGGACAACTGTGAGTGAATCCACTGACCTGAAAAGGGGGTCTCTTCAGTACTCATAAGAATGACATGGTGTCAGGCGCGGAGGCCAAACGAGGAATGCGGATCCCAAATGTGTGACAGTCTTATAGTAATTGATTTAAGAAACAAATGACTAGAGCAAACAAAGCAAAACCCACGAGGGGGAAAACAACGAATAAGATACAAACTGAAAACTGGTTTAAACAAGAAGACAACTTACAGCACCAGACCAGAAGACAACTTACAGCACCAGACCAGAAGACAACTTACAGCACCAGACCAGAAGACAACTTACAGCACCAGACCAGAAGACAACTTACAGCACCAGACCAGAAGACAACTTACAGCACCAGACCAGAAGACAACTTACAGCACCAGACCAGAAGACAACTTACAGCACCAGACCAGAAGACAACTTACAGCACCAGACCAGAAGACAACTTACAGCACCAGACCAGAAGACAACTTACAGCACCAGACCAGAAGACAACTTACAGCACCAGACCAGAAGACAACTTACAGCACCAGACCAGAAGACAACTTACAGCACCAGACCAGAAGACAACTTACAGCACCAGACCAGAAGACAACTTACAGCACCAGACCAGAAGACAACTTACAGCACCAGACCAGAAGACAACTTACAGCACCAGACCAGAAGACAACTTACAGCACCAGACCAGAAGACAACTTACAGCACCCGACCAGAAGACAACTTACAGCACCCGACCAGAAGACAACTTACAGCACCCGACCAGAAGACAACTTACAGCACCAGTAAGGGGTAATGAACCGTAACCAAAAGAAAACTGATGGAAGCTTATAAAGGGAAACCAATCAAACATAACGAGGGAAACTACAGGTGTACTAACTGAAAGCTCTAACAAGAAAATGAGAAGGGCGGGGAAAGGGAGGAGAAAACTAGACCATGTGCAAAAACAAACAAAACAAATCAAAGATGGCCACTGTCAGTCACATGGCTTGAGCCATGTGGCTGGAGGTGGCAAAACAAAATAAGAGAGATAACTGACTGAAAACAAGGTAAAACCAAAACTGAAGGAAGGACTGTCAGTGATCTGACCCCTGGCGACAAAGAAGACACTTGGCATATCCTGACACATTGTATCAACAACTTAAGAAATCAGCCAATGCAGATGAATCAAAGGACCTAAAAAAAGCAGGCTGCTAAATACATTTGAAAGGAACAGGCACCAATGATTTACTTCCCTAAAATAATCGGTGCTCATAAGTCCAGTCAGTTGAAAAAGAATGACTCGCTATTAGAAATTAAATAAAAAAAAAGAAATGGGAAGGTTGAAAAACTATGAATTAAAGACGGGTGCAACAAAGATGTTTTTTCTTTTATGAGTCTGTCTCTTTAATAGAACCTGGTACCTGTGTTTTCATTGCTGCATGTTTCGCTGCTGAGGTCATGCACTCTGAAAGGCAATATTCTTCTGCTCTAAATGAAACTGTCTAGATACAAATCTCGCGCAGAAACACAATGGCTTCTTGTGACAGGCCTAGATTGAAAGCGGGGAAAATATAATGTTGGATGTAGCACCGCATTCTCTGTCTTTGGAATTAAAGTTTGAAATCACAGACATAACCTTCAGTGACTGCCTTTAAATGTACACTTTTAATCTGATTACTATCTATCAGATTTATCAGATTAGATTTATAGTCAGTTGTCTCAATTTTGCACATATTTAAAGCATAGTGCAAAGGGGTTAATAAGGCTTCTTGTTATCCATTTGTGCATGCATGTAAACATTGCATCATGTTCAAAATGAGAATATCAGTTCTGTGTATGTGGATTCAGTGCATATGTTGTATAAAGAACAAACATGAATTTAGGTCACCAAAGGTATGCGTTCTATGCTAACTGGATAGCTTTTTTGTGTTCATGTGAACAATGAGATCATATTCAATAAATTTTATTCATAATTGATTAACTTCAACATGTATGCATATAAAAACTGTGTTCCTGTAAAAATATTTGTTCTGAATTGATGCAGGATTGATAAACCGGTGCAGCAGATAGGTGTTTGTGTGCGTGTGAGATGCTGAGATGCAATTTAGAGGAGGAGTATTTGCCGCTACATCGACCTTCTGTTTTAAGCCTCAGAAACAAAAGCTTTAGTGTGCAGCGGTTTCATTGATTCGTGTGTGGTATAGTGTGTTTCGCCATGACTGTGTTTGTGTGTGTTTTACTGGACCTGCATACACAGCTTCACCATCCTCCTGCTTTAAGCCTCAGACAAATCCTTTGTGTGAATGAGTTAGCTTGATCCAGCAGCAATTAGAGAGAGCAGAAGTGTCTTATTTAGATGCAGATTGTGCTCAAGTTCATGCACACCCCTCACATCCAGACTGAGAAGCAGTTTACTGCGAGACAATGCCAGAGTAAAAAGTCACAATGGAGGTGAAAATGAGAAGATGGCAATTCAGCAAGTGAAGGTGAACAGAAGGCATGACGAATGTCCTCATTAGTCTGTTACCATTAGCAATTAGGAACTTCTATGTAGTTAAAATCTATGTTCTGTTTAAAATGTCCTGTTTTTCTTTTCTTTTTTTCCACCACCTTCACAACCTACACAGACATGTTTTATTAATAGGTGCAATAAATTAAAACACCAGTGCAAATCAGCTTTTGGTCATTTCTATTTACTTGTTTAATAGTGTACTTGTTTTCTTTTTTGTATCAGTTTTACATTTATTTTTATATTCAAAATGTTATTGTTAACTTTCCTGGGGTTTTTTTCTAGTTGACTGTGTATATTTATAAACTACAGCATTATACCAAGCTTGACTATTTGTTCATATAACTATATACTGATACCACCTTCCCATACCTTGTGATAACACAACCACCGAAGTTTCAGGACTGCAGGAACAGAATGTTAGGTTCAGTCAAGTAAAAAAAATTAATGATAAGGCTACCAGCATCACTTATTAGTATCAGTATCGGTGGGTAACTGGAAAAAGTATTGCTAATCATACTCTGCCTTTAAAATGCCTTTAGTATTGGTGCAACACTTGTAAAAATGTTTAAATCTAGTACTTCTATGTTTTTCTCTTGGTTTTTTTGGAGGGAGGTATTTTGTTAGTGGTTATGAGTAGATTAGTAACAATATACTTAGTTATATACTTAAATAAATAACTTTATTTAAGAATGTTATGACTTCTCGTTTGTGGAACTGATAGCTATTGTTAAACAGACACAATTGGAAGCTGTTTGTGAATAAATGATTTGTGAGTAAATCAGTCCCTGGTTGCAGTTTGTTTTACTTCTAAGAAAGCTTCCCCCAAAAATATAAATGAAACAAGTTTGTGTATTTAGTCAAAGCTTATAATAGCTTAAAAGCATTTCATTCATGGGTATTAACACGATAGCTTATACTCAGTTCATCACAACATCTACCGGTGTAACACAAAGAGTCCATCGGAGCCAAACTGTCAACGGATGGTAACACTTGTTTTTCTGCTTGGTTTAAGCTGAATTCAGCATTAACGGCTGTTTCCTTCTCAAATTTAAAAAAAGAACAAAAGAACAAATCTCAATATTTCTAGCAACATTTCAGAAAACGTTTCAGAAATGTGTTTATGGCCAACCTCAGCAATGATTGGAAGAAAGATTTGAGATGTAATTTTCGAGAGAAAGGACAGTGTTTAGTGATTGTTCCAATCAGTCTGACAGGAAAATGTTTCTGCTGGAAATCTGTCTGACGTGTTTTTTGTTTTACTGACAGTTCAAAAATAACCGGAGTGATGGGTTGCATATGATAAATCAACCCAAATCATTGGCATGTTTTTCTTGTTTAGTTAAGGAAAATTTGGATTGTCTCACAAACATTACAGCATTGCACAGGTTATAATTATTATTATATTCATGTAGTGCTCATATTTTTGTTTTTATAAAGATAATATTAACTTGACTTAGGGTAATAAGAGGGTAATAATTTGATCAAAATTAAGATGGATAACTTCATAATCTATTTATTATTCCACATACAATATAATCGACTGTTTTAGATTTTTAATTAAAGGTATAATGTTAGTTGCATTTTTTATATTCTTAACTTTCAACCCATTTCTTTCCATCCTATCATCCTTTATATTATATTGAACTTTCAAAGAAAATTTTATGGTCAACTTTTTGCACATCGTAGTCTAAATCAACACAATTCTTGAACTGTAATGTGGCCGGTGCTTGCACCACAACAGCACTATAACAACCCACCTATCGAGATCTAAAGCAACGAGCAGTTTAAATGTCAGTTTACTTTAAACCCAAGTGTTAGATCGATTGATTATCTATCTATCTATCTATATATCCATCCATCCATACTTATTGTTCATATTGTTTAACTATTGCTAAACCCAACTGCAACCACAATCAGATCCCCAAGTTTTGATCAATGGGTGTTTTTAATACATAGATGTATTTACACAGGCACCTAGTATTACCATATTTGTCTCTGTTCTTTGATAGTTTGCATCAACTTAAGTTTTACCCGTTTAAAAATACACAAATTAAGACATTGATAACAAGTTTTTCTTTATAATAGTTGTTTGAGTTAATGTAGATGTTTTACAGCTGTCACGTATTGACAGATTTGCAAAGGAAAATGTTCTTAGTGTAGTTTCAGGGTTTGTTACAGTCACTGGTCCTAAAATAGTGAGTGTAAGGGACACTAATAAGCACATGAGAGTCCAGATGCACTAAAGGCTAATTAACAGAGACGTTGATGGGAACATTGAGTTTTTCTGTGAATGTGAACAATAAGGTGGTCTCCATGGTGACGGTCATTAGATGAGCCTGAACAATGATTTTCTGTAAAACCCAGAGAATAAACACATTATGAGACAACAGCTTCACTGTCACAATTCATATTCATGTTTTATCATTTTTTTATTAGTGACTCTTTATTCAGTTTAAACTCAAGAATCAGGCACAGTGGAAATGTTTCAGAACAAAGCTTGTTTTTTTGTACTCATAAGAACTTTGACTTTTTTTCATAGATATTGAACATGGGTTGTTGAGGGCTTGACATTTCTATAGCATACATTTCTAACTTATCATGATGCAAAATTCTGTAGGCACTGTTTACATTAGAACAAATTGCTCAAGAAGAATTTGTGCACTTATACTGCTAACCCCACTCACAGCAAGGAGACAGTAAGAAAATTCTAATATTTTCTGAACACGCACACTGAATGCAGACAGAACAATCACATTCAATGTCTTTAGGCTTTAAGATGACCAAGATCCTCGATGAGGCAAGATGCAGATCAAGGAGGTGAGTAATCATAAATCAAATATAGAAAATACACAGAAAATATTTATAATGTAAACAAAGCCACTTGAAATGTAATATATTCTGTAACTCAAACAATAGATTTGTAACAGTAATAGTCGTAATAGTTAGAATCTATGTGTGAGACAGGTGATGTTAGAGACGAGATGACCAAGTGAAAATGACCTCTATAGCTGAAGCCTCATTCCCTTAGACAATCTAAGTTCATATATTGGAATGATAGAAAGGGAATTGTAGTCCTTTTTAAAGAATCCATTATGGCTACTCCGGTACCATACGGCCAATCCAACATAGTAAAGAATCATCTGTGTACCATAGTTGGTCCCCAGATGGCTCAAAGATACAGATTTTCTCAGCACAGACTGTAAACAATTTTAACAAACAAAGCATAGCAAATACTAAAACATTACTCATCAAATAAAATGCTAATGTTTAAGTACATTGTGGTAAACAATGTTAATAACAATGCTACATGTTTATAGTATTTTATGGTGCCTGGGGCACAATTTGTAAAACCATGGCTAGTCATACAGTCTGCTCCGGGTTCGAATCGCAGGTATTCAGGTTTTTTCTCCCCCAAAACACATTTTAATTGTCTCGATAAGTCACAATTAAACATTTTCACATATAAAATAATGATTTAAAAAAGAGTTATGATAAAAGAACAGCTTTATGGAATTGTATTGAGAATAACACTAAAGCACTCGGTTAAATAGGTTTTATCCCCAAGAATCTTTATTCTTACAACATCATAAATATGCTTGCCTTAATTTGTATATAAGTGTATCAACAATTAACAAACACTAACAATAGTCTAAGAAATGCAATCCTTAAAGTGTGACCTTTGGCAGCGAAACTGCGAGTAATTAACAAATGAAAAACACGTTACTGTCCAACTCGCAACTGTGACGAATTGACGATAGAGTCATTTAAGAGTGCGTGATGACTTCGCTGCACAAAATTTCTTGGATTTCTTTAAATTAACCAGTTGAGTTCAGAGTTGTTTGTTCGAACTACTGACACCATTTATCAAAGGTTCGGACAGTCTTGAAGATGCAAGCGACTAAGCAACATACTTTTAAAAATAGTTAACAGTTAACCTGTTTAACATGAATATATACAAAGGTATCAAACTAAACGGTTTTATTTTGTTAAAAGAGCCGGACTGAGTCACATGATCTTACTGGTTGCACTAAATGTCTTTTATTCACTAAAACAAATCAGTTCATGAGAGTTGTTTGTTCAGACTATGCTTAATCAAGGGGTAACCTCTTGCTTTCCCTCTTGATCCGTGATAAGAAGTGACTAAACTGCAGTACCCCGAGCAGCCATCTGAGACTGATTCCAAAAGGGAGCAAGTTCTCACTCACTCCAATGTTAAAACTAGCCAACTTTGTAGCTGAAAAAAAACAAACACGTTTCTTAGCTACAGGTACAGCTACAGGTTTATCTCACTGGTGCGTAATCATCCGAAGCTGGCCTCTTCCAGTTGTCCAACCTTGGTTTCCAGGGCGCGTCTGAGGCGCGTCACGTGACTGAAACTCAGAGCTGTCCGCATAAAGAAAGTATTAAAAGAAAGTCAATGATTTCTGTCCTGTCTGTGAGTTTTATAAATAGGTAATTGGCCATTTATTTTTCATATTCTGCTTATCATTCATTCCTAAAATAAATAAATAAATAAACTAAATATTCTTACATTGCCTCAAACCCGAGTCTCCCACACGAGAGTCAAATACATTACGCATCAACGACTCAACTTTATTTCTGTGATATTTAGGTAATAAAATATACGGACATATAAAAACAACAACGATAAGCTAACTTGAGACATATAAAGTAGTAATGTTAAGTTTTGTTTTGTTTTCGAACTTAATCAGCCCAGGCGACTGTTTGCTTATTGATGAGGTGAAGGTGTCACCCAGTGACAATAAAGAAGCAACATAAAAAATTTGATTTGAGGTGATTAGCGGTACCGCAGCAGTCATTTCTTTGATCATTTCACCATCTTTCTGTTTGGCTGGCATGCTTTTTACTTGACTTGTAGAGTTTTCAAGGAGCAGAACAGTGTTTATGTGGATGAGTTTTTATTTCTTGTAAACGCAGGTTAAACAAAAATAATCTAAATAATTGTGCATCAATAATAATCTCTTTTAGAATGCCAGAATAAACATGGTTACACCGCCTACACACACATGAATCTGTAGCGATTGGCCAACATTACAGTGAAATGCTGATCCGGATACATGTGGATAAAGAGCATATAGTTCATATACGAAGAAAGCTGATAAATAATGAATACATATGAAGGATTCCAAGCTCCAGAAAGACATCAGTAAAGCATTGTTGTTTCTATCCTTGCGACTCAAGGCCCCTAACATTCTCTTCTGAGTCACCATACAAGAACGGGGATAGTTTGCAATTCCACAAGCAAAATGTTGGCATTGAAAAACAGATGTAGAACTGAATTTTAGCTTGTATATTAACTCTCACAATAACTTATACTAATCCTATTTGATGCTATTGGCAAATTAAATGTAAAAATACCACAGCATGCAAGCTATCCCGTTTGAAGAAAATGTGGGATAGTTGTTCTTTAAGTCCATTTGTCATGTTCAAGCACAACTTCAGGTCTAAGCTGCACTGTATTTAATTTCCAATCAAGCTTTTTCTAGAAGTCCTGAAAATATTATGCTCACAAGTGAGGAAAGCAATTTTCCAATAAGTTCAGAAATTGTACATGGGACCGGTGATCACTCATGGTCTTATTTGAAATAAATTATACTAGATGAATAGCTTGTTTTGTTTCCCAAAAGATCAGTATTTCAAGGTGCTTTACAGAAAAAGGGCATCAAAGACTAAACTAGAATTTGTAAGGTTTTAAATAGAAGTAAGATGTTTTTTTTTTACAAAGACTGTTACACATAGTTAAGTTTTATAGGGTTTATTTATGTTATGATCAACTATGAAAATATAATGGTGTTGAATGATACCTTAATCATAAAATATTCAATTTTGCTGCAGATGACCTTTCATTGTTGTTGTTAAAAAAAAATTCAAATTAATTTTCCTGTTCAGTACCTGTACTTTATCTCAAACCTGTACTCTATCAAGCAATTTATACAACACTAATGATTTTTACTTTAAATTACTGCATTTTTCTGGCTTTCTAAGTAATTTGAACTGGTTAATTCTAATAACAGTCTCTCAAACTGAGCGTGGCTAATTAGATCAAGCCAAGACCTTGCTCCCCTGACTCTAAGATTTGTCACATGGCTGATTCATTTATGCAAATGAGCTTATCCACATGGGAGATGAAATGGAGGTGGCAAATTAATAGTAATATCACTGACAGCTTCCCTGGATGAAGCTACTATTGACCTTTGCTTCAGCTCACAGTGGATCCAGTCAAAAGCCACATTACAATATCACACTTTTTTTTAGCTACAAGTTCCTGACATTTAAGAGGGATTAAACAGATGAGTTTGCCACTGTAATGTCTCAAAATATAGTATAAAGGACAAATAATTCAGGAAAGAACAAAAAATTGGGAATCGATGACATTTCAGTCTTTCCAGGACATTAACTGTAATTAGTCATATATTGTCATATATAAATATATTTTTGGTTTAATAGCAATATTTCTTGTCTCAATTATTGTGTCTGTCTTTCAAAAGTCATAGAGTTATGCAGAGTTTATTTTACCGTTTGTCTGTAAACAGTCCCTTCACTTCTGCTAAGTAACTTTCCAAAATCATGTTAGCCTTGCATTGAGTGACTTACTCAGCTCTGCTTTGGAAAATGGTTTCATAGCTTATAATGGCTCCAAGCGTGGGCTATTTGTCATCACACCAAACTCCTCAGAGAGGTCATTATATCTGCCACTTAGCTGACAAATAATACACTGAATCATATTTCGACTTCCATCCAACAGCTTCTGCTAATCTGAGCCAGAGAACCCAAATACATACGGCTTTCACATACGGCTTCAGAGAGATGACCAAAGCAGAGAGAAATATTTGCAGAGATGATTACATCTGATGTTATCAATTTCAATGTTTCATGTTAAGTAAATTTTACAATCTCTGCTTTGGATAATGGTTTTTATAGTTCCCTTTCCAATTGTTATAGTTCTAATAAACTAATATTTTTTTCTCAAAATGCCTTGCATCTACGTATTTGCGTCTTCATTAGATGTGTTTCCTTGGACCAGTGAATAAATTACTGGTAAAATCCTTGTAATTAATTAATAAAAATATTTGCTAAATTAATATAATCATGTTAATATGTTGTACTACGGATCCAGTGAATGGATTACAGTAACCCTGGAGTATTTTACCACAAAAAATAGTTTCTTCTTCAGAGCAGAAATTGAAAAATTGTAAAAGAGAAAAGCAGCAAGAGAAAGCTAGGCCCATCATCGAGTAAGTTTGGAAAATAAAATTACTCTGTTTATTCAAACAGAGTAATGGGCTGGTGTTTGGGCCTAGACTGGGTTTAAAATGGTGTAAAACATGTTCCAATCCAACCCTGATGGGGATGATGGTGGAGCATTTGAAGCATGCAGAGACTTCACACAGCTTTAGTGATCTGGTGAGATCAGAGAGAATATGGGAGCCAGCTGGTTCTGGAAACTCCTCCAGTTTTGTTTCTTGAAGAATTATAATGTATGTCTAGACATCACATAGTGACATTTCCACACTAATATTCACAAATTTTACTGATCGTCCTTGAGAATTATTTCTAGATATTAGAAAATACAAATACAATATTTATGAGACTGACCTTTCCCCAGTCAAGTAGAGTAAAAAATGTGTTCCAAATTTGGTGTGAATCACTCAAAACTATACATATAAATCTATATTTTTAGTCAGAGCCATGTCCTAAGGGGCCAATTAATAAGAAGAAACAAAGTTTATCTCAAATAAAGCACTTCTGTGATTGTTAAACGCACCAGGGAATGCCTGCTGAAGTCTATGATTTAGGATCAGAGCATAGGGAGGAAACGACTGCTTTCTGACCCGGACAGGATGATGAATGAGACCAAGGAAAACAGAGGTGTGCAAAAGCCATGCAGGCAGAGATTGAAACGCTCTGATCAGCTCGAGGAGAATTGGAGCTAAGTAATAGGTCAATTTGAGGCCCATGGAGCCTTTCAGAGCCAAATACTGGAACACGCTCTTTCAATTTGAAAAGTGAAAGGGGAAGGCTATGCCAGAATTGCTGAACGATTATTCCACGTGTGCAGAGCTTCTGCCTATGCATTGCTAACATTCTATACTCTGAAACAATAGTGTAAAACAAGTAAAGGTAAACATTTCATTACAACTTCTTTTATTATAATCCTGTCAAAATAACATTCTGCAATAGATTTGTGAAGTTGGTTAATTCAAAGTTTGTTCGTCATTTTCATTTATTTATTATTTATTACTTGTTTATTAATGTGTCTGAATTAAAGCTTTAAAATGTTCCGAAAAACATTTTTTAAAGCAGTGCAGCCTTGCAGTATGTGGCTGCAGTCCAAAAGTTGAAGCTTTGGCTTTTTAAGTAAATTTATTCATAGTAGAGTTATTTTTCTCTTTTTGTACAGTTTGATTGCGTAGGTGAGAAAGCAGCGGTTGAATCGAATGTGCACGTAAAGTATTAAAAAGTCAAGCATCACATTTTTTAAGCTTACACTTTACTCTGTTTTACTATGTTTTTTAACTAAATGACTAAACATTTACATTATGCATTTTGGCAGATGCTTTTCCCAAGTGAATTACTCCAGGGGGGAGAGATGGTATGCAACACGCAAAGCCAAAGTCTAACATGGGTTGCTTGTATTCGAAGTTATAACACCTGACCAATCAACCATAGAAGGAAAAAAATATTTTGTTAAACTGTAAACATTTTCATGTCGGTTGATCAAATTAACTTTCTTTATATTCCAGATTCATGAGTTCACTCTTGCTTATAATTGTCTAGTATCTCAAGCATGGTTGGCGAGAGTGTTAGTCCATGATTTATCTAATGGTGATTATTGACTGTATATAACATGGACTTAGTGTCTGTGATGTGGTAAAGTTAAAAGAGGCTCAAAGTGGCCAGCCAACACTCAAAAACTTATATTACACATATATACCACATATTACTTTATTCTTTTCACAGACTGTTCATGAATATCAAAACTAGCGATCTCAATCAACAAACCTAATGGAGCCCTGGGTTTATACATGTTTTTTTCAGCTCCAAAGTTGAGTTTTAGCATGGGAGTGAATGACAACCTGCTCACTTCTGTAGTTCTGTAGTCAGCCTCAAGTGGCCGGTCAAGGAACGGCACTGTAGTCAATTCCTTTACACATCGAGAGGGAAAGCAGGAGGTTTGCCTCTTGATGATATGGAAATATTTTGGTGTTTACAATTACATACATTTATATTACATCTACATTAATGCATTTAGCAAACATATGATGTAAAGTGAACAATCAATAAATGTTATGATACATCGACAAATAATGTTTAAGAAAAGGTGTAATCCTTGTGGAACTAAAAGAACCCCAGTCCAAGAGAAGATGAAATATAAACATATTCTCCTAAAGGGTCGCCAATAAAAGAGAAAAAATTGACAATCATCCTGGAGCATTGCATTAAGATGGGGACTGTGTATCTACAAAATTAAATTATTTAAGCGGTCTTTGCTTTTCTTTCAGGAATTAGAGAAATGACGTAGCACACCGACAATCACACAAACATTTTTAAAATAAAATAATTTTCACTATTAAAATAATAACGTCTCTGAGCATTCTGTCATCTCTTTGTTCTTGCATTACTGGTTCCTTTAAACCATCTGCTTCCACATATGTAGCTCTCTCCTCTCATTAGTCGCAATGAAGTATAACATGCGATGCGATGCGATGTTGTCACAGGCCCTCTCTGGACTAACCCATAAGCCAGCCAGACACAGACACCTTGTTTTCCATATTTCCATTGTCATCTACACCATCACCATCTCCTTTGGTTTAAAGAAGAGTCTCTAAAAAGTCTGCGTCGTATACAGATCTTGGCCATTTTGCCTCAACATTAATGCTGAGCTTGCTTGCATCACATATTGCCTACATGGTAGAGAGAGTAAATTATGTAAATTATTTAAAATACTAACTTATTAAAGAAAAATAGCTCTGCCATGTTGCAATGGAATTCCTGTTAACATAATCTCCCTCATTTATATAAGAAGCTTTTATAGGAATGTGGGTACCATTTCAAAAAACATTTGATAACCCTCAGTTGAAAAGTGATCATAAAATGTGTTTTAACCATATTAATTAAATGAGAACATTAAACCATATTTAATCTGTAAATGCTTTCTGTCACAAAATGTGCATTAAAAGACAAATAACTCTTTAGGTTTATTCTTTTTTACTTGCTGAGGTTTTCTCCTTGAAAACTGTACAAAAGTATAGGAACCATTTTAATGCCGTGCACACTGTACAAGTAAATCTACGTACAGTTCCTACCTGCTCTGCATCGCCCACATTGTACAGAATTGTTCTAGTTGCAGTCAAACAAACGAAGAGCAATGCAGAGAGCATTTCTTGACTCAAGCATAGATTCATCGTTTGTTGCACTCGAAATGTGCCTTTCCAAAATGATTCAATAAATGAACTATTATCTTGAAAACAATTACTTGGGTTGAAAAAAAATTATATTTACTTTGGTCAGAAAACACAACATTAAGCTGCTTTTTACTGTCAACATGTTGAAAATGGCAAGCCAGGCTCATTGACACCCTCACCTTCTTCTCTCCTTTTTCTACATTGCAAAAATCGAATCTAAGCAAAGCTGAAAATGCTTAAAATTAGATAGAAAATCTTGATTTTCTTATTTTAGGAAGAATTTTCTAGTTTATACTTATCGGGTATAGATTATTCAGCTTATTTTGAGAAAATATCTCCTACATTTTCTTTAGGAGAAAAAAAGCGCTTATTCCAGTCATTTATTTTCTTGAATTAAGAAACTTTGTAAAACAAGCTGTTGATTTTGTCAGAACACCCAGACAGATTATCAAGTTTTAAGACCACTACTGACTAGATACAAGTTAAAATATTCTAGAGTCAGTGCAGTTTCATAGGTTGGAAAGACTTGTTTTGAGAGTTTTAGATCCAGCAGCATTTATTAGCTAGACATTTTAACTAATTTTAAGAATTCTTGGCAAGTCAGATTTGCTTACCTCATTGGCAGATTTTTTTTTTCTTAGTCCAAGAGTGCGTTTTTTGCAGTGTACCCCTCGCCTCCTGCCTCAACCGACACAATACTCAACCTTTATTTCAACATTGGCACCGCCATTGTTTTAGCTGTAAATTTAGTAAAATAAACAATAAATGTGACAATTCACCCATTTGAGTTGAAGCTAAACACCAGTACACATCCCAGAACATTTAGATAATTGGTGTAGAAGATGTTTTTATATTTAAGATGTATCTTTTAACCACTAGAGGGTGTAGGTCAGCCGTCCCCAAGCTTTTTAGTGGCACAGATCGGTTTAATGTCTGACAATACAACAAAATAAAAGTAAAGTAACCTATCACGTGACCAGGAAGAGCTCCTTAACCTGCGTCAAGAGTGCCATAGACGGATGTAACTAAGACGTTTTTCAAAATAAAAGATCATTCAGATTCCAAAATAACCCTTGACCCTAAAAGCCCTGTTAACAGCTAACATTTGTTGAGCCGTTTGTCCATAAATATACATGGCATCAGCACATAAAAATTGTGACACTTTCTGACACATTATTTAATTTTATTTTATTTTAATGAATGATAAATATGTAGAACTAATGTGTGTTTATTTATTAAAACTTTACTTTCTACCATTATGTTCTGAGGAATATGTGTTTACAAATAAGTATTTAAGAGCACTATTTCTTTTTAGTAAATTTTACCAAATCTGTAAGTGTTGCACCAAATTAAAATACTTTTAAAGTAAAAGTTATGCAATATTTAAAAAGTGATAGCTATATTTTAAAAACAAACACTAAGACCTTGTCCAAACATATTTTGCTAGTTTTGCAAACATGTGTTTTAAACACAGAAGCTTTTCAATTCGGGGAAAATAAAATCCAGTGTAAAGTAAAGTCAGTGTAATTTGAGTTTTTTGTTACATGCAGAAAAAAATAAAATAAAAAATTGTGTACGATGAACAGAGTCGGAGTTTACTATAAAAACGTTCTGTATAAGGAAAGGTGAATTGGTTTGTTAAGTGTTTCTTTAGACAGCTCTAAAAATATTCTGTGTGATTTAAAAGTTATTTAGGATCAGTCAATGGCAGGTGAATTTAATATTGGATAAAAACAGGAGAGATTTTGATTTTCAAACTTTATTGAAAAACCTTGCTGTGAAAAAGAAAATTTGTCCAGGTAATCCACTTTAAACTTGTTAATTGACTACTTTCTCTGTTTACAAATGTTGGAAAGACAAATCAATATCTTTACAGGCCAGGTCTATTAATCTGTTTCTTGGAGTCCGTATCACACAAACTTCAAGGTCAATAAATATAGCATCGATTTCAGCTCCAACTTGAAAATGCATTTTCTCAGAAAACAAAATAATCAACTATGTCTTTAGACTGTAAATGTGTTTTGTATTTTGCACTTGCTTTGCTGATGCCAGACATCACAGGAGAACAGCTAGACTTGTTCGAGGTTTTTAGAAAGGCAACAGTAACTCAAATAACCACTCATTACAACCGAGGTATCTCTGAACGTGCATCAAACCTTGAGGTGGGCTACAGCAGCAGAACACTACACTCACTGCTACTCCTGTTAGCTAGGTCTTGTGAAAGAACAGATAAAATAGAGGCGATAACGAGCATGTCAACACCCAATCTAATTATCTGTTCCTGCTTCTCCCAAAACTTCACTTAGCATCATAGAAGCCCAGCCGACAAATCTGGAGCAACTGCATGATGCTGTCGTGTCAATATGGAGACCACTCTCTGAGGAATGTATCTTTCACCTTATTTATTCTATGCAATGAAAGATTGACAGTTATGAAAACAACAGCCAATTCATTAGCTAGGTGTACCCATTAAAGTGGCTGGTGAGGATTTACGCTATATATAGGCTTAGTACTCTCCATCTTTTTGTAATCCCTTATAGCATTTCACACATTCCATGCTTGTTCATGCTCAGGTAATCTAAAAATTTCTATTAAAAAAAATAAAGATATAAAAATATATAAAAATATTGTGAAATTGTTTCAGTTGCCATTTTTTTAAGTGTCTGTGAGTTGTATGTATTCACAGCTGACAGGATTTGTTTGTGTATTTGTGCAGGGAGTTTGCACGCTGGAAGGTGAGGAACACAGCAGTTGAGCGGAGGGATCTTTCACGTGACCCTCTGCCACTGATGCCAGATTTTCAGCGCAGTCTGAGGATGCTTGGACGACGGCCATCCACACAGCACTTCATCGACACCATCATAAAGAAATATGGCACACACATCCTCATCTCTGCCACACTGGGGGGTGAGTGTTAAAAAAAACAACAGAACATATAAATATACATGTAAATGATGGTGCACATGGCAAGATATAATGACACAATTACATCTCAAAGAAGTAATTCCAGCACTTACATTTCTGAAAGCTTAATAGTTTTATGTAAATACACAAAAATTGCTACAATGTAATTTAGGGAATGGACAGACTGTTTGTTGTATAGCTGTCCTGTCAAAACAACTGAACCCCAAACATACTGACTTTATTCTTTTCACGAATTCGCTTACATGGAATTAGCCCAGAACACGCAAGCATATGTGGTGATATTAGGATAAGCATACTGGGAGAGCTGTCCATGGGAGGACCTCGGAGCCTAAGTGGAGACCTGCCTGAGCATTCAGGCTCGACCCACACGGTCAGCTGGACTCTGTGGGTGGCCTGTCCTAGGGCCATCTGGGACCAAAGGTACGTTGAGGAAATGTCACCTCAGCCTGGGTGAGCCAAGATGGCGGCTATGGATTATCAATGTAGACATTGTGTAGCCAACGAGCTAGCTTCAACTTTTACAGAAGTAAGTGCTAAAGTCTGTAGCAGCTCTCAAGTCATCCATAAGACCTGGACGACAACTTCCTTCCTGCATATCTTTCAGGCCAGTGCACTTCTCTACGTATTCTACTCATACGACTGCTGCATCGGTATGTTTTTGCAGGGTTGACACGTTTGGAAACATGCTACAGTCGAATGGCAACAAGTGTTCTACTAACAAAGAGAAGTCTTACCTGGTTTGATGAAAGGCAGTGGAAGACCAGAGTCTGGGACTGTCAGCGACTCAGGCATTCTGTAAACAGCCAAAGGATCACGCTGGTTGCCATTGTCACAAGATCTCTTCATCAACAAAAAGAGGAATATGTTCCAACACCAATGTGAAATCTTTCACCAGTCACTTGTGAATGAGAGTATGGCTCCAATGAGGAAGCATAAAAACAGAAAGACCTGACCATCACCTGACCATCAGCACGGTATTTTTAAGAATGTGGAGAGAGTTGGGCATTCCTAGTGGAGTTCCCATTGTCGGCACCGATATAAGTTATAGTGACCGACTGATGGGAAACATGAACTCCTCCTTAATTTTTGTCTGACAAGTTTCGTACAATAATGTTTCGCATCTAAACACCCATATACAGTTACATTCAGTGATCATATGAGTAAGACTGGATATAATAAAATTTAAGATTAATTAATTCTAAATCAGAAACACCTTCAGCTTACTATGCACATGTACAATCCATAAAGATTTATTTGTTTTGAACACACTTTTCACCAGGTCCCCTTGTTGTCACTTAAATGCGTATTCCATATTAGCACAAAGTCTGTCATAGTAGGGGCGTGTTTCTGTTTGGCACGGGGCAGCTGGCTGCATGAATCACGCATGTGCACAGTATCAGCTCATCGATTCTCAAATTGGACGAGTGTGATCTGGAACCACTATTTATTAACTACAAACCTAAACCTATTCCTCTCGCGAGTTTTCCTCATATATTCATGTCAGTGTTTACACCACCCCCGCATGCCTGTGTGAGCAAAGCACTGCAACAGCTGGCTGACGAGATCTCTAATACAGAGCAGTGTTATCCGGACTCTGTCTGTTATTTTTGGAGACTTCAACAAAGCCAATTTGAGAAAAGAACTGCCAAAGCTCAGGCAACACATAGAATCTCTTACCAGAGAGGGGAATATTCTGGATCACTGTTACACATCAATCAATCAATCAATCAAACTTCTAAATTATCCTATTACATCACCCAATAAATCAAATTGTATCAACCTGAATTATCATTATTAGCATTCTTAACCAGGTGCAAATACTTTGAATTTACTAATTTGTTTTAATGAATGGGCTATAAAAAGGTATGTGCGTATATAACTTATCATCATAATGGATGCTCTAGCGCTGTTACAAGACCTTGCTAATGACGCTCTACGGAGGGAGCATGTTTTCAGAGACCGTGAAGATTTCCTTGCTCATGATGATGATTGGCTCATGAGGCGATTTCGATTTCCAAGAGCCATCCTCTTGGAATTGTGTTCTGAATTACGGCTAGTATTGGAAAGACCCTCGCGGAGAAACCATGCGCTGTGTGTTCCTGTGCAAGTATTGACCACATTAGGCCACTGGTACTTTCCAGCGAGAGTTGGCAGACCGATCAAGTATGTCGCAGTCATCCCTGAGTCGTGTCATGCCATATGTATGGGACGCCATAGTGGGGATGGCACCCCGAAACATCCGTTTTCCTTACGCGCAAGCTGGACAGGCCAACATCAAAATGCAATTTGCAGCAATCGCCGGTTTTCCCAATGTAATCGGTGCTGTTGACTGCACTCATGTTGCAATAAAGGCACCATCTGAGAATGAATTTGCTTTTGTTAACGGAATTATTGGTGGTATTAATATGCAGGGAGATCATATTTATTCAAAATGGGCGGTCTTAACCTCCAAATATGGTTATTTCGGGAGGAGATTGGGGTAAGCAATATGCACGTGCACCTGCGCTCAATATTCAGATCATTTTGATTTATAAACCGAACCTTGCGCAGGTTCTGGCGTATGTACAGTTTTATGAATCTGAATACTTTTGTGCGTACGCAAATTCTGCCTTATGTGCGTACGCACACTTTAAGGATTACATCTACGCAAAGTTTTATACATGAGGCCCCTGGTCCTGATGGGGTCTCTCCAACAGGCCTCAGAACTTGTGCTGACCAACTATCTCACATCTTCTCTCTGATCTTAAACAGGTCACTGGAGCTGTGTGAAGTTCCTGCATGCTTCAAACGTGTCACCATCATCCCCATCCCCAAGAAGCCTAAAATCTCAGGTCTCAATGACCACAGACCAATAGCCCTGACACCTGTGGTCATGAAGTTCTTTGAAAGACTGGTGCAGGGCCACCTGAAGAGCATCACTACTGGGCCCCCTACAGTTTGCCTACCGATCTAACTGGTCTGTGTAGGACGCAATTAACATGGGACTGCACTAGATCCTGCAACATCTAAATAAGGCAGGGACTTATGTGAGGATCCTGTTTGTGGACTTCAGCTCAGCATTTAAAACAATCATCCCATCACGTCACTCCTTCGAAAATAACTCTCCCAGCTCTTCGCCCCTGACTACACCTGTGAGTGGATCACAATCTTTCTGACAGACAGACAACAGTGTATGAGGCTGGGGGAATTCACATCATGTACCCGAACCACCATCACTGGCTCTCTGGTGCTGTCTAAACAACCTTGAGCTCAAAACCCTCAAAACAGTTGAGATGGTAGTGCAAAACGTAAACATTTCCCTCTCAGCTTTTTAATTTCATACAAAAGCACAATAAATGTTTAGAATAGCCTCAACTTACCATGGTAAAGTGTGCAATTCCCTTTCCTTTCCCTCTGCAATGTTTTCAATTCACTGGCTGTGGTGCAGCTGGCTAATTGCAGCAAAATTGTCGTCAAAGCCAAAATACAGTATTAAACCCCAAATTACTTAAAAATACAGTTTATCACCATATTTTTCCCACAATGCAGAGTGAAATGCTGCTTTTAATTGTAAAAAGGGGTTGGCAGCATTATGCTGGGTAAAATACAGATATTTCCCATAATGCAGAGCAAAATGCTGCTTTTAAATTTAAAAAGGGTTGGCAGCATTATGCTGGGTGAAATACAGCATAACAATGTAAAAATACAGCACAGTCTAACAGTGTTGTATATGTAAATACAGACAGGCAACCACAATTTACCACAATTTGCATCAAACCTGTTAAAAGTACAGCACAAACTTGTATCGTGTAGCGTCCCAGTGCTTGGCCCCAAAATGTATACCAGTGGGGACTGACGGCTCACCTGTTCTGTCTTGAAACAGTGCTAAAGGAGTTTTAATAATTCACTTAAATGTGTATATCTGACTCCATTTTTGATTTATGAAGGTTTACATTTTTTTACATCATTTTTTTATGAAGTTAACATTTTTCTTGGTTACAACCAAAAAAAATAGAATGTTAATTATATATGATAATATTACTGTTAACTCACAAAATGACCATTATTTTACTCACACTTAATGTTACTATTCTTATTAACCATTACTGTTTCAGTAAAAAATAGAATGACTGAAAAGGTTCAAACATTTATTATTATTGCTGTGTAGTAAGTAGGTATTACTTCAGATCCAACCAACATACTTATGAAATAAGAACCAAGAGTAAGGAGTTATTGTCTACGTTTAATTTGGAATTGATAATTCAAAAATAAAGACATTAAAATTAACTCTAAGATACATGATAGGAGAGGGTTCTAGAACTCGATCACTAGCCATTTCAGAAACAAAACAAAAAAAGAGCCCTTGCTGTTTTTAGCCTTTGAACACTTCTTCAGAACAGTCTCCTCCCAGAGAGGAGTGACCTAACCAGGAAACGAATCAGAGTGCACCAGTCAAAGCTGTTGAGAGTTTTAGAGATTTAAGGCATACATGATTGGCTCTCTCAGAGAAAAGGTGTTGCTCATTGTGAAACAAAGCTGGTCGGATTTAGGTGTGAAAGAAGTCATCCTTGCTTCTCAAATAAACTCACATGCAGATTCAGGAAACACAGATGGATATCACTCTGACACCTGGCTGATATGCATGAAATGTAATTATATTGTGCAAGTTTTACTACAGAGGTTTTCTATGAATGTATGTACAAGCATATTTGCATGCACAGCTAAACCACAGCGTGCTGATCATTTGATTTATGGTTTATAACTCACTAAAACTACATACTGTTAACTGCAAAGGTAAGGCACAGAGCGATGAGTTGAATTCTGTCACACCTTACTTGTTAAGTTCAAGGTGCACAATGGAAAATACACAAACCCCTCACCCGCAGTCACCTATACGATGCCGTCATAAAAGCCAATGGAAAATCAATATGAGCAATACGCTGCACTAAAGCCATAAATCATCCCAGGCAGTAATAACTGTAGAAACATTGTACCATGTCTCGCAATACTGCAATGCAGGAGTGTGTATACTGAGTACAACTTTGCAAATTGCTTACTGAATAATTAAACATGTTTAAAAAAAAATTGAAATTTTATTTTGTTTTTATTTTTGTATTTTTTTTTTAAGAATCAGCTTTATTTCCAAGTGTGTGTGTGTGTGTGCGTGTGTGGTACAAGGACGTTTCTAAGATTCAACAGAGCAGTCAGTGCAAGCAACAAAAGTACAGTAGAGTAAGTAAAGTGCCACACGACTAACATAACAATTAACATAAGGCTATGAGATAAAACATCGTAAAGGACTGAATATATGTAAACTATTGAAGAAACGTATATAAAACTTAAGTGCAAAAGGCAAGGGAAAATGTTAAAGAGTCCAGGTGCAGGTAACAGAATGGGATGGTGGGGAGCTATGATTTCAGCAATTGGATAGCTTGGGAAAAGAAGCTCTGTCTGTGACATACAGTCCTGGTGTTAGTGGCTCTAAAGCGGTGGCCAGAGGGCAAAGCTCAAAAAGGTGGTGGACAGGGTGAGTGGGGTCTAGAGTTAGTTCGCTTTCCCTCTTTTTGACTCTGGTGGTGTACAGGGAGAGTAGTGGAGCACTGAATCTGAAGTCTGCAGACGTCTCCTTTAGAGGCAGAGCTAAACCAAACGATAATGGAGGAGCAGAGAACAGACTCTATGACTGCTGAGTAGAACTGTGTGTTTGTTTGTCAGCCTTTGTTGGGCCTTCTTCACAATGGACTCGATGCGTGTGCTCCACGTCCTGTCCAAAGAGATGATGATGCCCAGGACCATGAATGACTTCACTGGTGTCACAGTGCTGTTCATGATGGTAAGGGGAGGTGTCCAGGGAGACAAACATATGTGTTTGAAAAAAAAAAAACATATTACCAATCAAAGACAACATGAAATAGCCATGTAAAATTCCTTGAAGCACCACAAATGAGCCCATTCTTGACTCTTAGCATTAGGCATTAGATTTAAGGTTGAACAGAAATAACCAAATAAGAAGCTACGAATGGAGGCTGGATAGGTCCTGTAGATGAAATCTAAATAAGAAACTTTATTGGCAGTAGCACAGCAGTTTAGCCTATCTCAACACTTAAAAAGTACATTTATTTGAATAAATTGAAGTTCATACATTTTAAAACCGTGTTTTCACACAAGTAGAAAAACAGAGTTAAAACACATTACAAGTTTCGCACACACGAGGAGAGAAGTTCCTTCAGGCCATTTACATTGTGTGGGATCACAGCGTTAACCACGACTGATCCTGTAACTGTCCCTCAAAGGCTAAGGGGGTCTTCAGAGTAGGGATGCAACTATTATAGATTTTGGTTGTACGACTATAGGCAGAAAAATAATTTCATGATTATTTTTCTCCGGATAATGTAAAAAATATGTTAGTAAAGAATATCAAATGAAAACTTTTGTAAGTTGTATTTAATGCTGCTCTGTAAACAAATAATGGAGCATAATATAAAATAACATTTAAAACGTTTTTTTTTTTTCTTATTGGACCAAATGTTACATGAAAAAACTTGAACCACATTTTTACTTCCTTTTAAAAATTAAATACTACAGCACACATAAACTGAAAAGAAACCATGTCTCAGGTACTGAAAATTAGCAAGCTCTAATGAAACAAAGCAAGGAGTTAAAACTCAAAAGATGCAGGACCAGATTTTTCCACAAATGTCTGAAATGACATTGTATCTTTGGAGACAAAACTGGCCACTTCTTTATTTAAACCCAATTCTTGTTTTTGTGTGGGAGCATAAATCACACATTTTGCAAAACATTCTGGTACAGTTGTTTTAAAAAACTAATCTATAATGAGGTTAACCTTGAGGAGAGAGGCTTTGGGGAGGCTGTGTGCGTGTGTTTCTGCACAGAACCATGCGGCTTACATTGACTTAAATCTCTGCACTACACCACATCTGTGTTGACAATCTTTTATTTTCTCATTAACAAAACACGGCACAGAAGAAGAACTGCTGCAGCTGCACTCTCTTGCAATGCCTATCTAACATACAGAGAGGGAGCATGTGTTAACGCCAGAACAGGTATTTATTTGACTTTATTTCTGCTCTTAAATCTGTGCGCGTATTATTAACGTTAGCCATTTAGCTAATGCTAGAACAACCAACTGGAATGTTTGGGGTTTCTAATAACAAAAGTATTAGTCTCAACCAATTGCCTCGTTTAATAGGAATATGTGTATCATTGCATACCTAGCTTTCATCAATATATTATCATTTTAATCATTTGTAATAATTTATCAAGCACATTTTTGTTTACATTGCACTGAAAGCTGTTTACAATTCTATGGTTTTTATTCTTGAATATTCACATTATATTTTCCTACCAATGTGTTTCATTTAGGTAATTTATATATATATTTATGTAAAGTTAATCAAGCTGTTTGTTTGTTAGTTCACCAAAGGGCTGTGTGCTAATAATGTAAAGCTTGCAAAGAGGGAAGGTAAATGTGTTATAATAATATTTGTTGTAGGAACCGGGGCTATTTTGGGGATTGTTTATTTCTACATATTAAAACAATTTTGGAGGACAATTTTAGTAGGGTTATCACCTCTGATGATTTAGCTTGGTTTAGATTCACTACCTCAATCCCATCTTAATTCTCATTCAGCTAGAATAAAAAATATGGCTAGCTTGTCTGTTTTTGACACTTCTTGCCAGTCTTTCGTGCATTCAGAGATTTAAGAAGATGCCAGAGAAACGTTGATGACGAGATCAGGAGAATGAGTGGAATGAAAGCACCCTAAGAAACACATTTGAGACTGTGAATTTATGAGACTGTCCATGGATTTTTAGAACTGCAGCCATGGAAAGAATTTTTTTGGGTTAGTTTCCAGGTTAACCCTCAGATTATTTTGTCCCCCTCCATGTACAAGCACACACACGTTCACACACGGCTGTAATGGGAGTTTGACACCGTAAGCAGCTTTTCTCCCTCTGACAATATGTGAAGTGAATCAGCAGAGCACACTGTCACCATCATGTCACGGAGCTGGCACTTTTTACACACTAAGATGTGCACACTAAAGCGACATGTTAATGAACTGACATGTTGGCTGCATAGGTCACAAGACTCAAGATGATGCCTGCATGAATGTGGCAAGTTGTGGGCTATATTTTTATAAAGCATGACAAGACCTCATTGAATGCCGATGATTCTGCTGTTTGTCACTATGGATGTTTGGGAAGCAGAACAGACAAGTGTATGTGTGTGTGTGTGTGTGTGTGTGTGTGTGTATATATATATATATATATATATATATATATATATATATATATATATATATATATATATATATATATATATAGATAGATAGATAGATAGATAGATAGATAGATAGATAGATAGATAGATAGATAGATAGATAGATAGATAGATAAAAAAAATCTCTCTCCATTCCAGTTGTAGTTTCTTTCACACAGAGTAGAAACATTTAAATTTTAAAATCTTTGTTTTCTTTGAAACATTCATTACATGTTTTCATGTATTCATTCATAACATTATCATGAGTGTGAGCCATGAACAACAAAGTTCAGAGGTCCAGAAATATTTTAGCTAAAGATGAACCCTCGGATGTGCAGAAGAGAAAGAAGCCACTTTTCAGAAGCCACTGGATGTTTGCTGAGTTTAGAGGAAAACTAAATAATGCTCACTGATCAAAATCTGTCTTGATCGATGAAGTTCTACTGCTTCATTGTCAGACTCCATATTCGGTGTTAACTAAAAGAGAGAAAAAAAACACACCTACATTATAGAGTTTACATTTACTTGTTGACTTACACAGTGGTTTGGGTAAAGAAAAAGAAAAAAATAAACAACTGTTCAAAAGTATCTAACGCTGATGTATTTTTATATATTGAAGTGAATTGAATTAGGCATTTATCACTATGCTGCTACATGCAGCAAAATTGGACCCCTCAAACCAAGATATAGACATCACATTACAGGGGGACCAACAGGTCGTCGAGAGGTAACAAATGAAATAAGGAAATATACAACAGGAAAGGTGCCCCTCTCAAAATGTACTTCAGTTAGAGCAGTGTGAGATCAGGGAGGAAAAAAGACCATAGCAACAAACACATTCAACACATTTACATAGACATAACATCGCAGCAGGATGAGAACAGGGGAAGTGGAGATAGATCTAGTCATAAGCCGACATCCGAATCTGCAGTTGAGATCGCAATCGACGAACCCCGTCCACTCAGACTGGGGGTGTTCATTCATGGGAGACTAAGAGATTCAAGAACACATAAATCAATAATTACGTTTCTTAAAAAGACAAAAAAATATTTCTTGGAATCAAGTTTAAAGCAAACAATAGAATAAAAATATGAGTAAGGGAAAATGAATTCGTATTAAGTATATTTAGAATAGCGCATACAGTTTACATTTATGTGCAAATGTTAATAGGTGTGCATGTATAAAGTTTATTATGTGTTTGCAGGCATGTGTAGGAGTATTGGCATAAAGCGAGTTTGTATGTATACGCGAGTGTTTATAGGTGTTTATGCAACCATCAAGTTTATATGTATATATATATATATATATATATGTGAGTAATTTATAGGTGTATATACACAAGTTATGTGTATGTATAGATAGCCGAAGTTTGATTTAAGTCCTACACAGCACCTCATAGCAAAGTCAGCAGTTTGTGCGCTTTCGGGTATACGATGGGCTCTGTTATGTCACCTCAGTGAATGACTGAGAAGTGATGCAACAGGGACCATGGCTTTCAGATACTCTGTAGGTTATCTTCTGAGTTTTAAATGGAATACCTTTAGACTGCCAAAAATCCACGTACAAATTCTGCTGGGACCCCAGCTTGTTGCGGTGCAAGCAGTACGTACACCGCAGTTCGCGGTGCAGCTTCACTCCTTCATTTTGCGGCAACATCTTGCTTCCCAAACGTCAAGCGAAAATCCAAAATTCCAATGATCTGCTTTTGGCTTCTGACTCTGATTCTCTTTCGCAAGACATCTCACAACTTCCTCACTTACTCAGTCTTAATTATCACTTTTATGCTGACAACACTCAAATTTCTGTTCACTCATACCATGGAAAAGACCTTGATTTTACCTATATGTCAGAATTTATTTCTGTCATTCAGACATGGATGAATGAGAAGTTAATTTGACTGAACAGTGGCAAAACTGAAGTCATGCTGATTGGTTCCCAACATCAGATAGGGTGGTTGAAACCTGGGGCCTTAAGCCTGTCTCTGGATGGTTCACTGTTAGAGACGAAGTGCATAATAAGGAACCTTGATGTTACATTTAATCCATGTCTGACGTTCAAGTAGTTTTTCCAATCCACCGTCAAGTCTTTATTTTACCGCCTGTGAATTGTAGCTGCACTGCATCCTATGCTGCAATCCTCTTCTTCTAAAAGACTGATCAATGCATTTGTAGCGTCTCGTCTGGATTACTGAAATGCTCTGCTGGCTGGGGTTTCTAGGTCTACTCTGGACAGGTTGCAGATTGCAGGTTGTTCAGAATTCAGCTGCTCGTGTCGAGCCCAGGACCATAAATCATTATTGCATCACACCTGTTCTTAAATCACTGCACTGGCTGCCTATCCGCTTCCATGTAGATGAAAAAAATTTTAACCCTCACATATAAAGCACTACATGGTCTGGCCCCTGAGCACTTACACTTTTAATCGCTTACAACCCATATCTTTCACTCCACTCCTCACAGTCTAAGCTTTTCTGTTCCACACACTCGCAATAAAGTTATGGGAAACAGGGCTTTTTCTGTCTATTAAGCAACACTTTGGAACTCTCTCCTGGGTCAACTCAGGGATGCACAAAGCTACACCCTTTTTTAAATCTTGTCTTAAAACTCGCTTTTTAAAAATGTCCTTCCAGCCGCAACCCATTGCTGGGAAACATTCAAACACACTCATTCATATTCTATGGACAATTGTTTTTTCTCAATTCACTTATATCGCATGTCTTTGGACTTGTGGGGGAAGCCGGAGAACCTGGGGTAAACCCACATGATCACGGGGAGAACATGCAAACTCAACACACAAATGCCAACCAACCCAGCCGAGGTGCGAACCAGCAACCTTCTTGCTGTGAGACAACCGTTCTACCCTTTGCACCACCGTTGACATCCCAAGACAGAGTATTATATAATACATATCCAATATAGAGAGAGAGATAGAGATAGAGAAGCGACATAGAATAGATCGAGACGAGATCATAGACAGAGAGAGAGAGAATACAGAGACTATATACATATACAGATATAGAGATATATATCTATATAGATATAGATTATTATCTAAAGAAGAGATAGATTTCTATAATCTAGACACAACATACAATATATACACTACCTACTATGATACAATACAAAACACACACACGCACGCGCACACATTTTAGAAACTCTCCTCAACAATCCCAAGAGCACGTAGGTAAAAAATAGCATGAGTTAAATTAAGTCGAGCCGTTACTAAAGAGCTTTTTACTACTGATGCTTTACTCGATTAAATAAATTAAATTGTCAGTTAGGGCTGTAGTGTAAAGCAGCCCAGATGTATCTAATTATAGTGTCAGTGCTTACAATGTGAAAATAATTGTATATAATTTAGGGGATTTATAAAAGTATACCATAAATCAGCAGAAATTTTTTTTTTAATCTTCTTAACATATGGGTCGTGAAAGACATAATTTTGGAATATTGTATTTAAATAATTATTTCAAAGTTGATCACAATTTTTTTTTCAAAATGAACTGTGCCTTGCTCTCCCATGTCCTGCCTCGGTAAAAATTCATAATTCATATTTGAAGAAGAACTGTGATCCGGCCTGACTTGAGTTTACATTTTTTCAATATTAATTCTGAATATGTGTGTGTGCGTGTGTGCGCGTGTGTGTGCATGCATGCATGCATGCATGCGTTCAAATCAAAGATTTTGAATGTGTTTACCAAATGATATTGGTTTTTGTGTGTATCAGGTGAGGAGGCATTGACAATGTACATGGCGAAGAGTGCTCTGGAGCGGAAGCTGATGAACGGGAGTCAGGGTGTGGAGGCTCTACACCAACTTGCATCTTCATACTTCATAGACCGTGATGGCACCATGCGCAAACTCCACCAGATTCAGATCTCCAGCAATGCCATTAAGGTGAGCCCATGGAATGGTACTGTGACAATTTAACCCCAAAAATGTTCAGTCCTGTTCAGTGTATCACACACTTTAAAGATGAATGATGCAGTCTTGTAAACAAATCTAACTAGGCAGTGTGTTTTCATTGCATTCATAAAATTGAGTTTTCAGACCATTAAGAAGCACCCCCAAGGAAGATCAGGCAATCGTTCAATCAAGTCTTTCAAAGCAGCTTCACAAAGTCCTAGTGTGGATCAGGTAGGGTAAATAGGAATTCCCTATGTGAGGTCCCTGGAAACCTCACTGACTGAGGCAGATACTAGTCATCTCCTCGGCATAAAGAATATACAAACTTAAGAGCCATCAACCTGAAAAAAATCAAAACAAAAACAAAACACAAACAAAGACAAAATAGAAACTAACAAACCAAAAACAATGGTTAGAAAAATGTAACAGGTAACAAACACATGATCAGCATCAGCTGCTGGATGAGTGATAAATGACAACGATAGGTTAGATAGGCACATTGAACCACTTTTTTTTTCAACAGTTTGTAGCGCTTAAACACCTTATCCGTTTAGACAAATCCCAGTAGTCAATTATTCTATTACTAGATTAAACTATTTTTGAACTCTGTGAGTGTAGCTGAGCTCCGGACACCATCCGGGAGTTTGTTCCAGAGCTTCGGGGCTTTATATGAGAACGCTCTTTCTCCTCTGGTGGATTTACTAACCTTTGGAATAATCCGTAGCTCGACTTCTTGTGATCGAAGAGAGCACGCCATAATTTATCATTATAGGAGACTGCTCAGGTAGGCCGAAGCCAAGCCATTCAGCACCTTAAAGGCAAGTAGCAGCATCTTATAGTCAATGCAATATTTTACAGAAAACCAATTAAGACAGCAAAGAACCGTGTAATGTGATCATTTCTTTGTTTTTGTGAGAACTCTAGCTGCTGCGTTCTGGACTACCTGTAATTTCATTCTGGAGGTCATGAAAGCATGAACAAATTTTTCTTCTGCATCTACAATAGACAGATGTTCTGTACTTTAGCAATGTTCCTGAGGTGAAAGAAGGCGGTCTTAGTAACATAAGAGATATGGTTCATAACTGTAGTGACGAATTTAGCTGTCCCCCTCTGCTCCATATTTAAAACTGATAGATTCTGTGATTGCTTTTTAGAGATAATAAGTAATATTTCTGTTTTATCGGGATTTAGCATTAGGACATTTTCATTCATCCAGGCATTGATATCAGCAACACATTTTGAGACCTCATTCAGCTTTGAAAGGTCAGTTTGGCTGAGATATAGAGCTGGGTGTTGTCTGCATAGGAATGGAAACTAACCCCATGTCTTCTAATAATTTTGCCAAGGGGCAGCATATAGATTGACAATATGATGGGTCCCAGAACTCTACTGCTATTGTGTCTGATGAGTCTCCATTTACATGAACAAACTGACTCCGGTCACAGAGGTAAAAGTTAAACCACCTTAGAGCGTGGCCCTGGATGCCTGCATCGTTCTCTAGTCTCTCGAAGATTCATAAAAATAAATAATTCATAAAATCATTGCTGCCAAATTTTGTAGCTGCATTTGAATCGGTCAATGTTTGAATGTTTAGTAAATTAGCCATTGTTTCAAATAGAAGGTGTGGGTTATTTTAATTTGTGATAGTAGTTAGTTCTTGCAGTTTTTAATGCTCTCTTTCCAGACAATTTGAAATACTTCCAATAGAGTTTTTCCCCATTTATGCTCATACTTTCTGGTTTGTTTTTTTAGCACTTTTGTATTCTAATCAGACCATGGAGTGACCTCTCTATCTCTGACTTGTTTGAATTTAAACGGGTCTACACTTTAAGGTCCTGAGAGAATATTATTCATACTGTAGGTAATTTTTACAAGTTCATTTTCATCTGCAGGTACACTAGAAAGGGTAATATCTGGTAGGTTTCTTATGATAGTTTTGTTAGTATTTTGGTGAACTTTTCTCCCTAGTCGGTAGCGTTGAATGCTCTGCTAATGTTTACAGTATGCATAGCACAAGATATAAGATAATGGTCTGAGATGTCCTTAATATAACAATGTCACTGAAATCAATGCCATGAGATAAAACCAAATCTAGAGTGCAATTTAGGCGGGGAGGTGGTCTGGCCTCATTTTGCTTGGTCTGTAAAGGCAATACCCAACAGGTCTTTTTTGTCATTGATATGAATGTTAAAGTCTCCAAAAATCTGTATTTTATCTGCTTTTAACAAAAGATGTACAACAAAGAAGAGCTACAGAAAGCTAGAATTGTGTTTTGGTGGCCTGTAGACAACAGCTAATGTTACAGAGCATGCACATCTTTGTTTTGCCGGTGTAATATGGAGTATCTCAAAAGATTTACATTTATGTTCTTTTTTTTTGGGGGGTGTTTAGGGTATTTCTATATATCCTGGCAACGACCCCACCAAGAACAGTTGAGTGCAGTTCATGATTATAAGTCATTTCTGGGGGTCGCTTCATTTAATCCAAAATAGTTGTTCGGAGTGAGCCAAGTTTCAGTTAAGCATAGTATGTCAAGGTTAATTTCTGAGATTATTTCATTTATGATTACAGCTTTTGGTGTAAGGGGTGTGAGTCCAAGTTTTAGAGAGTATGTTTGCGAGTTGCGTAATTTGTAATCTAATTTTATATTGATTAGATTATTGATGTTAAACGTGTTTTCGTGGAATTTCAATAGCTAATGTTAGGTTTTGACAGTTAATAGGTAGGTTTCTGGGGCGGTGTTCTAAGGTGTTATATTTGGAACTATTTAAGCAGATGCTAATAAGGGCCCTAGAGATGTTATCTGACAGAAGTTTAAAGTCTAGTTTGCTTGGATGGAGGCCATCAGGCGGGGTGCTCACAGAAGAGATTCCAGTGATCAGCTAACTGTAACTGCTCTTGCTGACATTGTTATACACCAGATGGGAAGCAGCTGGACAGATCTGGAACAAGAATGCTCATGAACAATATACTTTTTTCCCGCCACTATCAATCAACAACACACAAACAGGGAGAACCTGAAAAACTCAAAAGCACTTAAATAAACTGTGGTAACACACCATCAAGGTCCTCGTCACCCACCCTGCAGTTGTCACCATTGAATGAGGATTATCCAACCTCCCCAAGACATGATGAGGATCAACAATTGGATAACATGTAGAGCCATCAGGACATTTCAGTGGTCAAACCACCACCGAATGAGGATAGCCACACAAGCACCACTGAATAAGGATGAGGATAACCCCCTGGACAACAACCGGCGTCAACGGACAATCACTCCCAAAAAAGATAGGCACCTTCCCCTCCTACAGCAGAAAGACTTCTGCCATCAAACCGTCTGGGGCAAAATTACCCCAACCCACCCTTACTTCCCCAAACTGCCAGAGAGATATATAGAACATTCAGCATCAAGACGGCGAGCTTCAGCAGTGTTTTCAGAACAGGCAAATGTCCTCAGCCCCTTTAGCTCTTACTTTATCAGCGATACAGATATGGCCTGCTAGAGAAAAAAACAAGTGGGCGAACTGCTAGAAATAAAAAATATTCCTGACCAAACCTGATTAAAATAAATTGCAAGCTAGAGACTGTAATTGCTGAGCCCACAGAAAACAGGGTAAAAATAGCACTTTTAAACGTTAGGTTACTTAGAAACAAGGCACACCTTGGAAATTATTTTTATTAACACAAACTAGATTATAGGTTGCTAATTGAAACATGGCAAGATGATAGCTGTAGTGCAACCATATTAAACAAGGCTGCACAAGGGAAACTTCTTACATAGAGTGACGAGGGTCCCTCATCAGCATCGCCCTGGAAACAAAGGAGTAGGGGCTGTATGCCAGCCAGGCAAGCTAACCAGGCTCTGCTGAAGCTCATTAAGGAAGGAGGATTTAAACAGCCTGCTTTCTATCAGAGACCGAGACACCTCTCCAGGAGACTGCTGTCTGATACAGCCCCACATTGGAGGAAGACAAGGAGGAAGGGACACATAGCACCGGAGCTCCAACTTTGAGTTTTGTTTATTCAACATTCTATTCAATAAAACACCCTTCAGGATTTTCACTTGCAAACCCTGTTGTCTGATTCTTCACCCTGCCACAATAGTCATGCATCTCATCCTGATAAGAAAGGAGGCAGAGTCTTAAGTCTGTACAAGGAAATATTTGAATGCAAACAGGCCAATCTTGGAATTACACATCTTTTGAATATTTGAGAAGATCTTTAAAAGGCCGTAAACAGGTATTTCTCACCACCTTATACAGGGCTCAAAAGTACACTACAGGATTTACTGATGATTTCACTGAACTACTCCCAGCTATCTGTTTGTAGTTTGACTTATCATTGCTGGGGATTTTAATATTCAGATGGAACTGCCCGATAATATTGTGACCAAAGAACTCAATATTTTAAACACCTTCGACAGGAGCCAGCACATTCACGGTGTCACACATTCTCACGGTTACACACACACAATTTAGTAATTAGTAAGGGTTTAAAAATTCTATCCACCTTTGTGCAATATGTTGCTCTGTCTGATCACTTCTGTATTTTTGTTGATTCGTTACGTTCCCATGTCAAAATTGCAAAATCAATTTTTGTTAGAGACACATTGACAATAACGCCAGGGACAAATTAATACATGTCATATCTCAAACAGCAAGCATCACTGCTGGAACAGCTGACTTTCTTCTTGATGCATTTATTTAAAAAAAATCAAGTCCATTATAGACGACATCGCACCTATAACAGTCAAGAATAAACCTGGGGGATAAAACCCCCCCCAGAGAAAATCAACAAAAGTTCAAAGTATGAAAAGACTTTGCAGGAAGGTTGAAAGAAGATGAAAGAAAATCAAAACTTATCATCCACTACAACCTTTATAAAGAGAGTCTTCGTGCTTTTAATTTAGAATTAATCACAGCTAGGCAAGAGTTTTTCCTAAAACTTAATCAATACCAACCTCCAAAATGCTCAAACTCTCTTTGCAACGGTAGAGGTTAACCACACACCAAACCAGACTCCAAGTGAGCTTCTGTCTGAGGATGAATACACACCAAACAGGGAACGAAGATCCCTAAGATCCAATAAATTAGATCTACCCCAGGTTAATTTCAAACAGGTTAAATATTCCTTTAGTTACTATGTTGCCCACAGATGGAGCCAGCTTCCAGAGGAGGTCAAGGGTTTACAACCAAGCTAAAGACATACATGTTTAATTGTGCTTTTGTCGACTGAGCATCAACGTTTGAGAGTTTTTATTTCAGCGCTTTACTATCTTAATTATGGTCTTAAGTTTTAGTTTTATTCATTATGCTTTTATAGGACTTTTTTATGCTTGATTTTATTAAAATCTACTTTCATTTTTTATTCTTTGTTTCCAATTTAAGCACTTTAAATTATTCTTTGTACGAAATGTGCTATACAAATAAAGTTGCCTTGCCTTCTTGGCAGAAGGTGGTGAGCCACTCGCTGAGCCCAAAAGTCTACTGAATTTATCAGATCCCCTTCGATACGTCGGCAGAGGGCCGGAGACGATCATTTGTATTATCATCAGACTGTGCATGCAGCAGTGCCTAAATGCTTTGTTTGGACGTGTCGAACATATCAGGATCGCTGAGATACAATTTACAGAAAGGGAGAGATAATATGCAATTTATTACACAGTCAAAGTCTCTCAGCTTGCTCATAATAGAAGTTATATCAACTGTTCAATAAACTATAGCTGAAAGAAAATAGGAGGAAAAAAGTTTTTTTATAGTAGGTGTTCCCTGAAGAGAAGAGCTTTCAGTTGCTTTTTGAAAGGTGTTAGTGTTCCTGCTTTCGTTACTGGATCAGAGAGTTTGTTCCACCAGCCAGGGAGAAGGTTCTCAGAGGTTTTCTGCCTTTGTGCGATGGAACCACGAGTCGCTGATCCTTCTCTGAGCTCAGGCTTCTGGAGGGCATGTAGAAGTGTATAACCTTATGGTGGCAAACAGGGGATGATTTGGTACGCCTGCATCAGTGATTTGAATTTAATACGAGTTGCAATGAGGAGCCAGTGAAGAGTGATGAAGAGGGGAGTAGCATGAGCTTGCTTCGGTTCCTTGAAGATAATACGAGCTGCAGAGTTCTGGATCATCTGCAAAGGTTTGAGTGCGTTTGCTGGAAGTCCAACTAGGAGAGCATTGCAGTAGTCCAGATGGTAGAGGACCAGAGCCTGAACCAGGAGTTGAGTTGCATGCTCAGTTAAGGGCCTGATATTTCGAATGTTGTGCAGTGCAAACCTACACGTTCAAGTTGTCTTTGTGATGTGGTCTTAGAAGGACAGCTGTTTGATTTCTTCCATTTCCTCTCTGCTGATCTGAGGGTGGGCCTCTGTTCCCAGGAAGCGTGCGATGGTCAGGGGTTTGATGCCGTTCTGGCAGGTCTAGAAGAGAGAGGAATTAAATTAGAGAATTAAAGAGAAATGGATACAAGAAAATAGGTAACTGGGCGGCAACTCTGTGACATTGCTCGGTGGAGTCGTGCAGGTAGAGTCGATCTTCTTTACACAAGTAGGGTTTACACGATGAGGATGAACGCTTCTGCAACAGCAGCACAGCATTACTTTTAAATGCCCCTGACTATGGGTAGGCTGCAGCAGCTGAGCGATCACTACTGGCTTCTCCCCGCCCAGACTAGACCGAAACCTGTCAAATATCTCTGAAATTCACGCTAACAGCCCGGAGGTAGTCACTCAACAGCCCAGCTGCAAACTTTAAACCTTTAACTGTAAACAAGCTACAACGTCCTATGTAATGCTTTCAAACACTTACACGGAGTAATAGATACACTTATGACTGTACTAAAATAACCACACAATTTACATTTATGCGTTTGGCAGACGATTTTGTCCACCGCGACATACATTAGGGGAGAGACAATATGCAATCTGTTACACCATCAAAGTCTCTCAGCTTGCGCATAATAGAAATTTTATCAACTGATCAATAAACCATAGAAGGGAGGAAATAAATGATGAAGATAAAGACAGTGGAGGAAAAAACAAATTATATATATATATATATTTTTTAATAGAAGGTGTTCCCTGAAGAGAAGAGTTTTCAATTGCTTTTTGAAAGCTGTTAGTGTTGCTGCTTTCCTGAGTGGATCAGGGAGTTTGTTCCACCAGCCAGGGACAGTGAGAGAGGAGGTTCTACAATGAAAGGAGAGTGTAAACAGTCATTCTACCCATCTGACGTGTCTGTTGTCTGATATTCGCGATGAACAATCAATCTCACGTCTCTGCTGGCTGATGGTCATGATGTATAATATCTGTAGAGGTTTCTGGACAGACTTCACATGATGTTAACTCATTGCAAAACTCTCCTATTTAGCTAATCATCATTGTTTTTTTACGCCCATGTTTTTTATTACCTAATTATCTCTGAAATAATGTTGAGTCGCTGAATAAGAGATCTGCTCTCCCGATCTGGAGGCACTCTTTATTAACATAGGTTTTTTACTCACCAAGAGAGTTGTCCTCTGTTGGGCTGATCATTGTGTATACACCACCACACGGGCGAGTCTGTAGCAATAAAGATTCTTGGAAAAACGATTGAAGTTCAAAACAAACTATTGAAGTTCAAAAAAACTATTGAGTTCTTTTGTGTTGTTCTCAATAAAATTCCAGCAAGCTGTTTCTTTATCAAATCATTACTTTATGTTTGACAGTATTTTACCTAATCGTGACAGTATAATGTGTGCGAAATGTAATTTGCTACTCTTTGGGGTTAAAAAAAAAAAAAAAAAAAGACATTCGCCTCAAACCCGGAAAAGACTAAGACTGCATTTTAACACACTGCTGCAATGGCATTTAAAGTAGAAATGCTCATTTACAAATTGTTTAAAGTAATAAACAAGTTGCGAAAACTTATATTTCTGTTTGTTGGCACATTGTTTAACACAATGTTAAACACAATGTGTTTCAACATTAGCATTTGATTTGTTAAATAATGTTTTAGTATCTGGTACACTTTGATTAGTACAATTGTTTACAGTTCATCTGTATCTTTGCGCCATCTGGCTGTAAACTATGGAAACACTTTTTATTTGTTTTTTTGCTGTCACGACGGTAGGCTCTCGTGGCGACCTGCGGCGATCTGACTGGTTACCCTCTGTAGTTCTAGGTTCTAAATTTGCTCGCTTACAATTAGTCTCTCAGCCAGACGTTTTCTGATTCATGCTCAACTTGATCAGTGGAGAGTTTATGTTGTCCCTTTCTGTACATATTTTTGTGAGTTGCATGCAGTCTTTGTAGTTTCTTCAAACTGCCCAGAGTTTAAAAAAAAAATATATGTCCATTTTCACGGGGCGTGAATGGTGTTTGATTGCGCAAAAGTAAGACACTTTTTTCTTTTTAAAGTTTGAACAATCATAACCTAAATTAGGAGTTTTAATGGATCTATTTAGTCCTTAGTATTTAAATAACATTCAAATGTAAACAAATATAAATAAATATTGAGAGATAAGAGAATAGGTGGTTTTTCATTGCCCTGTAAGGTTTTTTTTAACTCTGTGACCTGATGTGCTTCTGTTAGAGGAAGCAAAGTCAAGCTCTTTTGAACTAAACTGAATGGACAAGCACTGCTGAGTCAAGAAAACAGAGAGAGAGCAAAAAGAGCCCATGCAGCAAACACGGGTACACTGTGCTAGCAGACTTCGAGCAACTCCATAGCACAAACCTAAAAAAGGACCCTGACAAGTAACAAAGAAAGTTGAATCTTGTTCTAATGGTTCTAAAATAACTTGTTTGAATATGTGTTACATCACACTGAATTGAGAGACATTAACTACCATCTAAACTGTTTTCTAGTGATATACATCTATGTTGGTGTTTCAGAAGTCACTGACAGGACACAATTTTTACATTCAGAAAAAGGTCTGATAGATAATAACTTAATCCCACGTACGCACACAAACAAATACAGATGTCACAGTAAAACAGAGCAAACTGTTAAAAAAAATGTGAAACTTTTAAAAAGTCCTCACTCCATTATATATAAAAAGAGAAATGGGGATAATATCTCATTGATAAACAACCATTAATACCGCACAAATCAGATGGCATCAATAAGTAAGATCCAAGCATTTATTCAAATAAACATGTATAACATCAGGCAGAAGAAACAAGTGATTTCTTTTAGTCAGATTTTTGCAAATCGGAAACAAAATAATCTGCTGCTGGATTCCAGGACATATGGGCACCATTGGAAATGAACAAACGGACCAAGCCGCAAAAACATCAGTAGATGCAATCAGGCTTTTTTTAACGCACACCCTTCAGATTTAAAATCATCCATTAACAAATACATCCACAGAAAATGGAAGGATGAATGGCATCAACTTGCGGGGAACAAGGTTCATGAAATAAACCCAAGCTGTAGATCTACAACAGAGACCACCATTACATGGGCCGAACAAACTGTAGTCACACAATGTAGGATTGGATATACAAGATAAACACACGAACACCTGTTCAAAGGAGAAAGCCCTTAATGCTCACATCAATGCAAGTTCATAAAACTTCAGTGTTATGATTTCCATTGTTTGTATTTGAATTGCATTTTATTTAAACTGACACGGTCTTCGAGGTCTCAAAGCAGTGTCCCTCTCCAGCCTAGCGTGCTCATTATCAGTCTTTTAAATAAAATCACATCTACATTCCATTCCTAGAAGAGCCAAGAGAATCTCTCAAAAGAGATACTTACAGACAAAGTCAAATAGCAGGGAATACAAACTCAAATTAATTGATGTAACTTCACCAAAAAGTAAATTAAAAGAAAAAAAAACTCTAAGGACCTTTTCCTTAATTGCTTTCTAAGGTGAGCAAAATACTCATCACAACATGATGAATTTTTAATCTGTCCTAGTTTAGTTCCTGTTATAGACATGCTGGAAATGATCAGCTTTGCTCATGAGCCAAAATAGCTTTATACAGAGAAACTGAACTCATGAAAGAAATAAAACAAGCATGAAATGAAAGAGAACATGAAAAGATGCACAGATCACAAAGATGCACAAACAGTACATAGCTCATTATACTGCATGGCCTGCTGAGATCACTCCAGGAAACCTCTGGATTTGACACAAAGATCAGCTGCAAGTGTTGTATAAACAGAAGTTCATGCACATTGGTAGCTCTGGAAGTTTGATATCACTGATACTGTACCATAACAAACTATAAACTGCCTTTCTTCCATCTTCTCTGCTGAATAATGTATTGGCTATGTGATTATTGCTATAGTTGTGAGCAAAATAGATTTTATTGCATCTATGACATTTCTTTTTGTTACAACCTCATGCCTTTGAAGCCCTGATGCTTGCACAGTGGCATAAGAAACCTCATTGTGTCTACTCTAAAACTCTCAATCGTTGTTTTGAGTGCAATGAATAAATCTATATGCATTGGTTCAGCTAACTTTCCTAAGTTATCTGATAAATGTTGGCTTTAGTTTAATACTTTAGGTTGAACAAAACCAACACGTTGTTGAACTCTACTGAACGCTAAAAATCACCTTGGTAGCTTCATTACACATTTCAATAATTTCTTACCTATGATTGATCAGGGTCAACAAATCGCTTCTCCAAAGAATTAATTTGACATTTCTCAGTTGCTCATGTCTACCTTTTATACAATTTTGTCACTACATTTAAAAGTAACATTTAATTGTTTATTCTGTTATTTTTATGATGTGCATCAGTTTAGTAAATGGTAATTGGATTGGTGGCATCCAATTAGATCGCTAATCCGCTCTCACCTGAAATCAATCACTCCAGATCTGCATCAGCTGAATACTAGCAATCTCATTATTCACTAGTGGCCATATTGGATTCCCATAAAAGGACATCTCATCAATCACCTTCCACCATTAATCGTGTTCTTTGGATGTTGGTTTTGTTCCTGTGTGATCTGTTAGACTCTTTTGCTCGTGAAATTTCCATTTCCATTGTCATTGTCTCCTGTGTGTCACCATCAACTGCATGTTCTTCACCCACTACAAGTCAGGAAAGTTTGTGTGTTGGTCTTCATCAACAAATGTTAGTTCATTCACCCCCTACTTGTTAGTGATGGGCAAACCAAAGCTTTGTGAAACGCCGAAGCTGATGAATCATATGAGCCATATTGGTTCCAGGCTTCGAAACAACCTGACACCTTGCCCCACAACTACATCTAGCGGTCATTATATGAAATAGCACAGAACGTTCATGAAACTCTGGCTGCTTCAGATCATTTCTCTATAGTCTTGGATAAAACATCTTAATCCACAATGATGCGTATATGTTAAAATGAAAATACAGTTTTGTTTTAACGCTGTGTTCTTTTATTGTCAACACCAGGTTTTTTCATGTTTCCAAACAGATTTGATGAAAATGTAACTCATCAAAATTAAATTTCTTCAGTTTTAAGGGAAAAAAGCATAATTTATAAAGAGAAAATGACTGAAACTCCTCATCAGATGTTGATTGACAGTTTAATAAACCTATAAAGCAGTGACACGTCAATACTTGTAAATATATTTTGTTATCTAAATATAGCGGCTTAAATTAAAAAAGAAGTTCTATGGGTAATGATGCTTTATCTTCATTGGTAAAAAGTTTTTACAGCTTTAGGATGCTTGGTTCAGACAATTGACTGAAAAAAACAAGTTCAATGCTCGGATCCTGTGTTTCTGACCAATCAAATGTGGTTGCAAGGCAAGTTTATTTGTATAACACATTTCGTACAGAGGGTAATTCAAAGTGCGTTACATTGGAAACTAAGAATAAAAAGAAAGTACATTTAATTAAATCAAGCAAAAAAAGTCATTTAAAATCAGTACTGAAAATTTAAAATAATTTATTAAAACAGATTAAGATAGTGAAGTGCAGAGGTAAAATAGTTGTTGGGACGTTGGTGCTCAGTTGGCAAAAGCGCAACTAGACAGGTGAGTCTTTAGCCTGGATTTAAACGTGACTAAAGTGTTGGCACCCTTGATCTCCTCTGAAAGCTGGTTCCATCTGTGGGCTGCATGGTAACTAAAAGAGTATTTACCCTGTTTGGAATTTATCTGGGGTAGATCTAATTTATTTGATCTGAGGGATCTCAGCTCCCTGATTTGTGTGTATTCACTGAAAATGTTATGTTTGGACTTATATACGAGCAGCAGGACTTTAAAATCTATTCTGAAGGAGACCGTCAGCCAGTGTAGAGACTTAAGAACTGGAGAAACTTCTAAATGAGCTGTAGTTGTTTAATGGTCTTTTTGGGAAGAATGGTGAAAAGACCTTTACATTAGTCCAGCCTGCTGGAGATGAAAGCATGAATCAGTTTCTCTAAATCTTGTCTGGAAACAAACCATTGGATTCTTGCAATGTTTCTCAGATGGTAATAAGCTGATTTGGTCATTGCTTTGACATGGCTATGGAAACTAAGATTAGAGTCCAGAATCACCCCAAGATTCCTAACCCGATTTGTAGTTATTAGGGAGATAACTCGTTAAATTTGTGTATCATCAGCATAACTATGGTCTGATATCTGGTTCCTATTCATAATTTGGCCCAGTGGAAGCATGTACAGGTTAAATAGTAGAGGAACAAGGATTGAGCCTTGAGAGACTCCACAAGACACTGCAGTCCACTTCGACATGTAATCACTTATGTTTACATAGAATCCTCTTCCTTACTAGTCATCCACTACGACCTTTATAAAGAGAGTCTTCGTGCTTTTAATTCAGAATTAATCGCAGCTAGGCAAGAGTATTTCTCAAACTTAATTAATAACAACCTCAACAATACTCAAACTCTCTTTGCAACAGTAGAGAGGTTAACCAACCCACCAAACCAGACTCCAAATGAGCTTCTGTCTGAAGATAAATGCAATGAGTTTGCTTCATTTTTCATCAATAAAATCATTAACATCAGAAAAGGCATTAGTGCTTCCCCCTGCAGGGCTGGGGATAGACCTCCTCAGCCTCCACTTTCAATGTGCACCTTCAATCCAATCGATAGCAAAACATTAATAGAAACGGTTCAGAGCCTTAGAACATCAACATGCAGTCTTGGCACTCTACCAACAGTCTTTTTTAAAATGGTTCTTAAGAGTCTAGAAAAGGACCTCTTAGAAATTATAAACACCTCCTTGTGCTCCGGCTTTTCCCCCAAAACCCTTAAAACCTCAGTTGTAAAGCCACTACTGAAAAAGACAAACTTAGATAATACTGTACTGAGCAACTACAGGCCCATCTCAAATCTCCCTTTTATTAGTAAAATTATGGAAAAGATTGTGGCAAAACAACTGATTGAATTCCTGACCCAAAATGAATACATGGATTGTTATCAGTCTGGTTTCAGAGCTCATCACAGCACAGAGACTGCACTACTGAAGATAGTCAATCTCCCCAAATGACTACAACCCCATAAACTCTATCTGCCAATGTCTTGATGAGATTAAAAACTGGATGGAAAACAACTTTCTTCAATTAAACAAGGAAAAAACTGAAGTCATTGCATTCGGAAGCAAAAGCGAGGTTGTTAAGGTTAACACGTATCTCAATGCAAAGGGCCTAACAACTACAAATCAGATCCGGAATCTTGGCGTGATTCTGGACTCTGATCTTAGTCTAAATAGCCACGTAAAATCAATGGCAAAATCCGCCTATTACCATCTTAGAAACATCACAAGAATCAGATGCTTTGTTTCCAGACGAGATTTAGAGAAACTGATTCATGCTTTCATCTCCAGCAGGCTGGACTACTGTTACGGCCTCTTAACCGGTCTTCCCAAAAAGACCATTAAATATACTGCCAAAATAATGTCAAACTGCCAAATTACACCACTTATTCAACATGAAGACCTACCTTGCACCCCAATCGACACATTATCCATACTTTTAAAGGTGCGAAATGAGCATTAGTGCTTCTCAAACCATAGTATAAATGTTAAAAGAGCGATACCAACAAGCTCAACCGGCTGATATTACCCACAGTCTTCTTTGGTCGGGCATGAGTTTTCTCTTGGAACCAAGCAACTGAGCCATCCAGGTATTATGACTCATCTTTAAAGACAAAGCACATATTTAAGTAATCGCAATATACAGATTTAAACATTTAAGTTCTCAGCTAAAATAATTCTGAAATTGAGCAGCAGTGATGCTTCTATTACAGGACGTTACCACACTTCTTGTTAACAAGTGGAGCCATTACATGAATTTCAAAAGGATTGGTGGGATGGTTATATGGACATGTGAATTAACATTGGTGGTCAGGGATTTTACCCCACAACCTTCTCACAAGTCATAAAACTGCCAGTCTGAAAACTGTTTGTAGTATGAGGCCATTTTACTTTTACAAAAATAGCGAGTGAGATTGAACAACTCTAACTGGGGAGTACTCACACCTTTTATGTACAGATTTTTGCCCAAACACCTTCCATACATTCCAAAACTGCTTTGATAATGTTAGCATTCTTATTCATTTGACAATAATGTTTTTCAAAGACCTGTAGACCAATACAAATGTTTCTACTTCATGCGTCATGTAAAGGTCAGTTGGTAGTCGATTACAGAGGCAGCATGAGACAGGAGAACATTTTCATCATTTACACTATACTGATTCTTGAGGGAGGCTTGGCCATTGTCTCCAAATAAAATATATTTTTATTTATTTATGATTTTATTTAAAATTTTTATTTATCTTGATGTGAACTTCATCAAAGATGCATGGTGTACAGCTTTTACGTCTGAGTGCCATCAAAACAAACCCATGTACAACATACGATTAATAAATTTTTTAGAGGACCATCACCATGTGTCATCAGTTTGGTTTTTTTTGCATTGAATGGAAGTTTTAATATGCAATGTTTTAGTGATGATTTTAAACTAGTCTTCAAACATGTGTTAAAACTTAATTAATACATGTATGTTTTCAAATCATTTGATATCAGACATTATTCATGTTGATGGATAACAGTAAGCATGTATGTGTTTGTGTTTAGGTAACAGAGACACGTACAGGTCCTCTGGGCTGCAGCACCTATGATAACCTGGACTCTGTCAGTTCAGTTCTTCTCCAGAGCCCTGAGAGCAAGCTTCATCTTCAAGGTATTGCATCTATCTTTCTTTTACTTCAGTTCCTATACATTGCTATGTTTCTAGTAATATATGTAGAAACTAATTTTAGTTTTAGACTGTCTTGGTTGATTCATATATTATTTTAGGTTTCAGTTTTTCTGTTTTCTATTGGCTTTGTAACATGATTTAGCCACTATGACTTTAAAAAGAGCAGAATATTTTTTTCTGTTTACTTCATTGTTTGGGTGTGTGTTTCATCCCACGGAGCATCTGTTTCTGTGCTCTTGTGCAGAGGTGTAAATATAAATCTGCTAGCGCAAGCTGCTTCCCTTCTCTTTTCTTTTTTCATCATTTTATTTATTTATTTTTCCTTGAGAGTGAACATCTGTAAAAACTGATTGTGAAGCAGTTTTTCTTCTCACTTTGGTTTTTGCCCAGCTCGGGCACTTTTTTACATTGCCATTATGTGGCAGACTGTTTTTATTTTATAACATTGCTAATGGAGTGCCTACACCTGCCTCTGGCTTTAGTTTTGCAAAAATCTAGTACTCAAATACTATTTTTTTTTATTGCAGCAAATAATGCTGTGTTTTTGCTATTAGATTCAGGTTGCAAAGCATGTCAGCTACTAATATTACATTCTTAAACGAAATCATAATTTAGTAAAATGCTTCTAATTAACAATCAAGAATGTCATAATCAAAAAGAGTCAAATTTTTTTGAGCCTAGTGGAGCAAAAGCAGAATCAGAAAGTCCAGCAGCAACTCCAATGGACCTCTTTGGAGTAGTGTTAGCTATGCTGGACACCTCATCAAACTCTTCATACTGTTCTGCCGCCACACTGCTAAGATGAAGAAATGATTTCCAAGGTGCCTCTATATTCTGTATGCAGGTCAAGTGGCCTCACTAGCCAGTGGGCTAATTCTGCCTGGAGACACCTTCATGATCTGCTGAACTCAAGAGTATACAAAGCTGACAAATTGTATCAGTTTTGTTCTATACGTGTTAGTGGCATTACTGATCTGCCCACAACCTGCAAAACTCCATCCACATAAACCTTCAGGGAGGACAGAAACAGTCCTCAGTCCAGCCTTTCTGGAGAAGGTCATTACAAACTCTAAAGGGCAGATGTTTGGGCCTTCTTGGTGAGGCAACAGCACTCCATATGCCTGGTTTCTAGCCTCTAGGATTTGTATCACTGTCAGGGAGGTCAGTTCACTACTTGACCACCCTCAGGATGTTCTGTACCTGTTGTACACATTAAAGTAGAATATCACAGGAGCACTGTTTTAGTTCTTGGTGATGCCAGGCTGCCTCTGCCTGGGCTCAGGAACCAGAGACCTTGTTTATTATTTTTCAGGAAAACAAGCAGAAATATGAAGTCCGCTAATGAATTAGTAAACGTAACTTTAAAAACTGTAATAACCATTATTACATTTGATTCCTGTGGTCTGGTTGCAATCAAAAAGGTTCAACAGCTCAAGCTTAACCCTCATCTCATATAGAACCTGAGGATAGAATGCAAATGAGTCATTGTCATCACACACACACACGCGCACAAACATAATTTTTAAATACTGTAGCACAGTGGTTCCCAAATCCCCCCCATGTACATATATGGAAATTCAAGCGCCCCCTCCCCATATAACATACATACACACACGTGTGTATATTATTAATATTAAATATGTATAGTATATATAAATTATTCCTTTATCAAATGTGTATTTAATCAAATGCCGCTTGAGGCTGACTCCAAAACAGAGCAAGTTCTCATTCACTACAATGTTAAAACTGGCCAACTTTGGGGCTGAAAAAAACCTGTTTAAACTATATAAAAAATTAAACCTTCAGCCAATCAGACACCTTCGCTACGGCCATGATAGAGGATGTGTTTTCGAGCGCTGGCTATGCCCATTTTGAGCTGCATTTGCCTTTGCCAGAACTGGAATTTATAGTAAATTTTATAATTTTATAGTTCATTTAATGATTTAATTTACAGTAAGGAATTGTATGTATAGAACAGTGCTCCTGTTTTCATAGTGCTTTCATCACAGCAAAAAATTTGTAATTTTACAGAAGATTACTTATTTGCAGAAAGTTTTAATACATTTTATACAGCTAATATACCATCTTCATTTACAGAAAAGAACTGTATTTATACTGCATCGTTACTGTTATTAAAGGTTGACTATTACTGCTAAATGTTGTTATTTCTTTAGGTTTACTGTATATTTATGACACTGAAAAATTCACAGGAAAGAATTTCTATTCAATATTATAATTGTATATACTTTTTTGATCCTGTATCACTCCACATGTAACACAAAAACACTTTTCTTTTTATTGAAATTGAAATAAATAACTGCACACATTACAAAAAAGCGAACCTGTTTCAAAACTGTTTTGGTGTGAGCGGCAAGGCATCCGAGGGATCATCAGATAACTTGATAATCGGTCTACCGTTAATGATCGACTCAACGCAACAGAACAACGTTGCCAAACCCTCATCATCTGGCATCTGCTGTGAAAGTATAGTGTTGAGAACGGAACGTACTGTTCGTATTTGACCTTCCCAGACACCTCCCATATGAGAGGCAGCTGGTGGGTTGAAAACCCATTTAACATTTTTCTGTAGGAGATGGTCTGAGATCTTCTTTTGATTCCAGTCACTGATAGCTTTCCTCAATTCTCCTAATCCTCCCACAAAATTTGTTCCATTGTCAGATCTTATTTCAATAGGTGGGCCTCTTCTAGCAATAAAATGCAGCAGAGCATTTATAAATCAGTCTGTGTCAAGACTTTGTGCTACTTCCAAATTAATGGATTGAGATTAACAAGAGTGTTGTTCTTCTCTTGAAAATGGTTTAGGGAAGTTTTTTTTAATGTAATGGAGTATAGCTATTTCCGCGTTTTGTAGCTCTTCAACTGTGATTGGATCAGAAAGCCGTACGTTTGTACTCTTGTGTAGCATAGCTTTAAGCCTCAATAAAATAACCGTAGCTCTCTTTAATCTATGCCAATCAGAGTATCTCTCAAGGAACCTATCAGTTGCATTTTTTTTGTCTCAACTGATCTTCTGTTGACAATATATACTTCCTTTGTTCTTTTGATCACAGTCTCTTCTGGCGATCCACTTGAATCAGGCTGTACAGTCCAGCAGGTCCAGAGACCAAATCCTTACTTTCCAGAATCTCTTTCACGGTCATTCCACGAGAAACATAATTTGCAGGATTACTCTTAGAGTCTACATGTCTCCATTGACAAGGGTTCTGACCGTTCAAGTATTTTTGCAACTCTGTTTGCAATGAAAGTTTGAAAACGACAATGTCTGTTGTTGATGTATTGCAAAACAATTGTACAGTAACTCCAGAAGAAGGTTTCAGCAACCTGAATCTCCAGATGCTTGATAAAACGATCCAGCTCTGTAGCAACTACTGCTGCCAATAACACCAACTGTGGAATGCTGATCGTTTTGATGGGTGCAAGTCTGGACGTGTCTGGACATTACAAGATTGCAAGTGTTGTCAATTCTGATATAGGAAACTGCACCATATGCCAGTTCTGATGCATCAGAAAAGTGATGCAATTGAACTATTGGTTGACTGTTTTCAGAGACAGGTCTAAAGCATCTTGGAAATGTCATTGCAGATAGAAGAAACAAATCATTCATCCACCTTTGCCACTGTGTGGGGACAGCCAATGGTATCTCCTCATCCCATTCAACTTTCCTGCGACACAGTTCTTGAAAAATTGCTTTTGCTTTGAGCACAAATGGGCTGAAAAACCCATCATAGAAGGATCATAGATCGAACTTGTGGTGGTCATTATTCTTCTTTTTGTCACAGGCTTGTCCACTGCCTTGACATCAAAGGTTCATAAGGCAAATCTTCCTGATCAAAATTGACTTCCTTTAATGAATTTGCCCACAATTCTGGTGATTTCATTACTTCTTTGGAGTTGCTTAACCATTTTAACGAGTTTAATGCCTCCATGATTCAGCAACTCATCCACATCAAAAAATTCCCATTACTGTTTTCATAGCTTCCTCAGAGAAATGATCATGGTTGTCTTCTGCTACTTGTTGCAATGCAAATTTAGCTGTGCTGGGACTCCAAACACCCCCAAACAGATGAGCGGTCATCCGATAGTGTTTTGGTGGCCTTTTAGGATCATTGTCTTCTCACCACAGGAAGAGCAGAATATCTCTTTCCTAAGATGGTACCTTGACTTGGTAGAACATGCTCTCGATATCAGCATTGATGGCAATTGGATCCTGCCTGAACTTTAGTAGAACCCCAAGCAGCTTATTTGCCAGATCTGGGCCTTGGTGGATTCTGTCGTTTAATGAAGTCCCTTGATACCGTGCCGCACAATCAAATACAATTCTTATCTTGCCAGGTTTACAAGGATGTAGAACAGGTTGGTGTGGTAGATACCACACACAGCCATCTTTCCTGTCAATGTCTACAACTTCCTCTGCGTGTCCTCTTTTCAGAGTGTCACAGATTCCGTCAGTGTATTTTCGTCTCAGCTCTGGATCCTTTTTTAGCCTTTTCCAAGCAGATCTAGACGGTGTTTTGCCATTTCATAGCTACTTGGAAGACATGGAGATTTTTCTTTGAAGGGAATGGGAATAATGTAATGATCATGCTCTTTGACTGTTTGTCTCTGCCATAAGTCTACCGCTTACTTGTCAATTAGACATCGATTTATTGTTTACATATGCAGGATCATCAATCTTCCAGAATCGCTCTATAGCTTGATGCAGAGAACTGTCTGTTTGTCGTAGAACTATCAGCTACTGGTCCGTGAAACGTCCACCCTAGGCAAGTTAAAAGAGTAAGGCTAACCTGATTTACCACAACAGGTTTGAGGAGGAGCAAGAATGTGGGGATGGTCAAGTCCAAACAACAGATGCACTTCATCCGCAAGATCAACATCAGGAAAATTGATTTCATATGCAATTTCTTGATGATGTGGCCACTGAAGTACGTCCTGCTGTTAAACAGGATTCTCCAGACTTATGTTAAGTTAATCTGGCACAATACATCTTTCATCATGAAGGAATTTTTTCCGTTGTGTATCCTCTACTCGTAAATCCACTGCCAGAGTTACTACATTGAGATTTTTCGTTTCCAACTTATTCAGTTTGATGTTCATTTTTTGCGACCCTAACTTAAATGCATGCAGTAGCTTTTTTGGTGCAAACGTTCCATTGGAACCACTGTCCAGCAAAGCAAACACAAACACATTGATTGTATTTGTCGTAAACCACTACTGGCAGGATGTAAAGTGCAATTTTTTTACGATTGACTTCAGTGCACCTTCTGGTGGCATGGACTTGAATTGCTTGTGGGAAATCCCCTGCTGAGCCATCACTAATGTTTTGATTTGGAGATTGTTTGTCACCATCATTGGATGTGATGATAGAAGAATGCAGCCAACTATTATGTTTTTTGCCACACCCAGGCACTTGCATACCCACTTCCTGGTGCAAACTGAACTGCGATGACCTTTCATGAAGCAGTTTAAGCAGAGGTTTTGTCGGTGGACAAATATCAATCGCTCATTCACAGACCGAGCTTTGAACTCTTGGCACTGATTTAAGAAGTACTTGTTTGCATTTTGGATGCTTAAATCCTGTTGTTGCTTTTGATGTAGATGAGGCATTAGACACATCAGGAGCAGCCACTGTATCAAAGTCTGTCTTTTCTTGCCAAAGTTTGGTTTAGTGCTAGTCTTAGAGCTCGCAATAAGGGTTCGGCTGGAAGGATCGAGTAGATTTCCGAAAATAGGATCTGATCTTTTAGCAGCCTCTGACTCCACAAGATTTACTATGTCATCTAACTTTGGTAAGAGGCCTTATGTTACTGTTGCTGTTGATACTTCCAGTAACTGACATGGAGCATGTTGACTCACTGTTGAGAGCGATGAATAGAAATGAAGATTAGGTTTGGCTGTCACTGGTGTTGAAAATTATTTGCTGTTGTTGTTGTTTCAGCCTTTTTGAGTTTTAACAGGTTTTTCAAATCTTCTTTCTCTATTTCTGCTTCCCTGAGCTTTGACTCAAACTCCAAGCGAAGGCTTGCTTCCTGTTTTTCCATGAGTGCATAAAACTCTCGTCTTTCCTCTTCTCTGCGTTCTTGCAGACATTGAAGCTGATTTGATAAACTTTCAGAAGCCATTTTGGGAGTGTCCGCTATTTCCTGACCGATGGATGGTGTAGTGAGCTCTTCAGAAAGATTTATTTGTAACTTCACATCCTCCAACCAGCTCAAAGCTGAATGTTGCAAATCTTGCACATTGCTCGTGACTGATAGAAAGTAACCCCTTGAAGTGTCAAGGTCATCTTCATTTTGTAATGTTTCTTCAAAGGCGTCATGCATCTCCTTGAATTTAACAACAGCTTCATCCAAAGCAATAAGCTTAATTTCCACCTCTTAAGGTTGATTGGAGTACATAGCTCTTGTAATCTGAGTAATTAAATGAGTTACACCAGCTTTTGCAACTCTTTGCAAGACTTTGTTGTTGATGCTGCTGGTCAGGAGCAGAATCTGATTCATAATCAATCTTGTCATCTATCTACTAAATTTCTTGAGTTTGGTTTTGAATCCTCGTTGTTTGACTTTATTGTTATCAATAAAGACAACACTAATGTGGAATTTGAGTTTTTTTTTTTTTTATTCACTTATAGGCCAAAAAATTAGTGAAAGAACCACCTTGGCTGGTAGATATGCTGCTTTGATGTGGGCTTGTCATGAAAGGATTTTTTAAAACGTTTCAGTCTTGTCATTGAGATGAATCACTAATTAATTAGTTTTTTTTTTATTGATCGACAGCACTAATTAATTCATTACATTATCATGTTTACCTTCTGAGGGAGAGTGTGAGCCATGAACAACGAAGTTCAGAGGTCCAGAAATATTTTGGATAATGTTGACCACTGGGGTGTAGAAGTGGAAGCATGTTTTTCATAAGCCACTGGAAGTTTGCTGAGTTCAAAGGAAAGTTAAATAATGCTAACTGAATAACATCTCATTCTTCTCCTGAATGGTAAACTCTACCAAACTCATCGAGCGGGTCATCTTCAATCAACTTTCCTCCTTCCAGACTCATAACAACAAGCTTGATGACAACCAATCCGGCTTCAAGAAGGAATATGCAACAGAGACGGTTTTGTTGTCTGTGACCGAATCGCTGCAGGTTGCCAGGGCTAACTACAGATAATCTGTACTAGACCTCTCTGCTGTGTTTGACACAATCAACCATCAGATCCTTCTCTGCACTCTCTCTGCGATGGGCATCACTGGCACTGTACTCGACTGGTCTGACTCTTATCTCACTGGTAAATCTTTCGGTGTCGGGTAGAGGGATGAGGCCTCCAACACTTAGACTGCTCACGGGGGTTCCCCAGGTTTCAGTCCTTGGTCCCCTTCTCTTCTCCATCTACACCACCTAGACATGGATTAGTGTACCACCGCCACGCTGAAGACACTCAACTCTATCTGTCCCCCGATGACGAATCCGTAACTACCCGCATAACCGACTGCCTGAATTACATCTCTACTTGGATGAGAAACCTCTATGCATAACGACCTCACCATTCAGTTGGAATACTCAATAATCACCCCTTCTCCTTCAGTCAGGAATCTCTAGGTGATTTTGGATGAAAAGCTGTCCTTCAAAGACCGCATGTAGGTTTGCACTGCACGACAACTGAAACATCAGGTCCTTAACTAAGCAAGCAACTCAACTCCTGGTTCAGACTCTGGTTACTCGAAAAATATCTGATATTTATCAATAGCAATAATCATTGACTTTCTTAGTTAAATATGTGAAGTTTAGTAACAACAGTCTTGTGATAGCCATTTACTATTAACTATTGGCAAAAACAATAAGTAACGGGAAGAAACTATTCCCAGTGTAAATGAAAAGGAAATCATACCATTAAATTAAAATTAAGACACTTCTCCCATGTCTGGTTTAACATGAAAGACAATGTTTACATTAAACTTAAAAGAGTAATCCACTTCAATGATGAACATGTAAATATTAGTCATTAATCACTTACCCTCATGTCGTTCCAAACATGTGAATCCTGCGTTGTTACTCTGAAACTTATGTTTGTATTTTGACACACCAATACTTCTTTCAAAGTCCCGCAAAAAATAATTTATGATAAACATTGTAGCTTCTCTATCTGCGACAAGGAGATCAATGTAAATGTTATGAACACTTTTCATTCATTAGAAAAAAACATAGGAGACAGCAGTGGATGAACTCCAGATGTCTGTGGTGAATAAAACATGTGGTACCTCTGACGTACAAAGCTTCTTAAAAATGGCTGGTAGAGCTTTCTCGGTAAGCAGTGCATGGAGAGACGGAATTTCAAATCGGGGTTCAACGTTTTTTTTTTTTATCCTGCGTCTTAGCTCGGTCACTGAGCATTTTTTGGCTCCTTTTCTTCTTCACTCTCCCACATGAGGTTTGCTTTAACTAATTGATCCTCTGCAACAGTGATGACATGTCACATTTGTTGCTGTTTTTGTTTAGATGTTTTAAAAATGAGCAAATGACATACATATATTTTTATATACGAGATAAAAAAAATAGTTAAAACCCGGTCCTTGTCGGGAGGCAACTTTTAATTCTGATCAAGTCTGAAATCATGTGATCGAACCTGATTTCCGATCATCTGATCAGATCGAGACATCCCTATTAATTATTAATGACTCTTGATTAGTGAAGTTCAGTATATGTTCTGCTATGTTGCTTGGTTTATTTCCTGAGAACAGGCGTTCTTGAGAAATCTATGACAACTGTAGTATGATTAACCTGGGTGTTGCTAATCTAAGCAGTATGAATTTGTCAGACTATGGAGTTTTAATCAGAAAATAACAATTCGAAACTTTTAGTATAAATATCAACAGTATGGGGGTGGCTTGGTTAAAGATAGCAAACAACAGCAAAATGGCAACAAGAGCAACTGTAAAATAAAAAGAAAAATGGGATAAACACCAACTCAGGTAATCATAAAAAACATTTTGATGTTATTATTTAAGAGAATGTCATAATCTATATGGATAGATGAAGCAGTTTAATCTGAATTGACAAATTTTGGCAGAAATCTCCTCAAAGGTCAACTAGTTGGTTAAGAAACATAAAGGCAGTTTGTTTATGTAGTTTTTTTTTCTTTATTTCCCTCACACATATCTCTTCTTCTCTTAAAGACATCCTGAAAGATTTATGTGTTTTGTTCTTCATCAGAATAGCCTGAGCCAACAGTTTTCAAAGAAGAGGACAGAAAATAAATTAAACAGCCCCACAGGCAATTCATCTGCTGCTTGATGGATTGCATACTCACCTTCATAATATCTTTCCTGCTCTCTCTTTCAAACATTTGGAAAATAAATGAAGAAATGCAAAGGAGCTCAATTAAGACAGATGGGCTAAGACGTTTGTCAAGAATGAATTGGGGGAAATAATATTGTCTGGAACTTGAGGGACAGAGGTAAAAATGTGATTTGTGAGTTTTTTTTTTTACTTGGTGACTGGATTGGTGTTTCATTACTTTTTCCTTCAGGGAGGCAAAGTAGTTCTAGCTTTAAGTCCAATTTAGGAAACCTTTTTGTGAGATGGGTTTTGAATCATTAACAAGGGGGATTTTGTGGGAAAATGTGATTTGCAGATGGACTTTAAACCTTCAGCCATTGAGAGCTGGAGACAATGGTACAAGCAGACCACTTGAACCTAGCTTGTGTAAAAAAAAATTATATGTACATTGCAAATATAATTATATAAAATATAATTGTATATATATATGTATATATATATATATATATATATATATATATATATATATATATATATATATATATATATATATATATATATATATATATATATATATATATATATATATATATATATATATATATGCTTTACCGCAGTGAGGAACATTTATTGATTGTGAGTGATATGTCCATGGCAAATAATAATTTGTGTAAATTAATTTGTGTGTTTCTAGACATCAACACTTACTTCTTGAATGGGGGTGGGGAAGGTGTACAATGTTGAGGAAGGTGTAATATACATTATTAAGACTTAATTTAGATTGAAATCTTAAGATGCACAGTCTCAGAAGTTTATTCGCCTTGTAATAATCACTAAAGCTCTAGGCATCACTTTCCAATGGCCTATAATTTTAAAGACTGATGCACTCGCTTCATTTTTGCGGGGTGCCTGGTTGTTGATGAAACCTTTCCTCTATAAACCCGAGTCAGCACGCAGTCTGAACAGTTCACTCAACTGCTTCATCTGTTTGCATCTTAAGGTGCAGATTAATCAAGGAGAACATTTGAGCAGATCAGAATAAATATTACTAGATTTGTATTCTTGATTATTTTCAGAAAAGGTGGTAATCTCCACAATATTTGTTTGAAACATTTAAAACATTACATCAATAATTTATGAGACTTGTTTTTATTCTCAACCAGGCTGTTTCTACTATATTTTAAAAGATCAACATACTCACATAGATTAGCATAATAGTACAAATTTAGTCTTTTAAAAATAAGACCTTTTGATATTTTTAAAATAAGTTTTAAAGAGTTTAAATGTAATAAAAAATGTAATAAAAAATGTAATAAAAATCTACTAAAATTAGTTGTTAAAAAAATAATTTTAATCTCATAGCAGGCCTCAGCTAACAGTAGCCAAATCTGTACTCTACACTCTACTAGGACAAGGCGTTTCAGTATCTGGGGCTTCCTTGTGGGCCAATGTTTAAGGTATTTCCTTTTAGTAGTGAATAAAGGGCACCATGTGCCAAATTGATTAAATGCCTTCCCCTCTTCTCTACACCCCTCATCCTTTGATGTATTTACATTTACGCATTTGGCAGACGCTTTTGTCCAAAGCTACTTACAGAAGGGGAACCACCAATGCCACTCGTGGAGATGCTGGGGATTAATCCCAGGACCTCTTACATGCAAAGCATGCCCTCTACCACTAAGCTACACCCCCAGTTTAAAAAAAAAACCTTTATGAATCCTTTACGTTATCATCCTTTGATGTAGTTTTCCTTTGATCTTGAAATGTTCTGGAAAGTTCTATGTTAGGAGACAGAATATGACTATTTGCAAGTGTTACCGAACACCATCTCCGGCATTGACCAGGGCACTTAAAAACGCAGCCATTAATAGGGTTGTGCAATTAACTGAATTTTGATTAACAATCATTCATCTTCATGTTGGCTTTCTTCCCTTTCGGGGTCGCCACAGCGGAATGAACCACCAACTCTCTGGTATATGTTTTACACAGCAGATGCCCTTCCAGCCGCAACCCATCGCTGGAAAACATTCACACACACACATTCACACTATGGACAATTGTTCTTACTCAATTCACTTATTCCGCATGTCTTTGGACTTGTGGGGAAACCGGAGCACCCGGAGAAAACCCACGCGATCACGGGGAGAACATGCAAACTCCACACAGAAATGCCATCTGCCCCAGCCGAGCCTAGAACCAGCGACCTTCTTGCTGTGAGACGACCATGCTACCCACTGCACCACCGTGACACGCATTAACAATCATAAAAACTGTTATTAAAAATGTACTTTTTTTAAACCTGTGCATGATCGGCAGAAAAGTTCATTCAGACAGAGCGGTCTCCTCAGGGTTCTGAGGAGAGAGTGGTACAAAAAATAAAAACAGAAACTTCTAACTAATGGAAATAATATAATCTTCAATGTTTGATGATAATTTTATATTTAGAATTCATTACAATAACATGAACATTTTTAAATGTTTTTCAATACTTTTTATCTATTGTGGTTTGTTAATAATATAGAAACATGAATTTATTAAATCTCTTGGTTATTTTACATAGATTGGATTAAATGGCAAAATCCCCCAATAAAAGCAGTTTTAGCTTTTTTCATCAAAGTTTCCATGTGTAAAAGCAGCACTGGTCTCTGAGTCTTAACCTCTTAAACAACCGTTTCCCCAAAATGTTTCTAACATACATAGTTTACAACAAACTTTTTAGTTCCCTTTTTTAGTTTTTGATGTAGTTTTAGTTTGATCTTCAAGATTCAGGAAAAATTTATGTAATGTTTACGGCGATACCTCACGTGAATATAGAACATTTTGCAAGTGTCTGATTTCCGGATGCCAACTTTATGTAGATGGTGGATGTGCGTTAACTCACACTCGCTCTCAGATGAGTGCGGACTCCACACTCTTCTTGGACCACTCACACACGCTCTATGGAGTCAATGTCTGTGCATTAACTCATACAGCTGAAGTTGCTGTGGTTCTGTGTGTTCTCTCACACACTGCTTACACACACTCTCAGAGGAGGGGGGTCAGCACCTGGATATTGTCCTCATGCAGGCAGACGGCCCACTCGGTATAGACAGCACAATCGTGCACATCTCAGAATTTAAAACATTTCGGAAAAGTTTCAAACATATATCTGGGATCAGTGCTACATTTAGATGAAAAAAATGGACCATAAAATCTAGCATAGCTTGAGATTAAGAAAGAATCCATGTCCCATCTTTAGGACTATCATCACACAAACATTCTTGGTGATACCAAAAAAGTACAGCTATTTTGAACAAACTCTATACACTGCAAAAAAATGCACTCTTGGAACAAGAAATAAAAACCTCAAATAAAATTAAACTCTTCCTATATCAAGCAAAAAAATCTGCCAATGGGGTAAGCAAATTTGACTTGACAAGAATCTTAAAATTAGAAAAAAATTCTAGCTGATACCAAATGCTGTTGGATCTTAAAAAAAAGACAAAAATACTCAAATAAGTCTTTACAAGCTGTAAAAATGCTTTGAAACAAGAATATTTAAACTTGTATCTAGTCTCTAGTGGTCTTAAAACTAGACAATCTGTCTTAAAACTAGGATGTTTTCTCTTTTATTTAAGACTAACTTAGAAAATTTAGTATTAAAATAAGTATATATGACCTTAAATTAAGAAAGTTTGTGCTTAATTTTATTTCCTGAAGTAGAATATGAGGTCTTAAAACTAGAAATTCTAGCTTTAAAAATAAAATTTTAAATATTATATCACCAAATAAATTAGTACTATTGATGCATTTTTAGATAGTACAGTTCAGATAGGAGAGGAGGAACACTTAGTAGAGATCAGGGGAGAAGATCGGCTAAGGACCAAGGCTGGATTCGAACCCCCGTCACCAGATGCATTCACACCACGTCAGTCCTCTGACCACTACGTTATCAGTGCTGACAAGTGCACATGTTTCCAATAAGCTATAGCACACTCCTTGACCAAACCCCTCGCTTTTGCACATTGCTTTTTGCCTGATAAATGTTAGAAGAAAAGCACAGTGAAAAGGTGCAGAGGTTCATTATTACACTTTGCATTAAATAAGCTAAATACAAAGCACAAAAAAACTTTTAAATGTATGGAACTCTTGCAGTACAGTTTATGGTAAAAAATGGTTTTAAATAAAAACAATAATGTAGATATACTACCCTTTAGAGTTGAAGAAAGTATGTCCTCTTTCAGGCTTTAAGTTAAAAAATTTGCAGAGGATTACCTCCTAGATGCATAGACAAGCCTCTCCACCCCCACTCCCAGAGTACACAGCTTTTGAGTGTATAAATTCAAAGACTCAGTCAAAGTTTGACCAGATTATAAATTCTTCATTGCTATTGTGTAGGAAAGGCTATTGAAACATTGTCTTTAGACCTTGAAAGAAATTTCACTAGAACTTAATAACATACGATATCAGACTATTCTTTACATATATTTTTCAGATCATCTCATATTTTGCTATGCATATAAGTTTGCTGCAAACTCTTTCTGATAATACTTACTCAGTATTTGCACTTACTTTGACCAAAACCCAAATTATTATTATTTTAAACTATAAACAAATAGTACAAATAAGTGCTAAAGTCCTTTAGGCTAGCAGACAAAAAATCAATTTAAAATCATGTAAAGACAATACCTTTTAGTTTTGAAGGTATTTATTTCTGCTGCTGAAGCATGAGTTTATAGCTGCTCTCATTTAGATGGATAGACAAACCCCACTGTCTGTACTCAATCCCACTCACTCCCACAACACGCAACTTTTATGACTGAATAAACACAGACTCACACAATGTTTTTTCAATGCAATTTTATAGGATGAAACATTGATTGAAACATTATTTTTAGACTATGATCTATGAAGACTATGAAGACCTTAACAACTGTGTGATGATAAAGTCTCTGACTATTCTTTGCATATATTTTCAGGTCAGCTCTTATTTTCCTGATTTATTATTATTTATTATCTTATTTATTATACTCCTGGTAGTGAACATAATTGTGTTCTAGTGTTTTAATACTAACAATGAGCTGCAGTTTGTCTTTGGGCTTCAATTTTTCAACTGTCTGCTTGTTTATTTCAGTTTTTTGGTCTTGTATTCTTTTTTGTTTTATTGTAAATATTTACAATATATAAATAGAGTGATATAGAAATATGTTTTACCTATTTACTTCTTGATGGAGCTCACCTGACAGAAAATATGTTTCTTTACCCAGCCACATATGGATTTTGATCATCACAGATTTAATAATAGTTTGTGAAAACAAATCACTGAAAAAGTGTTTATTTAAAAGCAATTATTTAAAACAAACTATTTATTTTAGTCTTAATTAGGTTTTTGTAATTTTGTAAGATTGTGTTTATATTATATGATATCAACATACTTTATAATTTTTTTTTTAAGATAAACAATTAAGCTCATGCTTATTGTCAGCAAATACCTGTCAATATACTATAAATCATACTGGCCTTTTTTACATTTTTATTTTTTATACAATTGAAACAGTCTTTTACTTACTACTTTTAAAGCAGTTTTTTAACTCATGAGTTCTGTGTCTGTGCAAGATATGTTTTTCTCTGAATATATCAGAATTGCTTTTATCATAGTTTTGTCTGATGTTTGGTTAGTCACTGCTGCTGAAAATGTTTATCTGGTCCTCACGATACCACTGTTGAAATCCACTTATTTAGCATCCTATCACCATTAAAAGACCTAAAACATGTTGCCCTGCAATAACGCATAAAATTATTTTGTGTTCACACTCATTTAATCTTTTTTATCCTCTTACCTTCTTTCCCATTCATTCTCACAATCTTTTATAATCTGATATAACATGTCTGGTAAATAAATTGAAGCCAAGCAGAACAGACACATCCATCACTCCTCTGTTTTATTTCATTATGAAAAGTCCTCAAAGTAAGAAAGTCAAAGGCTTACAGAAAAACATCAACATTCACATTCAAGCACATGTGTGGAAAAGAGCATGCTGCAAAATTAAACAAAATATAGAAATCAAGTACACATATCATTTTCAATATTGTAGTTATGAACATCTTTTAAAACCATGTTTAAACTCTTAATAACAATAGTAATTGGCTAAAATATGAAGACATTTTTTTAACCGTTTTAGTATTAATCCATGTTGGTCCATATATGAATGCCATATTCTAATTCTTCTAAGACAATTTTTTTTTTTTTAAGAGCATGATCAATTAGTGTCACTTGTCTTCATCATCAATAACACTGTTTTTTGTCAGGTTTGCAGGTGATATTCCCTGACTATCTCCAGGAGAAGTTTGTTCAATCCGCACTTAGTTACATCATGTGCAATGGTGAGGGGGAATACATCTGTCGGAACAGCCGCTGTGTCTGTGTTTGCTCTCATGACTTCCCGCAATGCAACTGTCCCACCAGCGACCTGCAAATCATCGAGAACACTCTCCTGGGAATGGACCAGACCTGGGAGGCTTCCTACAATGACTTTGAAAACTCTGGTAAGACACCTCAGTTTTACAGGTCATGTCTACATTCCTTTGAAAATCATAGTATGTGACAGAGTCTTTCACTACAGAATGCAAATAAAAAAGCAAATACACATCCGCTATGAGAACAATTTTATGGGTCTCACTGGCAGAAGACATCATTATGATGTTCTAAGACAATTTTTCTTACATTAGAATGATTATTTTTTATTAAAGAAGAATTTTTTTTTAAAGACAGATAGAGTTGAGTGTCATCAGCGTAGCAGTGGAACGCAAATCCGTGTCTGTGGATGACAGGGCCCGAGAAGGGGCCGTAGATGGAGAAGAGAAGGGAACCAAGGACTGAAATCTGGGGAACCCCAGTGACATCACCCCTCCAACAGACACTGAAAGATCTACCAGTGAGATGAGACTCAAGCCAGTTGAGTACAGTGCAATTGATGGCCATTGCAGAGAGAGTGGAGAGAAGGATCTGATTGTTGCCTGTGTCAAACGCAGCAGAGAGGTCTAGTAAAATGAGTGCAGATAATCTGTAATTAGCCCTTGGCATCTCGCAGCGCTTCGGTCACAGACAACAAAGCCATCTCTGTTGAGTGTCCATTCTTGAACCCTGATTGGTTGTCACTGAGGTTGTTGTTCTGAGTCAGGAAGGAGAGTTAAGTTTGGCAGTGTAGGGCAGCAGAGAGACAGGTCTGTAATTGTCCACCAGTGATGTGTTGACTGTAGGTTTCTTGAGAACTGACTCTGACTACCCTGATGGTGTTAGGGAAAATGCTGGTAGTGATCGAGGAGTTGATGATGTGAGTGAAGGCAAGTGTGATGGTAGGTGAGTTGGTTTGTAGAAGGTGAAAGGGAATGGGATAGAGGGTACAGGTGGTTGGATGCATTGAGTAAAGGAGTTTGGACACCTGATCTTTAGTGAGTGGACTTAATGAGGACATGCAAGGTGGCGAAGATTGTGGAAGAAAGTGGGTGCAGGTTGGTGCAAACTGTCTGCTGATGGTGAGAGTTATGTCTGTGAGGTGATGAACGAAGTCATCTGCAGTGAGAGAGTTCGCTGGGGGAGGTTGGGGTGGGCAGAGGAGTGAGTAGAAAGTCCTGAAAGGCTATCGTCTATCCTTGGCATGTTTAATCTTGTCGTGGTAGTATGTTGTCTTGTAACTTGCACCTTGGTTGAGAAAGTTGAGAGTGCAGTTTGGTACGCTTCGAGGTCTGCTATGCTTTTTGATTTCTTCAATTTCCACTCTACTGATCTAAGGGTGGATCTCTGTTCCCGGAGAGCGTGCGCAGCCAGGGGTTTGATGGCGTTGTTCTGGTAGGTCTGGAAAAGAGAGGGCAAAGTTGATCGAAGCATGTAGCAAATGTGGTGCAGCAATGGTTAGTTGCATTTTAAAGAGGAAAATTTTTCAGCTGATGAGAGAAGAGGAAAGAGCTGAAGATAAGAGAGAGGGATCAAGGGACTTAACGTTACATAGGAAGGTGACAGGAGGTGGAGTGGAGTGTGAACAGGTAGGCAGTGTGAGATGAAGAAATGATTAGATGTGTGCAAAGGTGTAACTGTGAGATGATGAGGAGAGCATCTACGTGCGTAAATGAGATCTAGCTTATTTCCTGATATGTGTGGGGCTGTGGTGGGGACAAGAGTCATGTCAAAGGAGGACATGAGTGAGTGGAAGTCAGAAGCGTATGGTTTATGAAGGTATATTTTGGAGTCTCCAAACACAATGAGTGGGCTGACATAATCCTCAAGAAAAGAGGAGAGCAGACCATCAAGCTCCTCCAGAAATGTAGAGAGCTGTTCTCCAGAAGGGCGGTATATAGTGGGGATGCGCAATACAAAAAGGGAAGTAATAGTGACAGCATGATATTCAAATGAGAATGTCTCACTAAAAGATGTGATGGCAAAAAATCTGAAGTTCTGAGAGATGAGAAGTCCAGAAACCCCACCTTGTCCAAACTCATGGGAAGTGTAATAGAGGAGAAAGTTATTGGAGAGGACTGTAGGGATTGCAATGTCCAGTGAAGCCTGGAGAGCTAAAGCGGAAATTAAGTCTACCTTATTGACAGCAGACTGTCAGTTCCAAAGTCTAACAGAGAGGAAACATGGTTCTACCAAGATGGGTGGAGCAACATTCAGCTGAGTGGATGACAGAATTTACTGAAGCACATGTTGCAGATGTGTGAGGAAAGTAGCAGGGGAAATAAAGGACAAAGGAAAAGAATTAAAGAGAAATAGATACAAGAATATAGATAAATGGGCGTCGACTCTTTGGCATTGCTTGGTGGAGTCACGTAGGTAGAGTAGATCGTCTTTACACGAGTAGTCATCACGCAACAGCAACATAGCACTGCTTTTATACCCCCTGATTATGGGTGCCTGTAGTAGCTGAGCGATCACTACTGGCTTCTTCCTGCCCACACTGGACCGAAACCTGGCTAAATCACTCTGAAACTTGCCCAGAGATTGACGCAGTGGTGTGGCTGCAAACTTTACTATTTACTTAACTGCAAATAAGCTTATGTAATGCTTTCAAACACTGTCACAGATTAATAGATATACTTATGACTGTACTAAACACAACTACACATTGATAGGTGAGTGGAAAAAGTCTTTCTACCAATCCAACGTGTCTGCTGGCTGATATTCGCGATCCATAATCATACTGATGTGTCTGCTGACTAATATTCGTGATGCACAATCAATCTGACATCTCTGCTGGCTTGCCCAGCAGACCTTGGTTTGCAGAATTCTGCTCCCTCAAGACAGTCTCTCCCTGGCCAATCCCCCTACTGTTAGATGAACGAGATCACCTGACCCAGGGACATGACCCCAGTTCATGAAAAGAGACAAAAAAGAGCTTGCTCTGCTCCACCTTGACCAATCACTGAGCTTGCGCTTTGCAAAGCCTTGACGCAAAAATTTGCAAAGCTTTTAGTTACATCTATGTTATCTTACATCTACTGTCCTTGACCCTCTGGTTCAAGGCACATTATCCTTTGGTCCCTCACTGGGCCTCGGTTGTGGCGCTTTCAATAGGTGTTCCATGTCATCATTCGAAATATATTAAAGTGACTCCAAGGAAGAGGAATTTAATGGTCACTTGCATAGCCTATTGTTCCCAAATAGGGAACTGAGATGCATGTCCCCTCGCCACAATCTTGAGGTAATGAGTAAAACTATGGATTGCCTAGGAGATAAATGTCGGCTCCAAAACCATCACACAATGTAAAAAATGCATCGGATTCTTCTTTTTATGAGAGAGAGAGAGAGAGTCAGGTTGTGTCAATATGATATTGTAATCAGATCATTTTCAAACATTGAAATAATATTATGACCATGACTTCCCACAAAAAAATCCTTGAATTCATTCAATGGGAATACATAGGGACAATACAAACAAATTGTTTTGATCTTTGCAGAAGAGGCTGATTTTCTTTTGCTCTTTACCAATTTATGCCTATTGTTTGAAATATGGTGGGCAAACAAAACTTTGTTAACCTTTTTTGTTGGGTTGTTAGCCACTCTTCAACGAGAGAGAACAATGACAGACTATTTCCTCTTTCCTGTTAATTGCTTACTTTTTAGGATATCAATAAGCAAAACCCCTCTGCTAATGTCAGGATTGAAAGCAAAAAACCCTTCCTGGACCCAGGGCTCCTCAGCAGACAGCTCACCCCTATGCTTCTTTACGCTCATTACTAGACTAGTTCTGTGTAAGTGAATTCATGAAATAAATTGCCTCAAATCATATTTGATACTCACACTTACGTTACCCTCCAATTTGTTGCTGATATCCTTCAGTACATGCTAACAAGATGCCACTAATGCGTTGCAGCTAGATGCTACCCAAATTTTGCCACATAAAACTATCATAAATAAGCACGGGAAAGGCTGTTAGGAAAACAAAAATATAACAAAAATAAGTTAATTGAAATTGAAAAAATGAATCAATGTAATAAAACAAATATGGTAACTGTATTGGTGTAAAGTAGCAACCCCTCTGCCCCCCATAATTTGATTAGTAGTTATTGTCGTTGATCAATGTTATTATGGTTTGGTGACTGTGTGCTTCTTGTCTGTGTACAGCAGACTTTATAAATGAATACTGCTGGCAAGTTTGTTTTTCTCTTGGATATTTGATACGTTGCTTTTTGCTTCAGGGATTTTGCATGCTGACTCAGGGACACTATAAAACAAGAGATGGAAATATATTGCAGCTCTCTGCCTATGAATAGTAGTGTTTGTGGATAAAAATCAATCTTTGGCCTTATTGGCAATAATATTCTCCACTATTCTCTGTAGGTTTCAACCACAATGTGTTTCATGTATCAATATGTGGTTTATGTGGATTCATACCACAGGGGTGATGCATGTTTTATAGTGTTTGAAGGGTGAACATTTTGAGCTTTACCATTATTTTCAGATAGTTGCAATTGTATTTCTGGCAGGTCTTTATCAGATTAAAGCTTTATTTCACAACTGTCAGGCCTCCCATTTATTACCTGATCCTTACCTTACTTCTGCATGATGTTTTCTAATAATTAATCACACTTTTGTGTTCAATGTGTAAGAATATGATCAAATTATAAGTTATATATTCTTCCAATTATCTAGACTATTTGTCAAATCCAGATACATCAGTGCTGTCTCACTAATCCATGTTTCTCTTAATCGATTTCCAGTTTTGATTCTGTTTTTTTTTTTGTGTGGAGTCTCTCTGCTTAGTGAAACAAAAGGTATTGTTTACCTTGTCGTAGTTCATTCGGGTTAAAGTGAAACTATCACTATTGTATTATTTTATATAATAATTGTCGCATCAAATTAAGCTTGAATTAAGAGAGTTAACTGACCTTGTCTTTTTGTTTTTCTATCAGAAGAGTTCAAGTCTTTTCTGAAGCGGCTGCCAGCGACTCATTTTCTGCCAGTGAACAGTGTTCATCTCCTATGGGGAAGTGACTGGGATCTTCAGAACCGTTACAGGCTCCTGCAGAGCTCTCTTGAGGCACAGCGGCTAAAGATCCAGCACACCGCACGAAAACTCTTTGGCTTGAGCGTCCGCTGCCACCATAATCCCAACCACCAGATGCCCAGAGAGAGGTACAGGACACCCTTCATACTATTTAATCCTTAGAAGGACATGAAAAGGAAGAAATGGAAGAAATTCCAGTACAATTATTAAAGAGAAATTGGAGTAAAGTGCCAAGTGACAGCATCTACAGAAAAAACGTTTTCCTGTTGTTTCACAGTAAATTACTGGCAGCAGGGATTTCAGCAGTTTTCCTGTTTCTGTTTCCTGTTTTTCAGCATTTCACTTCCATTTATTTTACTGTAACAAATTCTATTTTTAGAAAACAAATCAGTACTGTTAAAGTTTACTGTATATATACTAATATTTTAATTTGTATTTTTTACAGTAACAAACTTTATTTTCAGCTCAATATTGTGAAATTTGGCTGTAAATGTGCATATTACAGTGTTCATGTTTTCTTTATCCAAGTCAACACATATGCTTTCATTTTAAAGCCCTTACTTTTCCTATATGGTTGTTTGACAATTTATTAAAAAGCAACTTGTCACTGAAACCCAATATTTTTAAATAACTGCTGCCAGAGTAGGGATTATCAGAAAGGCATAGAGGTGGACAGAGTACCATAGGCAGTTGGAACAGGCTGGGGGGCTGAGAGAGTATGTTTTTGTATACATACTTCAAAGCTGATGTGCCTGGTGTTGCTGAATGATAAGAAGGCAAAGAGTTAGCTTCCTATTTGAATAAACTAAGCAGCAGAGGCTGTGATTGGTCATGGTAAACAGTCTCTGGAGGAATAATGTCGAGTTTGAGCAGGGTGCTAGTGGTTATACACCTCATTGAAAGAAACATTTTCCTAGAGAGTGCATCAAGCTACTGTATGTTGAATGTATTACATGCATATTTTAGTGTGCAGCCTGGGATCAAATTTGGTAGGAAGGTCAATTAATGAAATTCTAATGTTTTTACAAAACAAGACAACTACATTATTTATGTTGAATTGTTTCTCATTTATATAATTCTCTACAAGGGAAATGAAAAACTACCTAAATGTGATACTAAGACTAAAGATCGTGTGAAGAGAGCATGGGCACCTTTGCCCAACCTGACGTTTTTAGCCCATTTACACAAAGCTCTACAGAGATTGTACATCGCATACATCAGCCAGACGAGAAGTCAGATTAATTGTGCATCACGAATATGAATCAGCAGACACGTCAGATAGGTAGAAAAACTTTTTCAACTCACCTATTGTTGTGTAGTTGTTTTAGTACAGTCGTAAATGTATCTATTAATCTGTTACAGTATTTGAAATCATTACATAGATGTTATAGGTTATTTGCGGTTAAAGGTTTAAAGTTTGCAACCAAGCCATGCTGCACCGCGAGCTTCAGAGTGATTTAGACAAGTTTTGGTCTAGTGTGGGTAGTAGAAGCCAGTAGTGACAGCGATTAGGGAGAAAGTATATATAATCTCTGAGTTCTCTGAGTTTTTCAATGAGTTAACATCTTGTGAAGTCTTTCCAGAAAGCTCTACAGAGACTGTAGATCGCGAATATCAACCAGCAGAGTTGTCAGATTGATTGTACATCATGAATATCAGCCAACAGACACATCATATAGGTACTCAGCTGTTATTCTGTAATTGTTTTAGTACAGTCTTTAGTGATCGCTCAGCTGCTGCAGCCTACCATAATCACGGGGGTATAAAAGTAGTTCTAAGTTGCTGTTGCGGAAGCATTCATCCTCCTAAAGTTAAGACTAGTCGAGGAAATATGATCGACTCTACCTGCGTGATAAGTTAAGTAAAGACGATCAACTCTACCTGCATGACTAGTTGAGTAAAGACGATCGACTCTCTATTCATCACAACCTCACCATTGAGTTGGAATCACTCCTTCTCCTTCAGTCAGGAATCTAGTATGATTTTGGATGAACAGCTGTCCTTCAAAGACCAAATTACCAAGAGAACTCAAGTGTGTAGGTTTGCACTGCACAACATTGGAAAGATCACCCCCTTCTTTACTGAGCACGCAACTCAACTCAAGAGAAGGAACAGCGTCTTGTGGTTCAGTCACATAAAGGCAGAAGATCCCTTAGCAGGGCCTCCTCTCTCACTGTCCCTGGCTGGTGGAACAAACTCCCTGGTCCAGTCAGGAAAGCAGCAACACTAACAGCTTTCAAAAAGCAACTGAAAACTATTTTCTTTAGGGAACACTTACCATATAAAAAAAATAATTTTTCCCCTCTTCTCTTAATTTCTAGCTCCTATGGTTGATTGATCAGTTGACAACTTCTATTATGAGCAAGCTGAGATAGACTTTTACTGTGTAACAAATTGCATATTGTCTCTCCCCTACTGTAAGTCGCTTTGGACAAAAGTGTCTGTTAGATGCATAAAAGTAAATGTTTTGATGTTTTGTGCATTTCACTTTTGTATACTCTATATTTGATTAATATAGCTTCTTTGTCTTGATTGATTTCAGCTTCACAGATCACTTTTGGAGTTTACATAATGCATCTTGTGATTCACTCAGCACAAGTTCGAAGGTTGTCCCATGATTTTGTCAGACTTCCTGGCTCTGACAACAACATGCATTGTTCAGTAAACGAACAAGGTCACATGTTCTTGTGACAGGAGAAACTTTACTGGTTTGTGTTTCCATGGCAAATGTTTAATATTAGATTCAGCACAGAAATGGCAAACAAGTAGTCCTTTATCCAGCAACATGATAAGAATATCATTCGGTCCACGGTCTTCCCTACAATTGCCTTAATGTAATCATATGATTTTGAAGATGCAATGTGTCAATGGCCCAATACCTCCACCTAATTCATCTCCACAAAAAAAATACTTAAACCATATTTAATTCTGGTTAGTCAGCTTGGCGGTTTAAACAGAAAAACAACTTATTATATTTGTATCACATCTTTCGCTCATCTTGACAAGCACAAAAGGACAGTTCAACTTCAAAATGGATTCGGAAAAGCTGTTTCATTTGTTTTATTGAGTTAAGACGCTAAGCTTTTGTCCCAGGTAAGCTTTTGTCAACGAGGATTATTCATTTGTTGCAGTCTCTGTTTTATGTGTGCTTTTAATGTAGGAGTACAGTGAGGGTTATTACATTCTTTCACCAGTTATAGCCCTCAGGGCACCAGGCATAGTAAAAAAAAAATACAAACATTTTTAACTTATTACATTTTTTGTCAGGTTGAATAACCACAAAAACTTGTATTAAATAAACATTTCTATTTAAACTTTATATAGACTTTTATTTTTATATGAAAAATTCATACAAAATATTGTAAAATAAACTATAGCAAGAGGAAATAGAAAATCAATTGAACTAGTAGTTAAAAAAACAACTGGGAGAAAATATTAAGATGAAAATAATAACTGAAACACAGAAAATACCCTAAACACAGGACTATTAGTCTAGAAAATAAACAGAACAAATAAATTCAACATGAAATTCTTGAACTACAGTTCGTCTTTTAGAGACCGTCAGAAAATGGGCACAAACACACAGATGAGCTGGTTGGTTCTTCATATCCTGGGTGATGGCTAATGACTCACCTCCTCCAAGAATGGTGGGGTCGGGGTATGACATAGTTCACCATCCTTGTATTCAGGACATGGCTGTTGCTAGACCCATTTTACTGGGGCTCTTGCCCCAGTAAAATTTCAAGGTGCGTTTACAATGTACTTTCTCCCAGAAGTCAACATTAATGAAGTAATTAATGCAGTTAACAGTAATCGACAAAAAAAATTAAGAACAGAAAAAGATATGAAATGACAGGTAAATACAGTCAATGTGAGACGCATATTTCTGATCTTGCACATCTGCATGAACGCACCAGGTGACAGTTGAGTGAGTTTATGAGAGAGGAGGCAGCAGTACAGGTGTGTTGCCCGCTTGGGGTGCCGATTCAAGATCGCCGATGCTTTTGAGGTGAGACATGAAAATGACAAATCAAAACCAGTGTTTGAGGTGGACAGATGTGCGCCGTGTAAAATTTTTCCTCTGACACTATAAAGAGCTTCTCCACGCCCCCGCAAATTCACCTCATGCTCGTCAAGCGGGAACACTACCGTTTCCCACTTCAGGGGTTTCGACTTAAAATACGGAAAAATAGAACATCTAAAAATTGTTCTTATGATTAATATGACGAACAATTTAGTCTTATAAATTGGCATGCACAAGTTGCTTTAGAGAAGAGCATTTGCCAAACAAGTGGTGAAAGTTATTTTAAATGGTGTGGAAAATATTGATTGTTTAAATATATATTCAGAAATATTAGTTCAACTATTGCTGATTGTTGAACAAATATGTTTTATTTCTAAGCTATTATTGTGTTACTGCATGACCCCCTTTTTAAAGCAATTTAGATCATTCGGATGGTATTTTGTCTGTTGGATAACGTATTCTATTTTAGGTTCTATTGATTAAGTTTATTTATATGTAGGTATAAAATAAAAAGCCATACAAATAAAAAATGTAGAAAAAACATGGCTGACACTGCTTTTCTTTGGGGAAACATTGGAACCTAACCTGGAAGGCCACCCAAAACAGCTGTGCTTGAGACTATAGAATTCTCAAAGGACTTTGAGTACAGCTTAAGATCACCAGAAAAACCAAAAACACAAAATAGTTGACTAAAACCTTGACAGAAAACAAAAATGACAAAAAAAAATTTTTTTAAGTTTTACATTTTCCATAAATGTGTAATAAATTAATTTGGTTGTGAGAAACTCTTGAATGTGTAATATTTAATTGTTTATTTTCTTAAGGGTTGTTTGTACCAGAGGCATGGTGCTAAGGCTGACTAACTTGTAGAGGGGTTTATAGCTGGGAAAATATTAGGAACTTTTGGCCTAATTAACTAATTATGAACTTTTTCATAAACACACATCGGTTAATCATGAACACATTCTAACCTTATGCTGATTTGGACATTTACAAACATTATTTACTGTTTCTGTTTAGTTTGTTGTATGATGTGACGATTGGTCGGTTTTGTGTTGGATGGCTAATTAGAATGGGTTTCAACTTTTGAATGGGCTATTGTAAATACTTTTATTATTTACTAAAGCATTTTGCTGATGGGATTTCCCATAGATATATTATTTAGATCTGTGGTTGACTAATGTGATAATCTTTACAAGAGTGGTTTATTTTTCCAAAAAATGTGTTCCAAAGATAGATTGGTTTAATTGATAAATTGTATAGTGAAAGTTGAGAAAAAAGAGAGTATGTGAACTACACAATTTTATCATGCCCATGTGTAGTATGTGAGTTCTGTTGCTACTTTAAATTATCCTAATGAATGCAAGTATTTGTGAATGAGATTTAATAATACATTAAGTTTATACATTAGTTTAAGTTGAGTTGTTGATCCTGGTGGGGTTATGTGTATTTTTGTCTCTACTGATTTTGAGCACAGATGTGAGCACTCCTAGAAGATCCAGGGAAGTTATTAACAGAAAAGATTTCAGAGAAAGAGAAGAAAAGTCAGCTAACTCAGAGTAGTTATCCAGAGTTTTGGAACCTCATATGACCAAAGCTTTGCTCACTTAGTATTCATTGGGTCTTGTTCTAAAGAAATAACATTGTAAATATGGTTAATTGTTTTAAATCTTAATTACATGACTCTTGCATCATCAAATAATATTGATTAACCTATTGAAAGTTGCAGGCTAATTTTTACAATGTTAATGTTTTTTTTTATATATAAAATCAAGTTATGCATCAGACTTCATCATATTTACTCAAATCATGGCAACAGAAAACAGCTAATTTGCCGTTTCAAGATATCAGATATATTTTTAACATTTCAGGAGAGTAGAACTTGTATCATCTCTTATGTTTCACCTCAGGAACATTGCTAAAGTACGCAACATAATGTCTATTGTAGATGCAAAAAAAATTAGTTCATGCTTTCCTGATCTCCAGAATGGATTATTGTAACGCTCAGTTAGCCGGCTGCTCAGCCACCACACAACAAAAATGACAGATAATTCAGAACGCAGCAGCTAGAGTTCACACAAGAACAAAAAAAAAATGATCTCATTACACCGGTTCTGTGCGCTCTTCTTTGGCTTCCTGTAAAATATCGCATTGACTATAAGATACTGCTCCTTCCCCTTAAGGCACTGAATGGCTTAGCTCCAACCTACCTGAGCAGCCTCCTATCACAATATATTTCAGCTCGCTCTCTTCGATCACAAGAAGAAGAACTAATGATTAATCCGAAGATTACTAAATCCACCCGAGGGGGAAGAGCTTTCTGATATAAAGCCCTGAAGCTCTGGAACTCCCAGATGTTGTCCAGAGCTCAGCTACGCTCACAGGGTTCAAAACTAGATTAAAGACATATATGTTTAATCTAGCATTTGAATAATTGGCTCCTGGTATTTGTCAAAACGAATATGGTGTCTGAGCACTATAAACATACAAACTGTTGAAAAAAACAATGTGGTTCAATGTTCCTATCTAACCCATCATTTAGCACTCATCCTGCAGCTGATGCACATCATCTGTTTGTTGTCTGTTACATTTTTCTAACCATTTACCAGTTAGTTAGTTTCTGATTTGTCTTTGTTTTTTTTTTGTTTTTTTTTGTTTTTTTTTTCATTTGTTTGTAGATGCTGTCTGGTAAACTTGTCATCCATGGATCTTAAGTTTGTATATTCTTTATGCTGGGGAGGTGATTAGCACCTGCCTCAGTCAGCGAGGCTCCCAGTGACTTCACAGAGGGAATACCTATTTACGCTACCTGATCCACACTAGGACTCTGTGAAGCTGCTTTGAAAGCAACTGCTAAAAAGGTGCTTTAAAAAACTTGATTCATTGATTGATTTAATTTAAAACTAAATTACATTGATATTTTTAAAGACAAAATGTATTTCCTTTGCTCTAATACCACTGGTCCATTGCCAGGGCAGTATTGCAGATGCTGAAGGTCTGTTTGTGTATATTTGTGTGTGCAAGCTTATTCTGATTTAACGTTATCTTTGCTTCGTTATTTGTTCTTGTCTGTGCAGTTTCCAGTTTTACGAAAGGTCTCAGAGTCAGCTGTTGTTATTCCTGGCTCAGAAATGCCTGATGCAACTTTTATGTCAAGACTGCAGTTTTATTGGCATTTATTTTCTCGGTAGAAACAATTATCAAGGAAACTTCCTCTTAGTTGAGAATAACAATGACAGCTTCTTTTTTTTTCTCTGGTTTTTATCTGACAATTGAATATACATTTAATTAATCACACACTCTCAGTCAATCAAAGTTTGCTTATAGAAGTGTACACAGTATGATCAATAGACCAACCAGGGTACTGAAATACAAAGCACTTATAAAACTAGAAATTAAATTTTAGCTCAAAGCACCATACAGAGTACAAAGATCAGCAAACACTCCATTAAGCATCATCTCCCAATTCAAAAACCAATCTAAAAATAAAGGTTTTTAATTTAAATTTAAAAGTACCTAATTATGGTTCTCCTCTGAGGTCCAGTGGTAGCAATTACAGACCTCGATTTCCAGACACTGACGGTCAATTACTGGGTTTTTTTTTTAATACAGAGAGACACAACAAAAACTGAACAAACTAATTTAACCCATGGGGTGTGATGTATTTCAAAACATCCAAAAAATGTGTTACTGTGTTAAAAGTATGTCTTGGGGAAAGGAGGACACTGTGACAACTTTCAACTGTGTTCTGTACTTGTTACAGCCACTTTTTATATGAAGCAGTGTGTTATGTAATGTGACATCATGTAAATGGCTGATACGGTCATTCACCAAGCTTGGACAATAGGCTGGCTATGCCCATTCTGAGCCTGAATTACCCTTCATACGAAACTTCACTCATGGTATGTCCATGTTGTATACAATCAATGGTTGCTGGACTATAAATATCTATACCGCAGCTCTACCATTTGAATTTTGTAGGGTTTTTTTTAGGAAGTGTGGAAGATTCAGGGGGTCCTGCAGTCACAGGGGGGCCCTAAATGGCAACTAATATATAACCGTCCAGGGTTTTTTGCCTATAGACCACCCGCCAAAGTCCTAGTGTGGATCAGGTAGGGTAGATAGGAATTCCCTTTGTGAGATCTCTGGGAGCCTCACTGACTGAGGCAGGTGCTAGTCACCTTCCCAGCATAAATAATATACAAACTTAAGCACCTGGAAAAAAAAACAAAGACAAGAAACTAACAAATGAAACAGTGGTTAGAAAAATTAAACACAGACAACAAATAGGTGATCAGCATCAGCTGCAGGATGAGTGATAAATGATGGATGTAAGCTAGATAGGCACATTAAAACACATTGATTGTTTTTTTTTTTTGTATGTTTATAGTGCTCAGACACCATATCCATTCGGACACAAACTAGGAGCAAATTATTCAAACGCTAGATTAAACAATTGAAACAATTTTAGAACATTGCCAATGCATCTCCACTAATAAAAAACAAGGAAAATAGGCTCTGTCTATATTTCACTTATAGGTTTGGTTATTTAACCACAAAATTGCATCTCGAGGACCTTTAAACTTTTTAGACAATCTTAAAGTTAGTGAAATTTCTGAAATGTCTGATTATTATTATTATTGTTCTTGCCATTTTTAGTCTCAGATTGTGTTTAAGCTTTTGATCTGTCAGCCTTGCTGTTGGGTTAAGACTCTGCTACCACATTTTGGATTAGCATGTATTTAATTGCACCGTACAGAGCATGGGACGAAAGCTTTATTAAATAAAAAAAAACTTTGTACATAGAAGAGATTAAAAAGAAAGTTAAACATGAATTGATTTTTCGTTTCAATCAAATAATAATTAAAAATTTAAGGTTGTTGGACCTTAGAAATTCCCTCTTACTGCTTGCCTTAACTATGTTGTCATGTTTCAGCTAGATATCGCTCGTCTTTAATAAAAACTATATTAATGCATATTTTTATATTTTCAGGTCAGTGCTCCAGTGGCTAAACCGGGTCCAGTCCTTCCTCTACTGTAATGAGAATGGCTTCTGGGGGACCTTTCTCGAGAGCCAGCGCATATGTGTGTGCCACACAGTTGCCGCTCTCTGCCAACGGCCAATTCCTTGCCTAATTGGGGGAAACAACAGTTGTGCCATGTGCAGCTTGGCCAACATCTCCCAGTGTGGATCCTGCAACAAGGGCTACAAGCTTTATCGAGGGCGTTGTGAACCACAGAATGTTGATTCGGAGAGAAGTGAACAGTTCATTAGCTTCGAAACTGATCTGGACTTCCAAGACCTAGAGCTCAAATACCTATTACAAAAAATGGATTCAAGATTGCACATCCATACCACCTTTATAAGTAACGAAGTGCGTCTTGAGACTTTTTTTGACCCTCGATGGCGAAAGAGAATGTCACTTACGCTGAAGAGCAACAAAAACCGAATGGACTACCTTCACATGATGGTAGGATTGTCCATGAAGATCTGCCAGATGCGCAACAGTAGTGTGGATCCAATGTTCTTTGTCTATGTCAATCCCTTCAGTGGGAGTCACTCGGAAGGATGGAGCATGCCATTTGGGGAACATGGATATCCTCGATGGGAGAAGGTGCGGTTAATGAATTCCCAGTGCTTCAATTGGACCTTGCTTCTGGGAAACAGATGGAAAACTTTCTTTGAAACAGTCCATATTTACCTAAGGAGTCGTGCTAAGGTGTCCACAGTCTTAAGAAATGACTCTGGACCTGTGGATTTATCTGATCCCAACAAACGTCAAATATACATCAAAATCTCTGATATCCAAGTTTTTGGATATAGCGTGCGCTTTAACGCGGATTTGCTAAGGAGTGCTGTTCAACAGGTCAATCAGTCTTATACTCAAGGAAGTCAGTTTTACTCATCTTCGTCCATCATGCTCTTACTTTTGGACATTCGGGACAGAATTAATCGTCTGGCACCTCCGGTTGCACAGGGAAAGCCTCATCTGGACCTGTTTTCATGTATGCTGAAACACCGGCTCAAGTTAAACAACAGTGAAATGATTCGTGTCAATCATGCACTGGATATGTACAATACAGAAATCTTAAAACAATCAGACCACCTGACCACCAAACTTTGCTAAAAACGTGACTCAAATTGAAAAAAAAAAAGATTGAAGTAAAAAGAAAACTTTTTATATTTTATTTCTTGGTTTTCAGTTGAAACCTTTTGTTACATTTTTGATGTATTATTAACTACTTTGTAAATGTAACTGTTCAACTGAAACTAAAAACACAACTTATTCACGTTCACTAAAGAAAAATGAAAAGTACAAAAAAATAACCTTAATCATATTTGTCCAAGCATGTCTCTCATTTCAAAAAGGAAAACGATTAAATCAAACATGCAGTGACACAGAGGCCTTGAATTTACTCTGATGGAACACAGGTACATGTTACTGCCACTCTTTACCACTCAAAAGGGAAAGTTCAACCTCAAAATGAAAATGTATTACATTTGTTCTCAAATATATACACTTCTAAAATTTGGAAACCAAATTTTCATTTTTGGGGGAGAATTATTACTTTAAAAAGTTTTATGCAATGCTGTAATGCAAGAATTGAATATGATAATAGATTTGAGATCATGTTATTATTCCATATTGTAGTTGATACTTATGAGGTCTAAGAATTCATTAACTGTACTGTCTTGTCTTTGCATAAAACCCTTCTTAAGAACACTTGACATTGAGTTTCGGCATCTAACCTTTTTGTCTTTCTCGTCTCTCCGAATTAATCTTTCTGAATCTTTTAATGTACTTTTGAGATTCAAAAGTAGTGGAGTATCCATTATACTACTTAATCGATTCTTGCTATTTTGTCCTGCTTCGCATTATGTACATGTGATTTCTGATGTGTCGAGCTTTTTTGTTGCACTGTAAAAAAAAAAGTGAAAATCAGTCATAGTTCATTTGTTTAAGCGTTAACATAAAGCCATACATTTCTCAGAGGGATAAAAAAAAAATCTGGGCACATTGATGAGAAATGTCCTATAAATTACTTTTGTATTTTGGGTTTAAAGCCTTTTTCTAAGAAAACAAAAAAATATATGCTGTATGAACTGCAGGATTACAGAAGGACTTTGTAAAGCCATTACATTTTCATTACTAAGAGTTGATTCATGAGAAGAGTATATTAAAGCTTCAAATATCTGTAATGGTTTTAATCTCAAAATCTGCTTATATACCAAATCTACACTTGACTTCTATAAGATTTCATTTGAGTTTTGTATGACTTTTATGACATGATTAATCTTTTTGCTTAAAACCTAATGTAGGTTGGGGTAACCATTTATGTTTTAAGATATGTGCAAACTAATCTCCAGTCCAGTATTTTCTTAGACAGAAAGAATATAATTATTATAATTCATATTATTTGTGTTATCATCATTCAATGTTATTAAGTGCCTGTTAGCTATCCCTTTAATGCTTTTACTTTTTGTCATCTAAATCAAGACACACATCACTTGACCCATGGAAATAGGGCCAAAAGCTTTTCTTGGTGTATTCTGCATGAAATGAAACCTCTTTCTGAAGAAAACTCAGCTTACTTAATGAATAAATTTGAATGTGTATTATAAATGTAAATTCTTATTTTATCTTGATATAGCCATAACATTTGCATCTGTTTCAGTACATCAATAATGGAAAAACCCTGAGCACAAGTTCTGTAAATATGTCCATTTTAAACTCTGATGTAAAATTACCAAAAGGGACAGTTCAAACACAGAATTTCTCTCATTCACTCAAACCCTTATGTGTACTTGCTGCTTGTTAAACACAAAAAAAAAATTCTGCCATGATCACAACTCCATAACCACTTACATCAGGTCTTTTGTCCTCATGCAAAAGTCGAGTGAATGCTATTTTTTTTTTTTATCATTTTTTTGTTGAATGTAGAGCTTCAATCAAAAAGATTGGGGGGAAACTTGACTTGTGTCTCGAAATCTATCGTTTTAATATGAACTATGCTTGTGTAACATGTTTCATTGATGAGATTTCACAATTGCAACCTCTCTTCAGAACTAATGCACCAACACTCACCTAAGCCAAAAGAGTGTTCAGTTGGTTGAAAGGTTTTCACATCCTCTCTGGCATTTCTTCTGTTTGTTGAAATAACTATTATCAGCTTTCTTCAAAATGAATGTTTCAAATAATCTATTTGTTATTAAAATGTTATATTTAATAAGACGACCTATGATTGTTTATACTACACAAACCGTGTCACAGAAGAGAATCCTAAGCATACATTAGAAAAAGTATTGTTTCTAAATATTCACAAAATCTTTGTGATTTGACCAGATTACAGTGTTTTACAATTGCTATGACAGTATTTTAATACATTTAACAAGTTTCCTAAACTATTAACAGAGTTAGCACATCTGTATTTGTAATAATAATAATAATAATAATGAATGATACCTTCAATTTGTATAGAGCTTTATAATTTCCAAAGCATTATTCATTCATTCCACATTCACAAACTGGTAATAAGCTACCTTGGTAGTAGGGTTGGGCGATGTCAACCAATTAGGCCTCCTACTATGTCTAATGAGAAGCATCGCTATTTTATGGGTGTTGTATAATTAATTTATAACAAATTACTTATTAAAAGCCTGCCAGCATGGGCTTTTTATTACGCATTACCAAAAAAAAAAGTTACACACAAACTACCACCTATCAATCACTTTTTCCACCGGACTGAACTGGTAAAGTGATCCATGTCATTATAATGGCGTCAACAATTTTTTATTCTATTACCAATGAAAAACAGCTTATTACAATTATGCAAATATATAAATGACAGATTATTCCATCAAGAAACCACACTCAGTATTTTCCAATCACGTGATCATATGTTTTAAAGGATGGCTCTTTGGGCTTTTTTGAGTGGAATAGAATCAATTTAAAAAGAAAAAAAGCCTGCATGAGGGAGAGGACAATGAATACCAATACAGAAGACCAGGAAAAATAAATTCCAGTGTTTTTTCTGTTTGTATATTTTGTTATTTTGCAAAGGAAGTCTTTACTGTAGCAGTTTGGTGATTTTTGTTGTTGACATAAACAGTACATCTTATAAAGCTACTCTGAGATGGGCATTATATATATTTTTTTTTTATTTCTGCAGCAAAAGAAAAAGCCTAACCAAACATAATGTAGATAATGTTCAAATATAAGAGCAGACTGACTCATAAAGTAATGCAGTTTCAAATATAATTTCAGGTGATAGTAGTGTTTTTTTCTCAATGTGTTATGATTTAGAATAGAACACATGTTAATATTTTTAATAATTATTTGCTTTTGCTGTCTTTTATTTACATAGTTTATTGTGTCAGTTTATTATTGTATTTTGAAAATGAATTTTGTTTACAATGGCCGATTTTGAAAATTAAATGAACGGTTTTGCCAATTGTGTGTTATTGGAGAGTTGGTGTGTTAGGAGTTTAGCAAACCTGTTAAAGCAATTGAAAATCTGTCATAGCAATTGCAAAAAAACTGTAAAGTACCCACACAGCTAGATGTTTTCCACTTGAGAATTTTTTTATTTTAAAAATCAATGTAGGAGAACTTTTCCTCACTAACTTGGAGGTATGTGTTGTTTGGAGCACACCAAAGCTGTGCTTTTCTATAACTTTAGCAGCTCACTAAACTATATATTTTTGGCTCATATGAAACATGAATTCAAGTGATGGCCCACACTTTGGAATTTTAAAAGCTTCAACTATTCCGTAAAGACTGTTCACAAGGTTTTAGGTGTGTTTATGAGAACTAAACTGCATCTACATTTAACAGAAGTATGAAGCTAATGACACCTCGAAGAGTACCTCTACAATTCATCACAACAACCAATAATTAGAACAGTCATTTCACGCACAAGTTTTGAGCAATTGATAAATAGAAAAAATACTCCAGATAACTACAATCAATAAATAGAATAAATAAGTCACACACCATATGACAGCAATCCCTTAATATAATAAATAAATCATGCACAAAATCAAAGCAATCAATGACTGGAATAAATACATCATGCACAAAATCACACCACTCAATGAATGGAATAAATAAATCATACATAAGATCAAGGCTATGAATGAATATAACCAATGCTTCCTGCACTGGATTATATGTTATTTTTCATACATATGTACACACCTGTCGTATTACCTCCAGCATTAACAATCCCTCTCCTAACACAACAGAAATGCCACTCACAGCACACACACACACAACACGTGTTCACGCAGAAATAATGTAATACTCTTAAAATTAATCTGGACTTTCCTATCCTCTGTCTGATGACACCCTGCCTTCACAGTGAAGACCCATCCTTTTTCTCTGCGGTAATAAGAAGGTGAGCCCATACCTTGCTGGTCTCTGTCTACACTGGCACCCTTGCTGCTTGGTATATTCTGCATGAAATGAAATGCCCCACCCCAACCATCCAACCATCACTTTCCCGCTTTATTTCTCAGACCCAGCAAGCTAGCTGTCACGGATCACAGAAGGCAGAAGCGAAAGGTGTGATTCACACAGTGTTTATTGAACACAATAGGCTTCGTACCGAAGTACTAGTGACAGTACAATAGAGAGTCTAGGTGGTAGTAGCGTTACTTCCCTCGAGCAGAGCAAGCCGGTGACAGGGGTTAGTCTCTGAGTGCAACGAGTAGCAGAAGCTCCTGGCAGAAGATCGGGATGAGAAGACGGAGTGAGATACGATCCAGTGAAGATGATACCTCACGGTGAGTGAACGGCGTGGGTGAGTCTTTATAGTGTGGTGTTGATGATTGGAAAAGATGACGGTGATGAGTGCCCAGGTGTGTCTGGTTAGTACTCGGGTGATTGAGTGCGTCGTGTATTGGCTGGAGACTGTGACTGGTGATCGGGGCTGATAGAACGTGCAGGAGGTGTGACACTAGCTTACAAAGGACTCTCTGTGTCACATTGTTGAGCAAGCAATGAAAACAACAACCTCTGTTTCCTCTTTCCTCCCTTTGTACACAGAGCGCTCTCATTAACCACAGGTATCTACCCATCATGCACAGTTATTTACCAATCATTACAGAACTCCACTCCACTGCATCTGGCACTTTGCATTGCACTTGTTGATATATTTGTTGGATGCAGCTTCTTAACCATGAATACTCATTCCCATTCTGTGCATTTTTCCTGAGCTAATCTGAAGGCTACTTCAGTTTGCCCGGCCTACCACTTCATAGCTGCGTTAAGGACATTTTATTACTGAATTTCCACATATGGAAGCCTATCACAGTTTCACACTGTTTCATTCACAGAGCTCATAAAGAGTGTCATTCACAAATAGTAGTAAAAACAGCCTGCATGCCTTCATCCATCATGGCACTGAGGATGGCTGCAGCAGTTGGGTGCTCTCCGACGTTTTTGTTTTATTGTTTTCTGTACTGACAACTTCATCAGTTTTCCTCGAGAGGAACTTTTAAATATAAGCGAGCGCTCAGAGCAATTTCTCACTCATTTTTGAGTTCTCTGATGTTTTGTTAGGTGAAGCTGCGGCTCTTCTTCATAGACGTTGAAGGGGGAAAAGAGCTGGGGCTGTAGATAAACTCAGGCAATGTGGTCTCAGAACATCACTACCAAGCTTAGATCTGGCAAACATCCGCTCTCTATCCAACAAAATGGATGAAATACATCTGCTGACTCAGACAAACAATGCCTTTTCATGCACTGCTGCTTTGTGCTTCAACAAATTGTGGTTAAATAGAGACATTCATGAGAGGGCACTTCATTTGCCTGGTTTCCAGCTGATCAGATCTAATCACGACTTAGAAGCCACCGGGAAATCGAGCAAAGGTGGGGTTTGCTTTTACATCAATGAAAACTGGTGTACGAATGCAACAACACTGAATAAGATCTGCTCTCCCGATCTGGAGGCGATTTTCATCAACTACAAGCCTTTATATTCTGGATCACTGCTACACTTATATTGAGGAAGCTTACCATGTTGTCCCCCGCACAGTTTCGGACTCTCTGTCCACCTTATTCCATCATATAAGCAACAGCTCAAAACAGCTAAATATGTAGTGTGAACTGTTAAAAGATGAACCAGTGAAGCAAAGTGGGATTTACAAACTTGCTTTGACTGTAACGATTGGAGGGTTTTTAAAACTGCTGCCTCATACATGTACGAGGTCATTAACTCTGTCTCATTATATGCCAGTTTCTATGAGGGCATGTGCATTCCCACCTGTACTTTTTAAAAATACAATAATGATAAACCACGCTTCTCTCCAAAACTCAGACAGCATCGTCATGGGTGATGCCTTCAGAAGTGGAGATTGTGTTTTGTACAAACAGGCCTGAATAAGGAGATCAGAGATGCTAAAAAGAGCTACTCTGCATCAGTGTGGAGAGGCATGAAGACCATCGCCAACTACAGGACACCTCCCCCGTCTTCTTTGGGCAACTTTGGTGTACAAGCTCAATGAGTTTTGCAGTAGATTTGAAACTCAGTCTGACATCCCTAGCTCGCTCTGACAACTCTGATCCACCAGAGTAAACATCAACAACTGAAGATTTTTGTTTGAATTTCGCCATTTCCCACCCCACGATAACCTTATTAACGTTATTTCGTAGACAATAACGATAAGCTAGCTGAAGATGTCTCGATGAAAAATTCAGGTAAAATTACAACAGTGTTTGAAACTGGTTTTATTAGTGCCCACTATGACAGGGCCTACCACTTCATAGCTGCGTTAAGGACATTTTATTACAGAATTTCCACATATGGCAGCCTATCACAGTTTCACACTGTTTCATTCAAAGAGCTCATAAAAAGAGTGTCATTCACAAATAGTAGTAAAAACAGCCTGCATGCCTTCATCCATCATGGCACTGAGGATGGCTGCAGCAGTTGGGTGCTCTCCGACGTTTTTGTTTTATTGTTTTCTGTACTGCCAACTTCATCAGTTTTCCTCAAGAGGAACTTTTAAATATAAGCGAGCGCTCAGAACAATTTCTCACAAAAGTTTCTCATAAAAGTCATGTAGTGTGTGTGCTCGGCCTGATGTATGAAGAGTTAAAATTGCGTAGTTCATTAATGTTTTTAGCCTAGCACAAGTAAAAAAAAAAGTTTTCCCAAATTGGCACCAAATTCATGACAGAAGTCCAAGTCACATGACTCGAGTCCACACCTAACCACATATGTTTTTATCGACTCTTTATTTCAATATCTAATCAGTAATCTAATTGCTATAACAGTTCAGTTTCAGTAGATATTTTTTAACACAATTTTCTAAACTCAAGCAGTCAGCACAACATCTGTATTTGTAGGCTATACAAATACATTTATACAAAATGCATACACAAACACAAACAATGTAATTTTAAAGACAAATTTACAAATGGTTTCATGCTGTATGTCAGAACAGATAACGTTTTGTTCAAAACAGAACTCATAAGTTAAGGGTAAAAGCTGTTAATATTGTGAATTCAAACACAAAAATATTTCCTGTATTTTATTCCATTGCAAAAGAGAAATAGCTTATCTTATTACATTTATGTCGGCTGGGGCAGGTGGCATTTCTGTGTGGAGTTTGCACGTTCTCCCCGTGATCGCGTGGGTTTTCTCCGGGTGCTCCGGTTTCCCCACAAGTTCAACGACATGCAGTGTAAGTGAGTTGAGGAAGAACGATTGTCCATAGTATTAAAGAGTGAATGTGTGTGTGTGAATGTTTCCCAGCGATGGGTTGCGGCTGGAAGGGCATCCGCCGCGTAAAAACATATGCCAGAGAGTTGGCGGTTCATTCCGTTGTGGCAACCCCAAAAGGGAAGAAAGCCGACATGAAGATGAATGAATGAATGATTACATTTTTGCACCACACTCGGTGTTGAGGTTTTTTCAAGCACATGTTTGTATGTTCTAAAAGAGGACTCTTTGGGCTGATATTGAGTGGAAAAGGAACAATATATAGCAGAAAAACGGAAGGAAAGAAAGAAAGCCTACACAAGGGAAGGGATGTTTTTGAGAGAGAGAGAGAGAGAGAGAGAGAGAGAGAATGGGTTCACTAGTACCTCTTCTGTCCACCAGGTAGGCTCACAGATGTTCAGAGCTGACATTTGCCTTAGTTATTTAAACTTTCCCCTAGACGCAGAATGCATTTTTCTTGAAGTTATACACAAGGACTTCAAGGTTGTCCATTCAAGTCGCTTGACTCAGTAGAGATTAAGTTTCTGTAAACTAAGACAGCACACCTGGTCACGTTAGAATCGATTAAGAGGATGGGGGATTTGCAGGCACCCTCTGTCGACGAGACCTGCTTACATTTTGAGGCTGGTGACTCTCATGTTATTCTTAAGCCCACCCCCTTCAAAATTCAGGCAGTGAACCTTCAAGCTCTGTCCAGAGAGGAAGCAGCACCAACTTCTAACAGATCTGCAAGAGTCTGGCTTGGTCGACACCCAACACCTTGGCCAGATACTAGAACCTTAGTGTTGAATCCATCGCTTCAGCAGTGCTAGGTGGTGGCAGCACTGTCTGAAATATACAAAGGGGTTTCCAGTTTGGTTTGCGTTATTCCTTAGTGATAGGTGCGTTATTTTTGTACCTGGAGATACTGGAGTGTTATCCAGCTTCTTGGCTCCTTTTTCCCCAACAGTCATAGTAGATTAAGCGGTGTAGTCCTACACACTGTCAACATATGTCTTCTCTAAGAGGGACTACCGTTTGCATCTCTTAATGACCTCCTAATGACAAGAGGGCGAAGCATTTCCCTGAAAGTTATTGAAAAGTTATAAAACTATTGTTCTAGCTAGTTCCATCTATGCAATCTTCCCTCTAACGACCTTGCCCTGTTTGGTTCAAGGTTCATTTTCTGTCAGTCCCTCATTGAAACCGGTTGTGTATTATTTGCCCTGAAGTTCTAAGTCTAGCCTTCAAGGTGACAAGTACATCTGTCTTCTGCGTATGATGACGCAGAACATGGCAGCCACGGTCAGATGGTCTCCAGCATTTTTGTGTTATTGCCAACCTGCCAACCTTTTTGTTACTCGTGAGGAACTTTTGAGCATCAGAGAGCACTCTCAGAACAATTTCTCATTAACTTTTTGAGTTCTTTAAATTTGATGTCTTTGTTTTGGTTGGTAGAGCTGCTGTTTTTCTTCGTGAGATGTCATCGACGTGGAAACGAGCAAGAGCTCTAGTCAAACTCAGGCAGCGTGGTCTCAGAACACCGCTATCTTGTTTACATCTGGCAAACGTCTACTCTCAACCCAATGAAATGGACGAAATACATCTGCTGACTTATACAAAGAAAGACTTTCAAGCTCTGCTGCTTTGTGCCTCATGAAAATGTGGCTAAATGAAGACATCCTGGAGAGCGCATTGCATTTGCCCTGTTTCCAGCTGATCAGAGCGGATCGCGATACAGAAGCTACCAGCAAGCTGCATGGCGGTGGCATTTGTTTCTACATTAACAAAAACTGGTGTACAGATGTAACAATGCTGAATAAGATTTGATCTCCTAATCTGGAGGCACTTTTCATCAACTGTAAACCCTTCTACTGACTGACGACTCACCGACTTCTACACAGACCATTGTATACATGCATCAATGTTTACATGCATTAACTGCATCATGGTGGAAGGGATTACTAACACAGAGCAGCAACACCTGGATTCTGTTTTTCTTATTCTCAGGGACTTTAATAAAGCACATTTGAACCACAACCTGCCTAAACTTAAGCAGCACATCAAGTGCCCAGCCAGAGAGGGGAATATTCTGGATCACTGTTACACACCCATCAAGAGTGCCTACCACGCCATCCCCCGCCTAGCTCCAGGACCATGTGACCACTATCTGGTCCTCCTTATTCCATCGTATAAGCAACAGCTCAAAGCAGCTAAACCTGTAGTGAGAATTGTTAAAAGATGGATCGTCGAAGCAAAGGAGCAGATTTGCAAGCCTGCTTCGACTGGACAAATTGGAGGTTTTTTAACCTGCTGCCTTAAACCTGGACAAGCTCACTGACTCTGTCTCATTATACGTCAGTTTCTGTGAGGACATGTGTATTCCCACCTGGACGTATGGACAGATGATACAATTATGCTGGAAAGGTAGTACAATGCTAATGGACAAAATACACTGAAATGGAGTTGCTAAAAAAGGGAAAATAATGTGTGTGTGTGTGTGTGTCTGTGTGTCTGTGTGCATGCGTGCGTGTAAAGCTGAGGCTATTAAAATACTTAGACAGAAAGAAGTAGGAGAAATATAACACTTGGCTACAGAGATAACTGTCTGTGATGAATCGGACTGAATTACTAATGTCTAACCCAGGGGTTGCCAACCCAAATTGTTGAAACTGCCATATTGGACCAAAAAAAAAAATGTCTGGACCTGCAAAAAATTAAAAGTCTTGTATAAGCTTTATAACGGAGGCAACACATACTGTACGCCACCTCAAATTTAACTTCATTACAATATTAATGAATTGTGTTTCATTGCTTTGATGAAATTAAAGAAATGCAATAAAAAAATCAGATTTTTTATGTCATTTTTATTTGGAGGATTCCAAAAAACATCAAAATGGAACTTGCATAACGCGCCCCTTTTCTGGGCAACAAACAGTGCAATAAAACACAGCATGCATTTATAAAAATAAAACTGCGGCCTTTTGAAAAGACAAAGTATATAAAATCAAATTAATACAGTTTAAGTTTGATTTGATAATATCCCTAAGTGTAATTCCAAATATATACTGACAAAAATAAAAAAATTATTTATAAAAACAGCCACTTTTTTACTAAATACGTGCATGCCTTCCCTTGAAACGTCTTTCCACATTACTCTTCTTTCTCTTTTTTGACAACTTCTCGCTACAGAGCAAACATTCAGGCAATCATTTCGCATTGGCATTGAATGCAAATGATTCACTCCAAGAAATGTTGAATCCTTTGTCCTTAGCTATTTTTCCTTTTGGGATCCAGGGCCCATCACACAGTCACCGGTTTGTTTACAACAGCCACCTGCCTGGCATCCTGTCCTGCTGATAGAAACGTGTGTCGCAGGCTATGACACAAATCTTCATGGACAGAAATGTTGAAATTTTATATTTATTCTACACACTTTTACAGCATTGGAAAACATTAAGAATGTTTGTCCTCCTTTTCCCAGCGGTGGGTTGCGGCTGGAAGGGCATCCGCTGCGTAAAACATATGCCAGAGAGTTGGCGGTTCATTCCGCTGTGGCGACCCCGAAAGGGAAGAAAGCCGACATGAAGATGAATGAATGAATGAATGAATGTTTGTCCTCCTATACAAACCATATTAAAACTAAAAATATATTTGCCTCCCCCTTTTTGCATTTTCAAACATTTTTTAAAAAGCTCAAGGGAGCCTCTAGGGGAATGCTAAAGAGCCGCATGCGGCTCCAGAGCCACGAGTTGCTAACCCCTGGTCTAACCTAACTGATGTGCATTACTTCTACTGGGATTTTTTCGAAGAGTAAGAGCATTTTTGTTAGAATCTGGCTATTAAGTGTGGTGATGCATTCTGATTTCTGAGATTTTCTTATTCTGTGTTACTTGAAGATGAACTTTACATACCAGCTTCAAGGTTTTCGTGAAACTGAGTCACACCTAAACTGTTTCAGCAGTCACAAAGGCATCTGGCGAACTGTTTGGCTTTTGGGCAATTGTGCATTTGGACACTGGTTCTAGTCTGTTGTCTGCGTTATAACATTTTTGGTTAGGAACTGCTGTAGTATTTGCTTGCTATCCGTACACGGACATGGCTTAACAAATGGCCCACTACAGATGAATTGGAAGAGCTCTTTCTTTTTTCAAAGATCTTTTTGTACTTGTACTTTGGTCTGTTGTGGGTTTCTTTATTTTCCTAAGTAGACCTATCAAGGTATCAATAAGTAATATTATTTTTGAGTAAAAATATATTAAAAGAATAGCTCTTTTGATGAATGAAAATTAACCAAACGTTTAATTCCTTTGGGTTTACTTAGAGATAATTTGTCAGAGTACAAACTATTACTCCCAATTAAATATTCTTCTTTGGATGCAAAATTGAATCGCCCTATAAAGATTGAGAAATATAGAGATTTAATCTAAGCAAGTTCATCAAAGGCTTAAAAAATAACTTAAAAAACAGTTAATGGCAAAAAAACATCTAAAGTTCAAGTATTTACCAATCTAAGCTGTTTCTCAAGGCTGAGATTTAAAGGTGCAGCAAAACATGCTGTGGTTGCACTAGAGGGAATGAGAGCCAATGGTGTGCTCAAGGACACAATGCATTTGGCCTGACACTTGTGTTTCAGTTTAACTGACCTTCTGGATAAAACTGATGATCACACACATTCTACTGATGATCATAGGAGTCCACAATATTTTCTGCATATTTATCACTGCACTGGGTAAAAAAAGTGTGGAAGCTCAAGTTTTGAAAAAGTTTTACTTTACTTTGCTCTTCTTACAGACTGAATAATAAGAATACAATACATTTCAATATAGGCAATTAACATTTTTTTTTTACATACAAAGTAGGATAAAAAATTTAATTTTAAAGTTTGGACAAAAACTTTAGGCTGGCTTGAAAAAGCAGATAATGTCTTGTGTAATAAAGCTTTGAATAGTTAGTTTGAACTTTAAAAAACGTCTTCAAAACTCTCAACACAATTAGCACAACAAAATCGTTTTTACCCAATATTCAGTCTGTGAACACATTATATTTTCTTAACTGACTCAACAGGGTGAAAAATATTGGAGTAATCCGATGTAATTAAATGTTTGGATCCTGTCGCCTTCCGGAAAGCAGACAAAAAAAACACTGACATAATTTTTCAACAGTTCTGATAACCTTGAAGACGCAAGCTATCAAAAGATACTTGCTATGTCCCAATCCATGCACTATCCACACTTTTAAAGATGCAAATAGAGAATTAAGGAGTCGGAGTCGAACCCGCCACGTAAGGATTGACAGTCTCTCACCTACAGAGCTCCACTCTACCAACTTGGCTTCAAAGTGATTCAAAGACCAGTCCACTAAGCTTTATTATATACCTATCTCTGTACAAAACGAATCAATCTAACGCCACTGTTGAAAAAGATGAAGAGAAAAAGTAAAATAAAAACAAGTTTCCCATACCAAAAGTAAAACCCAAGCCACCTGCGTGAAAACCAGAAACCCTAACCACTAGACCAGGGGTCATGTTGAAAGAGCCATATTGGACCAAAAAAACAAAAAACAAATAGGTCCGGAGCCGCAAAAAATTAAAAGCCTTGTATAATCCTTATAATGAAGGCAACACATGCTTTATGTATCTATATTAGCCTACTATAAAAATGACTAAGTTTGCTACGAATACATAATGAGCCTTCATGATTAAATGTTTATTTTCCCTGCAGTGAATCCTGTAGAGAACGACGCATCACGTGACTACTCTGTTGTACGATTACAATATTAATGAATTATGTTTCATTGCTTTGATGAAATTAGAGAAATGCAATAAAGAAATCGAATTTTTGATGTCATTTTTATTTTGAGGATTCACAAAAACAACATCAAAATGGAACGTGCACAACGTGCCCCTTAACTGGGCAACAAACAATGCGAAAAAACGCAGCATACACTTATTAAAAATAAAACAGCAGCCTTTTGAAAATAAGTATATAAAATCACAGCCACTTTGTTACTAAATACGTGCATGCCTTCCCTGGAAATGTCTTTCCACTTTACTCTTGTTACTAGACAACTTCCCAATACAGAGCAAACATTCAAGCAATCCTTCCGCATCGGCGCTGAATGCAAACGATTCGGTTCAAGAACCGTTGAAACTTCTGTTCTCCTCAGTTGTTTCTCTTTTTCTCTTTGGGATCCATGTCCCGCCACACAGCCGCCGGTTTGTTTACAGCAGCCACCTACCTGGCATCCCGCCCCCTGCTGGTAGAAACGTGTGTCGCGGGTGATGACGCAAATCGTCGCTGACAGAAATGTTGAAATTAAATATTTATTCTACACTCTTTTACAGCATTGGAAAACGTTAAGAATGTTTGTCCTCCTATAGAAACCATATTAAACAAAAAACATATTGTAACGAGCCGCTGGTTCGGGTGGCAGCTGAGCTGTGCTATCTGCGCTATGCTAACTGGAAAGCTAGCTAGTCTGGCGGGGCGCCAGGTGTCTATCTACTCATGAGAGATCCCTGTGTCCCATACACCGCTTGACCCCAGGGAACTCTTAGCTCTTCAGGAGCTGTTGCTGCTCATAGCTCTTAAAAGAACTGTTAGTGAATAGAAGGTTTGAGCTGATGAGTTTTCAGGAACAGCCACGCCTCCAGGACTTCTCCTTGCAGTTACCCAATCAGACACAGCACATCTGAAACTTCACTGAAGCGGGTTTTATTGGCAAACACACACATACATAACCTGGTAGCTGACACAGACCAGACCATTTGCACCGAGTGCATAGTAGACGGTAAGTCCACACACAAACACATATTCATTACAAATAACAATCCCTGTCAACATAAACGAACGTAAAACAACATTTAAACGTGGCACAAACACACAACAGCCGAGTAATACCCCTTTTTGTAGCGAAATAGCGTTACCCACAATGCACCGGGGCACGGTGCCGTGCAGGGTCGCCACATAGCCCCCCTCTCAAGAGGGTAAGTGTCCTCACACCCTCAAAACTTCAATAGCTGAACCGCATGGACTCTGAACACATGTGATTCTCACAAAACTCAACTGTAGTCAGCGCTTAGCTCAAAGTCATTTAGATGTGCTGGTCGTCGGCATTCACGCCGCGGCCGGGCACTCTGCTCATCAGTCGGCCTACGATGCGGACTGTGTTCCTGGCTGGCCATCTCAGTTATAGACGGCATGATGGCCGGGTTGACCACACTCTCACTTGGTTCCGTGTGAGGAGCGTGCGGACGGTAGGGAGCTAAACGATCCTGGTGGAGCACAACACGACGGCCCCGCCCAGGCAGTCTCACTCGAAACACAACGTCCGACAGTTTCTCTAGTATCTCCCCGGGCCCTTGCCATTGGTGAGTCAGTTTCGGGGAAAGACCCCGCTTCCGTTGTGGGCAGTATATCCATACACGGCTCCCAGCCGAGAAGGTAGGTCCGTGTGCTCGAACGTCATAAGCACGCTTTTGACGTGCACCCGCACCAAGCAAAGTTTCTCGTGCCAAGCTGTGCACGGAGTTCAAACGCTGGCACAAACGCTTGTAATAATCCAGCTCCTGGCCGCCGGGTATCTCGGGCTCTGGTGGGGCCCCGAATACCAAGTCCACCGGCGTCCGGAGCTCGCGGCCGAACATAAGTGCTGCGGGCGTACACCGACTGGACTCCTGCACCGCAGTCCGATATGCCCACAACACAAGAGGCAGATGAGCGTCCCAGTCCCTTTGATGCTGGCTCGTCAGAATAGCCAACTGCGTCGCAAGTGTCCGGTTGAACCGTTCAACCAATCCGTCGCTCTGGGGGTGTAGGGGGGTGGTCCGCGTCTTCTTCACACCCAAGCGCCGACACACCTCTGCAAAGACTCTGCTTTCGAAGTTGCGCCCCTGGTCGCTGTGCAGCTCACTAGGTACTCCAAAGCGGGCGAACATGTCATTCACCAGACAACTTAGCAGTTGTCTCAGCACTTTGGTCGGGCACCGCATACGCCTCCGGCCACTTAGTGAAGTAGTCCATAGCGACCAGAACGTAGCGGTTACCCAACTCAGTCTCGGGAAAGGGGCCGAGAATGTCCACCCCGACTCGCTCCATGGGGGCCCCCACTAGGTATGGTTGTAGCGGGGCCTGTGATTGCTGGATCGGGCCCTTTTGGGCGGTACAGGTGTCACAGCAGTGGACGTGCAGCTCCACCTCCTGACGGCACCCTGGCCAGTAGAAACGCTGGCGGAGTCGCTTGATGGTTTTGGCGTTTCCGAAGTGTCCAGCCCCAGCCGCGCCGTGTACCCAACGAAGGACCTCGGCTCGAAGGCCACGAGGTACCAGCAGCTGCACGCGATCCGCTCCTCCACTCGGCGCTCGCCACCGCCGATACAGAACCCCGTCGTGCAGCTCTATGTTCCCCCACTGGGCGTGTAGGATCTTCAGCTCGGGCCCTTTTGACGAGACTTCCGGCCACTCGGGGCGCTCGCCAGTCACCGACCAGCCCAGCACCTCCACCAACGTTTCATCAGCCGCTTGCTGCTGCCGGAGTTGCTCATTGCTGAAGAGCTCGGGTTGTTCACTGATGCTGTCGTGGTCAGTGGTGGCTGCTGCCGCTGCGCTGGGCTCCAGTCCACTCCAACTCGCCGCTGCTCTAGCGGCCCTCTGCTCGCCAGTGCCCTCACCCAGGGCTGCCGCCTCCACTGCAGGGAACCCCAACTCCCGTGCCTCTTGGCGCTCGCAATATGAACAGCTCTCGGTCAAACATGGTCGCCGAGACAAAGCATCCGCGTTCGCATGTAGTCTCCCTGCTCGGTGGCGAACCTCCATATCGAACTCCTGGAGAATCTCGATCCACCGTGCCACTTGCCCTTCTGGCTGTCGGAAATTTAACAGCCATGTGAGGCTCGCATGATCCGTTCGTAACGTGAATTTCGTTCCGAGCACGTACGGGCGGAAATGGCGCAAAGCTAGCACTACCGCGAGCAGCTCGCGCCGGGTGACGCAGTAGTTTCTCTCGGCGCGATTGAGACTACTACTATAATAGGCCACTACGCGCTCTCCGTCGTCAGTACGCTGGGAGAGCACGGCCCCCACTCCTACGCCACTCGCGTCTGTGTCCAAAATAAATGGGCGATTAGGGTCCGGGTATGCCAGCACGGGTGCGTCAATGAGGGCTTGCTTCAGCTGCGCAAAGGCTTCTTCACAGTCCGGCGACCATACGAAGTGTTTCCCTTTCATGGTCAGCCCATGCAACGGGCTGGCTAGCGTAGCAAATCCTTTAACGAACCGTCGATAGTATGACGCTAGCCCGAGAAAGCTCCTCAACTCAGGGGCGTTCACGGGCCGGGGCCAATCACGGACCGCTGCGGTCTTTTCCGGATCAGTGGATACCCCGTCCGCACTGACGACATGACCGAGGAACTGCGTCTGACGCGACAACAAATTGCATTTTGCCGGGTTCAGACGCAGTCCCGCACTACGGATGGCAGCCATGACCTCACCTAAGTTCTGTAACGCCTGCTCATAGTTTGGAGCGTGAACTAAAAGATCATCCAAGTACACAACGCAGCGCGAACGGGGTATGTCCTTCAGCACGCGTTCCATTAGCCGTTCGAATGTGGCCGGCGCGTTACAAAGCCCGAACGGCATCACATTAAAGTGCCACAGTCCGTGGCCGATCGAGAACGCCGTTTTCGCCTTCGCATCAGGCACCAGAGCCACCTGCCAATATCCGCTACGAAGGTCCAAGGAGCTAAACCAGCTGGACCCGGTGACATGATCAAGGGCGTCGTCGATGCGAGGTAAGGGGTAGGAGTCCTTGCGCGTCACAGCGTTCAACTGTCTGTAATCCACACAAGGGCGCCACCCCCCGTGTTTCTTGCGTACCATAACAACAGGCGCCGCCCACGGGCTGTCCGATGGTTCAATAACGCCGCTCGACGCCATCTCACGGATCAGCTCCTCTGCTGCTTGTCGCTTAGCAATAGGCAGCCGGTGTGGTCTCAAGCGAATCGGCGTGGCTGATCCCGTATCGATGTGGTGCTCTACTAGATCCGTACGGGAACAGTCACGTTCGTTAGTGGCGAAAATGTCTTGGTACTCCGCAAGCAGTCCACTCAACTGGGACTGCTGACCCTCCGTCAAGTGAGCGCTGCTGCGCTGAGCCAACTCTTCTATCGCTACAGTGGTTTCTCGCGACGGCCTACGGGTTTGATTCGCAACGACAGCGTTCGATACTGAATTCCTACCCATCGGGACGACTACGCTTAGCGCCGGTGGTTGAGGTTCGATGGCACGGGATGCTGGGGCTCCATGATGCAGGAATTTGCAGGGGGCAGCAGCTCCTTCGTGCTGGCGTCCGGTCTGCAGAGGTACTGCTCCGTCTTTTAATTGAAGGAGGGCCCCTGGGACGTTGACCACAGCTCCCCAGCTCTTCAGAAGATCCAACCCCAGAATGCACTCGTCCCGGATGTCTGCGAGCCAGAACTCGTGGGCCGTGGTCAGGTGCTTGACGTGGACAGGAAGGACCTTCCTTCCAGGCATCAAGGTCTTGGTACCAGTCACTGTCAGCAGCTCGGTGTTGGTGGGGGTCCAGTCCTCTGGTAACACCCCTGCTGTGTTTGGCAGCAGTCCTCGCCTTATGAAACAGATGGTCGACCCAGTGTCCACTAGTGCTCTGCAGCGGTAACCACCCACTACACAGTTGAGATACAGTCCGCCGTTCTGGCCGCACCGCCCACTCTCATGAGGAGGGGGATGGGAGCAGGGTGAGATTCCCCTCACTGTCTCACCCTGCCGTCGTTTCCCGCCGGTGGGCGAGCCCGGGTTCTGGGGCTCGGAGCTGGGCAGTCTCTGGCTCGATGCCCGGGTTCCCCACATCGGTAACAGCACTCCTCTCTAGCGATCCTCGCTTGGCTCGCCTCTTCCCGCATCTCTCGTTCAGCTGCTCGGCTGGGCTGTTTTTGTTCAGGGACATGTGATGTGGCCGGGCTGGAGCGGAGAATCTCCTCTGCTCTCTCTGCCAGCTGTAGGGCATGTTGCAAGGTGGCGGGTCCTGCCAACCTGACGTGCTGTCGAAGCCTCTCTGGCGCCAACCCTCTCAAAAACGCTTGGAGACCCAGTTCTTCTCGTACGTCCGCCGGGAAGGTGGGGAAACCCCGGCGAACGCAACTGCGGATCTCCGCCGCGAAGGCCCCCAAACTCTCCTCCATCCGCCGCTTTTTCTCGGCCAGTTCGTCCCGGCTGTGCTCTGCTGAGATGTGCTGCCCGAATCTGCACTTGAGCGCTGCCGTGAGGGCGTCTGCGTTTCCCTGCTCCTCTGGCGCCAAGTCTAGTAGTACTTGTGAGGCGGGGCCTTCCAATGCGAGGGAAATTCTGAACGCCGTCTCACTATCACTCCACCCCTCGTGACGTGCCACCAGCTGTACCTGCGCGAGGTACGGCTCCAGCGCTGCCGTTCCACTATAGCGTGGGAGCTTGATGGACGCACCGCCTCGCTCTGCTTCCCGCCGGTGGGGCGCTGACGTTGCCCGGCGCTCACTCGCGGCATCAGGAGCAGCATTCTCCCGCCGGCATTTTGCTCGATGCAGCACGTGGAGTGACTCATCCATTTCCAGGAGTGCTTTCTCGATCTTCGCCAGGCTCAGCTCCACTCTGTCTCCTAGACAGCCGCTGGTTCGGGTGGCAGCTGAGCTGTGCTATCTGCACTATGCTAACTGGAAAGCTAGCTAGTCTGGCGGGGCGCCAGGTGTCTATCTACTCATGAGAGATCCCTGTGTCCCATACACCGCTCGACCCCAGGGAACTCTTAGCTCTTCAGGAGCTGTTGCTGCTCATAGCTCTTAAAAGAACTGTTAGTGAATAGAAGATTTGAGCTGATGAGTTCTCAGGAACAGCCACGCCTCCAGGACTTCTCCTTGCAGTTACCCAATCAGACACAGCACATCTGAAACTTCACTGAAGCGGGTTTTATTGGCAAACACACACATACATAACCTGGTAGCTGACACAGACCAGACCATTTGCACCGAATGCATAGTAGACGGTGAGTCCACACACAAACACATATTCATTACAAATAACAATCCCTGTCAACATAAACGAACGTAAAACAACATTTAAACGTGGCACAAACACACAACAGCCGAGTAATACCCCTTTTTGTAGCGAAATAGCGTTACCCACAATGCACCGGGGCACGGTGCCGTGCAGGGTCGCCACAATATTTACCTTTTTCCTTTTATTTTTTTCATTTTTGAAAAAGCTCCAGGGAGCCACTAGGGCAGCGCTAAAGAGCCACATGCGGCTCCAGAGCCACGGGTTGCCGACCCCTGCACTAGACCAATTAGGAACCCTTACAGCTTATATTCAAGTAAAATCCAGGTTGTTTAAACTTGCAACAAAGGTTGAGTCAAATTTTAACCAAAGGCTAGTGATTAGGCCCTTAACTGGCACAACAAATTGTAGCCTGTAAATCTTTTGCATGCTGCTAAGATGACATTCAGACCTTGTTTCCAGTTTAGAATTTGTCTATAGAGTACTCTAATCACTCTAATATTAATACTCAATAAATTCTGAGAGCAAGTTCACCAAAGAAAAGCTTGTGAGAGTCTTTTTAAAAAAGCTACTACTTAAACGCAAAAGCTACAATATAATGTATAATAAGCATGCACAAGACAGCCAAAATTAGAACACAGTATCTTCTGATTCGTAGTCACACAGGTCATACCTTGCGTTACTGGCCCTGATGTGTATCAGCAAATAGAGACTTTAAATGGCGTTGAAAAGTTTTGACCAGACATGGCCAATAGCTTCTGTGGTTCCCTCACTGCAGAAATTGTACACGTCTTAAGCTTTTCTTCACCATAAGGGAAAAATCTTTCTATTTTCCGCTGGATATGTAGTCTTTAAACAATGGTGAGATGTGATTGATAAAACTGTCTTTTGTAAATACATTAACAAGTTTTCTTTTCATACATTTTGGATCATCCTTTGAGGTTTTTTAGCCAGTAAACTTAACAGCCGAGGTCCAATTAATTACTGAGTGAGATCTTTTTCTTTTCTTATGTTGTAAAGATAGCAGAGCCCACATGTTCATGTTTACAAGGTTCCAGAGAAAAGTGAAAGAGTAAATTTGACAAATAAGGATCAACTTTTGTCAGAAGCTAGGTCGTTTAACAGTAAAGACAAGTTGACTACGTAAAATAAAGAAGATTCAAGATTTTTAACACGTCTTTTGAGCATGAGTTGAACCAGCGACCTAAAGATTGCCAAACTCTCACCTACAGTCCTCCACTCTACCAACTGAGCTATCGAAGGACTATGACAGCTGCACAGACGATTACGCTAAGTGTGATAGTACAGCTATCGCTTTATGCAAAAATGATTTGGCTGAGGCCACTGTCGGTTCTGATGAAGATAAAAAGATTCAAGATTTTTAAAAATTCCTTCGAGTCGGAGTTGAACCAGCAACCTAAGGATTGCCATGCTTTCTCCTACAGTGCTCCGCTCTACCAACTGAGCTATCAAATTCAAACATCTGCACAGACTATCACTCTAAGTGTGATAGTACAGCTATCTCTTTATGCAAAACAGATTGTATAAATGACATTCGTAGCTTGTTTCCAGATTTGAATTTGTCCATGGGGCTCTCTAACAATAATACTCATTAACACATTAATAGTTCATAACCTAAGCCAGATTCAGTCTGCACTGGTATGAAAAGGAACTTTGTCATTTTAAACAAGAGAGAAAACCAGGTCTACAACGAGTGCAGAAAGGGCTGAGTGCTAATTCACCAAAAAGCAAAGTAAAATTTGTGAGGGTGTTTTTGAAAAAGCAACTAGTAAGAGTAAAAGCCACGAGCTGCCATAGTGTATCAAAAACATGACCGAGCCAGCCAGGAGTCGAACCTAGAATCTTCTGATCCGTAGTCAGACGCGTTATCCATTGCGCCACTGGCCCTGACGAGCACCACCAAACAGAGACTTCAAATGGCATTAAAAAGCTTTGACCAGCCATAGCCGATAGCTTCTGTGGTTTCCCCGCTGCAGAACTTGCACACACCTTTTGGTTCCTTTTCACTAAAAGAGCAAAAAAAGACTTTGACACACTTTCACAGGTATCATGCAGCGGGCAAGTTACAACTTTGCATATTTATTCAGAGAGCAGCTCAGGTGATGTAGCTCACCGGTAGAACAAATTATTTACATGGGAAAAACCTTGGGTTTCGACGGCAGTATTTTACAAACTATTTGGCCACGTTCTGGAAAAATAGTTTTTTAACTTAGAAAATTCTTGACGAGCTGTTGAAGGATACAAAACTTGGAAAAGAATGGTCTTTGTAGCTTCCGCCTGATCTGTAGTCTTTCGACAACAGTATAGTAAGTTTGATCAAATTGTCTTTCGTAATTTTCATTGACAATTTTTTTTTTCCGTACATTTTGGACCTTCTTTTGGGGTTTTTTTTAGCCAGTAAACTTGACAGCCGATACCAAATTAACTACTGAGTGAGATCTTTTTCTTTTCTTATGTTGCAAAGATAGCAGAGCCCAATTGTTCTTGTTTACGAGGTTCCAGAGCATAGTGAAAGAGTATATTTGACAATTAAGGATCACCTTCTGTCTGCAGCTAGGCCCTTAACATTAAAGACCAGTTAAATACAAATAAAAAGAAACAGATGCAAGCTTTTCAAAACATCCTTCGAGCCGGAGTCGAACCAGCGACCTAAGGATTGCCAAACTCTCACCTACAGTCCTCCGCTCTACCAACTGAGCTATCGAAGGACTCTGACAACTGCACAGACGATTACGCTAAGTGTGATAGTACAGCTATCTCTTTATGCAAAACAGATTTAGCTGAGGCCACTGTCGGTTCTGATGAAGATAAAAAGTACAAGAAAACCACATTTCCCATGCCGGGAGTCGAACCCGGGCCACCTGGGTGAATACCAGGAATCCTAACCGCTAGACCATATGGGAACGCCTTGCTGCCTGGGAGTCAAGTGAAATCCAGTTGGTTTCAAGTTGTTAAATCAACATTTCTTTTGCATGCTGCTTAGATGACACTCGTAGCTTGTTTCCAGTTTTGAATTTGTTTATCAGGGTACTCTAGTCACTAACAATAATACTCATTAACACATTAATAGTTCATAACCTAAGCCAGATTCACTCTGCACTAGTATGAGAAGGAACTTTGTCATTTTAAACCAGAGCGAACCAGGTTTACCATAAGTGCAGAAAGGGCTGAGTGCTAGTTCAACAAAAAGCAAAGACAATCTTGTGAGGGCGTTTTTGAAAGAGCAACTAGTAAGAGTATAACTCACGAGCTACCATAGTGTATCAAAAACGTGATCGAGCCAGCCAGGAGTCGAACCTAGAATCTTCTGATCCGAAGTCAGATGCGTTATCCATTGCGCCACTGGCCCTGATGTCACAGTGTGAATTTGACAATTAAGGATCACCTTTTGTCGTCTGAAGCTAGTCCCTTAACAGTAAAGACCAGTTGACTACATTGACGAAAAAAGATTCAAGATTTTTAAAAATTCCTTCGAGCCGGATTTGAACCAGCGACCTAAGGATTGCCATTCTTTCTCCTACAGTCCTCCGCTCTACCAACTGAGCTATCGAAGGACTCTGACAGCTGCACAGACGATTACGCTAAGTGTGATAGTACAGCTATCTCTTTATGCAAAACAGATTTAGCTGAGGCCACTGTCGGTTCTGATGAAGATAAAAAGTACAAGAAAACCACATTTCCCATACCGGGAGTCAAACCCGGGCCGCCTGGGTGAAAACCAGGAATCCTCACCGCTAGACCATATGGGAACGCCTTGCTGCCTGGGAGTCAAGTGAAATCCAGTTGGTTTCAAGTTGTTAAATCAACATTTCTTTTGCATGCTGCTTAGATGACACTCGTAGCTTGTTTCCAGTTTTGAATTTGTTTATCAGGGTACTCTAGTCACTAACAATAATACTCATTAACACATTAATAGTTCATAACCTAAGCCAGATTCACTCTGCACTAGTATGAGAAGGAACTTTGTCATTTTAAACCAGAGCGAACCAGGTTTACCATAAGTGCAGAAAGGGCTGAGTGCTAGTTCAACAAAAAGCAAAGACAATCTTGCGAGGGCGTTTTTGAAAGAGCAACTAGTAAGAGTATAACTCACGAGCTACCATAGTGTATCAAAAACGCGATCGAGCCAGCCAGGAGTCGAACCTAGAATCTTCTGATCCGAGGTCAGACGCGTTATCCATTGCGCCACTGGCCCTGACGTCACAGTGTGAATTTGACAATTAAGGATCACCTTTTGTCGTCTGAAGCTAGTCCCTTAACAGTAAAGACCAGTTGACTACATTGACGAAAAAAGATTCAAGATTTTTAAAAATTCCTTCGAGCCGGAGTTGAACCAGCGACCTAAGGATTGCCATTCTTTCTCCTACAGTCCTCCGCTCTACCAACTGAGCTATCGAAGGCTTCAAACATTTGCACAGACTATCACGCTAAGTGTGATAGTACAGCTATCTCTTTATGCAAAACAGATTGTATAAATGACATTCGTAGCTTGTTTCCAGATTTGAATTTGTCCATGGGGCTCTCTAACAATAATACTCATTAACACATTAATAGTTCATAACCTAAGCCAGATTCAGTCTGCACTGGTATGAAAAGGAACTTTGTCATTTTAAACAAGAGAGCCAACCAGGTCTACAACGAGTGCAGAAAGGGCTGAGTGCTAATTCACCAAAAAGCAAAGTAAAATTTGTGAGGGTGTTTTTGAAAAAGCAACTAGTAAGAGTAAAAGCCACGAGCTGCCATAGTGTATCAAAAACATGAACGAGCCAGCCAGGAGTCGAACCTAGAATCTTCTGATCCGTAGTCAGACGCGTTATCCATTGCGCCACTGGCCCTGACGAGCACCACCAAACAGAGACTTCAAATGGCATTAAAAAGCTTTGACCAGCCATAGCCGATAGCTTCTGTGGTTTCCCCGCTGAAGAACTTGCACACACCTTTTGGTTCCTTTTCACTAAAAGAGCAAAAAAAGACTTTGACACACTTTCACAGGTATCATGCAGCGGGCAAGTTACAACTTTGCATATTTATTCAGAGAGCAGCTCAGGTGATGTAGCTCACCGGTAGAACAAATTATTTACATGGGAAAAACCTTGGGTTTCGACGGCAGTATTTTACAAACTATTTGGCCACGTTCTGGAAAAATAGTTTTTTAACTTAGAAAATTCTTGACGAGCTGTTGAAGGATACAAAACTTGGAAAAGAATGGTCTTTGTAGCTTCCGCCTGATCTGTAGTCTTTCGACAACAGTATAGTAAGTTTGATCAAATTGTCTTTCGTAATTTTCATTGACAATTTTTTTTTTTCGTACATTTTGGACCTTCTTTTGGGTTTTTTTAGCCAGTAAACTTGACAGCCGATACCAAATTAACTACTGAGTGAGATCTTTTTCTTTTCTTATGTTGCAAAGATAGCAGAGCCCAATTGTTCTTGTTTACGAGGTTCCAGAGCATAGTGAAAGAGTATATTTGACAATTAAGGATCCCCTTCTGTCTGCAGCAAGGCCCTTAACATTAAAGACCAGTTAAATACAAATAAAAAGAAACAGATGCAAGCTTTTCAAAACATCCTTCGAGCCGGAGTCGAACCAGCGACCTAAGGATTGCCAAACTCTCACCTACAGTCCTCCGCTCTACCAACTGAGCTATCTAAGGACTCTGACAGCTGCACAGACGATTACGCTAAGTGTGATAGTACAGCTATCTCTTTATGCAAAACAGATTTAGCTGAGGCCACTGTCGGTTCTGATGAAGATAAAAAGTACAAGAAAACCACATTTCCCATACCGGGAGTCGAACCCGGGCCGCCTGGGTGAAAACCAGGAATCCTCACCGCTAGACCATATGGGAACGCCTTGCTGCCTGGGAGTCAAGTGAAATCCAGTTGGTTTCAAGTTGTTAAATCAACATTTCTTTTGCATGCTGCTTAGATGACACTCGTAGCTTGTTTCCAGTTTTGAATTTGTTTATCAGGGTACTCTAGTCACTAACAATAATACTCATTAACACATTAATAGTTCATAACCTAAGCCAGATTCACTCTGCACTAGTATGAGAAGGAACTTTGTCATTTTAAACCAGAGCGAACCAGGTTTACCATAAGTGCAGAAAGGGCTGAGTGCTAGTTCAACAAAAAGCAAAGACAATCTTGCGAGGGCGTTTTTGAAAGAGCAACTAGTAAGAGTATAACTCACGAGCTACCATAGTGTATCAAAAACGTGATCGAGCCAGCCAGGAGTCGAACCTAGAATCTTCTGATCCGAAGTCAGACGCGTTATCCATTGCGCCACTGGCCCTGATGTCACAGTGTGAATTTGACAATTAAGGATCACCTTTTGTCGTCTGAAGCTAGTCCCTTAACAGTAAAGACCAGTTGACTACATTGACGAAAAAAGATTCAAGATTTTTAAAAATTCCTTCGAGCCAGAGTTGAACCAGCGACCTAAGGATTGCCATTCTTTCTCCTACAGTCGTCCGCTCTACCAACTGAGCTATCGAAGGCTTCAAACATCTGCACAGACTATCACGCTAAGTGTGATAGTACAGCTATCTCTTTATGCAAAACAGATTGTATAAATGACATTCGTAGCTTGTTTCCAGATTTGAATTTGTCCATGGGGCTCTCTAACAATAATACTCATTAACACATTAATAGTTCATAACCTAAGCCAGATTCAGTCTGCACTGGTATGAAAAGGAACTTTGTCATTTTAAACAAGAGAGCCAACCAGGTCTACAACGAGTGCAGAAAGGGCTGAGTGCTAATTCACCAAAAAGCAAAGTAAAATTTGTGAGGGTGTTTTTGAAAAAGCAACTAGTAAGAGTAAAAGCCACGAGCTGCCATAGTGTATCAAAAACATGAACGAGCCAGCCAGGAGTCGAACCTAGAATCTTCTGATCCTGTAGTCAGACGCGTTATCCATTGCGCCACTGGCCCTGACGAGCACCACCAAACAGAGACTTCAAATGGCATTAAAAAGCTTTGACCAGCCATAGCCGATAGCTTCTGTGGTTTCCCCGCTGCAGAACTTGCACACACCTTTTGGTTCCTTTTCACTAAAAGAGCAAAAAAAGACTTTGACACACTTTCACAGGTATCATGCAGCGGGCAAGTTACAACTTTGCATATTTATTCAGAGAGCAGCTCAGGTGATGTAGCTCACCGGTAGAACAAATTATTTACATGGGAAAAACCTTGGGTTTCGACGGCAGTATTTTACAAACTATTTGGCCACGTTCTGGAAAAATAGTTTTTTAACTTAGAAAATTCTTGACGAGCTGTTGAAGGATACAAAACTTGGAAAAGAATGGTCTTTGTAGCTTCCGCCTGATCTGTAGTCTTTCGACAACAGTATAGTAAGTTTGATCAAATTGTCTTTCGTAATTTTCATTGACAATTTTTTTTTTTCCGTACATTTTGGACCTTCTTTTGGGTTTTTTTTAGCCAGTAAACTTGACAGCCGATACCAAATTAACTACTGAGTGAGATCTTTTTCTTTTCTTATGTTGCAAAGATAGCAGAGCCCAATTGTTCTTGTTTACGAGGTTCCAGAGCATAGTGAAAGAGTATATTTGACAATTAAGGATCCCCTTCTGTCTGCAGCTAGGCCCTTAACATTAAAGACCAGTTAAATACAAATAAAAAGAAACAGATGCAAGCTTTTCAAAACATCCTTCGAGCCGGAGTCGAACCAGCGACCTAAGGATTGCCAAACTCTCACCTACAGTCCTCCGCTCTACCAACTGAGCTATCGAAGGACTCTGACAGCTGCACAGACGATTACGCTAAGTGTGATAGTACAGCTATCTCTTTATGCAAAACAGATTTAGCTGAGGCCACTGTCGGTTCTGATGAAGATAAAAAGTACAAGAAAACCACATTTCCCATACCGGGAGTCGAACCCGGGCCGCCTGGGTGAAAACCAGGAATCCTCACCGCTAGACCATATGGGAACGCCTTGCTGCCTGGGAGTCAAGTGAAATCCAGTTGGTTTCAAGTTGTTAAATCAACATTTCTTTTGCATGCTGCTTAGATGACACTCGTAGCTTGTTTCCAGTTTTGAATTTGTTTATCAGGGTACTCTAGTCACTAACAATAATACTCATTAACACATTAATAGTTCATAACCTAAGCCAGATTCACTCTGCACTAGTATGAGAAGGAACTTTGTCATTTTAAACCAGAGCGAACCAGGTTTACCATAAGTGCAGAAAGGGCTGAGTGCTAGTTCAACAAAAAGCAAAGACAATCTTGCGAGGGCGTTTTTGAAAGAGCAACTAGTAAGAGTATAACTCACGAGCTACCAAAGTGTATCATAACCGCGATCGAGCCAGCCAGGAGTCGAACCTAGAATCTTCTGATCCGAAGTCAGACGCGTTATCCATTGTGCCACTGGCCCTGATGTCACAGTGTGAATTTGACAATTAAGGATCACCTTTTGTCGTCTGAAGCTAGTCCCTTAACAGTAAAGACCAGTTGACTACATTGACGAAAAATGATTCAAGGTTTTCAAAATTTCCTTCGAGCCGGAGTTGAACCAGCGACCTAAGAATTGCCATTCTTTCTCCTACAGTCCTCCGCTCTACCAACTGAGCTATCGAAGACTTCAAACATCTGCACAGACTATCACGCTAAGTGTGATAGTACAGCTATCTCTTTATGCAAAACAGATTGTATAAATGACATTCGTAGCTTGTTTCCAGATTTGAATTTGTCCATGGGGCTCTCTAACAATAATACTCATTAACACATTAATAGTTCATAACCTAAGCCAGATTCAGTCTGCACTGGTATGAAAAGGAACTTTGTCATTTTAAACAAGAGAGCCAACCAGGTCTACAACGAGTGCAGAAAGGGCTGAGTGCTAATTCACCAAAAAGCAAAGTAAAATTTGTGAGGGTGTTTTTGAAAAAGCAACTAGTAAGAGTAAAAGCCACGAGCTGCCATAGTGTATCAAAAACATGAACGAGCCAGCCAGGAGTCGAACCTAGAATCTTCTGATCCGTAGTCAGACGCGTTATCCATTGCGCCACTGGCCCTGACGAGCACCACCAAACAGAGACTTCAAATGGCATTAAAAAGCTTTGACCAGCCATAGCCGATAGCTTCTGTGGTTTCCCCGCTGCAGAACTTGCACACACCTTTTGGTTCCTTTTCACTAAAAGAGCAAAAAAAGACTTTGACACACTTTCACAGGTATCATGCAGCGGGCAAGTTACAACTTTGCATATTTATTCAGAGAGCAGCTCAGGTGATGTAGCTCACCGGTAGAACAAATTATTTACATGGGAAAAACCTTGGGTTTCGACGGCAGTATTTTACAAACTATTTGGCCACGTTCTGGAAAAATAGTTTTTTAACTTAGAAAATTCTTGACGAGCTGTTGAAGGATACAAAACTTGGAAAAGAATGGTCTTTGTAGCTTCCGCCTGATCTGTAGTCTTTCGACAACAGTATAGTAAGTTTGATCAAATTGTCTTTCGTAATTTTCATTGACAATTTTTTTTTTCCGTACATTTTGGACCTTCTTTTGGGTTTTTTTTTAGCCAGTAAACTTGACAGCCGATACCAAATTAACTACTGAGTGAGATCTTTTTCTTTTCTTATGTTGCAAAGATAGCAGAGCCCAATTGTTCTTGTTTACGAGGTTCCAGAGCATAGTGAAAGAGTATATTTGACAATTAAGGATCCCCTTCTGTCTGCAGCTAGGCCCTTAACATTAAAGACCAGTTAAATACAAATAAAAAGAAACAGATGCAAGCTTTTCAAAACATCCTTCGAGCCGGAGTCGAACCAGCGACCTAAGGATTGCCAAACTCTCACCTACAGTCCTCCGCTCTACCAACTGAGCTATCGAAGGACTCTGACAGCTGCACAGACGATTACGCTAAGTGTGATAGTACAGCTATCTCTTTATGCAAAACAGATTTAGCTGAGGCCACTGTCGGTTCTGATGAAGATAAAAAGTACAAGAAAACCACATTTCCCATACCGGGAGTCGAACCCGGGCCGCCTGGGTGAAAACCAGGAATCCTCACCGCTAGACCATATGGGAACGCCTTGCTGCCTGGGAGTCAAGTGAAATCCAGTTGGTTTCAAGTTGTTAAATCAACATTTCTTTTGCATGCTGCTTAGATGACAGTCGTAGCTTGTTTCCAGTTTTGAATTTGTTTATCAGGGTACTCTAGTCACTAACAATAATACTCATTAACACATTAATAGTTCATAACCTAAGCCAGATTCACTCTGCACTAGTATGAGAAGGAACTTTGTCATTTTAAACCAGAGCGAACCAGGTTTACCATAAGTGCAGAAAGGGCTGAGTGCTAGTTCAACAAAAAGCAAAGACAATCTTGCGAGGGCGTTTTTGAAAGAGCAACTAGTAAGAGTATAACTCACGAGCTACCATAGTGTATCAAAAACGCGATCGAGCCAGCCAGGAGTCGAACCTAGAATCTGCTGATCCGAAGTCAGACGCGTTATCCATTGCGCCACTGTCCCTGATGTCACAGTGTGAATTTGACAATTAAGGATCACCTTTTGTCGTCTGAAGCTAGTCCCTTAACAGTAAAGACCAGTTGACTACATTGACGAAAAAAGATTCAAGATTTTCAAAAATTCCTTCAAGCCGGAGTTGAACCAGCGACCTAAGGATCGCCATTCTTTCTCCTACAGTCCTCCGCTCTACCAACTGAGCTATCGAAGGCTTCAAACATCTGCACAGACTATCACGCTAAGTGTGATAGTACAGCTATCTCTTTATGCAAAACAGATTGTATAAATGACATTCGTAGCTTGTTTCCAGATTTGAATTTGTCCATGGGGCTCTCTAACAATAATACTCATTAACACATTAATAGTTCATAACCTAAGCCAGATTCAGTCTGCACTGGTATGAAAAGGAACTTTGTCATTTTAAACAAGAGAGCCAACCAGGTCTACAACGAGTGCAGAAAGGGCTGAGTGCTAATTCACCAAAAAGCAAAGTAAAATTTGTGAGGGTGTTTTTGAAAAAGCAACTAGTAAGAGTAAAAGCCACGAGCTGCCATAGTGTATCAAAAACATGAACGAGCCAGCCAGGAGTCGAACCTAGAATCTTCTGATCCGTAGTCAGACGCGTTATCCATTGCGCCACTGGCCCTGACGAGCACCACCAAACAGAGACTTCAAATGGCATTAAAAAGCTTTGACCAGCCATAGCCGATAGCTTCTGTGGTTTCCCCGCTGCAGAACTTGCACACACCTTTTGGTTCCTTTTCACTAAAAGAGCAAAAAAAGACTTTGACACACTTTCACAGGTATCATGCAGCGGGCAAGTTACAACTTTGCATATTTATTCAGAGAGCAGCTCAGGTGATGTAGCTCACCGGTAGAACAAATTATTTACATGGGAAAAACCTTGGGTTTCGACGGCAGTATTTTACAAACTATTTGGCCACGTTCTGGAAAAATAGTTTTTTAACTTAGAAAATTCTTGACGAGCTGTTGAAGGATACAAAACTTGGAAAAGAATGGTCTTTGTAGCTTCCGCCTGATCTGTAGTCTTTCGACAACAGTATAGTAAGTTTGATCAAATTGTCTTTCGTAATTTTCATTGACAATTTTTTTTTTCCGTACATTTTGGACCTTCTTTTGGGTTTTTTTTTAGCCAGTAAACTTGACAGCCGATACCAAATTAACTACTGAGTGAGATCTTTTCTTTTCTTATGTTGCAAAGATAGCAGAGCCCAATTGTTCTTGTTTACGAGGTTCCAGAGCATAGTGAAAGAGTATATTTGACAATTAAGGATCCCCTTCTGTCTGCAGCTAGGCCCTTAACATTAAAGACCAGTTAAATACAAATAAAAAGAAACAGATGCAAGCTTTTCAAAACATCCTTCGAGCCGGAGTCGAACCAGCGACCTAAGGATTGCCAAACTCTCACCTACAGTCCTCCGCTCTACCAACTGAGCTATCGAAGGACTCTGACAGCTGCACAGACGATTACGCTAAGTGTGATAGTACAGCTATCTCTTTATGCAAAACAGATTTAGCTGAGGCCACTGTCGGTTCTGATGAAGATAAAAAGTACAAGAAAACCACATTTCCCATACCGGGAGTCGAACCCGGGCCGCCTGGGTGAAAACCAGGAATCCTCACCGCTAGACCATATGGGAACGCCTTGCTGCCTGGGAGTCAAGTGAAATCCAGTTGGTTTCAAGTTGTTAAATCAACATTTCTTTTGCATGCTGCTTAGATGACACTCGTAGCTTGTTTCCAGTTTTGAATTTGTTTATCAGGGTACTCTAGTCACTAACAATAATACTCATTAACACATTAATAGTTCATAACCTAAGCCAGATTCACTCTGCACTAGTATGAGAAGGAACTTTGTCATTTTAAACCAGAGCGAACCAGGTTTACCATAAGTGCAGAAAGGGCTGAGTGCTAGTTCAACAAAAAGCAAAGACAATCTTGCGAGGGGCGTTTTTGAAAGAGCAACTAGTAAGAGTATAACTCACGAGCTACCATAGTGTATCAAAAACGCGATCGAGCCAGCCAGGAGTCGAACCTAGAATCTTCTGATCCGAAGTCAGACGCGTTATCCATTGCGCCACTGGCCCTGATGTCACAGTGTGAATTTGACAATTAAGGATCACCTTTTGTCGTCTGAAGCTAGTCCCTTAACAGTAAAGACCAGTTGACTACATTGACGAAAAAAGATTCAAGATTTTTCAAAATTCCTTCGAGCCGGAGTTGAACCAGCGACCCTAAGGATTGCCATTCTTTCTCCTACAGTCCTCCGCTCTACCAACTGAGCTATCGAAGGCTTCAAACATCTGCACAGACTATCACGCTAAGTGTGATAGTACAGCTATCTCTTTATGCAAAACAGATTGTATAAATGACATTCGTAGCTTGTTTCCAGATTTGAATTTGTCCATGGGGCTCTCTAACAATAATACTCATTAACACATTAATAGTTCATAACCTAAGCCAGATTCAGTCTGCACTGGTATGAAAGGAACTTTGTCATTTTAAACAAGAGAGCCAACCAGGTCTACAACGAGTGCAGAAGGGCTGAGTGCTAATTCACCAAAAAGCAAAGTAAAATTTGTGAGGGTGTTTTTGAAAAAGCAACTAGTAAGAGTAAAAGCCACGAGCTGCCATAGTGTATCAAAAACATGAACGAGCCAGCCAGGAGTCGAACCTAGAATATTCTGATCCTGTAGTCAGACGCGTTATCCATTGCGCCACTGGCCCTGACGAGCACCACCAAACAGAGACTTCAAATGGCATTAAAAAGCTTTGACCAGCCATAGCCGATAGCTTCTGTGGTTTCCCCGCTGCAGAACTTGCACACACCTTTTGGTTCCTTTTCACTAAAAGAGCAAAAAAAAGACTTTGACACACTTTCACAGGTATCATGCAGCGGGCAAGTTACAACTTTGCATATTTATTCAGAGAGCAGCTCAGGTGATGTAGCTCACCGGTAGAACAAATTATTTACATGGGAAAAACCTTGGGTTTCGACGGCAGTATTTTACAAACTATTTGGCCACGTTCTTGAAAAATAGTTTTTTAACTTAGAAAATTCTTGACGAGCTGTTGAAGGATACAAAACTTGGAAAAGAATGGTCTTTGTAGCTTCCGCCTGATCTGTAGTCTTTCGACAACAGTATAGTAAGTTTGATCAAATGTCCTTTCGTAATTTTCATTGACAAATTTTTTTTTTCGTACATTTTGGACCTTCTTTTGGGTTTTTTTTAGCCAGTAAACTTGACAGCCGATACCAAATTAACTACTGAGTGAGATCTTTTTCTTTTCTTATGTTTGCAAAGATAGCAGAGCCCAATTGTTCTTGTTTACGAGGTTCCAGAGCATAGTGAAAGAGTATATTTGACCAATTAAGGATCCCCTTCTGTCTGCAGCTAGGCCTTACATTAAAGACCAGTTAAATACAAATAAAAAGAAACAGATGCAAGCTTTTCAAAACATCCCTTCGAGCCGGAGTCGAACCAGCGACCTAAGGATTGCCAAACTCTCACCTACAGTCCTCCGCTCTACCAACTGAGCTATCGAGGACTCTGACAAGCCTGCACAGAACGATTACGCTAAGTGTGATAGTACAGCTATCTCTTTATGCAAAACAGATTTAGCTGAAGGCCACTGTCGGTCTGATGAAGATAAAAAGTACAAGAAACCCACATTTCCCATACCGGAGGTCCGAAACCCGGGCCGCCTCGGGTTGAAAACCAGGAATCCTCACCGCTCTAGACCATATGGGAACGCCTTGCTGCCTGGGAGTCAAGTGAAATCCAGTTGGTTTCAAGTTGTTAAATCAACATTTCTTTGCATGCTGCTTAGATGACACTCGTAGCTTGTTTCCAGTTTTGACATTTGTTTATCAGGGTACTCTAGTCACTAACAATAATACTCATTAACACATTAATAGTCATAACCAAGCCAGATTCACTCTGCACTAGTATGAGAAGGAACTTTGTCATTTTAAACCAGAGCGAACCAGGTGTACCATAAGTGCAGAAAGGGCTGAGTGCTAGTTCAACAAAAAGCAAAGACAATCTTGCGAGGGCGTTTTTTGAAAGAGCAACTAGTAAGAGTATAACTCACGAGCTACCATAGTGTACAAAAACGTGCATCGAGCCAGCCAGGAGTCGAAACCTAGAATCTTCTGATCCGAGGTCAGACCGCGTTATCCATTGCGCCACTGCCCTGATGTCACAGTGTGAATTTGACAATTAAGGATCACCTTTTGTCGTCTGAAGCTAGTCCCTTAACAGTAAAGACCAGTTGACTACATTGACGAAAAAAGATTCAAGATTTTCAAAAATTCCTTCGAGACGGAGTTGAACCAGCGACCTAAGGATTGCCATCTTTCTCCTACAGTCTCCGCTCTACAACTGAGCTATCGAAGGCTCAAACTCTGCAAGACTATCACGCTAAGTGGTGATAGGACAGCTATCTCTTTATGCAAAACAGATTGTATAAATGACATTCGTAGCTTGTTTCCAGATTTGAATTTGTCCATGGGGTTCTCTAACAATAATACTCATTATAACACATTATAGTTCATAACCTAAGCCAGATTCAGTCTGCACTGGTATGAAAAGGAACTTTGTCATTTTAAACAAGAGAGCAACCAGGTCTACCAACGAGTGCAGAAAGGGCTGAGTGCTAATTCACCAAAAAGCAAAGTAAAATTTGTGAGGGTGTTTTTTGAAAAAGCAACTAGTAAGAGTAAAAAGCCACGAGCTGCCATAGTGTATCAAAAACATGAACGAGCCAGCCAGGAGTCGAACCTAGAATCTTCTGATCCGTAGTCAGACGCGTTATCCATTGCGCCACTGGCCCTGACGAGCACCACCAAACAGAGACTTCAAATGGCATTAAAAAGCTTTGACCAGCCATAGCCGATAGCTTTCTGTGGTTTCCCCGCTGCAGAACTTGCACACACCTTTTGGTTCCTTTCACTAAAAGAGCAAAAAAAGACTTTGACACACTTTCACAGGTATCATGCAGCGGGCAAGTTACAACTTTGCATATTTATTCAGAGAGCAGCTCAGGTGATGTAGCTCACCGGTAGAACAAATTATTACATGGGAAAAACCTTGGGTTTCGACGGCAGTATTTTACAAACTATTTGGCCAGTTCTGGAAAATAGTTTTTAACTTAAAATTCTTGACGGGCTGTTGAAGGATTACAAACTTGGAAAAGAATGGTCTTTGTAGCTCCGCCTTATCTGTAGTCTTCGACAACAGTATCGTAAGTTTGATCAAATTGTCTTTCGTAATTTCATTGACAATTTTTTTTCGTACTTTGGACCTTCTTTTGGGTTTTTTTTTAGCCAGTAAACTTGACAGCCGATACCAAATTAACTACATGAGTGAGATCTTTTTCTTTTCTATGTTGCAAAGATAGCAGAACCCAATTGTTCTCTTGTTTCGAGGTTCCAGAGCATAGTAAAGAGTATATTTGACAATTAAGGATCCCCTTCTGTCTGCAGCTAGGCCCTTAACATAAAGACCAGTGTAAATAAATAAAAGAAAACAGATGCAAGCTTTCAAACATCCTTCGAGCCGGAGTCGAACCAGCGACCTAAGGATTGCCAAAGCTCTCACACCTACAGTCCTCCCGCTCTACCAACTGAGCTATGAAGGACTCTGACAGCTGCACAGACGATTACGCTAAGTGTGATAGTACAGCTATCTCTTTATGCAAAACAGATTTAGCTGAGGCCACTGTCGGTTCTGATGAAGATAAAAGTACAAGAAAACCACATTCCCCAGGGAGTCGAACCCGGGCCGCCTGGGTGAAAACCAGGAATCCTCACCGCTAGACCATAGGGAACCCTTGCTGCCTGGGAGTCAAGTGTGAATCCAGTTGGTTCAAGTGTTAAATCAACATTTCTTTGGCATGCTGCTTAGATGACACTCGTAGCTTGTTTCCAGTTTTGAATTTGTTTATCAGGGTACTTCTAGTCACTAACAATAATATCATTAACCACAGTAATAGTTCATAACCTAAGCCAGATTCACTCTGCACTAGTATGAGAAGGAACTTGTCATTTTAAACCAGAGCGAAACAGTGTTACCATAAGTGCAGAAAGGGCTGAGTGCTAGTTCAACAAAAAGCAAAGACAATCTTGCGAGGGCGTTTTTTGAAAGAGCAACTCAAGTAAGAGTATAACTCACGAGCTACCAAGTGTATCAAAAAGTGAGCGAAGCCAGCCAGGAGTCGAACCAAGAATCTCTGATCCGAAGTCAGACGCGTATATCCACCTGCGCCAATGGCCCTGAGTCACAGTGTGATTTGACAATTAAGGATCACCTTTTGTGTCTGAAGCTAGTCCTTAACAGTAAAGACCAGTTGACTACATTGACGAAAAAAGATTCAAGAGTTTTAAAAATTCCTTCGAGCCGAGTTGACACAGCGACCTAAGGATTGCCAATCTTTCTCCTACAGTCCTCTGCTATCCAACCTAGCTATCGAAGGCTTCACACATCTGCACGACTATCACGCTAAGTGTGATAGTACAGCTATCTCTTTATGCAAAACAGATTGTATAAAGGACATTCGTAGTGTTTCCAGATTTGAATTGTCCATGGGGCTCTCTAACAATAATATCCTTAACCACATTAATAGTTCATAACCAAGCCAGATTCAGTCTGCACTGGTATGAAAAGGAACTTTGTCATTTTAAACAAGAGAGCCAACCAGGCGGTCTACAACGAGTGCAGAAAGGGTGCAGTGCTATTCACCACAAAAGCAAGTAAATTTGTGAGGGGTGTTTTTGAAAAAGCAACTAGTAAGGTAAAGCCACGGCACGACTGCCATAGTGTATCAAAACAGATGACGAGCCCCAGGCGTCGAACCTAGGAATCTTCTGATCCTGTAGCAGATCGCGTTATCCATGCGCCACTGGCCCTGACGAACACCAAAAAGAGACTCTCAAATGGCATTAAAAAACTTTGACCAGCCCCATAGCCGATAGCTTCTGTGGTTTCCCCGCTGCAGAACTGCACACACCTTTTGTTCCCTTTTCACTAAAAGACAAAAAAAAGACTTGACACACTTTCACAGGTATCATTTGCAGCGGGCTAAGTTACATATTCGCTATTATTCAGAATCCGCAGTCAGGTGATCTTGAGCATGTCGACCGGCACGAACACCACAACCCTGCCCCACCTAGTTCTCCCACCAGCCCCCCACCTGGCG